>JAMFTM010000021.1:0-598116 GCA_023522825.1 Diaporthe ampelina | reverse complement strand
GGTCTGATGGAAGTGTATCGGTTGGGAGGTGCGATTACCTCGGGGTGCCATTTTGCTCCCGTTGCTGCTGCAGTAGTGTATTGCGACCGGCACAATGCAACTGCCCATTCAGGAGAAGGAGAATGGCGGTCTTGGCGAGCAACAGGCCATAATCCATTGTCTGATCTAAACACTATGTCTGGTTCTACATATCCGACTTAACTGTGGCCGCAGATGCCGCCGTTGCCTTTTCAGTGCTGATAACTTGATTTCATACCATGCCGGAGAGTCTTTGGCACATGTGTCGGCACGCAAGCAGCAATGGGCAAGCCATCACTAGGTACCCATGGCACGTACCTGGCTAGCCTTCCTTGCGTTCCCTGGAACTACTTCAACATCACCTCCGAATTATCGTATTTACAGAACCTACAGAAATTAGTACATTACAGCCCTTCTTGGATCTTAAGTCCTCCATGCCGTGCTTCAGTATCTACACCAGCGCACACTATGTCTCGTGACTAACTACCAGATCAACAACCCGTACATTCCGCACCGCTGGATTCAGCGCAACACCTGGGTGGCCGCGCCCGGTCACGGGGCCTGAGGGCGCCAAACTTCCAGAAGCTGAAGAGTGTTTTGATAAAATTTCTCCGAGGTGTGCTAATTAATCGCGTCTTTTACAATATGCTTTATGACTGAGACTGTAAACACGGATTTTGAGACGCCCAGAACCTCTTCCACAGACTGCACTTCTGGGATCTAAGCAAGAACATAAAACAGTCCCATTCAGGACTGCTAGTGGGATTTCGGCGTGAAGCGGACGACCACGGGAGGTTTCTCCCACAGGGCATAAAGCTTGATGTCGCGCTCCCAGTCGGCCTCTCCCTCGTTGACATGCTCCCAATCCAACCTCCAGGCAATCTTGGCGAAAACAAGACGGGCCTGCAGCAGGCCCATATTCTGGCCAACGCAGCCACGCGGGCCCATGGAGAATGGCTTAAAGGACGATTTGAGATCGGAGTCGAAGGCGGCATCGTAGTCCGGGTGCGAAGGCGGAAGCCATCTCTCGGGACAGAAATCACGCGGCTTCCGGAAATACCGCTCCGAGTGGGATGTCGCAAAAATGGATGTCTGGACCCGCATACTATTTCCATGGGAAGTGCCTTCAGGTCAGCACGCTTCCTCGGCGTAACGTGGAATATCTGGCAATGAACCCTCACTTACCCATTTGGAACCCAGTGACCGTCAACAAATGCCCGGGGCTGAATCTTGGGAGTCCGAACGCGCCGTTCGTGTGCAGTCGAAGCGATTCTTGTATAACTGCGTTGAGCCACGGGAGGTCCTCGAGCGAGTCGCCATCCATGTCTTGGTAATCGGTAAAGCGGGTGCGGACCTCCTGCTGGAGCTTTTCAAGTTTGGTGGGATTTGTGAGCAGGAAGTGGACGCCAGACGAGGAGAGGTTGGTGTTCGGATCGAATCCAGCGATGATGAGATGGTTGGCCTGGGCGAGAAGAAAATCCTCCGATGGTTGCTCTTCATCGTTTACCAGTTGCGAGAAGTAGTCAGGATGTTCGAGCTTATTCCTGCGTTCTACCCGGTCCCGGACGATTTTTCTGTTCTCTCGTAAAATGGTTGGAACAATGACAGCCAGGCTGGGAGGCAGTGCAAAGAAGACTAATGGCTGCAGGAGAGGGAAACGCCTCATGACCTGGTTCAGGGTGCCCCAGGTTCCGACGCGGCGGAAGACACTGAGGAAGAGATTGCTCCGACCTGTTTGGCCCTACATGTCAACTCTCAGGTTTCGAGTGGAGGCTGGGTTAGGAAGGTGGCCAGTACGCACCATCTTCCACGTTGTTGAATTTGTGTCCATAGCACATATCACCAGCGATGTCACATCCGAGGCGGTCGAACCACTAATGAGTCTATCAGTATCATGACCGGCACGTAAAAGATGAGGAAGGCCAGAATGCAGGTGCCGCAGTCGTGATGGCGCCATACCTCTGTCATATCTGCGCCGTCTCTGCTCTCAACTATGAGCTTATCTATGAGTCTGTCAATATGCTCGTGAACGGCAGGCTCTTGCTCCTTCAAGGCACGGCGGCTGAACGCAGGAGCAACCATCTTGCGGACCACACGGTGTGTCTCGGGGTTTGGGTCGGCGGCAATTCCGGCGTGCTCCCCCTTGACGCGTTGGATCTCCTCAGCCTTGATGAAAGGTGACGTGTCCCTAGAAAGACCGGGCATAAGAATGTCTGCAGAGAAAAGATACAGTCAGAGCCATGTTCGTCCTTTTTCGGACCAAGCAGTTGAGGTGGGCGAACCTGATTGGGCCTCTACCGTAAAGAATGCGAGCTCGTTAGGAGCAATCCGAACAACGTCGCCATATCTCTTGAAGATTTTCTCGATAGCCCAAGGATACCGACCGTCATACCTGTGGCAAATTCTAGGATCAGTGTCCACATGCTTGAATCTCGCTGCCTCCTTGCACGTACCAATTGTATGCATACCACCAGTCACTTATTGCTGCTAGCTTGGGCCCAGGATACTTCGCAAAGGGATGAAAATAGAGTCGATATACGATCAAACTTAACCAATATGATAGAAACTACATGATCTTGGTCAGTTAAACGCACGAAAAGCATATGGCAAGCTATTTATTTGTCAAGTCGGGGCTAATCACGCGGGCTCCAGATGTCACTCACTGTCACGATCCCTAACCAAACAACCGAAGACCAAGACATGCTATCGAGATCGAAATTCGGTGTGCCCTGTAAGTGAATGCTCAGCGTCACTGATACCGGTACAGAGTTTGCTCGCGTTTCACTGCTTCTAAGTGATATTGCATTCCACTGCTGTTCACAAAACTTCCAAAGGAGTAAAGCGGGCGACTTTCAAATGTTACCGGTGGTATTTTAAGTACAGCCACGAAGCATCATCCAGGGGCAGGGGCTTATACGACAGAATCCACAACATCGTATCTAAATATTCTCTGGGTCTCGTTTTTACATCTGTCATGTTCAAATGTTCGATTCTTGACTAGCACTGATACTTCTGTGGAGATAAAGGGTGCTTGCTTGGGTGCTCCAAGGCTAAAACATGAGTAAGTTTGGAAATCACAGTTTGCTGGTATGCTTGTACGGGCCTTGTTTTTCCAAATGCCATTGTGTCAAAGCGCTTTACAAGCACATGCAGAAGTCAAATACAGGGGGCACCTTATTCAGCAGATTTCCTAGACCCACTGAAATCCTTGGACCTGCTTACAATCAATGTTGCAGCCACTGAAGATTCTTTAAATAGGTCTGAGGTAGAATATGCAATGAGCGAGTGAATCGTAGATTCTCATTTTCTGAAGTCTTGAACTTTACATTAAGCCTGACGTAGGTTATTCGAATCTTTCTCAGCATATATGCATACCAACGATTATTCGAATTTCACTGGAATGTAGCAGTACTTTCTATGCAACAAATGAGCTCCCGGATCTGGACTTTGGGTTGATCCCGGATGATGACAGGTCCTACGATTGCAATGCAAAAATTGCTGGTGCGTCGAACAAGAAGTATTCTGCACGTCAAGAGATTGTCAGTATCACTGGATTGCACGATGCCCTCAATGCACTCGTCGGTGGTGAACTCTTTCTATGCATACTTGAGGGCATGAGGGCACCTAGATGCTTTCGTTATTAGGTGCTTAATTGGTCAGTATGGCCAACAGTCCGCGTTAAGCAAGTCTCAACAGGCCAGCAACCTAGGTACTTATGGTAAACATGCACTAACTAGCGACGTGACAACTGATGCCAAGAAAGATGAAGGGTCTGCCAGTGTTCAATTCAAAAAAGATATCATTAATTCTGCGACTTTGAGCCCCCGGAGACGCCGTTTCATCCATATGATACACAGGCCTCCGGTGGTGGGTATTTTGGCTGGCTCTAGGTACCGGCGACGACGCCGTCGTCTTCGGGCGACTTCAAAGGAGCCCCAGATATCACTGGATCGGGAAACCTCCAGTATCCGGAAAGCCCTGTCAAATATTTATTTCAGTGCTCCGCACCCGTCAGCCGCCATCGGCGTTGCGCGCGCATCAACGTCCGCGGGATGCGCGGCGGGCCATCCAGGCTTGGCGGATCAAGGAGGCGAACCTCGCGTTCGGCCACGTCGGTACATTCCGTGGGTGGTGCCAAAAGCTGCAAGGCGCACACATAAGACAGGAATATATTATCGGCCGGTGCAATTATGGTTGGACTCGATGGCAAGGCAATCAAAATCAACAGAGTGGTATAGGCGTGAATCGGTACTACGCGTCACATATAGCCTCGTGGTTTGGCCAGCGTCCAAAAAGGGGTCGACCACAGCCACGGTCTAGCAGGCCCTTTGGTTTTTCAAGAATAGTAATCACATAAGTATCCTGGTTTTTAACAACGCAAATCTGCACATTGTTCCCTCCCCCTGATCTAGATCTTAGGGGATGACGATTGCTTCCCGCTGCATCCCACATTTGCTTACGACGCCACATATAGTGTGGATTCATACGCGTAAACCCGTTGAGGGCGTACTTCCCTTTGGCCAATGGCACTTCACCAATTCATCATCCCTCCCGCATATATCCACTTTAGACACCCTCCCACATACCGAAGGCTTGGAAATAGATCTGTTTTTAATTTGCATAGCCTACAAGTCCATGGGCGGAGGGTATAAGATCAAGATGCAGTTGATGAAACATTCGTCGATTTACAGCCCAGCATGCATTTCATCCACTCATTGCTTGGGCTGCCCGATCATTTACAGGACTTTCGTTAAACATCTTTTATTCAGTCACTTTTGTTGAATGCCCTCTGCACAATTCATTACATCGTGCTAAGTCTCCACCCTCGCTCGTCAAAATGAAGATCTCCTTCTTGGCGGCCAGTCTGCTGGCCGTCACCAACACAATGGCTCATCCCGAGCACCTTGAACGATCCGAGGTCGCACGCCGGTCTGCTATGTCTAAACGCTGCGAAGCAAATGCAAGCAACTTTAACAAGAAGCGCCATGAGAAGGCTATGGCCAAGCGAGCATGGGGAACTGGCAACTCGACGGTTGAGATAACCACCGAGTCATCATACTGTAAGCTGCCCATGTCCGCGTTGCCGAGGCCCCTACGAAAGGGCTTGTGCTCTGGGGAAGGTTACATACACATATATGTCACTTGTGCCAACCCAGACGCTTTCATGAGCTTCCATGAACGCTGACACAAGATAGACGACACCCTGCAGAATGATACATGCGTCTTAACACCTGACGTCACCCCCGGCCCCTACGTGTGGCCTCGCTCTCAGACCCTGCGCCAGGATGCAACAGAGGACCAGCCAGGCGTGCCACTATGGATGGATATCGGTGTCCTCGACATGGCCACCTGCGAGCCCCTCGAAGGTGTGCTTGTTAGCTTCTGGCACTGCAACGCCACGGGCTCTTACTCGAGTTTCACGGCTCTGTCACCAAACACGGGGTTCCCAGATCTATTGGAGTCGCTTAACATTACGGACACTTACGAACTCGGCGTCACGGACTTGCACACCGACGACACCACCTGGCTGCGCGCCATGTGGCCTACCGATGCTAACGGCATGGTCGAGATGAAGACCATTTTCCCTGGCTTCTATATCGAGCGAGCCATCCACATCCACGTCCAGGTCTACACCGATTGGACCCTCCACGACAATGGAACTGTCACCTCGGGCAACCTCATCAGCACCGGCCAGGTGTACTTCGACGAGGCGCTGGAGCAACAGATAATGGCCCTGGAGCCATACGCCTCGCACACGGAGATCAACCGGACTACAAATGATGTGGATTCGGTCTACAGCCAGGACACGGAGGGCGGATACAACCCGGTCTTCAGTGTTGTTGCTGCTGACGGCGAGAACGTTGAGAACGGCATGGTGGGCTACATCACAGGTGAGCTTTGAATATCTGACTTTTCTTTTGACTTCAACCACAATGATGCTGATTCTGAATTCAAAGTTGGCGTTGATACCACCAATCTTCTCACAAATTCTGACAACACGGCTCCTTGATTTTTGCATGAGAATCACAATGGATGCAAGGGTTGTTAAATTTGATAAGCGATAGAGAAAACAGTGCCGACTCCATAGAGATACTAGAATATCAGGTAAAACCCAATCAGGCTCTAGCTTACTGCATATTCCTATCTGGTGCCGTCCTGGTGTGACACACAGACAAACCCGCTATTTGTTCCAACCGACTCCAGACAGCTGCTTCAGTGTGGAAAGTAACATACATATGGCCTTCGTATTTCGGCTGGAACGAGTAACCCTGGAACGATCACATAACAAGCTCTCAGATCAAGCGAAGCCCTCTACTATGCTGACCCACCCCCCGCCCCCCTTTCGCTTTTCTTAAAACAAGAAGAGACAGACAAAATGCCAGTCCCGCCAGAGAGCGCCATATCTCTGAGGACATGTACTTAAATTGTAGGACATTGTGAGAATCTGCTCACTATCGACCGACTCGATTCGTCCTTTTGACATTCTTGTCCAACCCGCGGTGCGTGTCTTGGTATCTTCCCCGACCACTGGAGAAGGGTGCCTCAAGCCAGCCATGCTCTCTGCCTGACTCGGAAGAGGCCCGGGCCTTTCCTTAAGAGGTCTGAAGGAGATCAAAATCGGTAACTTGTTTCATCATTATGTGTCTGATTTAACCGCGGTTCTCCCTTTCCCAAGGTGAGTCTCGGGTACGATGCTTTGCTACGTCCCCGGTCGCCGCTCGGTTGGCGCAAAGCTGCCTTGGCGCTCTGCCGCCATGGGGACCGCATTGTAAAAGTATTCTCAGCCCGGTCTGAACATACTCTCTGGCTTTCAGACGAAGCCATATACCAGCCCCTCTTATGATTTATCCGAAGAAAGGCAGCAAATTCTGGCTGCTTCTGATGAGCCATAATAGCACTTAGGTCTTACGGATTCCATTCTGAAGTACCGAGACTCTGTCAAATATGAAAGAGGTATTTCAAGTTTTTGCACATATACCGTTTGTGTCCACATTATTGCAGAGGGGGCGAATGGCCTTGGTCGCCCCCGCAAAAGCCGGTGGCGTTTACTGGACCCGGAGAATCTCCGCAAAGGACCTTGCCCATCGGAACGAGTCCGAGGGCTACTCTGACTTGCACAGCGCCTCCATACTTTGCCGTAGTGAAGTGCAATGTTTCCAGAGATCACATCACGCAGCCTGAAATTGAGAGGTACATTTGAGCCTTCAATTTCAGTGACCGCATTTTTGTCATGGCTGGTGAGACGGGTTCAAACTTTCATGACCACGAACAGTGAAGACGGATCAAATACGACCAGGCCGAATAGGTACGATCGACTTTCAAGAAAAAGAACATGCCATCTGTAGGCGTTGGGAATTTTCCCAGGGAATGTTTTAGCTCATCCCGGTATCCATACCCAGTCGTAGACAATAGTCCGGCCAGATGAACAATATAGCGTCAGTCATCACTGTGTCGAGTTCATTGACTCTTCCTTAGCTCGCGTATCTCCATCCTTCGGGTTCTCCAGCGGCCTCTTCCGCCTGCTTTAACGCTTTGTTCTTTCTAGCGATGTACCATTTGGTGACCAGAACAAGGATGACAGTAGCGCCACAGCCAGCCATAATAGCTGCACCACCAGTCTGATAATAAGGCTCTTGATTCCTCAGGAAGAAGTATGGCGTGAACCAGTGAGACACGCTCGAAACACAATTTGCGTACGCGATCAACGCGGCACGTTTTGTACGAGGTCGGGGAACTACGGTGGTCTCCCAAGATATTTGGAGCTAGCAATGTAGTCGGTCAGAAAAGGTGTTCGCGTTCTCGCATATTTGGGAGGGTCGGGATCGGATGACTTACGTTGAGACCAACAAAAGGCCCGATTACAAGCAATATCATGCAAAAGTAACGCGCGCCGACATTCAGTACAGAGATCATGACTGCACAGCCGGCCAAAGTGAAGAGGATGGGCACGATGATATGGAAGCCATGCTCTAATCTCCGACCAGAGGACCATGAAATGATCAGGGTCACAAGGAAGGCGATGATGGGTGGTGGTGCCTGTATAAGATATGTCGTGACGCCGTTGAACCCCAGGGTTGCGATGATCTTGACACTCTTCTTAGCAGATGAATATTTGTACGAGGATCGCCACTTACGGAAGGAAAGAAGTCTTTATAAGACTGGGCAATGATCAAGCAAAAGTGTATGCCTGCAAATAAGTGTGAGAATGGGTCTCTGAGTGCCATCCACAGTCCTCCCCAGGCGTCTCCTGCATCATCTTCAGAGAGACCACCGGCGGAGACCGCTTGGCGGTATTGAGCCATCGCAGCTTCTTCCTCAGTGATAAAGTATGTACCGGTCGAGTCGGGGAAATTCGGGATAAACCAAAAACTTGCGACGGCGACGAGGACACTGACAGCACCTGACAAGTAGTTAGCATGCTGCCGTGATTTGAAGGAGTTTATACAGACGAACCTTCGAGGAGTAGAAACCATTGCCATGCCCTCAGATTGCCCGTGCCTTCCATATTGGTTAGGATCCCAGCTGCCAAGAGACCTGATATTGCTTGGGAGATGGTGTTGCCCGCATGCCAGATGCCCATCCGCAGAGGTGATTCACGTTTTGTATACCACGAGGAGGTCATCAACGACACAGCAGGCACGAATGGTCCTTCAGTAAACCCAACAAGGAAACGGCAAAGGATGAATCCCCATGCTCGAGTAACTGCAGGCATGCAGATTGTCACACATGACCAAGCCAGCATACAGCAGGGTAGAATGATCCGAGGGCTTCCTTTGGCCACGATGATGTTGGCCGGGATTTGTGAAATGATATACCCAACGTAGAACATGGATATTCCTAATGACCACATCGTGTCGGACATGAGTAGGTCATCTTGCATACCAGCCAGTCTGGCATTGGAAACGTTGATTCGATCAAGGTAGCTGGCGACTATTAGCATTAGAGAAGGTTAGGCAGAGCACATTACTCACTTCATCATCAACATTGCTGATACCATGGGAAGAAATTTCCAGTCGAGCTTACGCACAAGCGACTTCTCAATGGCAGCCAGCTCCTCGACGGACTTGTCCCTAATCTTGTCATACCGTTCGAGTACCTCGTCCCTTGCGGGAGCAACTTCCTCGTATTCGACTTCATGTTTAGAGTTCAAAGACCCCTTATTGGAATGAATCGATCCTGGCATCGTGATTGCAGCTGTACAATGGCAGGCTGGATAAGGCTGCTCTTGACGGATGTACTGAGGTCTCTGAACAGGCTTTATAGGTCACCCAGGTGTGTAAACAAGCTTGGAGGTTAAACATTGGGGTAAAGCTGAGATCGGATCATCACCGCGGGACTCCAAACATCGACTGTGGTCATTCAGTGCCCGTCGACGGACTTGGCCCGAAAAAGGCTGGGCATTCTCTGGGCGTCTTCTGGGCGTCTTCTCGCCGCCCAACTCAGTGCCTCGGGACGAATGGAGCAAGCAGGCGTCAAGTGACTCGGACGCGACAACAATGGTTTAGCCGACCGCTACAGACTTGTTCTAAACGAGGTCGGAGTTGGGCATGAACAGTCAGTGCCAGTGCTTATTCGGTCGATCTGATTAGAAAGCTTTGCATGGTCTGCGAACCAATCAATTAACACGCACGAATGCCGAGATTTATTAGTAACTTGATTCACTCGCGGCTTGGTTTCTCCCAGTTGTGTCTTGTTCGGAACCATGTGTCAGTCCGGAAGCGCTAGTAGACACCGCTCAAGAGCCTAAAGCAAAAGCCTTGATGATGTATGAATACGTGAGTGCCATCTTCTAAACAAAGCAGCAAACGCTCAGCTATATTCCAAACTTAGGTGATCGATCTTGAAGAATCTAGGGATGCGACAAGCAGACGCTACATTCTTAACATACCGCACAATCAAACAAGTGACTAAACAATGAGGCAATAACCATTGATCCAGGCCGGATGGTATTTTTCCTGAGTGGATGAAAAGAATCGCAAACCCAGAAACCCGTATAGCTAATATGGTTTAAATTAGACTGCTTCCTTTGAAGTTCGTATACGGCCGAAGGCAAATCAAATTAAAAAAAAACTTTATAAAACCGAGTTTTAGTCACGATAGACGTCTCAAATGCCTCCCACCCTCAAATCCACCGTTTGAATGAAACGCTTACAAAAGCGCTACTAGTATCAATAACTCATGCCGTGTTTTCCAACATTGAATACTTTGTAGCTCACCCACTGGTGCCTGATTTGGTAATTGAAGCATTCAAAGCAGCCGTTTCTGCTCCCCTTGTAGTAACCAGCGCCTAGGAGAAGCGGACCATCAGTCGCACCCATGACCCAACGCGCTGCCACTGGCAAAACATCTCGACAAGGTCAAGGCGAGGATTAAGACCTCCAATCCCCACCGCATTTCCCGTTTTTATTGCATGCGAAAATGGTACGCTTATAAGCTTCGGTCAAACGAGCATTTTCATAATCTCACGGAATACCCACCTCTTCAATCAAGTCGTTGGTCTTAATGAGGAGAGAGTCGACACCCTCGACAGCCGCAACCTCATCGACCAACTCCAACTCCAGGGCCACCAGAGTCTCAATCATAGGGATGACCAGAGTTGCAGCATTGTAATCGGAGTTGAGACTTTGGCGGGTATAGAGCAAAGCTGGTATTGCGGCAACCACCTGTCGACGAACAGCCTTGGAATGATGAGGGTTCTATATCAATCAGAATGCCATCGTATCCTGCTATTTTGGCCATACCAGGCATCTCGACAGATTTGACATGTTTGGTACTCAACGTGTCAGCAATCTCGTTGCGTAAAAGTTTTCTAGCATCGAGTGGGGGACGAAGACTGCCATGATTGATTACTGGGTTCTTGGTGATGATAGTAAGGACGCAAGGTGGTAAAGCTAATGAACACATATGCCAAGTTATGCCTTGCCCTTCTGGGGAACTCACCGTTGTTCCGGCATCAATAGAGGAACTCAAAGAATACAAATAGTCCATGCCAAGTTATTCCGCATTCCCATACAGAGCTACTGGGAGGCTGTATTGATAACCTGGTGAGGGGTCGGCCGGTCTTCGAATTTGACGACTCGCTTGAATTTTGAATATGTGTCAGGAGCCGACTTGAAATGCCAATACCATATCATGCTGGTCGGAGCGGGGCCGCCGACGCTGGCGATGTGAAATCGGAACTATCCCGTCCAACGGGCATGACCTCAACTTGGCACTTGGCACATCGCCTGCATCCTTTCCGCTGGTATAATGTTGCTTACGCGGATTATTTTGAACATGGTTGTCGGAAATATTCCGACCTGACCAAAGGACATCCTGTTGCCTACATTGCCTTGGTATTATGTGAATCTACGGGCCGTCCGCTAAACACGCCCCAGGTCTCATTTACATCACCCTTTTGTCGAGCGCAGCTGATCAGCCTAGTTAGTCAGGCTAGACTTTTTGTAAAATACTACTCACCTTTGACACATGCCAAAGCTAGCCGCGAATAGTCACAGATTTCAGTGCAACGCATTTTTGTGCTGATATGCTGGGGAGTATATGCGAGATCATCGACGTGACCACTAACCAAGATCAACAACACTCACAACGATTCGAATCATGAATTTTTTCGAATTTCAATCTTTGACCACTCCTCATTCATATAAAAGCCTGAGAACTGGTTGAAAGTGAGTGTTGACGTAAGCATGCCTGTTGCCCAACATTGAATCCCCTTGGAATCACCACGGCCTTCCGACAAGTACACACTCTCTCCATCGAATTCATTCCTAGTAAGAGGACCCATTACAACCGTAATCAACTCCTTTGCAGCAGTCTACGAGAATAATCCCGTCATATCTATCTGGCCTAGTGTTGCACTGCCACCTGGGCAGTTAGGTAATGAATCACAAAAACCTGTGTCAGGTTCGGTGACCTTCTAGCCACATAGCCATGCACGTTCTAGAACGGCTCACATGGGACGGCATGTCTGAGCGAAAAAGCCACCCATGGGAACAGTTGCACCATAGTGCGTCGGTGTTGAATGAAACAACATGATCTGAAGCGGCCAGTTAGAGCACAGAAATACTTACTAAACTAGGATTATGAACAACCGCATATGCCTTCTGCTCTGCGTTTATATTCTGTACAGCGTGTAAGGGTGAGTTTTGAGAATGACTAAATAGTACCAAGTCACAGAAATTGTGTAGGATGTGCATATGGCACACGCAACTGGGATACTACACAGGAATATCTCTGCCGGCGAGGGAGGCGTTGTGCCATTCTTTTCCTTGTTACCCCATCTTATGTTCTTGTATGAGGACATAGATAGTAGCCGAATTTGTTAGTCACTAGTAAGAAGTCGACATTCCAACTCAACTTCTAAGTTGATGGAGTCTGAAGCTTGATCCAGCACGGGCATAGTGAGGCGTGTTCCCACCAAGAAGTCATCGCTTGGCCCTGAATTGCGCTTATTCTAAATTCCCTGAAGGAAACCAGCATGAAATGTAGCGTTGGAAGACCGACTGCAAATTTACAAGTGTTCGTCAACGTGAGGTCATCAAATGCCCGGAATTGAAGGTGGCTACTATAGGCGAGTTTGATGTTTTCATTCGAGGTGTGGCGGAGACGGGCGTGGTGAGAGTACGAGAATGAAAGAAAATTGGGCCTGGTTCGCTAATGTCCCTGAGCAGATCACACCAGCGCATTGGCACTATAAAACACTGTGTATTGCAGCACCCGTGCGTCCATGATGAGGTTAGAATGTGTAAGCTGCCGTGGCGGATCATATCCGGCCATACAAATTGTTGTAACAGCCATCATTGGCGGAAAGAGGAGATGATTTCGGTGGTTGCAGATGAAACAGAAGACGTCAGGGGAAAATGGCAATTTATGCTACCGGCAGCGAGTGAGATACTTAAACGTGGGGTTTGCTTATCGAAAAATAAAGATTGGACTTGTCGACTAGTCCTTCCAAAATCGGTCGCTTTGTGAGAACGCGTGCAAATTTTTCTAATTTTGAGTCGCGACAGAATGTCATGTAAGTTCTTGATGCACGCGTCTGATCGCCTTCACCCTTTATCCGCACACTGCTCTTGGGCGCGACAAGATATCAACGACTGGAAGTCCTAACCCTCATCACAGTCCTCAACACCACCAGCACGATGGAGCCGCACTCGCAGCTGCCGGACGGCGTCAGTCGACAGCTAGGTGTTGTGATGCTGCAGGATAACGAGTTTTTCCTCTCGTGTGATCCTCACCTGAACAAGTATGAGGCCAAGGGCGAGGTGACCGAGCCACAATTCCCCGAAGGCGTAAACGCACAGGGCCCCACGAAGTCGTATGAAGTGACAGACCAGCTGGAGAATATTCCCAAAGGGATCTGGGGATCCACTGTCGTCTCTACTTATGAGTTCACGAACATTGAGAATGGGGTTTTCTCACGTGTCAAGAGCCCTCTTGGAGTCAGTATCGATACTCGCTGGGAAATCAGGGAGGCCGAAGGTGGCAAGTTGGACTTAGTCCAGGCTGCGGAGATCAGTTGCTCAAAGCCGTTGATGTCTCTGGTAAAGGGCCGCTGCGAGGCTGGATGTGAGTATCTCTTCCCTTCGCCAATCTACTTTTACCATGAGTCGAGCGTGCATTCTCCCGGACACGCATTCTTTTGCCCAGTGCTGACCGATGTCTTGACAGGGGGTAAAATCCACGCCAAGATGTTGGAGCGACTCCAGAATGACGCGAATGCTGCCGCATGATACTGCATTCAAGGTTGGAACACTACAATGCCTATCATAGAATACGGCTGAGTCTTGTCCGAGCGTAGTTGACAACCTATAAGTGACCGACAACACGGCCACTTCCCTCGAATAGTGTTATAGAATGGATATTACACATAGACATATAAGCCCCTACCACAATGTGCGGACTTCTCTGGCTTCAGCAGTTTTCAAGTGGCTCGATCTTGACACTGACTATTTCACCTGTGTTGGAAAAGTGCATGTGGAAAGACCGAGATCGTCGCAGAGTATCATATGGCATAAGTCACGTCGACCGACTGATCGTGTATCTCACAATGCATGGATGTAGACTTTTGAGGTTCCGTAGTATCTCTATTTTGCCTTTCTTAGCTAGAGAACTCGACAACCTTCGCCTTCATGTTGGCAATGTGCTCCGAGGTGATCACTTCTGTTGATCTCGTCCAGCCCTCGGCGAAGGGAAGCCGAGACTCGCGGAAGAAGATGTCGACCCAGTCCACTCTTGCATTACCCTCGACCTTGTCGCCCATGACAGCCACAAATAAGGCGGTCTCGCCAAGGCCAGCAGCCTCGCCACCCGAGGTCAGGTTATACTCAGGGTTCTCAGCCTTGGCCTTCGCGATCCTTGCAAGCCTGCCCTTGGCCGCGGCCTCGATCGAGACGGTGGTGGCGTTGGTGTCCCTCCAGACGGCAGAAGTGCCCGCCCAAACCTCCTCGTCAAAGTTCAGGGCGTCACCGAAGTAGGCATCCTTGCGGCTCAAGCTGGCATCGTGCTCGATCAGGTTGTGCTTCAGCAGGTCGTGCAGGTTAAGCGTGTCGTTGCGGCCGGTGGTCGAGGCGGTCACACCGACGCCGAAGGGTCCAACGGAGAAGTCCGGTGCCAGGTTGATAGATTCCTGAAAGCCCGCCTGCATCTCGGCCAGGGAGATGTTCATGCCGTTACGGGCGACGTAGCCGTGGTTTGCCAGAGTATTCAGCATGGGACATGGAGACCGGCCTGAATGTTGTTCAGTTGAGTTGTACGATGTAGTGTGTATCAGTGGCCCAACTCACTGTCGTCAGCGCTTGGTGCCTGATACTCATGTTGATCCGTGACCGCCCGTGGTTGTGGGTAGGCGGAAACCGCCAGGGCCAGGAAGTTGAGGGACAGGATTGAAGAGCGCATCTTGTCTTTGAGTTTCGTACCGCTGAGTCGAGCGAGGGTCTGTTTGCGAGTTCTTGGCTGGCGAACAAAAGTCAAATGACTGAACTTTGAGGCGGGTTACTTGGATTACTTATACTCTATCTCCCAACCATGGCCTCCCACGGACTGACATCCCCTAGCCATTTTCATGCGTCCGAGGTCTGCTTCTTGGCTTGCAAAACCAAGCTCAGATGGATCTACGCTGTGTCGTGTTTCTTCTTCCACGAGAAGTACCCCGGATCGTTGGATCCACTGTCCCGCAGATCCCCTGACGCTAGAAACATTCTTTGCCTATGAATCCTTGAGTCAATCTGGGTTCACCCGAGATTTGTGGCTCCATCCCTTCGACAGCCAGTCAAGAACGAGACATTGTAATGAGATCAACAAAGTCACCCACTCCTGCGATGCCATTATTCAGCAACCTCCCAGTCCTGATCATTTGCTTTCTCCACACTAGGGGCTCTGTTTCTGGCGGCTCCTCCGTTTGTTCCTCTAGAAGCCTGAACGAATCCCATAATTTCTCGTTTCAACTATACACGAATGACGGCTAGATTCTTAGACTCTGCATTCGGGCAACTCCATGCTGATAAGTTAAGCCTTTGTGGACACGAGGTCGGACCACGAAACGTTCCGACGGTGCAATAAACTACCCGAGTTGAGATCGAAGTGGCGAATATAGAATGGAGAATTGTGGGATCAAATCGTAGACTTGCTGGTAGATAAAAATTTTTACAGTTCGCTTCAAATGGAAGCTTCCAATAGAATATGTCCTATTCTCGTAGAGACCACTTCTAGCGCAATACAGTCGCGACTTCCTTTGTCTGCTTCACCTTGCGAAGGCAATCAAAATGAGAGTATTGGCTCTGGGTTCTGTCCTTTTGGCGACTTATTAGCAGGTCAAGCTCTCGTGCGCACGTCACGCGGTCCAATGCCATGGTGAGAGCTTCAGACTACTGAATGAGCCCCATTTTACCAGCATACCCCTTTGGTAAATTTGTGAATTTCCAGACGATTTTGAATTTTCATGGGGCTCTCAACAGTTATGCACGAGTGTCTGCGCATGTTGTCGTGATATTCTTGCTTCCGAGCTCTCTGCTCGAACGTGACACTCATCTTACGACGTGATTTCGTTGCAGCTAAGGGGAAAGCGCAAGAGTGTGAGAAAGCTATCATCTCTGGGAAATAGACCGCTGTCACACTCTTTTCCTCATTTCACAGTCAGAAGACTCTGTCCGTGATTTTGAGAAAACCTAATTCCCATATTACGGGAATATCTGTGGTGGTCACAAGTCGGAACGTGTGAGAGGCTTGCCTGATGTCTGTAGCGTGCTATCAATCCCACGATCCGCTGCATATGGATCCGTATACATTCTATTGAATCGCATCTTCATCTTGACCGCCTCAACTTTTCACGGAAATCGCCCGCGATGAACTGGGCGCTAGATGTGAAAGCGTCGGTGTGACCGGGGAAGCAAAGTCGGGACCAGGGACAGCTCACCTCTCCAGTCCCCTCTCTTTGACCGGGACTCGTTGCCCACACCTGGAAAGCAGGCGATTGGTGACCAAAATGGATACCCAGCGGTATGCATCCGCTTTGATAGCTGCTTCATGCGCGTGGGTGGGCCATGCTACTTCAACTCGAAATATCGGTCTGGATTAGGCAGTGGTCCCACCGCTCTCGGCTCGCGGATATAAGCCATGAGGTCTCTGACGATTGATAGTATCAAACTGGTAAACAGGCATCATGCAGTTCCAGTATAGAATCTAGGAACGTGGAATGTGGTTTTGGGTTCCTCTCAACATACTGTTTGCATTTCTAATTGTCGAGCAATGGTACCTACATATTTGCCCGCGACCTCGTTCACGGCCTTGATCAGACTAATGACAGAATATGTAGAATGAGCATCCTAAGAGATGAAAACACGGTACAATATCTCATAGATAATTTTCCTTGGCTTCGAACTCTAAAGGATGCGTCCAGGATAGGCTTGACGTAGAACCTACCTATGGGAGACTCTTGTTCGTAAAACGGGCTTCGTCATTCTTCAAGAACGTATCACTAGTAATGCTCTTAAATTAATTACCGACATCAGAAGAAGTCATCTCCAGGTGAGACAGCATACTGACAGCCAGTCCTCCGGTGCTGCCCCAGCCCCCGGGGCAAGATTGAAGTGCTGACATGGCAAGCGCCTCACGTTGTCACCTGTATCTTCGACCTGCTCAGTCTCTCTGGCCTTGTCCATGATCTCCCGGAGGACCCACGTGGACAAGATGCCCCGGAATTTGCCTCAGGGGCTTCAAAGGGGCAGTCGCTCGAGATGACATGGTGATAAAATTGTAGTGTTGGAAGGACGGAAGATTTTCGAATAAAAGACATTCAACAAATGAAACCTCGACGCAGTAATAGGGTGGATTATGAAGACCTGTGTTTAAAGATTAGCACCGGTAAAGACAAGTTTAAATTTCTTATTTCTCTGCGGAATCCGAGATCAAAGGGCTTCCCTGGACCTGTAGACTGAGAAATCAACCCATGATCTATCCTGAGGGCCTTTCACCCTTCCAAATGGGAACTAATACACAACGATTGCACCAGAACCTCTATTGACCGCAACAAATTATTAGGCATCTAGATCCAGACCTAGACCATAATTCGAAACGCAACACGGAATACACCTTTCATCCCCAACCCGCCCCTCTCCCTGTCCTATGTGCGAGACTGTGTACATGTTCAAACAATGGGCAATAGGAGAGCATACTGTCGTCCCTACCCCAGTACGTTGGTTGTTCAAGACCTGTTGAGCCTCAATTTGTGAAATATGTGCTCATTACAGACGGGTTTATGCACTGGGCCAGTACAGACAAATCTGGACACCATATGATAGTTCAAGGCTGTTCAAATCGATGAAGCCACCGGGTCTCATGCGGCTGAGCTCGCTTCGGGGCGGTAAAGGAGGACGCGGGAATTTGCGTGAGCTATTTCCTGGGCCAGTTGGTAATCTCGAAGCCTTAGACGTTGCCCTAGGTGGTGCCCTAGGTGTGATATTTCACATCGACAGCCGTTGCGTATTGCGTCGACATGATCATCCCTATTGAGCGATACCGCCTCTATGAAACTTCTGGAAACTCGTGTAATATGTCTGCTTCAAGCCGAAGATTTAAAAGAGAAAGTTTACACCATGGCCCTCACATATTACCCTGCTCATGTTGGTTCACGGGTTGACTCCATCGAGGAGTCTTCCCGAGGATAGGGTCCAAGATACTGGTTGAAGCTGGAGTATTCCGAAAGACTTCATACCCAAATTCACTCACGTTATCGAATGTTCTGAAAATGAAACATTCCATTGTTAACAAAGGAGAATGCAAGATACAGTCTCCAATGTCTTTTACTTAGGTCGTTCGCAGTCACCTTTTAGCCAGTGTTATGTTCCTGGGGAATAATGTCGGTCCAGGGACTTCTCAAATGGACCGAAAAGCTTGGAAGATATTTTCTCATTCCATAACTGAGTCCCTATTGTGCACAAAATGGAATCTGCTGGGTCACTTGTTGGCCTCGTCCCATCCAACCGGACCCAATGTCGTGCCTCGCTTGTTCCAAGATTTGTGAGAGCTGATTCAGTGTCATAGACAACTAGTCCGAGAATGGGTATGATTACTGTGTAGACTACATGCAAAATTGTGAAATTGCCGGCACGTCTCAATGTCAGGAGTGGTCTGCCAAGCTGTTCCGACAGAGAGGTGATGGTGACATTGTGCAGCAGTGCCTTTCGTAACTTCCACAGGGACTAGCCTGGTGTTTCTCGGAAGCATGGTCCGTGCTCTTCGCGAATCTGCTAGCGTGGTTTGGCTCTCGGATCCGGAGCCAGAGATAGCGTGGGCATGGAGCCGCCACCCACCTCTGGGCAGGGCTGAGACTGCAACATCAGTGACAACCCCTGATGATCCGTCATCCTCATCCACAATCCGCTCCACACCTTCCAGTACATCAAGCCCACATCAACGATCGAGCACATATCACAATATATTACACAAACTCTATACCGGAAGATCCGAATCTTACAATCTCGATCTTGGCCTTTGAGAAGGTCACTTCGGCGCCTGTCCAAATGCCCGAGCCGGATCCCGGGAGCAAACTGGCCAGCTCATGAAACACCTGGGTCGGTGCTTCAGCGAACGACCCATCAGGTGCACATGCGGCTGCAGATATGTCGAGAGTGAAGTAATTTGGCCGTAATTCAACTTCTTGTAAGTGTTGTACGATATATATTCGTTACACTAAACCCTGTTATGTTTACTCCAGGGCCAAATCTCTCTTGTCCCCCGCCTTCATGCCTCAGACCAGCCCTCTCATGGATCACGAGTTCTGCATGTTATCATCATGCTGTTTATGAATGCTTATCTGTAATCTATCCTACTTCATTCCTGAAAGCTGACGCCGACAAGCCAACCAATCCCTATTGTTATGGTCGCAACTGCTTGACAATCTGAGACATCAGGTCCTCCCTTAGCCGCGGTGAATTGTGCGGCTCCGCGAAGCCACACCACTCGGAGTCTGCTCTTGTCTTGAATTCTCTGCCTCCCCTGAACTACCCTCCGCCAAGCATAACAAACCGTTCTCTAGCTCTCTGAACGTCTGCAAATAGCCCGCATAAGGCCTCTAGCCTAGCCGGACAGGCTTTGGACCTTCAGCACCTTCGTCATGGCTCATCTATCCACCTATGGCGCCGACTTCTCGGTGACCAAGAAGAAGGCGATCGAGGATGCGAAGAAGATGCAGGTTGTGGTCGAGGATGAGTGCAATAAAGCGGAGCAAGAAGTGCCTCCGTATCTGCTCAGAGAGCTGATCGGCAAAGGCAGCTTCGGCCGAGTGTACAA
Organism: Diaporthe ampelina; assembly: GCA_023522825.1. Taxonomy (NCBI): domain Eukaryota; kingdom Fungi; phylum Ascomycota; class Sordariomycetes; order Diaporthales; family Diaporthaceae; genus Diaporthe; species Diaporthe ampelina. The sequence goes on along the minus strand of JAMFTM010000021.1, from coordinate 578,310 downwards.
GGCCACAGACCTCAAGACAAGCCAGTTGGTTGCAGTCAAGATCATTGACATCGAGGAGTCCGACACCCTCAACCCGAAACTCGCCGACACCTACTCAGAGTTCCTGAAGGAGATCAATGCGCTCAAACTGCTCAGCGAGGGTGGAGCGAAGAACATTAATCATGTTCTGGACGCCCTGCCCGTGGGTCAGTCCATGTGGATGGTCACCGAATATTGTGCTGGAGGAAGTGTGGCCACGTTGATGAAGCCGACAGCTCCTGGGGGTCTCCAGGAGAAGTGGATCATCCCGATCCTCAGAGAAGTCGCCGAAGCCGTGCACTGGGTCCACAAAGCCGGTATCATACACAGAGACATCAAGTGTGCCAACGTGCTCATCACCGAGGCAGGTGGTGTCCAGCTCTGCGATTTCGGTGTTTCAGGCGTGATCGAGACGAAATTCGATAAGCGTTCTACGTTCATAGGAACACCACACTGGATGGCACCGGAGCTTTTCGACCCTTCGGCCTCGTACGGTGTCGAGGTGGACATTTGGGCTTTCGGTTCGATGGTCTTTGAGATCGCCTCGGGCCTGCCGCCGAACGTCATGGCTGGTATAGATATCACGCAGCTGGGCGGATATCTCAAGCAGAATACGCCGAGGCTCGAGGGAAACAAATACTCGGAAAAGCTCAAGGATCTCGTCTCATTCTGCCTGGTGGAAGACCCAGCGCAAAGACCTACGATCAACGACGTGCAGCGACATCCATATCTGCACAATACCAGTTCCTCACATCCTACCTCATCCTTGGCAATGCTGGTCAGGGCTTTCAGAGTCTGGGAATCCCAAGGTGGGAGTCGAAAATCGTTGTTTGCCTTCGGCGGAGCTCAAGGACCGTCGGGACCAGACCTATCATCAACAGCGATGTCGAACGACGAATGGAATTTCAGCACAACACTCGCCTTCGACCAACGCGTCATGAATAGCACGGATGCCCAGGCTGTTTATGATGTCTATGGGTCTAACGTGGACCTGATGGAGGCCACGCCACAGCCGTATAGGTCGAAAAGGCGAAGGCCGCCACCAAATCTGCCTGTGATGAGGGCACCGCTAGAAAAGATATTCGACCCCAACACCATCACGAGCTATAACGAGAATGCTCGAAAGTATTACGGGAAACCCCCATCCCCTCCGGCCGCAGACTTCACGTCAGATCTGCCGCTAAGGGATAGCTCGCATAACGCGACGTTGAGAGAATCGCTGATCGATCTCGATGCTTCACTTCATGGCAGCGACCTCTCAAGGTTTGCGGATATGAACACGGTGAGGGCGAGTGTTCGACGATCAAACGAGTACGATCTCGGAGAGGACTACAGCAGAGCCCCGAATAGCGATCCGGAAACAGTCCTCGCTGCAAGCAACCGGAAGACACAAGACTGGAAATTTCCAGCCATGGTACCCCCAGCATCTGCGAGCGCGGAGATGTCTCATTTCCCCTTCAACGAGGATCGAAATAGCAATCCAGACTCAGCAAGCGACTGGAAATTCCCGGCGCCTGCTGATCGCCAACCTGCTTCGGCCAGCGAGTGGAAGTTTCCTGACCCTGGAAGTCGCCCACCGTTGTTGCATCACCCCACGGAGCCATTGGGCTCCTCGCCAAGCTACAATGAGAGCCTCATGGTTCCCAGGGCAGCCTCACAGATGGAGAACCGCGCGTCGGTCAGCAGTCTGATAGACCTGGATGAGAGTCTCCCGGATCCCGTCGCACCGGCAGACATCATCCGCCCATCGACTGCCAACTCCGACGTCGGATCCGAGATAGGCGGCGCCTTCGATCTAGAAAAGCATGCATCATACTACCCTCTGCCATCTACGAACCGCGAGCCGTCCATCTACATCTCGGATGAGTCGGATTTTGCTGGGCTGGCAGGCCACCGACAGACGAGAAGCATCAACATGATGGGCGGCATTCCGGAGGTGGACGAGCGGCAGCGGCGGAACACGGGTGCCTTCATCGACGACGCACACCTGTACTCTGGTGACGAATATAACGGTAGTGAGGACTACATGATGACCGGTTCCTCGACGGCGACACGCTCTCAGGCCAGCTATCAGCACGGTCGCGGGCCTAGTGGAGACTCGGACTACACCATGACTGGATCCACGGTCAGGACACCGTCCATGTCGTCGTTGAACTCTGCCTACCAAAGAGACGGCATGGCGAGTGCGAGTGACGGCAGCCTGCTGCCGCCATTGCCGGCGCCGCCTTCGGAGAGGGTGATGATGGGCGAGGGCGGCGAGCTGATGAGGGATGAGTTCCTGAAATTGCTGGAGGGCATGACCAGCCATCTCAGCTTTACGGGCGAGTTTGTGGGTAATCTGCCGACCAGGAAGTCTGGGCGGGGACAGGAAAATCAAAATGGACAGTAAGACTGCTTCCAAGGGAAAGGTGATGTATGATTACTGAGAGTGATGTGTATGACTTTGTTTGGCTTTCATGGGAAATCTGGATTTGGACCTTGGGAAACAGTGCATGCGTGGAAACCTCATTGAACTTTCGGGGAGGCAAGCGAGAATATTCTGAAGGGATGGTCAGTCATGGTGGACTTGGCCTCTAGACATACACGGGCGGATACATGGTGAAGGCATCGAGAGGCTGGTTGGGTTCATGAGCCGTGGGACGGATGAGCGCTGCCTTGCTGCACTGGATTGGAGATTCATTTTTACAATTCGATAGTGATGCATTTACATGACTGAATGATTTAAAACGCATTGATCAAATCGATCTCGTCCGTCGCCTAGATTTTGGATGCACAAGATCGGCTGTGGTAGTGGTGATGCTGTCTGGTTGGTTTGGCCGACTCGGAGCTTGCCACTTAGCCTCGCACCTCAAAAATTGAAGCTTTTAGATGACTCAACTTGAAAACTCGTCCGGGATGTAGAACAGCGATTATCAACTTGCGCGAACTGCATTCACCCCACCCCATAGCGTCCCATTTCACTTCAAACTATTGCTTATTGATGATCCGTTTAAGTATAAGTCGGTCTCAACTGCCAGGTCGATTTTGGACAGTATCTTGTGCAGCTACGCGGCTCATACTCCAGCCGATCTCATCGGCCTCATCCTCATCTGCACCAAGACCAAGAACCTTTTCCACCACCGTCATAAAATCCACAACCATGAAGACAAGGATACTACATGTACCCCGGGGCAAGGACCCCGGGCAGTTCAAATCCCCAGACAGTATCGACACTTGGGATGTCTCCTCAGACCCGTCCGTGCAGGACACCATCACGCCCCTGCGCGAGGCAGCCTCCCTCCTCCAGCAGAGCGACATCCCCGTCGCGTTCCCCACAGAAACAGTCTACGGCCTCGGCGCAGACGCAACGCGCAGCGCCGCCGTCAAGGGCATCTACGCCGCCAAGGGCCGGCCCTCGGACAACCCGCTCATCGTGCACGTCTGCGACCTGGACATGCTCCGCCGGCTGCTGCAGCCCGGCAACACAAACGGCACAAATACTATCACCAACGGTCAGAACCACGAGGACCCAATCCCACAGATCTACAGGCCGTTACTGCGCAGATTCTGGCCCGGCCCCTTAACGGTGCTCCTGCCCAACCCAACGGGCTCGGCCCTCGCGCCCGAGGTGACGGCGGGCCTGCCGACGTTCGGGGCGAGGATGCCCGCCTCAGCGCTGGCGCGCAGCTTGATCGCGCTCACGGGGGCGCCCCTCGCGGGCCCTTCGGCCAACGCGAGCACCAAGCCCAGCCCCACTGCGGCGCGGCACGTGGTGGACGACCTGGACGGAAGGCTGGAGCTTGTGCTTGACGGCGGGGTCTGCGGCGTGGGTGTCGAAAGCACGGTCGTGGACGGCCTGTGCGACCCTCCTGTGGTGTTGCGGCCGGGCGGGGTGAGCATGGAGGAGCTTAGGGAGGTTGAGGGGTGGGAGGGTGTTGTGAAGGGGTATAAGGATGCCAGTGAGGTTGGGGAGAATGGCGTGGGCCCGCGGGCGCCGGGGATGAAGTATAAGCATTACAGCCCCCGGGCGAGGGTGGTGCTGTTCGAGGCCCGGACGGGGACGCGGAGTGAGGAAGTGCTCCGGGAGTTGGAGAGGATAGAGGGTCGCAGGGACGTCGTTGGCGTTGTCCGTACGCATCGGTGGGAGAGGTTACCGGGGCATGAGGTTGGCGCGGAAGAAGGGGATACGGATGGGGAGGCGGATCTGAGCTACGAGATACATACGTCTGTCATTGATGGGTCGAGGGTATTGGACATCGGGCTTGGGCTCGACAGCAGGACAGTCGCACAGGGCCTGTTCTCTGCGCTGAGGGAGCTGGATAGGAAAGGGGCGGACGTCATATTCATCGAGGGCATCGAGGATAAAGACGACATCGCGGCAGCCGTCATGAACCGCCTGCGCAAGGCGGCCTCGGAGATTAGAGCATAGACGGCGATATAGACAGAACTGCGCCCGGCATGTAGACTTCTGCTCAATCACCAAAGAGATAATAACGTCATTATTCTCAGACTTTTTGCATGGTCTTTGGAGATTCCCAAAAGCAAAGTGACCCCTTGACTCCTCTAAAAGTTTAGACGCCCCTAAAACATTGCTCGTCCACCACCGCATCACAGCCCTTGCCTCAGCCAGTCCGTCAGCTTGGCCTTTCCTAATTGCGCCAGGTTGTTGACGCCCTGCTCGCTGAATGGGTCGATGCGGCGGAGGTCGACGTCCTGCGTGGGCGCCTTGCTGACCCTCTGGACGATGATGGTGGGGTCGGTCTCGAGGATGATGCCGTCGTCGACGATCTCGTCCACGGCCAGGGAGACGAGGTCGTAGCTCTCGATGATGGTGCGCTTGTCGACCGAGGCCTTGAACAAGAGGTGGAGGGAGTCGCGCAGGGCGAGGATGGCGTTGTACAGCAGGACCTCGTTCTCGTCGACGCTGCCGACGAGGTAGAGCATGACGTCGCTTTCCGACTTGTACAGGACGATCCGGCCGTCGAACAGCAGGATGTCACCGGTCTGCTTCGCTGTCTTGTCCAGCAGGGCCTTCTCGAATGCTTTCTGGGACTTCACGTCGGGGTATGGGTTCTTGGAGGCTTCGGGAGGTCAGCGGTCGGCCCTGTCACCAGGGAGGCGTCTGGAAAGAGCATACGGGCAGTCTGTCCTGGTGCAGGCGCGGCTTGGTGCGGCGAGTCGTAGTACTAGGATATACGGTGAGCTTCGAGATTCGATGACGACTGTTTGGATGAGAACGAAGGGGGATGCTTACTTTCGCATATAGTCTTGAGCCGTCCTCCTAAATCAATACAGCTACAGTCAGCGGGAGAACAATGGGTGAAGCTGTCGGTGGCATGTTGCGGGCGCCTCAGGAAGCTCTAAGCGATAATCCTGGATCGTCGAGGCATGCGATGCACTAAATAGAATAGGTGGTCACTCACAACCGACAGGATGAGGATGGCATTGACCGAGTAGAGCGACATTCCAGGAGCCATGTTGACTGTTTGCGACGCAGGGCGCGGTGTTGACAAGATGGCAATAAGGCAAGTCGCAAGTGAGGCTACGGAGCAACAGTACACAGCTCCCCCGTGTTCGAGTTCAATGCTCCGTGTCAAGACCGATTGACCGGCCGGCTCCTTGTGGCTGTGCACCTTGTGGCTTGACCGCTGATACTGGCTGATAAGGAGGCGACTGTAACGCGGGGCCTTGTACTTAGAGCGCTGCAGCCGCAGCCTTCTAGGCGTTGCAGGGTGAGAAATCTTGAAATCCGATGGGAAACCTAGTCCGATTGCCTGAATGACAAGTAAATCTCATATCTCCAAGCTGACCAGAGGAAACATATCATTTCGTCAATGCATTCGCAGTGTTGGCTCTTGCACAGTATCGCCAGAGCACGTACCCCTGGAGCGCAGGGGCCCAGTCAACGGCCTAAGAGTGCCCATTTAGATCCCTGTCAGTGCTTTAATGGGCGACGCGAGGAAGTCGCGTCTGGGGCAGGGAACCCGCGTCCGACGCGCCGCCCAAAGATTTGTACCAAAAATGGACTCTCTTGCCCTTTGGATTTCTTGTTGCTCAGACACGCTCCCCCTCCACCTCCACCCCTCTTAATAGAACCCTCTCATTCCCCTCCTCCGTTGCACTGGTGATCTTTCTTGTTTATCCAGCCCAGACCATCAACAATCCTACATCATCACAATGTCGTCTCCAGCAAGGCGATCAACTCGCAGCTCGCAGGCGGGGACTCCTGCCCGCAACACGCGAAGCTCTCAGGCTGGCACTCCTGCCGCGCCTGCTGCTGAGGCCGAGACTCCTCGTCGAACGCGCGCATCGCAGCTTGCATCGAGCCCAATGTTCTTCGAGTCTTCTCCCGCCAATGGCAACGGCAACGCTGCACCGTCATCTCCTTTGCGGCAGATGAGCAACACCCAGACCACTGACAACGGTCCTGCCCCGAGTTCTCCATTGCGCCAGCAGACCGAATCCCAGACTATCAACGATGGCGAGCGCACCCCACGGGCAAGCGGCATGCGAATCGGCGGTGAGACTGCCCCTTATCTACTTGAAATTAGAGGTTGTATGTACTGACAGAGCTACAGACTCTTCGCCCGTTCGCTATGACCCCAGCTCAAGTCCTGGCCACCCCCAGACCGATCTACGAAGCGAGAGCAGCGGTCTCTTCGTCGACTCTTCCAGAAGAGCTCCTCGATCAAGACGAGGTGACATTCACTCAGAGTATTCCAACAGGACGCCGGTGGCCCCGCGCCGCATTGTTCTTGGCTCCGATGGCAGGGTTGTGCAGGACGCGCCAGTCTCCGACGCTGCCACATTTTCCAACAACAACCCCGGAACATCAGATGCCGATGCTCTGGGTGGGCAAAGCCAGAGCTTGGTATGGGGAACTACCATTGCCATCGACGACACATTCAATGCCTTCAAGAACTTTTTGAGGAATTACAAAATCAAGTACCGCCTCATCAAGGAGAACCAGCCTGATGAGGTCGTCAACGCTCCGGAGAACCAGACCAAATGCTATTGGGAGGCCCTGGAGACAATGCTGGCCCTCGGAACGAGCAAGTTGTACTTGGATGTTCACGATCTGAAGGCCTACCCCGAGACCGAGAAGCTGTGGTACCAACTCCAGGCCTATCCGCAGGAATTGGTTCCCATCATGGATCAGTCTGTTCACGACATGATGATCGAGCTTGCTCGCATTGAGATGGCCAGACAGCGAAGCCAGACCACTTCCGCACCACAGGCGTCGCAGAGCTCTGAGCCTGCCATTCCCAGCTCGGACCGTCCTGAGGATGCTCCAACACCTCGTCCCGCAGCACCTCGTGAGGCAACTCTCGAGGATCAAGTCGCGGAGACCATTTACATGGTGCGCCCCTACGGAATGGACAAGACCACCAACCTCCGAGATCTGAACCCTTCCGACATGGACAGGATGATCCAAATAAAGGGTCTGGTCATCAGGACCACCCCCGTCATTCCAGACATGAAGGACGCGTTCTTCAAGTGCAGTGTCTGCAACCACGGCCTGCTTGTTACCCTCGACCGTGGCAAGATCCGAGAGCCTACGGAGTGCCCCCGACAACGCTGTGGCTCCAAGAACTCCATGCAGATTGTTCACAACCGCTGCAACTTTGCAGACAAGCAGGTGATCAAATTGCAAGAGACCCCAGATGCTGTGCCAGCCGGTCAGACCCCGCATTCTGTTTCTGTCTGCGTGTACGATGACCTGGTGGACTTCTGCAAGGCCGGTGACAGGGTGCAAATCACTGGTATCTTCCGGGTCAGCCCCGTTCGTGTCAACCCACGCCAGAGAGCCATCAAGAGCGTCCACAAGACATACGTTGATGTCTTGCACGTGCAGAAGGTCGATCGCAAGCGCATGGGAGCGGACACAACCACCCTGGAGCAGGACGATGAGGACGAGCTCCAGACTGACAACCCTTCCGGAATGGACGAGTCCCGCAAGGTGACTCCAGAAGAGGAAGAGAAGATCAAGGAGACCGCCGCTCGTGGTGATATCTACGAGCTCCTGTCGCGTTCTCTCGCACCCTCAGTCTATGAAATGGACGACGTCAAGAAGGGTATTCTGTTGCAACTCTTCGGTGGCACCAACAAGAGCTTCGAGAAGGGTGGTAGCCCCAAGTATCGTGGTGACATCAATGTCCTGCTCTGCGGTGACCCATCTACTTCCAAATCTCAGATCTTGTCATACGTGCACCGCATTGCACCTCGTGGCGTGTACACCAGCGGCAAGGGCTCTTCTGCCGTCGGTCTCACAGCATACATCACACGCGATCCCGAGACACGATCACTAGTGCTCGAGTCTGGCGCCCTTGTCTTGTCAGATGGTGGTGTCTGCTGCATTGACGAGTTTGACAAGATGTCCGAGTCTACTCGCTCCGTGTTGCACGAAGTCATGGAGCAGCAGACAGTGTCTGTTGCCAAGGCCGGTATTATCACCACTCTGAATGCTCGGACGAGTATTCTGGCATCAGCCAACCCGATCGGCAGTCGATACAATCCTGACTTGCCCGTTCCGCAAAACATCGACCTTCCTCCAACGCTTCTGTCCCGTTTCGATCTGGTGTACCTGATCCTAGATCGGGTGGATGAGAAGAACGACAGGCGACTGGCCAAGCATTTGATGTCCATGTATCTTGAAGATACACCTCACTCTGCTCAGTCCAAGAATGACATTCTGGTGAGTTGTATTGTCCTACAAAGCTCTGAGCCTATAACTAATCAACCTTGGTAGCCCGTGGAGTTCCTCACATCCTATATCTCCTACGCCCGCGCCAACATCCAGCCCACCATCACTCAGCCCGCAGCCAAAGAGCTGGTCGACGCGTACATTGAGATGCGCAAGCTTGGACAAGATGTGCGCTCCGCCGAGAAGCGCATCACCGCGACCACTCGTCAGCTCGAGTCCATGATCCGACTTGCGGAGGCCCACGCCAAGATGCGATTGTCCACCGAGGTCACCCGCGAGGACGTCCAGGAGGCCAACCGGCTGATCAAGTCTGCCCTCAAGACAGCGGCGACCGACAGCCAGGGCCGCATCGACATGTCCCTCCTGACCGAAGGAACAAGCTCTGCCGACCGCCAGAGGAAGGAGGACATGAAGAACGCGGTGCTGCAGCTCCTTGACGAGCTGACCGCCGGTGGTCAGACTGTCAAGTATGCCGAGGTCGTCAGGAAGCTGAGCGAGAACACGGGCGTGCCTGTCGAGGCGAGCGACTTTGCTGAGTGTGTGCGCGCGTTGGAAATGGATGGCTCGATTACTGTATCAGGCGATGGCGCCAGGAAGAGCATCAGGAGGGTTACGGCTGTTGTTTAAGTAAGGTTCGTGGGTGGCCTGTCTAGACGCATGTGCCTGTCAACAATTTTGGGCGTTTTGGATGTTTTGGTTGGTCATTTTTCATATACCGCTGTAATCTGCACCTCGGAACGCGATCAATGAGACGATGCCTTAAAATACATTTTATTCGTGAGACTCTTGCTGTCCTGTTGAGTCACCCACGCTTCGTTTGAACACGACTTGCCAGCTTTATCTGCCCATCTTATGTTCATTCCTCGATGAGGCCTGAGGGAATAGCGCGTTCTATCTCCGCTCCCTACGTCCACGGCGTGCCGGCCCTACACAGACTTGCCCGAGAACTTCAACTCCACGCCTCCGATGACGTACGCCGCGACGAATGTGGCCAGCATGCTGCCAAATACCACGAGGGGCTTGCGGATGCTGACCAGGAAGGGGACGTCGTAGGAGACGATCAGCTCTCGGCCGCGGAAGTCGTCCACCAGGTTGCGGGCCTTGATGATCAGTGCCGTGCGTCCGATGGTGTCCAGGAAGGTCTTGTGGATCTCGACGTCGGCGCTGTTGATGGAGGATTGTGGGACGGTAGTATAGTACTTGACATTCCTGTGGAGCAGAGTTAGGTATGGCTTATAGCACAGGAGAGGCACCTCAACTTACTCAGCTCCCTCGGGCAGGATGACGCGGACAACCACGTTCTCGTACTCGATACCCTCAGCCTGCTTGGGGCCCTCAAGGAAGGGCACGTTGAGCACAAATCCACCCTCGGCAGTCTTGCGCAGGTAGTTCTTCGCATCCGCGTTCCAGCCGATGGTGAAGGGGTACTTCCAGCCGCCGAAGATGGGGTAGCGGGGCTTGGTGGTGAGCAGGGACTCGCGCTTGTTGCTGCGGAACCTGGACGTGGACACGTTGCCGATGACGTCGTAGTAGTAGGGGTCGAGGCTGCCGGCGGCGAGCGGGAAGGTGAGCTCGTTCAGCGCCCAGGTGTTGGGGTTGAAGTGCTGCGCCTGCTGCCACTTGACGCGGTTGAACAGCGAGGACAGGTTGGCGCCGCGGTGGTACAGGGTGTACCGCTCCTCGAAGGCGACATTGCCGCCCCAGTGGCTGACCTCGATGTCGCGCTCCAGGTCCGAGACGTGGGTCACGGGCTTGGAGAACTCGAAGCGCACCTCGATGGGGAGCTCGGCGCCGGCGGGGATGTTCTCGTAGGGCCCGTAGGTCAGTTTCGAGCCCTGCTTTTCGGGGAACTCAGACGCGCCGCCGCTGCCTGGGAGCTTGGTGTAGTCGGGTACGTTGGACGAGGGAAGCTTAATCTCCGTCTTCTGCTTCGACGTTGTGTAGGCGGACTGGACATAGGCGGACGACTGGTACAGCAGGAACTGCTTATCATCTTGGCCAATGGAGGCCGGGAGAGGCCTGTATGCAGAGGTGTAGTAGTATGAGATGGAGAGCGTCTGCTCGGCACCGGCCTTCAGGGGCTCGGGGAACTTGATGCGGTAGTACTGGACGGTGCTGTGTCGACGAAACAGGTCAGCTGCTTGTGAATCTTGGGCATGGTGGATTCCAATCTTGTCCTACCTTTCCGGGTCGAACTCCACAGCCTCAACCGTGAAAGGGCCAGCTTCGGTGTTCTTCTTATCCTTCACCTCGAATCCTCCGACCCTTGACATCTGGTCTGCTGTGAATGGCAGGAAGTACTCGTCCTGGGGCTCCTTCGCCGTGTTCTCGACCTTGACGTTGATCAACTCCTTCGCATAGTTCTTCTCCAGCTGGAGAATGTGTACGAGATTGGCATTCTTGAAGACCTGTGGAGGCTTGAAGGTGGCGGGCAGGTTGACCTTGGAAGTTGTGGTTGATGCGGCAGACACCAGCGACAGGCACGAGGCCAGCGCTGGCAGCAGTGCTGAGAACTTCATCTTAGACACGCAAATTGAGTTCTCATGAGGTGGTGCAACCCGTAGAAAAAAGAAGAAAAGGAATCTGAAAGTAGTAGTATCAATTGGTCATTGATAACGGCGTGTTTATCTCCTTCACCACCTTTGGTTGACCACCTTGTTTGGAATATCGACCCTGGACTCTGCGACGGGAAACCAAAGGACAGCTCGCCGTTGGAGCTCCCCCAAAAAGATTACGTTGCTCTGCTGGTCGCAGCAGCAGCTCCTGGCCCGTTGCGACAGCCGCCAAGCCGGGAGCTAACGCTGCCCACACGTGATGATAACAGTGATAAGGTATTGGCCGGCAGGCAATGGCTAGCCAGGCCATTCGACAAGGGGGGTGCGCCTGAAAGCCAGTAGTATGATAGACTCTACAGGATTGACCCCTAATCTTTGTCACGGGGATACTTGCCGCCACACACGATGTAACGCTTCCCCAACCCTTCCCCAACCAATCAGAAGTATCAGAATACCCTCTTCTAATCGAATACGTGGTATTGAGTGCCCTGAAGGCTCGATATCGTATATGCTTGGCAATGTGCTTGGCGGAGTGCTTAGCTAAGTGTTAAGTGCCCTACTAACCTCCAGCTAACCCCCTAGAACCCCTATTTAGGACTGGGGGAAGGGTTAGAGTTTATACTAATTAAATAAAAAAAAATTTTAGCTAAACTAGGACTCAAACCCGGGTCTTCTAGTATTATACTATACTAAATACCTTATATACTTAGTAGGATATATATAACTTAAATATACTAACTACTATACTATTTAGCTATATATATAATATAGATAGATTTGAGGTCTTTATAAGGGTAGTTCTTTCTAACCCCTAATAAGCTATTAATCCCCTAGGGACCCCCTATTAGGAGGGTTAGGGTTTATAGCCTACCTAACCTAGTTAAGCCTAACCTACCTAACCTACTAATTTAGCTAACTACTTACCTCTAATATCTAATTTATTCACTACTAATACTAATTTAATTACTAATTTCCCTACTAATATAAATTCCTCTTATTTAAATTAATAAATATATTTATTAACTTCTATTCTACCTATTTTAATACTTATTTTATTAATTATAGTTACTAGTATATTTTAGTAGTATTTTTAATATTTTCCCTTACTTTTAGTTAATTTCTAACCTCTTAGTAGTTAAACCCTCTTTTTCCCTCTAATACCCCCTTAGTAGGTTAGGGTTAAGGTCTATAAACCCTTTAAACTACTTACTAATTAATTTATAATATTTAAGTATATTAGTTATTAATTATTATATCTAATATTTTTATAACCTATTCTTTAATATTATAATTATAAGGAATTTATATTATTTAACCTAATATTTATATTATTTATATTTAAATTACCCTATCTCTATTTTATTTTAGCTTAAAATAAGTACTAATATAATTTTCTAATAATTCTAAGTATTCCTCTATTTTTATAATTTTAAGTATTAGCTAACTACTAGTTAGACTACCCTAATAACTTATTAGCTACTAATATTTACCTATATTTATTATAACCTAATTAAGAGGGTAACTTTACTTATAAGCCTATATAATAATAGCTTTTATTTATTAAAGGCTACTACTTATAGGTAAATAGTATATTTAAGCTAATTAAAAGTTATAATAATAAGTATTATAATACCCTTTAAAGATAAAGTTTTAAAGAAATAATAGGAAGAATAAGAAACTCCCTTTTTAATACTTTAGAACTACTCTAAATTAATTAGCCCCTAATTTTACTACTATTATACCTAATTTTCTTATTAGAGTACTTTAATATAATAATATTATATAGGTAAACTTAATTCTACTATTCTTATAGTAATTAGAATTTCCTAAGCCCTAAATAAAATATCTACTTCCTTATTACTAAAAAATTAACTATTTAGCTTAAGTATTTAAATTAATAATCCCCTTATTAATATACCCTATAAGTATAAGAGAATTATAATCTTATAATATAAGTTAGTCTTATTATTTATTAAGTATATACCTAAATTAGGATCTTCTAATATATTAGACTATTTAAACCCTTTAAACTCTAAATAATTATTTTTTAATATTTCTATTCTAATTTATTAAACTATTATAATATATATATTATCCTAGCTATATTCTACCTACTCTATTAGTCCCACCTTTATAAATATTATTTACTATAATATTACTACCTTCCCTACCCCTACCCCTAACCCTTATAATAATAATGATAATATCTTTAATAATAAAAGTATAGAGGAGTAGCTTAACCTTAAGAAATTTATTATTATAGGGTTAGTACTGCTTTTAGCCCTAACCCTTTAGTAGCTCTTAGTTTATATTAATTAAATAAATTCTTATATATAGGGAACCTATATTAATTATTTTAATTTTATAGTTGCCCTTAAGTCTAGTTACCTTTAATAACCCTCCTTCCTTATATACTTAAAGTTAACTTATCTAACTAGCTCTTACTTATTATTATATCCTATTTAAGCTTAATAATATCCCATGCTAATGGCGCTTTATTAGAGCCTAGCTCCTAGGTTTACCTAGCTAATTAGAGCCTCTAATTCTAAATAATAATAATAGCTTTAAGTAATTAATATATATTTCCTAACTTAATCCTAACTCTATTAGGTTCTTTACTAATAACCCTATTTTCCTTAATTTTAATTTTAATTTAAATAATAATATAACTCTAACCCTATTTAACCTTAAGATTAAGTAGTAGACTAGCTTTTATTAAAGGGCTACTAATATAATAGAATTAGAAAGAAGCTAGATTTAAACACTTAGTTATTATACTTATTAGTTAAACTAAGTTATTATTAAATTTTTTAACTTAATAGTATACTAGATTAGGTATACCCTAATAGCTAAGTTAGTACTATATTCTTAAGAATATCCTACTATTAATATAAATAATATTACTAAGCTTATATTCTCCCTTATTAGTATACTAATAAAGTTAAAATATAGTATAATATATTATTAACTAGCTAACCTATATCTAAAAGTCCTCTTATATTCTATTAAAGTACTAACTTCTACTATAATATATACTAATTACTAATATCTAATATAACTAACTATTATACCCCTTTTATTAAGGGTATATTAAGCTTAAATAAAATTTACCTTATATTAATAGTACCTTCTTCTAATTAATTAGTACTATTAGTTATAAATTAATAAATTATAGTTTAATAGGCTTATTATTAGATAAAAGTTTATTATAGTCTTCCTAGGTAAGGATATTAATAAGTTTGTTAACTTTTAAATAAGACCTAATAATTAGATAATTTAGGCCTATTTTATAAGTAATTAGAAGGGTTCCTTACTAATTTAAGAAAAAAAATAAGGTAAAATAAATTTTAAGATATATTAAACTTATATTCTTCTACTCCTCTGGTAATTCTAATATAAATCTTATACTTATATTATCTAATAAGATAATACTTTAATATATGTAGTTAAGGCTACTAGGGTATACTTTCTTAACTTCTTTAATAATATATATATCTATAATTAGCTAACCTATTTACTAAACCTTAACCCTATTAAATATATATAGGTGTGGATAAAGTAGTGGATTAAGGACTAACTAGGTCTTAAATCTTTTAGTAATTAATTATGCTAAAAGGTGTTGGAAGTGTAGGAAGTAATACCCCCTAATATACTTATAAAACTCTATTTAAATATACTAAGGCGGCTTTAAGCTATAATTATACTAAATAGGGGGTATATTAATATATAATATTATATTTAAGTAATATTTAAATATAAGCTATTTTGTTAAATTTATTAGTATTATGTTGTCCTAATATATTAACTATTAAGGCCTAAAACACCTTTTGATTAGCTAAATCTTACCTAGGGGCCCTTTATTAACGCCTTAGAAGTCACGAAATTACTAAGATTAGGGGTGCGACTTATATAAATATAGAAGTACTAGAGAGTATACCTATAGAATTTAGGCTTAGGATTTAATAGCTACAACTACTACTATAGCTACTAGGTACTCCCAACCCTTCATTATACTAAATATACAAAGTTTAATTAGTATTATAAATCTTTATAACTAGATATATACTCTCTAATATATTTATATTTAAATAGTACTAAACCTTAAGTAGATATAATACTTTTTACTAAAAAAAAATAGGTATTTTCTATATTTACTATTATAATAATATTAATAACCTTAAATATACCTATAAAAATATATATATTAGATTTATTAATTATTTAATATCCTTAATATATAGTTTTTATTTAAAGTAACCTTTTTAACTTTAAGATATTTATCTAATTAGAACTATTAAGTAGATATAATAACTTATTTAATATCTAATTTTAAAATATTATTACTTTTATAATAAGAGAATATAGCCTAAAAAAAATATATACTAAGAATTAGGTTAATAAGTTAATCCTTAATATATATTCTTTTATTTTTAAAGTATTATAATTATTAAGTTATAATATAATAGGTAATTAGATATAATTTTAAACTTTAGTTTTTTAATTATTTAGTATTTTTATAGCTTATAAATACTAAAATAATATATATAACTCTAAATAATACCTATTAGTATAGAAGATAATAAATATAAGTTTAATAGTAGTATTATTAATAAACTCTTAGTAAGTTTAGATAATTTTTTAACTTAGAGCTTAGAAACTTATTTTATCTTTAATAGTAATAATATTAATAATAATAACCTAATAGCCCTAAATACTTAATAATTAGTAATTAAATATATAAGATTATAAGATTATTAGTAGTAGCTTCTAGTAGAAGTACTATATAAATAGTAATAAATAGAGAGTTATATAGCTATAATTTAATTTATAATTATAATTTAAACTAAGTATAATAAACTTATCCTTATACTTATATTAGAATCTCTACTAACTAATTAGGATAATATTAATATATTATTATAGTTATAAATTAAGTCTATTATTAGCTCCTTAAATAATCTATAAAGGAATATTAATATAATAGATAAGTAAATAACTTATTTAAATATATTCTTTAAGTATATATAATAGTTATTCTAATAGCTAGTAGGTAATATAATACTAATATAAGTAGATAACTTAATCTATTTCCTATATATTATATTTATTTAAATTATATTATATTATTTCTTTAATAGTTATAAGTCTTAACTTAAGTAGGTTAAAATAGTATTCTATATTATCTTTAAGAGAGGTAATATAATCCTTATTATAAGGATTAGGTTTAGAAAGAATATTATTTTCTAGTTATTTATAGCTATAATTAGGAAAAATATATTATAGATTATACCCCTTATAGCCTTAAGTAAGGTATATTATAAGTAAATATATATATTTTAGGAGTTAAGGTTAATACTACTTAATAAAGATTCTTATATCTAGGATTTTAAGATATTTAAGTATATAGGTAATAATAAGTTTATATATATTCTTATAAGTTCTAAGATTATTATTAGAGACTATATAAGAATAATATTTAGGGATAACTTAAATAAATAGTTTAATTATATAATAATTAATAAGCTCTATATTATATATTAGTAAAAGTCCTTCTAGAATAAGTTTATAATATTAAATTACCTATAGCTATTATTATATAGTAATATTTCCTTTTTTAATTATATTATAATACTCTTAAAAGATACTAAGAAGTTTATTCTCTAATATAATAGCTTCTAGTAGACTAGTAATAGTAATAACTACTATATTAAGTTTATTTAGACCTTAGTTAATTAGCCTAAGATTAAGTTATATATATAACTACTTATTAATAGATATATATCTAATTATTATAAACTTAAATTCCTCTTAAAAGATATTAACCCTATAGATATTAAGTACTTTATTATAAAGATAATTATTTATATAAATAATATAAATATATTAAGTAAAATAAGGGTAGTATTATAGATATTCCTATAGCTATAAGGCTATACTACTTAAATAGTAGCTAAGGCTATTAGTATATATTATAGTAATATAAATAAAGTTAATAAAGTAGCCTTAATAGAGGAGTTTTTAGAGCCTAATTTTACTACTTAACTTATATTAGCTACTATAGCCTTAGAAATAGGTATTAATATCCCTAATATATAAATAGTTATTGTGACGGTCCTCAAGACCTATTGGCAAAGAAGGCTCAAATTGTCTTTGAAGAATTGTTGATTTAAAGCTATAGTTGCCTAAGGAATAGTATGGAAGGAGCAGCAAAGCTGCGATCTGCCGTTGTGGAAGATATGGCGGCCATTTGGGCTGATAAGATAAGCCTAGTGCACGGACCTACTGGCTAGGTCCTGCGTGCGTTCAGCCCATGGCCCTGACAGTTATATAGTAGGGAGTTCTACTATTTAAGGACCTTATAGATTAGTTCTAATAAGAAGAATAAGTAGTTAGGAATAGCTAATATAACTATATAATATAGTTTATACCTTAATACTTATTTAAGGACTTTACTAAGATAATACTAAATATAGTATCCTAGATAGATTTAGATCTAAATAATAGTAATAGTAAGAAGTTAAATTATTAGAAGAGGATATTTATCCCTTTATCTAATATAAGGGAGGGAATTAAGGTTTCTATAAATAATTTATATATTCCTATAATATAAAAAGATATCTTCTTTAATCTTATATCTATTAATAACTTAATATATTAGAGTAGAATAGCTATAACTATAGTTAACCTTATAATTATAAATAATAATATCTATAATATATTATTTAAAGAATTAGAAGTAAGTATAACCTCTACTAAGGCTCTATATTAGAGATACTATTTAGAATACTCTAAGAATATAGTATATAATATTTATTAATATACTAATATAGCTTATAAGACTATAAATAAGAGGGTATATTAGTACCTCCTTATATATCTTAAACCTATTATTAATTTTATTAATTCTAGCTATTTATATAAGTAGAAGCTTATATTTATATAAGAGGATATAGGCTAATAGGTATTAAGCTGAGAGTTTAAGTATTATAATTATTATATATTAGATATTTTATAACTAATAGATAATTTATTAAAGAAGTAGTAGTTAAAGAAACCTTGAATAGTAATAATAGCTAGTAAATAATTAGTATAAATTAATAAGTAGTACTAAGAGGAGGCTAATATATATATTCTACTATATATATATATATATATTCTATTTAGTAGGTAGTATATATTTAATAACTTATAGTTTAGCTTAATATAAGTAGTTAAGACTAAGTAGTAAATTAAGTATAATAAGCTACTATTTTAGATAGTTAACTAACTTATATAGGTTATATTAAGTATAAAGTATTAGAGATTTAAGAACTATAGCTTATAGTCCTTTATTAATAAGTATATTAGTTAGTTACTATTAGTTTAGTAGGTATATAATAAGGATCCTAGTAATTATAAATAGTAAGAGAAGGTTATAAGGAGGAAAGTAGATAAGTAAGTTAAAGCTTATAGAGCTAGAGTACCTTTAGTATTATAGGTAAGTTCTAAGTAGCTAAGAGTAATTATTACTTTATTCCTAATTAGAAGCCCTAAGGTATAGCTATTAAAACTCTTATAGCTACTAAGACTCTTATAATTACTATATTTTATAAGTTTAATATAGGTTATTTACCCTAATATATATAGTATAGTAGAAAGGGGTAGCCTACCTTAGAAGTTATATTATTATATAATTTTACTTATTAGTAGTACTATTATATATATTAGATTAGATTAGATTAATAGGATATATTTATTACTCTTAGTTAATTCTATATAATAGGTATAGCTAGTATAATAGTCCCCTATATTTTTATTACTATATACTTATACTATAATACTATTAAATAGGTATTATCTTTAATATTAAATATTATAGTCTATTTATAGTTAGATAATATTTAATAATTAGCTAGATAATATTTATAATAACTTTTAATATAAGAATAGAAGCTTATTTATATTAAGTAACTAAATTTACCCTAAATTAAGTTATATTAACTTAAGAGTATAGTCTAATATTATAGAAGAGTAGTTATTTAGTTCTATACTATTAAATATATTATTTATATTTAGTAAGAGTAGTTAGTATCTACTACTTATAAATTAGCTTATATAGCTACTAATACTACCTAAATACTAAGAGATACTCTTTTTAAATATATCTTTAAAATATTAGATAAGCTAGCCTAATAGTACTTATAGTAGCTTTAGGCTATAATTATTAGGATAGTATCCTAAGTTATTATTCTATATATTAATACCTATAATATTATAGTATAGTGGTTCTATTATATATAGTCCTTAGGAATTACTATTAGTAGTAAGATATTATAATTATAGAGGGTAAGATTAGAGTAAATATTATATTACTAAATACCTAGTATTAATATATACTTATATAGTTTAGATAGAGGAGTATATTATATTATATAATATAATTAATATTATTTTAGATTAGGAGTAGGTTATTAAGTATATTAAATATTATAAATTAGCTAATTAGATCTATTAGTTACTTAACTTAATACTAAATATAGCTTAGTATAAAAAAGGAGTACTTATAGCTATAGGAGAAACTATAATTATAAGTAATATTAGTAAAATATACTATATATATATAATTAAAAATTACCTTATTAGCTAAATAATAAATAAATTATTTATATTCTAATATAATAGTTACCTAAATATAGTTATAATAGTTTTAATAGTATAAATAGATAGCTAAATAATAATAGGATTAAGGTCTTAAAGGCTTAATAACTATAAGATTCTTAAACTATTAAGCTTAGGATAGCTTAATAACTATAAGATTCTTAAGCTATTAAGGCTATAAGGGCTTAATAATAGCTAAAATTTTAAACTAAACTCTTAATAATAGCTAGAATTTAGAGCTATTATTATTAAGAGGGCTTAATAACAATTAGAATTTTAAGTTAGACTCTTAATAATAGCTAAAATTTAGAGCTTAAGGACCTAATAATAATTAGAATTTTAAACTAAGTACCTAATAATAACTAAAATTCAGAGCCTAAGGACCTAATAATAGCTAAAATTCTAAGCTAAGTACCTAATAATAGCTAGAATTTAGAGCTTAAGAACTTAATAATAGCTAGAATTTAGATCCTAAAAGCCTAATAATAGCTAAAATTCTAAGCTAAGATACTTAATAATAGTTAGAATCTAGGACCTAGATATTTAATAATAGTATTATAACTAATATAGTAAGTAATATAGGGGATAGATAATTATATATATAGTAGACTTTATATAGTATATAATAACTAATTATAAATATATTTACTAATTAATATATATATAGCTACTAAATATACTATAGCTATAGGGGCTAAGTAAGTTATATCCTAATAATTTATATAGAAAAAATAACTTATAGATAACTTATTAAGTTTTAAGCTTAGTTATTATTATTACTATTTATACTAAATAACTCCTTATTATTATTATCTAATATCCCTAAATTACTACTCTTAAGCTCTTCCTCCTTATAAGTACTAAGCTCTTCCTCCTTATAAGTACTTAGACCCTTATTATTAGAATTATTAGTATCTATAATATAGTTAGAGATATAATATTATAGAGTTATATTAATAGTCTACTACTTTAAAAATAATAATATCTACTTATTTAGTAACTATTAGATACTTATTTTCTTATAAATCTTAATAAATATATTTAATTATAATTAGTTTTTATTTATAATAGATATAATATATTAACTAAATACTATTTAGCTAGGATAGAATAAGTAATAAAAACCCTATCTATTCTTCTTATACCTTATATAACTATATAGACCTATTTCCTTAATCCTAATATTTTCTAGAAATATAATATAAGTTAGGCCCTACTAGCTTAAGAAACTACTAAAATACTAATTATATAGCTTAGATACCTTATATCTAATATAGTATACTATTATATTAAGTAGATTATAGCTATTTAAATAGTATTATAAGTTAAAATATAATATATAGTCTTATAGCTTTAATATAACTAAGAGTTTTATTATAAGTATATTTAGGAGATAGGTATTAAAAGTAATAATATTCCTCTTATAAATACTAAGAATACTATTAATAGCTATAATAGTTATTATATTAACTATATTAAAGTTAATATTATTTCTAATCTTATATAGGTTATTAGTAGAGAATTTAAATTCTAGAGACTAAGTTTATTTCTTCTTAGTAACCTTACTTTAAGATTACTTAATAGAGGATATATTAACTATATAAATAGGTAATTTAAATATTCTTATAATAGAAGTAGGTAAGTTAGTCTTAGCTCTATATATATACTTAATAGAGTATATAGTAATACTAACTAAATTATTCTTATATTTTATACCTACCTTTATTAGACTTATAATAATTTCTATATATAGGTAAGCTAAGTAATACTACTTAAAAGTAAAAGATTTATTTAGAAAAGTTATAAAAAGGTTATCCTCTATAGTAATATTTATATAACTAGTAGCTATAATATATATTAGTAGCTATAAAAACTATATTAGCTATAAATAGATTAACTTATATATACTAGCTATATAGGTATCCTAAGTATATTAATTAGTAATTTTTTAATATATTTTTACCTAAATAGCCCCTATATCCTCCTTATTCTTACTATTACCTATAACTATAATAATATTATTATTAATAGGCTACTTACTTAGATTTATATTAATAAAATTAAGAGGGATAATACTATTAAACTACTATATTATAGATATAATATTAAAAGATACTAAGCTTTTAGTAAATAAGGGTTTACTATAAGTATATAATATTAAGTAAATAATAATAAATATAGAAGTAGATATAGGTAGAATATATACTAAGGGCTTATTAATAGCTATAAAACCTAACTTTATCTAAGAAGGGGTACTAGTAGCTTAAAGCTTAAATATAAATATAACTAATAACTTTAAAGTAGATATAAAATTAGGTATAACTATAGAGGTAAGTATAGCTATAAAATATTAGTACTAAAAATAAAGTTATAATATATAAATACTTATTATATTTAGGAAGAAGATATTAGTCTCTATACTATTAGAATTATATCCCCTTATTAACTATTACTTATACTAAGAAGAACTACTATTTATATATAATAGGAATAATATTTATTTTAACTAATATAATATAACTATTTATAAATAACCTATAGAGATTAGTAGAGACTACTATTATACCTATCTTACTATTATAAAAACTATCTTATATAAATAGATATAATATATATTAGTCCTCCTTACTAAGTATTTTTATAATTTTTTAGGTTTTAAAAAGTATTAGGTTACTATTAGTAAATTATAAATCTTAGATAATACTATAAATACTATTATAATCTTAGTAATTAATAAGTAGTAAATATAGCTAATTATTAGGTTATATATAGCTATTATACTTAATTATTATAATAAGTAAATATAAGTAATAAATAATATTTAATATTAGAAGAAGATAGTAGAGGTAGTAGGTAGGTAGATATAACCCTATTAAGAAAGGGTCTATTAGATATATTAGGAAGGAAGTAGGAAGAAAGTAATATTAAATAATAAAGTATTATAGTAGGTTAATAAGGAGCTATATAAGTTATATTAGTAAAAATATACTAGTAATTAGTAGATCCCTAAGGTAACCACTATAGCTATTATTTCTATAATAACTATACCTTCCCCTAAATAATATAAAACTTATATAAAGAAAATAAATATTTACTAGTTAGAAAACTATATTATAATAAAGCCCTACCTATATATAAATATTAATAAGTATAACTATATTATAATATTAATATTTCTATTAGTATTAAGTATATTAAATAGGTCCTTTATAATTAAAGCTACCTAAGGGTCTAGGGGCTCACTATAGTCTATAGTAATATTTAAATTATTATCTTTCTAGGGGTAATTAAAGTACTTAAAATTAGTATCCTATTATACTTATTAGTAAGGGTTATTATTAGAAGTAATATATATATAATTAAAGTTATTAACTTTATTTTAAGTAATATTAATATTCTTATTAATAAAGTTTTTAGCTTTAAATAAGACTTTTATTATAAGGTTTTATCTTATAACTTTTAAATAGTATAATATCTTATCTTTATTAATTAGAAGGCTTATTAGTATTTAAACTTCTAATATAATAGAAGCTACTAAATAATAATTATTATTATTCTAGCTAAAATTATACTTAAATATATACTTAATTATAATTAAAAATATTACTATAAGAATATTAATAATAAAAGTATACTTAGTATTATAGCTTAAATTCTTATATATCTAAATATTTTATATAAAGCTATTATTTATATATTTAAGAAATAGGTTAATAGGCTTTTAGGACTTATTAAATATTATATATTTAATAAGTTTATTACTTAAAATTATATATATTAAGATATTCTTATTAACCTTAGAATATAAAAGTTATAAAAAATAAAGTATTAGTTTATTATAATTAAAGTAGCTAGCCCTATAGAATATAAGAATAAGGTATAATATTAGCTACTAAAGTAAACTAATATTACTATAATAGATAGTATAGTAGAGGTAAACTAATATATAGATAATCTATAATAGATAATATTAGTTTTAAAATTATATATTTATATATCTTATTAGAGGCTAAATAATAAACTTTATAGATAGGGGTACCCTATACTAAGTATATAAAAATAGATTCTCTTCTATAATATTATTTATTATACTATTTTATTACTATTTAGTTATAACCTTTAGTATACTACTAATAATTTAAGTAATTATAAAATCCTTAAATATATTACCTAAGTTATTATCTTAATTAATATTCTACTAAGATATACCTATAGTTATAATACTATTTATAGTTATACTAAGTTAATTAGGTAGTTTAACTATCCTAAGTTATACTATTTAGTAAATAACTAGGGCTATTATATACCCTTAAAAGCTATAATATAGGAATAGGAAAAGATAATAATACTTTATATTATTAAATATATTATTTATATATCTCTAATAATTAAAGAACTTTATATTATAATTTAATATAATATAGTTATTATAATCTACTAAGTCCTTAGAACTATTAGTAGCTTAGAATTATAATATTATAAGCTTTATATATATTTATTTAATATATTAGAATATAGGTATAAGGAGAAGTTATTACTAATAAGAGAATAAGTTTTAACTAAAACTCTATTATACTTTAATATTTTATATATATTATATTATTTTTTAATTACTATATATAAGGTAGAAATAAATAGAGGCTAATTCTTATTATAACTAATTAGTATCTTCTTAACTTTAATTTTTTTTATTAAACTATTTCTAAAATATCTCTTTATATACCTTATATATACTATTTATTATACCCTTATTAGTAATAACTATTAGGAGTATAATATTATATATATTTTCTATTAGAATAATATTAATATTTAGGAATATTAATTTACTACTTATAGTTTTAGGGTTTTTACTACTAATTATATTTATAGTAGCCTCCTTAACCCCTAAATAAGAGATATTCTATAAAGAAAATATCTTATATTTTTTAAAAATCTATATAAAGAAATAATTAGGAAATATATAATATATTATATCCTATATAATATAGCTAATAAGCTCTTAATTATTAGATAGTAACTTAATAGACTATTATAATTATTTATATTTAAAAGGAATTATTAAGTAAAATATTAACTAAATAAAACCTAAAATATTTATATTAAAGTTAAAATATATAAATAATATAAAATAGAATATTACTATTATAAGATAATATATTATTATAAAATACCTTATATAAATATCTTAGTAAATCTCTTAAAAATTAAAATTATTATATATAATAATATTAAATAAATTATTATAAACCTACTTAATTATTATTTATATTAATATTAGTTATACTATAATTATAATTAGAGTAGTAACTATACTAATATACTTTTATTACCTTAGAAGCCTCCTTTCTTTATTAGTTAATAATATTATATAAATTATATATTTTAAAGTTATTAAAAATATTAATAACCCTATAAGATATATAAAATAACTATAAATATTATTTAAGTATATTTTATAAGAAGCCTCCCTTTTATAATAAGTATAAGCTAATAATAAGAGTAGTAATAATTTAAGTTTACTAATTATAAAGATAAATAGTCTTCTTCTTAGGTTATTATTTTTATTTATCTAATTTCTAATAATAAAGAAGAGTTTTAAGTAGATTTAATAAAATTAAGATATTTCTATTAAGTATAATATTATATTAACTAATTTTTAACTTTAATTATTATATATTTATTATATTTTTAATTAATTTAATTAAATAGTTTAAAAAATACTTTATAAAATTACTTATACTAAATAATTTTTTACTAATAAATTAATAAATCTCTTACTATAAGTTATATATATAAAAGATATTTAGGTTTTTAATTAAATATATAAATATATATTATTACTTCTAAGCTTCTTAAATAGTAGATATTAATATAAAGTCTTCTAATATTTAACCTATTAGCTTAAATATATTCTAATAAGTATTACTAATATAGTCTTTTAGTAAATAATATATATATACTTTTAGATTAACTAATATATAAAAAAAGTTAAAATAACTATATTTTTAGGTATAATTAAATTATATTTATCTTATCTAATATAATATATTTATATAATATATTAAATTATTAAGTACTAATTCTTAACCCTTAATATTTATATTATTAAGATTAAAACTAATATTAAATAAACTATCTTTATTATTATATATACTTATAAGAGTTACTTTAAGAAAAAATATATTTAAAATATAATATAATATCTTAAATAGTTTTTTATTAAATTATAAGCTATTAGATAATAAGTTATTTAGTTAGTTATTAGAGAAAATAATATTCCCCTAAGGGTTACTTAATAGGTTTATAAGGAATTAATTTAATTATAATACTTAGAAAGTTATTAAATTACTATTAGACTATTTAAATAAAAATAATAGTATCTAAGATAATAAAGGGGGTTTAAATAAGAAAGAAATAAGTAGATTAAAGGAAGATAATAATATATATATATTATATAAGTATAATAATATAAGTATATTAAATATAACTAAGTATTATCTAATAGTTATAAAAGATAAATATATATTTTATAACTAAACCTTTAGTAATAAATAAGTTAAATTTAGAAGTTAAATTAAATATAATATAATAAATACTATTTTAAAGTTTATAATATTTAAACTATTTTCTTATATATTAATATATTAAACTATTTTTTAATTATTATATTTATTTATAATTTAGTACTATTTAAACTTAAACTTATAAGTAGTAACTCCTCCTCCCCCCCTATAATATAATAATAGCTAATAGAATTCTTTAGTTATATTAAATACTTAGTAGATAGGACTATAGATAAGAAAGTAAGGGGGCCCTAATATAAGTTGGGGTAGTACTTTATAAGTAACTTAGTATAGATTTTAGGATTTAGGAGGTACCGGAGAGTCTGAGTTTACTGAGTCTATAGTATGACATAGCTTTACTATCCCTCCGTCTGTCGTACCAAGGTGTGAGAGCCGAGCCGAACAGAGATAAGGTGGGGGGAGGGGGATTACTGACCCAATTCAGCGAGCATTTAAGATGGCATGGCATGGCGGGGTCTCAAAAATTCAACAATCCAGACCACTATAAGTCCATTCGCTGCGAACACCTGAGCAGAGTCACACCACCGAGAGCGTATTGCCGTAGATGTTTATCGCCTCCTGCTACCCTTCCGGCTCGAAGACACCCTTCCATTCATGCATGCTACTACGAGTCTCAACAACCTGGGCCATTCTCAGCTCGGGTTGATGGAATTCCTGAGAATCTGGTTGAGAATATAAACTATCTCGTATTATAAGCTCTTCCGTTTTTCCGATACAATCAAAAGAATCTGTAAGTATAGCGACAATAGGCAAGCAAGGTGTTGTTTTCGCTCCATCTGCTGGCCGGGTATTGGAAAGACCAGTTCCCGGGAGGCTCCGGCAGTGACAACGCCTCCCCCACGGTTGCTATGTACAGGTACCTAGTGTGCCTAGGTAGGCAAGGCACCCAGTAGATAGGCTGTCGGAGCTTACTGTTGGCTGCAGCAGAGCTGGGGGATGCAGGGCTATGGATTGGAGCATGTCGAAGCTGAGTCCTCGTCCAACGCCTCGCCGGGTCTGGCACCAATAGAGAGCCCATGGGTCTGTCGGGGTAGAGCGGGCCAAGCTCACCCTAGGTTTGGGTAGCCTCTGCCCGCCCGTTCATTGGAGATGGGGCCTGTACCGCAGGAGCGGACGGACCACGGGTAGAAATAGAAGCCAAAGGAAACCTTCGGATATCGATCATTTGGACATGCTGTGACGGCCTTGAGGAGAAGAGGGAGGAAGAAACGGAAGGGCAAGGACTCAGGATAGATGCAATCTTCCCTGACACGTGAACTCATATGCACCTCAAAGCCTATCTACGTAATTGGCCCTCGGATGACAATCTTTCTGGATCTCAAAAAGGTCCATATTTGTGACATCTCCCATCAGAATCTGAGCCCCAAGTCAGGGTTACTTTCCCAAAGAGCTCGGGGATCCACTCTGACCGCCCTCCCTACCCAGGCCCCCAGACTACTTGAACCTGACTGAGCTCCGGATCGACTCGCCTGCCCCCAACCTCGTCTTCTCGCCGCCATAAATAAGCCTCAGACCATATACCCCCGACTTTGGTCCCTTTTGGATATCGACAGATCTTTTAACATTTCCATCCAGACTACAGCCTCACGGTTTTTCTTTTCTTAAAGATATTATTATACCACAAAAGGAGTCAATATGGTCGGACTGGGTCCCAAGAAGCCGCCATCCCGTAAGGGAACCGGTACGTCACACTTTGTGCTTTCCTTGCCGCCTTGCCTGGGTCTGCACACGATATCAACCGCATATGTGGAGAATATGCATGGTGGAAAATGACCGATTGCACGCGTGAGGCTCTTTTAAGGCCTTTGGTGGATAAGGAGACCAGGAACGGACGCAAAGCTCCGGCAGGACCCAAGACCAGGGAGACGGTCATCAGGCGGGTTGCTCTGCTCCCGAGTGGGAAGGAGCACATAGCCCAGACGGAGCTGTGATTCGGGCTCGCCAGCCGGGGGTCTCAGAGACAGAGACACTCTCGGGAGTTGCTGGTGAGCCTGATCCTGGAATGATGAGAAGAGAAGCCCCATTGTTGTCCCAGAACAGCTTTTGGCCTGCTTCACTTAGCCCCGTCCTACCTCATCTCCTAACGCCCAGTCTACTCGACCGTCCTATATCAAGCAAGTCCAGGCTGAACCGTTCAGGCCTCGTTTGATTCCTAGGAGCTCGTCCGACCTATTCACTCATCCCAAAAATTGCACATTATTCCTTTTAAGGCCAGAATCACCAGCAAAATGGCGCTAGACAGCCATATGCCACCTCTTCCCCCCCACGACAAGGCCCTGTCACCCAGGACCAAGGCAGACCACTTCTTCCACCACCACAGACATTCTTCTGCTTCTACAAGTTCGTTCGTTGTTGGCGCATTTGGGATTTCTCTCCATATTTCTGCGGATTACTTGCAAGCATGGGAACTGACTTGAGCCGTGATTCGCCCAACACTACAGGCTCCATGATGGATGTCCCCAAGAGCCTTCTGGCCGAGATCAAGGCTCTGGAGGAGCAGCTGACGGTCCCTACCGACAAGCTGAAGGCTATCACAGACCACTTCGTGAAGGAGCTTGAGAAGGGTAAGTTGATATAAAGGCTCAGATTTCATGTGCGATCCTCTACTAACCCGTTCGAACAGGTCTGAGCGTCGAGGGTGGCAGCATTGTGAGCTTCCTTTGGATTTTACTTACCTCTACTCATGAACCCAGCATGATCGAAACTAACAGACAAACAGCCCATGAACCCCACCTGGGTTATGGCCTTCCCCGATGGCTACGAGACAGGCACCTACCTCGCTCTTGACATGGGTGGCACGAACCTGCGTGTTTGTGAGATTACCCTGACCGACCAGAAGTCTGAGTTCGACATCATCCAGTCCAAGTACCGCATGCCCGAGGAGCTCAAGACTGGTACCTCTGAGGAGCTGTGGGAGTACATCGCAGACTGCCTGCAGCAGTTCATCGAGACCCACCACGGCGGCGTCAAGCTGGAGAAGCAGCTTCCTCTGGGTTTCACCTTCTCCTACCCTGCCACCCAGAACTACATCGACGAGGGTATTCTCCAGCGCTGGACAAAGGGATTCGACATCGCTGGTGTCGAGGGCAAGAATGTCGTTCCCATGTTCGAGAAGGCTCTGGCTGACCGGGTGAGTCCGATTCCTCATCTTGGCAGACCATGCAAACTAACGTGTCAAAAAAGGGAGTGCCTATCAAGCTGTCGGCCTTGATCAACGACACCACCGGTACACTGATTGCTTCTGCCTACACCGATACCAAGATGAAGATTGGCTGCATCTTCGGTACTGGCTGCAACGCTGCCTACATGGAGGACTGTGGCTCCATTCCCAAGCTGGCCCACATGAACCTGCCTGCTGATGCCCCCATGGCCATCAACTGTGAGTGGGGTGCCTTCGACAACGAGCACAAGGTCCTGCCTCGGACCAAGTACGACATCATTGTCGACAAGGACTCTCCTCGTCCCGGTCAGCAGGCCTTCGAGAAGATGATTGCTGGTCTTTACCTGGGCGAGATCTTCCGTTTGATCCTTGTTGATCTGCACGACAACCACGAGACCCACATCTTCGCTGGCCAGGACATCTCAAAGCTCCGCAGGGCTTACAGCTTGGACTCGTCTTTCCTTTCTACCATCGAGGAGTATGTACCCCTCCTTTGGTCCCTACTATTTATTTAGTATGCTGACAGCTATTCCCAGTGACCCGTACGAGAACCTCCAGGAGACCTTTGACCTCTTCCTTGACAAGCTGGACATCAAGCCCAACGGACCCGAGCTTGAGCTTGTCCGCAGGACGGCTGAGCTCATTGGAACCCGTGCCGCCCGCCTGTCCGCATGTGGTGTCGCTGCCATCTGCAAGAAGAAGGGTTACCAGTCCTGCCACGTTGGCGCTGACGGCTCCGTCTTCAACAAGTACCCCCACTTCAAGGCCCGTGGCGCGCAGGCACTCCGTGAGATCCTCGACTGGCCCGCCAAGGCCAACAAGAACGAGGAGGACCCCATCGAGATTCTCGCTGCCGAAGACGGTTCCGGTGTGGGTGCTGCCCTCATTGCTGCGCTGACCCTGAAGCGGGTCAACCAGGGCAACCTTGCTGGTATCCTGCACCCTGAGAACTTCACTTAGACGGTTATACGTTTTGTGAGGACTTCTCTTTCCCTGCTATTGCTGTTGTATTTCTGCATATCAGTCGAAAGGCCCTAGGAGGGCGGAAGCCGTTGGATTCAAAACAGTTTCAGCGTTCAAGTTGAGCCAGGAGGAGTTCTTCAGCCCAAAAAGGTGCAAGTAGGCAGCCGATATTCTGAGATAGAGTTGTGTTAGAGATGCCAACTGAATCAAAACAAAAAGTTCTTTGCAAGCGCAATTGTTGAAACTTACTGTCCAGTGTCCAATACCTCCTCTTGACACCCTCCCACTCGCCCTTTCCGGCCTCCTCTAGCCCCTTCAAGTCTACGTCAATCTCATTCCATTCAACATCCATACCGGCGTCGGCCATGTGCATCTCGACGACCTTGGTGTAAACGTCGTAACACACCCGCCTATCCGCGCCGAGGCCATTGAAGAAGCCAAAGATGCCGTCCTGGTCCAACAGGCCAGGGATGTATTCTGTGAAGAACTTGCGCAGCTGGCTGTAGTCCTCGCCGAAGGTGTCGAAGTAGACCGCATCGTACACCTCGCCATGCTCCAGTAGTATGGGCACGATGTCCTGCCAGCGGCCCCTGTGGATCTTGTAGGCGCCCTGCTCCGGCCCGCTCGCCTCCCACTTGGCGCCGAAACTTGACTCGGGCGAGGACGTGTGCTCGAGGACCTCCTCGTGTGCCTCGATGATGTGGTGCCGCGCGGGCTTCGTCTCGGCGAACATGGTGTCGATGATGCCCATGCCAAATCCAATGTTGAGGATCGTCTTCCCGGCCGGCTGTCCGGGCAGCAGTGCGTCAACGCTTCGGCGCATAATGTCCGTCTCCCAAGCCATCATCACGCCGTTGCCGTCGTCGTCCACCAGCTTTCCGTCCGAGTAGGTCAGCTTGGACCGCAGGTACTTCTCGCTCTTGACATCCGTCTCGGCGTCAGGCCTAGGTGGTTCGAACTTCTTGGGCTCCGCTGCCTCGACGAGCTCGGGTGCGTCGTCGCCATCCTCGGGCGGGCCGGTGGGGCCGTCATATTCGACCTCGACGTGGGCTGGCTCTTCCCCCTCTTCTCCTGCCTCTGCGTCCGCCATATCCTCGTCATCAGCCTCGGAACCAGAGCTCAGCTCCTCGTACCCATCGAGCAGGCCGAACAGCAGCTCCGCGCGCACGCCGGCCTGCACGCACAGCTCGTACAGCTCAGTCTGGCCCAACCGCAGTGCGACACACCCGGGCGTCTCATTGTGGTCGTCAACGTCGTTCCATATCCCGCCCCAGAGCATGAGCTCCTGCACTGTTTCCTTGGCCTTTTCGACAGCCTCCTTGCTTGCCTCGGGGTCTGATGCGGGTCCGCACGATCGGATCGCAGCGTGCAGGGGCGTCTCACCCGTCTTGGGGTCCTGGACGGACGCCTTGCCCGGGGCATCGAGGAGTTTCTTGATGGCCGGGGTGTCGTGTTGCCATGCGCGTAGGAGGATCTCGGAGGTGTCGATTGGGCACTCGGGGGTTATGCGGGCGGAGATGGACTCGTCGAAGGGCTCGGTGGAGGAAGCCATGGTCGCGATGGGGCGCTTTGGCGTTGAGGCTCGCAGCGATGGAGGGGTGGAAATGATGCTTGTTGAGACAGGAATGGCTTAGCCTAGTAGCTGTCGAAGAGTACTTTTTCTCTTGTCTCGCCTATAGGTTTCACGTCTTGCACGTCTCACAAACACAAGCACGCGAGCACAAAAACGATCAGCACCACAAAAGAAACTTAGACTCGATCTGCGGAGCTGCCCCTCCAACTTTTTCGCCCGCGGCTGGGCCACCCGCGCTGGAGTCGATGTGGAAACCCGCGCTGCACAGGGCCAACAGGGAATACACAGGGACAGGGGAGCTTGCAACCATTGGCCAATTGCGATAACATTGGCAACAACGTGCCCAGACCAAGTGGGGGCCACCTCCGACCCAGCGTCACATGGCGGCGTCCAGTTGCTGGTTGCTGCGTCCGTCCATCTGGAGCTGGAGCCCGCAGGAGCCTCAAATCACCCAACCGTCAACCTCGCGCCATATCCTCTTAAGCTCTACGCCAACCAGGAAATCCCACTAAGACCGCTGCTGAAGAGTTTGGGGCCGAACGAGCTGGGGCCATGCGAGTTCTTATAACGTGAGGGTTATTGATTTGTTCATCGCTACCTAAGCTTTTCCTGGACTTGATTTGCCTTTCCCCGAATTCCTCCATCCCATCGCTTCCTCCGACCTTATCTTTTGTTTCTCGCTTTTCTCGAGGTAAGGAATGCCATTGAATTGCGACCACGCATTCAGCCCGTCATCCCAACCCTGGCCACCACATTTCTTTTTCCTTTTACCGCACGACTCTCTTTTGGATCCAGCCACCACTACACCCGGCGAGAGATCCCAATTGCAGACAGACGGCCTCGTATAACATTCTCCGTACCACAATGCGCCCATGCTGATTATCCGCGACCTGAAGACAAGCAGAACCACCTGGCAGTCCAGACGCCTCCATTCGACCTCGACATACTCCAAGCCCTACAGGCGCATCCCGCCTGGTGTCATCGTCATGAAGTTCGGGGAGCAGCTGCGCTCCAGCGCCATCAAGGAGTATCAGTGGTACTATATCGACTACGAGGGGCTCAAGGCCGACCTTAAGAAGTCCAGCGGCCCCCTTGTCGAACAAGATGCACAGGGCGACGGCGCGAAGGGAGCCAGGAAGGGCAAAGGGAAGGCCAAGCGCCAGTGGACCGAGGATGACGAGAGTCGCTTCGTATACCGGCTCGAGGGAGAGCTGCAGAAAGTATACCAAAAACAACAACTGAAGACCATCGAGATCCAGCGTCGCATCCAGGCTAGCGAGCGCGACGTCAACGACATCGTCTCGAGGTTGAATGAGCGCCGCGCCGGCGAGGATGGCCCATCCGAGGAGGAGTTCATGGTGCTTGAAGAGGACCTGAGCGACATTATCGCCGATGTGAATGACTTGGCCAAGTTCATTCAGCTGAATTACACCGGGTTTTACAAGATTATGAAGAAGCACGACAAGATCACCGGCTGGCATATTCGGCCCGTGTTCGAGGCGCGCATGAAGGCGAAGCCCTTTTACAAGGACAACCACGACGAGCTGCTGGTTGACCTGTCCAAGCTCTACGACATTGTCCGCACCAGAGGTAACCCGATCAAGGGTGACAGCGCCGCGGGTGGAAGCCAGGCAAACTTTGTTCGTAACACGACCAAGTACTGGGTGCACCCGGACAATGTCACTGAGGTCAAGCTCATTATCCTCAAGCACCTGCCGGTGCTGGTCTTCAACGCCAACAAGGAATTCCACCCGGATGATTCTGCTATCACCTCCATCTACTACGACAACCCCGATACCTGGGAGCTGTACGAGGGCCGTCTGAAGAAGACAGAAGGAGCCGAAGCCATCCGTCTGCGGTGGTACGGCGGGATGGGCACCGATAAGATATACGTCGAGAGGAAGACTCACCGTGAGGATTGGACTGGCGAAAAGTCTGTTAAGGCCCGTTTTGAGGTGCGCGAGAAGCAGGTCAATCCGTACATGAGGGGCGAGATGCTTCCAGCCGCTGTGATGGAGAAGCAGCGGAAGTCAGGCAAGAAGCCGCAATCTGCCTACGACGAGGACGAGAAGCTGGCGCAGGAGGTGCAATGGGAAGTTCTGAAGAAGGGTTATGAGCCAGTCTGCCGGAGCTTCTACCACCGAACTGCTTTCCAACTTCCGGCTGATGCCAGAGTTCGTATTTCACTCGACTCGGACCTGACATTGATCCGCGAAGACAACTTGGATGGCAGGAAGAGGAGCGGTGACAACTGGCGTCGGATGGATATTGGCGTGGACTACCCCTTCTCCCAGCTGCCGCCTGAAGACATCTGCCGGTTTCCTTATGCGGTGCTGGAAGTCAAGCTCCAAACACAGGCTGGTCAGCAGGCTCCGGAATGGGTGCGCCAACTGGTGGCCAGTCACCTGGTGGAGGCTGTACCCAAGTTCTCCAAGTTCATTCACGGGTGTGCTACCTTATTCCCTGACCGGATCAAGTTGCTCCCGTTCTGGATGCCCCAGATGGATGTTGATATTCGCAAGCCTGCCACACACAATTTCGGTATCCAGCGTGGCGGTCACTCCGGTACTACGGGTACTTCAGAGGACGAAGATGACGACTTCGATTCGGATGATGAAGAGGCGAGAAGCGCCCCGCGCGGCCAGGAGAACGTCAACAACGGCGGCACCACGAACGGAGTATCACCTGAGATTGGTGCGCACGGGGCTGCGGTTGCACACAGGTTGCGCCAGGCACAAGCCGATGGGTCGACGGATATAGAAGATCAAACGCGACTGCTACCCGCAAACGACGACGCTTATGAGCTGTACGAATCGGACGAGGAAGAGGAGGAGCAAGAGAGACTGGAAGAGGCGAGAAGAGTGGGCGGCCTTACATATGCCTCTACCCTGGTCCAGACCAAGGCAAAGGCTGCTGGTCGTGGTCTGTCCAAGCTAGGTGGGGTCGTGAACAACTTGAGATCTGGTAGCGAGATCCCGGTGCACGAGAGGACTATCGCGCTATACGGGACAACCCAGGTCCAGAACAAGAAGTTTGTGGCACCTCCCGGCAAGAAGATCTACGTGCCTGTGAGGGTGGAGCCCAAGGTGTACTTTGCGGCTGAGAGGACCTTCCTCAACTGGGTATGTGCAAATACTCATAATGCCTCTCACTGATTAGTTTCGGTCAAGACGTACATGCTGACCATTCACAGCTCGAGTTCTCCATATACATTGGCACCATCGCCACGACTCTTCTCAACTTCGGCGAAAAGCCGAGTGAGATCTCGTTCATTGTTTCGGGGATATTCACCCTTGTGGCTATCGCCGCCCTGTTGTATTCGGTCGCGACGTACATATACCGCAGCCGGTCGATTCGTGCCCGTAAGGCGGCCAAGTTTTACGACTGGTGGGGTCCTACCCTTCTGTGCTCAGCACTGGTGTTGGCTGTCATTGCGAATTTCGGCTTTGAGGGGTATGAGCGGCATTGGTGGTAAATTCTGCATTTATCTGGCGTGGCTCATGTGCTTTCTTGTCGCGATACTGCATTTTCTTGGATCGGGTCTCCTTATTGGTGCTTCTCAACTGGACTGGGCGGAAAATAGTGTTGTTTACAGTAGTATATCTATTATAAGGTCAGGTAAATAGTATTTCCAAACAATCCCGGAGCGCACTCGCCCTTATCATATCCCAATCTTCAATATCTCCTCAACCGCCTGATCTACGCCCTTGGCAATGACGGTGGGCCTCGCCCGCCTCTTGCGGACATCATCCCCGACCCCGAAGATGGCCTCCCCGAGCCGGTCGACCCACCCGGTCCCAGCCCGGTCGACCCACGCGCTCCTCAGCCCGACGCTCCGGGCGCCGGCGACGTCGAACGGGTTCGAGCTGACGAGCCACACCACCGCGTCGTTGTCCTCGTCCGCCTCGGTCTGCAGGTGGCTGTACGCCTGGGCGGTGGGCTTATACGTGCGCACCTCGTCGACAGAGACGAGTTTCCTGAACAGCCCGTCACCACTGCCGCTGCTCACAAACGGCTTCAGGTCCTGCGACGACCCCACGGAGGTACTCAGCATCTTCTCAGTCCCGTTACTGAACACCACAGTCTCGACGGCCGGCCCGCCACCACGCTGCTGCTGCTGCTTCTGAATAGCCCTCAGCCCCGCGGGCACGTCTGGGAACACGGTCAACGCGTCATACGCAGCCATGAGGCGCTCCGCCGCCGCATCGGAGACATCCATGCCGTCCAGGACCTCGGCGGCCGCGTGGCGCAGGGCCGCCCGCGTGATCTTGTCGAAGGGCTTGTAGGTGCCCATGGCGGTGACGCGCCACGTGTACTCGAGCTGGTATTGGCGCCATTTGGTGGCCACGGCCTGGGCCTTGGACTTGTTGATGTTGAGGTGGGTCGCCAGGTCCTTTGTTATGGAGTCGGTGGAGAGGATTGTGCCGTACAGGTCGAAGGCTATTACTATCTTGGTTTTTTGGAGGGCATTTTGTCTCACTGTTCCCGAATTGGCGAGTAGTATAGACCTTGAAGATTCACTGGACGGGTGTCCTCGTCGCTTTTGACCAGTGCTGTGTATGAGTATCAGGTTGAGTAGACGGGGTCGATGTAAGTACCGGAACGGGATAGTCGGGGCACCTAGACGCCGCCAATCACGGTGACGCAATGTGGGGAAGGGGGCCGGATGGTGCTGTGTTAGCCTAAATGCTACCTTGAAATGGCCTGCTGGGCGTCTCACTGGCAAGAATGGTGGATCTCAGGTTTATGGTGTTGTGTGCCCTTTTCAACTGTGCACCTTGGCTGTCTTCAATTTTGTGCCTACGGTTTTCTGTCTCCGTCCAGATTGCCAGTATCACCGCTGCCCTTCCATAACTTCTTCGCTTTACCCAGCGCCTCTTCGACTGCAGCTATGATGTCTTCCTGATCCTCCAAGCCTACGCTGAAGCGGATTTGTTCAGGCCTCGCACCGTACTGGGAATTGTGTCAGTGACTCTACCCCACAGCACATTATTGCCTCCAGGGAACAGATTTCCTTGTAGTTCCCGAAATGCCCAAGTGGAATAGAATTCCTCGAATTGACCTACACTAGCATGATACTTGGCCTCCTCCGGAGTCTTTCCGTTCGCAAGGGCATTGAATGGTAAGACCAAGCTCAGGTGGGCACCCAGGTGAGGGCCGCAGTGCAGCTGAAGATTATCATAAAAGGCCTGCGCCGCCGTGAGATCTTTGAACTCCACGGCGAGGAGACACCCATATCCCGGCGTGAACTCTGGCGTGACCTTGCGCATGAACGCCTCGTAGTTGTCCCGCGTGTCGCTCTTGGTCGGGTACAATACCTGCCTGACGGGCGAGTCCGCTTCTATAGCCTGGGTGGCGAAGTAGTCCGCCAGCGCCGCAGCGTTGCGGTTCAAGATCACAGAGCGGGCAAGGTAGTCGTTACTATTGGCAAGGAGAGCCTCCGCGTCCGCGGCGAAGAGTTCGTTGTGGAACGTGCTGGCCATGATCGGTTTGACGTCTGAGTAGAAGTGGGACAGCGGATTCAACCCGACGCTTCCGGCCATTACATCTGCATAGCCGCTGAACGACTTTGTGCAGGACGTTGTGAGGATGTCTGTCACGGGGACGATGTCGATGTTGCAGAATGATCCGACGGTGTCGTCAACCACGACGGGGAAGTGATACCCGTCGGCTATCTGGCGCAAACGTTTGAGGTTGGTGCTTACCAGAAGAGGGTTGCTCGGGAACTCGACAAAAGCGTAGCTCACTTTCTTGCCATCTTCGTAGAGAGTCTCTAGATACCTTTCAACAATATCCCACGCGCCATCTGTGGCGTCACCGAAGTGTTTCATGCCGCCTGGGGTCTCGTCGAATAGATGCCAGGTGGAATGAAAAACTGCTCCGAGGACGAGGATGGTTCCGGGGCACCGTTTTGTCAGAGCTTCATTGAGCCTGTAGATAGCGGCCATGCCGGTCTGGTACAAGTAGATGTCGTCCGGTTTAATTTTCACCTTCTCGGGGTCCAGCGGAGCTCTGTGTAGCAAGTCGCAGATCCGGGTTCGTAACAGCCCGTGTGCATCGGACTCGGGATAATACGTTGGAGGAGGGATATCGGCAAGATCACCCGACCAATCTATCTCCTGATACTCTGTCCCCACATACTTCAGCAAATTCTGGGCTGGGCGGGTAAGCAGGCCTGTCCCCGTGTTCTGCCATACTCCAATGATGCCCTTGGACTTCGCCACCGGACAGATAATACAGTACAACCTAACTCCATGGATCTCTACTATCCTGAACGATAGATCTTCTTCTGAAAGACGGTTGTCTTTCCGATGCGGCAACTGAGAGTGCTCTCTGTGGACAGAAAATGCCGCCGGGTCCGTATACATAAGGAGTGCGGTCATCTCAGGCAGGCCGAGGTTCTGGGCAATGGCCGCGGCGAGCTGGCGGATTGGTCCGAAGGGGGAGAACCGAGGATACATGGACCTCATCTGCCCAAAGATGGTAGGATCACCGTCACGAAACCTCATCGCCGCGTCCCAGCCAGGGATGTGGAAAGTGATTGTGTGGGGACCCTCGGGTGGTAGGGAGTGCCCGAATTCGGTGGTGATGGCCTTTACAGACATTCTGAAATCGTCTCTATTGTCAGAAACCGTGTAATACTGAGCAGGATGTTACAGATTTCTTCCTTGTTGAAGTCCACAAGGACACTATTCAAAAAAAACTTTAGGTATGGCTAATTGCATCAATTTATGTATGAGAGAGTGAAAACCCTGATCTGAAGGCATTTAGTTTTGAAATGCCTGCGACTTGTCGGTTCTTATGTGCGCACGTTCCGTCCGAGGGCATCTTCAACATCGAGACCCAACTTGCCATAAATCGACATAAGTACGCCGGCACAGGTCTTCCCTTTCTTGGCGGTTGGGCCAGAACATCCCCTGACATGGATCATCGTCGTTTTCTTGAAGCTATGGCTTCAGCCCTTCAGCCTTGAAGCGCCACATTCCCAGGCATATCCAGTCAGAAGCTTTACTAGCGACTAAGCGCGAAACAATAATTCCAGAGTAGTAGTTGGAGTAGTAGTTGACCTGGTATTGGGTGACTGCACTGGTCGCTTAACTAGCATTAGTTGCAGGCTAGCAGACCCCGCAAAACGCATTGAATCCTTTTTAATATGTTAAGAAAAGGTACGTTCCAAAACATGTACTAGGGGACCATAGTATTTATTGAAATATGTTATTCGATTAGAATTATTCTTTCATTAGTCGCGAAAATACTTCTGAAAATGGTAAAGTCTATGTTGAGATGAGGTGAGGAATTCACATGTCTCGACATACTAAGACGTGATCAGCCTGCCGAAAGGTGTTAAGGTAAAAGAGTATTGAAAAAGCTGAGTAGTAGTACATGAATAATCGAAAGGAAAAGACTAGCATGACAGCAGAACAGTAAAGTTCTATCTAGAGTTACGCTTTGGTAAAATCATCCAACTGTGCCAGTTCCTGGAGATGACATACCATTTTTAGGTGAGCTTTGGAGTAGCCCGCTATCTAGGAAGGGTGGCATACGAAGTGGGCTTATGTATGAAAGTGGCGCCTGCAGGGCTCGGCCGGTAAGCTCCAGAGTGTGTTGCCACAATAGTTGCGAAATTTTGACCAAGAGGGGAAAGTCTTAGGCTGCGATCCCGACCGTCCACCACGTTTGCCTGCTTGGTATGAACACCACATACGTTGCGAATCGAATAACCAGTTGACTTGCGTTTTTTCCATTCATCAATAAAAAGATCGGGTCAAATTCACTAGCCACTGAGGCGTCATTGATATCGGTTTCGATTCTTGAATAGAAGCCGGTCGTTGCCATTTGCCAAGCATGAAAGATGATTAAGCACAGCGAGCGGCAAAGCATAGACTATTAGTATTCTTTAAGTTCCTCTACTAAGCCGGAACAACAGTAAGTTCCCTAGAAGGGCAAGGTAATATATCTTTTATACTAAAGAGATCGGATATTCGCACAGCAAAAAACGGATGGTACACAGGTACGTTGTTTACATCTATACTGCAGCCAATCAGAGCGCCCTATTCAATCACACTTAGCTACACACACCACCCTAACCAAGTGCTTTTTATACCCTCACCTATAGACCTACCAATCCTTCTTTATACACCTATATAAGGGCTTACTACCTACTATAGGTATACCTAACTATAGAGGACCTTATTGGCGAGAAGGATAGGAGGAGATTTAGGTACTCAGATTGGTTAAGGAACGCCCTAGTAGATAAGGAAAGAAGTAGCAAAACACTAGGGTAGAAGAAACGATAGGGGTAAGCTAAAGCGATGATAGTGGTATGTATATAGTGATAGATATATGTAGTTAATGACTGTATATTGTTATTTTGTATAGTGAATGGGTGGTGTAAAAAAACGTTGGCGCACGGGGGGTGCATTGTACTTGTGTACCATCCGTTTTTTGCTGTGCGAATATCCGATCTCATACTAAAACAATAGGTTTCCCTATATAGAGAATTTAATAATAACTTTCTAATTTACTTCTATAAACTAATATTCTAACTATAATATTAGGTTATATCTATTTATATTAGTATTACTAACTCTATTATTAAGATTAAAGTTATTATAATTTATAAGCTAGTTTAATATTATTAAATATTATATAAAAATATTATTATTATATAACTTAGACCTTCTATATATAAATATAAGTTAGTTAAAATAGGTAATTATAAAAGTTATTATTATCTTAATTAAGGTTTTAACTCTACTTAAATATATATTTATTTAATAAGACTAAGTAATATAACCTTCTTATATAAGACTATTTAAAAGTAATTATTAGCCTATTATATTACTAAAGTTAAGATAATAGGTAAGTTAACTATATTTTATTACTATATATAGTTTTAAATATATAAACTTAATAGCTTTATAGCTATAAAAATAGAAATTAATAGCTAAGTCTTTATTTATATAAGAAATACCCTTAAGTATAACTACTTAAAAGAAGAAAATAAAAATAAGAGGATTATTAATATATTCTTAAGATTTCTTAAAGAATATAAGCCTAAATTAGAATTAATTTAACCCTTTAAGACTATTAAATATAAATTTAATAGTCCTAAACTTATACCTTTAAATTTAAATTAGAAGAGAATTAAAGGGCTTAAAAAGAGGCTTAAGTAGGAAGAACTAGGTATAGAAGGATAATATAGTTAAATATACTATAGTTAGTGAAATATAGTTATAGGTCTTTTAACCTTATACCTAGGAGGGGGAGCGGCAAAGCATATATATTAGTCGGCCGCTGGTCCACCAGCGGGAGACAAGGGTCCTCCACCTTGAACCTGGAGAGTGGCGAGAGGATATCAGCTGCAAGCTCGAAGTTATCGACCTAGATTCAAACCCAGTCCCTGCCTATGAAGCAATCTCGTACGTCTGGGGCAGTCAAGAGGAAGCCAGCTTGAAGTCCATCAGACTCGATGGCCATGAGTTCCGCGTAGGTATCAACCTTTACTCAGCCTTAAGACACCTTCGGAATCAGACGGCATCCAGGGTCTTATGGGCGGATGCGATATGTATTGATCAGGGCTCTATCTCAGAGCGCAACAAGCAAGTAGGACTCATGAGGGACATATATGCTGTATGTCAAGGAGTGTTGATATGGCTTGGTGGCATCAATGGCGAAGAAGCCACAGAGTCTGACGCCATGGCGCCATGCCGTTGGAAAACAAACTTTGAGGTCTTGCCTAAAGCTTTCACCGTCGACGAAGAAGATGCGAAGAATATCTCGGATTCACATAGTCACATGGAACTGTATTATCGCCTCCCTTTCGCCCTCCGGCACGGGATCCGTATCGACAGCACCCTGTGGGCATATTGTTTCATGAGTCTGCTCTCCCAAAACAAACATGTCAACAGCAGCGAGATTGCGATCCTTTCCAACGCCGATGCTTTTCAGAGAATTGCTGCGGCCATATCTGGCCTCATGAAAAGACCGTGGTGGCAACGCGAGTGGGTAATCCAGGAGGTTGTGGTGCCGCCGCGGGCTACGGTTTACTACGGCCGCTTTGTCGCACCATGGGATATGTTCGCGCACGCTGCGCGCAACTTTGAGGAACACCGTCGCGTTTGCTGTACCAATTTGTACACCACGCTGAATTACCAAGACATAAAGGCGCTTGAGGGGTTCTCGCGCTCTGTCTTGGAAGTGGATGACCTACGACTGCAATGGCGAAAGTCAATAGTGGGAACCCCAGAGGCAGGCGAGCAGTTCGTGCAGAATGATGCCAACATATCATTGCGGCAGCTCCTCTGGAGATTCCGCGAGCGTGATGTTACCGATGCCAAGGACAAGGTTTTTGGTCTTCTGACGCTGGTGAATGACGGGCGGGGCATGGAAGCCAACTTGTTGGACTACCGATGCAGGACGCAGGAACTTTACCGTGCCACGGTTAAAGAGATTGTCTCAGCAGACGACTCGCTGCTGATACTTTCAGGCAGTGTGGAGAAGACGGCAGCACACAAGGACTTTCCCACGTGGATGCCTGACTGGTGCTTCAAGCCACTATCGCCGTTCGAGGGTGAGCGGTTGGAACGTATGGAGTTGTATAATAC
This sequence comes from Diaporthe ampelina, assembly GCA_023522825.1. Classification (NCBI taxonomy): domain Eukaryota; kingdom Fungi; phylum Ascomycota; class Sordariomycetes; order Diaporthales; family Diaporthaceae; genus Diaporthe; species Diaporthe ampelina. Next base: position 535,527 of record JAMFTM010000021.1, on the reverse strand, counting down.
ATCTTCAGGCATCAAAGCGAGCTCTCAGTTTGTCGGGGACGCATTTCTGGGACTAAAAGGTGGTTGCTTTGACAAGGTGGCGGCGGTGTCGCCTTGGTGGGTGCATAGAAACGGGGTAGAAAAAATGCTGATGGTGCTAGCTGAATGGCGGGCTTTCATCACCTCCAATGGCAGCCTACCGCTGACTTCTATATATCCAACTGGAGAGACCCTGATGGCGGCATACTGGCGCACCCTTTGCATCGACACAGTCAGAGCGGTGCGCAGAGAGGAGACCAAATCGTGGTCGTGGACTCATGATCATCGCTATACGCGCTGCCCACCGGACTACGTTACCAAGTCCATGCGACTTTGGATGGACGAAAACATGATCCCACATACAAGTATCCCTGAAACTACCGGGGGGCAGGACGAGATGGCCTACGTCGCTGTCGACTTTGCCATCACATCGGCAATCAAGGGCCGTAGGCTGTTCACAACAGACAAGGGTTACATGGGTCTCGGACCTGCTACAATGGCTAAAGGAGATATGGTACAAGTCATGGCTGGGGGGCACACGCCCTTTGTCACCCGGAGAATTGATGAGCATGAGGCTATTGAAATTCCAGGCGTTGGCAATCGAGACTGCTTGAACCTAATCGGCGACTGTTACGTTCATGGTATTATGGACGGTGAGGCGGTGAACGACAAAGGCAGACAGTTCTTACAGGAAACTATCTGGCTAGCCTAAATACTTGACACCATTTTCATATTTCCTACTCAGAAAGAAGGCATAGCCTACAATCAGTTTCAAAAGAAGTCAACTCCGAGGATGAGGCTGAGAGAGTCCTGTCGTTGCCATTCTCTATGAACACAGTGCCGCGTCCAAGAATCCTCCAGTGCCCTGAGTGCTCTTAGGGAAGGCATTTTCTTCTATATCTTCTGAAGTGGTCTGGATTGGCCACAGGCAGTGAGAACATCGATCAAATAATTGAGTTTCAGGAAGCTCATCACCGATCTGTGGAAAACGGCACCAGAACTTGAACTGCGTGGAATTACCAAGGAATACTGGCCCTGGTCAAGTCGCGTGGAGCTCAACGACCTAGGTATCGTGCCTCGTCAGGTACAGGCTTGCAGGGAGTGTGTATTCTAAAATTGTACCACGATGCCTAATACACAGCAATTATGCATGATCATGGCCTATCAAATGCTAAGAGCGAGCCGGCGGCGGCGTGAAAAGGCAACCAATGGGTACTATTCAATGTTCTTTTAATTACCATCAAACTTTCTAGCAAGCGTTCTCGGACTGTTCTGTGCTACGGGTCGCAAGTAGGAACGACCCTGTTCAAGACGGCCATTTGATTGACAATGTGCCAAATGGCGTAAATCTGGAGATACTGTTCTAGACAATTTCGCCCCCCCCCCCAAAAAAAAACACTAATGACTGGCAGAAGGACGCTGAAGTATCCAAAATATCACATGTAAGACTCCTAACATAATTATCCGGCTCGACCACTGCCTCCGATTTTGCCGTGACAATGACGAGGACTATTACTTAAAGGGCCTTCCCATGAGTACTTAGCTATGTGTCGCGAGGTGGTCGCACGACTCTGTTCAATCGCGAAAAGTGTCAGGCTATGAAGCAAGTCTTGTGCGCATAACCGCTCGTGGTATAGGCTATTGTCGTTGTGCGTCCAGGAGCTGTTTCGCCCCCTTGAGATTAATTACCACCTGCCATATCCGTCACTAGACGGGCTAGGTAGTTAAGGAACTTGCCATCTAGCCTATCAGCAAGGCTGTAAAGGTTCAGATGATATTCTTGTGACGAGAGCGAGTCCCCAACCCTGCTGCCAAGCTAGAGAGCTTTTACCAGCAGTTCTTGGGGTTGTCCCCATCTGCCGGGGCGGGTTGTTGGAACATGAGACGCCACGGTTTCATCCTTCTCTGACATGCGCGTGATAAGCCACATCCTAGCCATTACCCCCGGATATAAGACGTGGCTTTGGATACTTAGATTGGCATTCGCGGGCCGGCTACCCACACTTGAGTGGGTAAATCAACAATAGGCAGGCAATCCCATTATGCAGCTCCAAGATTCAACGGCCGTGAGATGAGATGGTGGGTAATATCAGATGCAGACTTGTTGCATGTGCTTCTCTTGAGATCGACTCATGACCCCTGGCTTCGATCCTGATGTGGTTCTGCCTGATTCGGGAATGCATGCCGAACATGGCAAGCAGCTCGATTCTTTTTGAGCCATTGAGCTTCTTCGGCCCATATGCTGCCAGTGGGGCCTAGTGCTCAGCGGAAGGGTCGTCTTCTCGTCCTCGTCGTGATTACCACTTCAGGTCGTATCGGAGCGCCACTTTGTACCATCTCTGGCTCAGGACAGTGTGCTCCTTCATCGCCGGCCCACAGACACGATGGGCTGGTTACACAATTGGACAACACGAAAATCAGACCCACGAGTTACTAGTAGCTGTCGGTATCAAGCCGTCTCGGAAGATACGCGTCAACATCCATCTCCTCTTGAACGACGCAAAGATAAGAGCAACACGAAGGGTAATGGTGGTGATCGTAACAGGATCAATGGTGGTAGAAGAGGCGATAACAGGGCCGAAGACCAAGGTGGCGGCAAAGACAGAGGAAACGGCGACAACAATAACAACAACAACGGAGACAGCAATAATAACAACAACAGTATGTGCCCCTACAATTCATGAGATGAGGTGCTCTATGATTTACTCGGATGTACCCAGATGGCGACAAGGACAATGGCGGCAAAAACAAGCCATCGGATCACTCAAGTTCACCGGGACCACCTCCTTCATTTACCACAACTGTAGTCTCCGTCGAGACTCCAACGACAGTCGTGATCCCTTCACCGACGTTCACTTCCATTCTCACAACCACAGAAATATCAACATTGTCGACCATCACTACGCAGACTGGAGGAGGTGTTACTCTTACAAGTCTCACAACTTCTACGAATTCAGTTCCAGCTTCACCCTCATCACCGGGGATATCCTCGTCCACCAGCTCGGTAATACCGACAACAGTACTTCCGACACCGCCATCAACTTCAAGCACGCAAGGGAGCAGTCCGGCCATATCCAGTTCAGAGCTCTCCACCGGCGCGAAAGCCGGTATCGCAAGTACGACCCATTGGCTCACTGGCGAAAATGCCCTATCAGAACCAACACTAACTAATTTCACAGTTGCGGCCCTTTCTGCATTCGCTCTGGTTCTCGGAGGCATCTATCTCTGCTGGCGGCGCGGAGCTGCCCGTACAAGAGCGAACGCTCCCGCACAACCAGAAACTCCTGGCGTCCAGGGCTCCTTGGTCCAAGGCGCCGTGGGCATGGCCCAGGCGAGAAGGGATAGTCTTGGTCCGAATGACCATGAAGTAGACCCAGCGCCTATCCATTCCGCATCGTGGCGAACCACGCATCCGTGGCGCCCACCATCAGCACAATCTATGAGGCAAACCGCTGCGGCCGACTCGGAACTGCTCGTACCACCTGCACCAGCGTTCCAGAGATCCGCCCAGGAAATGAGGAGGACCATGGCCACCTGGGATACGAGCTCTGAGCCAGACTCGTCCGCGGCTGACCGGTTCTCTGCCAGCGCATTGACTACATATCTTTCACCAGCACCAACCCGTCCGAGGCGTCTTGGTGGCTCGACAGATGTGTAATTGATGGGAAGTCTAATCGTGTTAGCATCTGCTATCAACTTATGAGTGGCTGGGCAATTTAGCCTGTACATATCCCGCAGAATAAATATGTTTAAAGCCGACTCAAGCTACGGAACTATACCCTGCTGTTGCCATATTATGGCTTAGAAAGGTCAAAGGGAATGTTGGGTACATCTATTTGATTTCAACGGAGCTTCCACCTTCGGTTCGGAAGACGTGGCACCAACAAGCTGGAATTTTTTGGGTTGTGACAGGATAGCAAGTCGGCTTTAGGTATTCCAACGTTAGACATAAGATACCTAGGGTACCTAAGTAGGTAGCGTAGCCTGTTTCGCGCATTTCGCTCGCGCCATGAACAATGGTCTTGTTTTCCATCTGTGCACATGCTCCAACACATACATATGCCGTCCTTCATGCAGTAGTAAATTCTCAAGGCACAGCATTACGTATCTCAGATGCCGATAACACCAGTTTCTAGACACCCTTTTGTCCCACTTGCGCCAAAAGAATAAAGTCAGGCTTACAATAAATAGCCTTATAACAGCCGCACAGACGAGGCTAGTTGAGACCAACTGATAGCGGCGGACCAGTCCGCCGACACATATAGCCCAAGACTGGTCGGCTACGCTTAATGTAATCTGCGAACATACTTGACGGGAGAGTAATAGAGCGCGTGGTAACGGAAGCCCATGGAGGCTCATAGACTCGACATGACGGCTAGTCTCCTTTATACAATTTGCTGCACATTCCTCGTCCTGGACACTTGTGTATTTTGTTTATTTAAACCCCCGACAGAACCTGTGGATCAGTCCTGTCTTGATCTTCCTCTTTCTTTAACCTTGATATTGATCTTCAGCCTCCAGATCACGGGAATTCAAAAGTCAAGCCCACACAATTAGCAACCAGCAAACCGTCGCCATGAAGAGTATCAACCTAGTACTTGCCTTCGTAGCTCTGGCTGTGAGTCCACGCCCCTCGCGGTCCATCACCTAGTCAAGACAACAACGGAAGATGGAGACTGATTCAAGAACAGGCCGCCGCCCCGAGCGAAGCCCCGAGCGAAGCCCCACGTGTACCGGAGGGTCCCAACCCGGACAAGGTGGAATGTCACACCGACAAGAAGGAGGCAAAATCCAGGGCTATCTATCGCGAATACTTGCAACTGCTGGATTTCAAAGGTCAACCTACACTGGGTCCTGTATGTCCCAGAGCATTCCGTGGAAGCGATTCTGATGCTTGATTTCTCAGGCAATATTTGATTTCACTACTAATACATCTCCCACCCAGCATGCGTGCGCCCGAGTAAGGTGCGAGAAGAACTCTGCGATCGTCTGGTGCAACGATGTAGGCTCACCCCCAAAAATATAAAACCGCTTCCACCACCATGGAGATCTATGTTTCCATAAATCGCCCCATAAGCTATCAGAGACATTTGCTAATATCACTTTTGCCGTGACAGTCGGAGGAGGAGCTTGCGTTTGACAACTTTGATCCCATTGCCAGGGGTGCCGGGGCTGTCTTGAAAGAGTGCAAAGTCAAGGAGGAGAGGAAGAGAAAGATCTCTGGCAAGTCGCACTTTGATGGTTGGAATGTCAAGGTGGAAAGGGCAGATTGCTAGATACAGAGTCAAGGCAACCTGTATAGCAGACGATTCGCTTCAAATGATGATGACTACCGTACCCGGAATTTCGCGGTCTTCACAGTACTTATTCCGAGAATTGACGAGTCTCAGGTAGGGACAATATCTTCCTAGTTCTCTTCTCCGACATCAACATTGCCTCTAGGGACATTTCCTCCAGGGAGAAGACGAAGGTACTTTTGAGAAGGCTTCAAAGTAGAAGATGAAGAGAGCGAGCATGTTTTAGTTAACTCAAAATTAACAGACCCTTGAGAAAGACTCCGGAGAAAAGAGAGCTTCCAAAGTTACTCTAAAACGTGCCCTTTCTATTTCTTGGACATCCTTAGGGGACAAGAGGTTTTCGCCAATACGAAGCCACGGATTCAAAAAATAATTGTTGGCTCTCAAACAGTCGTTAATCCTGAGGATTCGATTGGCCCCTCGGTGCAACCGTTGCTCAAGTCTGTATTTCCCCGGTCCAGTATGGCTATGCCCACCGTGAGGCGGTCTCGGGCTGTCAAAATCTGGACAGACGAGGGCACAATCATAGCTAAAGAAAGACTAAGTTTAGTTATGTCGAGAATATTTCACCGCGACCAGGATGATGAGCGCCGGTTGTTTTTTTAATACGAAGTTCGGGACGAACAAGTTAAGGCGTGCTCTTGAGTGGCCCGTATATTGTGAAGAAGGAACACCCCCTAGTAAATCACGCACCATCCCATAGACCGCTGTTGGCACTTTGTTGATCTACAGCTCGTCGGCAAAGGAACTGATAACACTTTTGAGGCCAACAACATTCTGCTGAATGTACAGCTCGCCTCCAAGGCCATCATCTCCAAGATCCCGTACATGCCGGCTATTCTTCCCCACCGGAAAAGCACGTCTTCCCGTGTCGACATTTGTCCGCCACCCGGAAGCCTGCGTGGCTTCCTCTACCAATCGTAGAAGGGCCAGGTCGCTCCCTATATTCACGATCAGCATAGTACAGGCTTTCTCCTGCGTAGTATTGGACGTACCTCTGGCACCCATCAACGAGGCGCTTACGGGCCTGTACTCTGTCGACTCGGTCACACGGGATTTGTAAGGAAGCTGTGCGACTATGCAAGACATTGTCAGTTACAGAAGTCGGCTAAGACCAGACTTGATATTGCACTCACACGGCACAACTATCTGTGGTGTTCCCAGTATCGGTGACAGGAGTCTGGTATCAATGCCCTCTAACGGCTCGGGCTCACTAAACAGTGGTTAGAATTTTGGAATAATAAAGTCTCGGCAAGGACGAGCCCAGTGAACCCCCAATTAGGATCTTCGATATCACATGACCCCAACGTACCTCGGCGGCTCGTCTCGGTATATCTGCGCAGCAATGCTAGCTGGCAGTACCATGATGTCATCAGACTCGTTGCTTAGGGACATAACGGTCTTATCGAACCATGTCCTGAACGTGTTGAGTCGATTGAGATAGTCTTCGTAGTCATCATTTGTAACAGTTTCCCCAATTTTCCTAACGGACAGAGTCAGCCCGACAGTCTACCCAAATGGCAATTCTCAAGGAAGGGGAAGGCAAGCATACCATCGATACCGGGGGGATGTCTCAACAAATGGCTCACGGCCAACAGCATCGTTATAATCAGCCCTGAACTGATCATACCTATGGTAATAATCGTGGCACAAGGACCAAAAGGGTGCCTATGGAAAAGTCAGGGCGGCTTTCGCCGAAGGGCGTTGTGCAAGTATCTATGGTACTTGCCTTGCTCAGGTACTGCTGCAAGGGCAGTCTTGCTGTTGGCGAGGGAGAAGGGGGATAGTCCTGCCATAGTTGGGCTATGTTCACTTCGACCCTTCTGGCATCCAGATGAGACTCCAAGTTCTGCACGAACTGTTCAACCAACTTCTGATGTTTGTCATCAGCGAGAGGAAAGTAGTCAGTTGGGTAGAAAATGCGACGAGGATGGTCGACACTTCTGTCGGAGACTTGGAGGCTGTGCTTCGCTGCGGAGACCACGTCTTCCAGACGACGGCCAAAAAGTCCAACAGTATCGTATCTCCTGCAAATATAATTGATCAATTGTCTGCTTCGGTTGATTGACTCTAGAGAAAAGACCATGCTCACTCTGAACCGATCTGCACACCCTCTAAGGACGCTGAGTCGTGTGATGACCTGAGAGCATGCAGTCCATGGTCTGCAGCTGCATCCCGGACATCTCCATCAGCTATTTAAGGAGTGAAGAACATCAGCATCACACAGCCAACGATATCAACCCCATTCGCGGTCAACGAGACTCACAATCTCCCCCAACAGCAAGATCAAGCCATAGGTAGCCCGCAAGGGATGCCGCCGCTCCTGCAGAGCTACCAGAAGCCTCGTGATACCGATCGCCCCTGGGGTTCACGGGAGCATGTTGGTCGACCCACTGAAGGCCGGTGGTGAACTGGCTCGTCTTCGTCTTGCCCAGGACGACGGCGCCCAGGTCGAGCAGCTTCTTGGCGTATGCCGCAGAGTTCTCGGCTGCGGGGTACAGCTGCGTCCACGCGCGGCTGGAGAGGGTCGTCTTTGCACCTTTCACATCGAAGGTGTCCGTGAGCGCGACTCGCTTTCCTGCTAGCGGCCGGCTCGCGCTGGGACTGTGGTAGAAACGGCTGGGGGCCGGGATGGTTTTAGAGACGCCGTCCGAAGACAGCGGTGCAACGGCTTGAAAGCTGATACGCGTCGTCAGATACGAGCTTGTAATCCACATGGAGCACTTGCAAGAACGATACCTCTGTGGGTCGAAAGGGTTGTCTGGCAGTAGGCCGAAATTGAAGGCATCGAATTCGTCAGGATAGAGCCGCCATGCCTGGTGTAGGTTCTGCCCGCTTAGGAAATACGGTCCAGATGGCAACAAGTTCTTTTCTTCGGATGTACCAATGGCATCAGCCATATGATAGACTGTGAAAGGGCAATCTATCGAGGCAGTTACATTGTGTGCACCGGGACAAGCCCCATGCCCATGCCATTCCGAAGCAGACCCGGACGGCTTGACGACTATGATGCCTGTGAACTCATCTGTGCAAACATCATCGTAATCGACAAGGAACTGCAGAGTCTTGCCAAGCTCCTCGGGGCCGGCATTGACCTCCTCCTCGCTCAGGACGACGACGGGGATGACCTGGTCAGCCCTGACGCTCTCCTCGACGCTGCCCTGCTATATATCAGTGGTGATGCGCTTGGGATACGGCGTGAGCAAGCTAAAAATCATACCAGAATTTGAGGATGCACGAGGTAGTCAATACCGGCCACAATACAGGTGATGAGGTGCTTCAGCGCCATCGTCGATACGGCGGCTCGGGTCGTGGTTGACGTGATGTCCGCCTGGCGGCTGACCCTCCATGCAGCATGGCGTTTTCAGGGTCCTGGGTTGGCCGAAGCTCCGCCAAAGGCGCCTGAAATCCAGGTCGCGTGGCTGCCCCAGCTGGCTTTTGTTCCGGCCCACAAGCCCTCCGATTTGGTAACCAAGATCCGTCCCCCGCCTAGTCCATGTACCACAGTACCTAGGTAGGTAGGTAGTTGATGTACATCAGCAGCCTCGAAGCTTGAACCCCAAAAGAGGCATGCAAGTACCCCAAATTCTGATCTTTGTTGACTATCAGCTGCTTCTGTTTTTCGCGACACAACCGTGAACCTTGTCTCAGCTGCCACGGTCCGTCAAGTACATCCATCGCATTTCAGAACACGTCAACGCCAGAATAGGGTCCCTCCTTCCACGGGACTGTCTCATACATCCTAGGACAGAACTGCCAGGACTGCCAGGCCGCCTCGCAAGCAGCCTCTTGTTAGTCGTGCTTGGTTTCTGCAGGGTGACGTCGCCACACACACCTCGTGTCGACAGTAAAAATGGACGGGCGGCGACCCACCCGCCCTGCTAAAAGGTGTCATTCGAGAAGCTGCTGCGACGTCAAAAACAAGCCTGCACGCGCACACTACCTGACTGCATCTGGGTCCGATCAGGATATACGGACGGAGGCTCGTTTAGAGTTTTTGTCGTCGGATCCTCCGATCTACGCTGCAGCGCCGTACGTCGCAAGTCCTGCCGGCATCAGTGATTCTTCACACGAGGGGGGCAAAAGTGCAGTTTCTGCCCCATCTCGTGAGCATTTGGGGTCCATCGAATCATGTCACTGGCCCCGGGCGTATTGTTCAATCGGCCATTCCAGTCCCTCTTGAGAGCCTCATATTCGTCGTCATAGCTGAAGGGTTCAGGGTCCTGGCCGCATTCCTCCCGACGACGTACGTATTGGATGTAGTCGAGTGTGTGTGGATATGGTCTAGGTATGTGCCGAGTGGCTGTTCGGTCAGCAGGGGCCGCCAATCACACGGGGAAGAGGCTGTTCCGGTGGTGTGCATCGCAGGCGTTCGCATGGATTAAACCTGGTTTTGTGGTGCATTCGGCCGGATCGTCCTTGTCTTGGCCTTGCGTCGCCCGGCATAGCCAGCGGCCGCTGCTGAAGTGCTGCACTTCGGAGTGTTCGAAGAAGATTCTCTGTTGTTCATAAATACGTTCCACCCCCTCGCCTGTCATACTTACAGTGCCCACACTATTCTGTTCTGCCATATACCCGCCTTCTCCTCGTGCCACATTGCGAAACCATTCTTCTCAAGGTCTCGCTTGATTACCCAATTGCAAATCCATACATCTGCTAGGTTAACTGTGCTTCGAGCCGCCCATTCAAAATGTGCTTCGGTATTACGCCACAGAGGAAAAAGAACTATTACTACAGGGAAGAGGTGGTCCCCGCGACAAGATATCACCATCACCATAGCCATCACCACCACCCGGCCAGAGCAAGCTACCACAGTCACACCTCGCGACACTCGCATTACGGCCACAGCCCACGGGCCAGCTACCACAGCCACCACAGCGGCCCCGTTGTGTACGAGAAGCGCACATCCCGACGATACATATGAGACCCGGACCAAACGAGAACAAATCTAATGCCAAAACACCACCACCTTTAGACTCGTGGTGCAGCATGCTTGACACCGCAACATGGCCATTGATTATGGTGGTTGGCCTCGCCGCACGACCTGGATGAACCCGTTCATATTTTTGGCAGTGCACAGAGAAAGCATGGCCTAGCATTTACTCCGACTGGAACTCGTCTTATGGATTGGAGGGCCTAGGGACCGGGGTAGTGGCAGCAGCTTTGTACGAAAACTTTCGAGACTACATGGGTGATGAGTGTCAAAGTTATTTGATGACAATGTTAACGGCGACCTGGTCATGACAGAAGGCATGGCGTATTGTGAACTTTCTTATCGATTTTATAAGTGTATAATCAACAATTGCTAGAGAAATATCATTACTTCAGGCCGAATGAATTTGACTTATAGCAAGCAGGCTCTTCACGCTCAACACACCCCGCGATGATTAAGATGTGCCTGACCACGACTTGAGAGCTCTCCGTTATGTATAGGTACTTAGAGCTCGTTTCCCAGAACTGGAGGTGGCATTAAAACAGTACGCTCCTCTTCCGGGTGGCGCCTGTCGCAAACATGCTCGGCCCGCCTGCGATGCCATTTTGAGCTTACCAGAGGGACCAAAACACGTGGGCATGTGAACTCAAGCCTAGACCCAACGTGGAACAGAATCGACGGATTGACTGCTCTAACATGGAGCCGGGCAACAAGCACGGCTCAGTAATGGTACCTTCTTGGTGCGGAAATGCTACGAATAGCACGGGCACCGGCCCGAGCTATAACACGAGCTTTCGTGCGGTTTGCTCGGCTGCTAGGTCGATGGAAGCTTAAGCAAGTACCTGGGAAGAATCTCCCACGAGTTTGGCTGTCTTGCTCTTCTGTTCCTCAGCTTCAGACTGGGCAGCTAGTCGTGGATCAGCTGGGGCAGGCGAGGAATGGATTCCACATGAAACGTACGAGCTTGAGTAACATTCATATATGTGTTGTTCGAGATAATATAAACCAGTTACTCGCCGGTTCTCGGTCTACTTTCAGGGCCCCTGTGCCTTATTCCCACCACCTTTCGATCAAGCTAATTCTCATGCCTCGAAATGTCTGGCGCCTCAAAGCTGACTAGTCAGGCAATAGGGCTAGAATGGAAACTTGTGCTTGGTGGCTCAGCTTTAGCCATGCGAACGGACAAAGCTCTTAACCGGTCCGTTTTGATATGGACAGAGTCTACCACTCAAGTAAACACTGGACAATCATCAAAGCGCAAGGAATGCAATATTATATATGCCTGCAGTTCTTCGAGATGGGCACTTCGAGGAATCCAGTCTCATTTGCCGACGTGGTCAAAACCGAGTGATATTCTCCGAATCACCAAGACCCAACTCGGTTACCAATTCATCTCTTCACTGACACTCCGAGGCTATATTTTATCGGCTACTAGTTTGAAAGTCTCTGGACCTTCGTCATGCGGCCGCTCACCCTCCTCACGCCCTTGCATCTACTCGGCTGCGCCATGGCCATGGCCATTGGTGACCCATCGGCCATAGGAGCCCACAACGCATCGACTACAGACACCCAGAGCTTGAGTATGGGCCCCATCGACAGGGTGAACGGTCCGTATTGCCTCCAGCAGAAGAACGTGGGGCTGAGGCACGGCTGGGACGTACGGCTCCCCGGGTACGAAGATAAGCACGACCTCAATGACGCGTGTGACGCCCTATGGAAGCAACTCAGCGGCAAGATCGCCTGCGTCGTCTCGTCACCCCACGGTTGCGGCCCGAAGCCGGCAAATAATACAATCCTCCACTGGGAATTTATGACGTCTCTTTTTTGCAACCGGCGACATGTCGAGGATGCAGTCGCGCTTGCTACCAGAATGAAGCATGGAAATGTTCGTTGCGGGGATTGGACTCCGGACGCGATCTAATCTCGGCAACCTTGGAATCCATACCTTTCAGACTTTTATTGGCGTCTGACGGAGCTCGAGGGCAATGGCCTCCAGAATGTTTAAATTAGTCTTTCTCGGGGCGTTTGGGGGGTTACAAAAAAGCAGTTTCCTTGGCTTTCTTTTTGATACTGCGAGACTGAAGTAAAGTCTGGAGCCAGAAGTTGGATGGCATAAGAATTTTGGGCCTCAGGGTTTAGTTACTGTCTGGTACTCGGACAATTAAATCTATCTAGATTCCTTCTATATCCGATGAACGATCTTCACTGTCAAGCCATTGCTGATCGCGTACTGTCTGCAGACAGTGACCTTGTAAATAATTCAAATCAGAGAGAGCCAAAGTGGTCTAGTTGGCTGGAGGGGCACCAGGACCTTGATTGTATTGTCATTGTCACATCGATGTGCTGGCTGCTCATCTCGTGGGCTTCCTTGGGACGTTGGACTGTGACAATGATAAAGTGGTTGCGCCAGGAGGCAGGAGCGGCAGGGGAGGCGGGAAACAGGGGGACCCCTCCTGACAGCTCGAGGGTTCCCTGCGTGACGTCAGTGGCTTGACGCCTCTCTTGTAAGCCGGCAACCCGCTGGACGCTTTCTCTGGACTTTGCTGAATCTGGTCAACGTCGACCAGACCATCGTGGAACGATGCCGCCCTCGTCGAGACACAATGGAGGGGAGGGAGGGGCCGGTCTAAGACAGCAATGTCAGTGATGACGGCTGCATGGCCGCTTGCCGCTTTTGCGCATCAATGCCATCAATGCCTCTAGAAATTCGACCGGTCTATGATATGGGTTGGGTCAACATGTGCCTGCCACCTTTCGTCACTGTCCCGAATCTGTGGTTCGACATCTTGCTAGTTTATAGACACTCTTAACCCCACCTGCCTGCCCTTCCAACACGACGTGATCAACATCGTGACTCTTCCGTCACTTCCTCTTTGAGACTCTACCGGGACGTATACTATCAGCTCAAACCAGGGTTGACACTGAAACCCACCACGTAGCTCAGAGTGGTCCAACAGAAGCTCCGAATCTGGCCAGAACACCCGATCAGCAGGCAAAATGTGAGTTTACGCGGCCTCATCCCCGCCTTTCCACAAACTGCGTAGGCCACACGTGAACTGAACAACGACAGGCATCGCAATCTCTCCATCCGCTCCGGCAAGACCAGCAGCGGCACCGGCTCATCCGGGGGGACCCACCGCGTTGGCCTCTCGCTGTCCTCCCTGCGCGGCTCGATCCAGCCAGAGCTTTCACGCAAGCTGTACAAGCTGATCAAGACTTCCAACAACGTCGTCTCCGCACACGAGGCCGCCGGCCGCGAGCGCGTCAACATCGCAACGCAGCTGTCCGATTGGGGCGAGCAGACGGGCGACGAGGCCATCAGCGACGTCAGCGACAAGGTCGGCGTCATCCTCAGCGAGATTGGCGAGCAGGAGGATAATTATGCGCATGCTCTCGACGACGCGAGGGGTCTCATGAAGCAGATCCGCAACACCGAGAAGAGCGTCCAGCCCAGCCGCGACGGGAAGCGCAAGGTTGCTGATGAGATTGCGAAGATCAAGTCCAAGGAGCCTGAGAGCACTAAGCTTGTTGTTCTTGAGCAGGAGCTCGTCAGGGCCGAGGCGGAGAATTTGGTTGCTGAGGCTCAGCTGACGAATATCGTGAGTGATACACTTGGAGCCTTGTCGTGAACCGTGACGATGGCCTCCGTCGTGGGGTGCCAATGAGCTAATGCCAGTACTCTTCGGTTGTCTTAGACCCGTCAGAAGCTCAAGGAATCCTACGACGCCGAATTCCTCGCCACTATCGAGCGCGCCGAGAAGCAGATCATCCTCGCCCGCCACGGCCGCCGCCTCCTCCAGCTCTTGGACGACCCCGCTGTAGTGCCAGGCGACGAGCGCCAGCCCTACACCCACGGCGCCCAGGCACGCCAGATCCTGAACGATGCCGAAGATGACCTCCGCGAATGGCAGCCAGAGCCTGAAGATCAGCAGCTGGGATCCTCCCATCAACGAGCGTCCCATGAGCAGAAGGTGCCCACCGAACTCAGCAGCCCGACGTTTTCGAGTGGCGGGGAACTGAGCCCCAGGGATACCACGCACGGTGGAATTGCACAGAACATTTCTGGAAACGTGGGTGGCGAGGTGGCAGACACCACTTCGACCGCCCAGCCTCAAGGTGAGCCCGCATTCGCGCAGAGAGGAATAGGGGGTTTTAGTGGAAGTAAAGTCACTGGCGGGGTCCACGGGCACCGCCGAGGATGGTCAGGCGCTGAGATTGAAGCACAGTCACCGCATCGGCAGCTTGATGGAAGCACTCTAGTAATGGCTGGCAGCCCTATCAGTTTCGTGGGCGGCTGGAGACACCAAGACGGTGGTACTATGAGATACCATTTGGCCTGAGGAGGACGAGAGGGAGATTGGGATGTCTCGGTGAGTAATATGTTAGCAACAGTTTCTGCTTGTTGTGTATGAGTTCGCCTTGCGCTTTGATCATCTTGGTTGGGAATATGGTTAGCGATGGGTATACGCTTTTGGTCCAACATTGAGGTCGGTTGGGATGTTCATTTTCTGTCGGAGCACAGCAAGCCGAATCGAGAAACAGAATTCAAGAGTTGCAATCATGGAAAGAGCATGATACCATGTTTACAGAATGTTCGTCGCGAATGAAGTTGTTATGACACGGAGCATTTTGAACTGGAACCTCGTGAAAGAGCCATTCAAAGAATTTGGATCAGAAAGGTGTTCCAAGTATGCTCAAAGTAAGTGTATAAACACAGAGAGTTCAAGTTCGTGAGACGAGTCTCGGCCAGACGCGATCCGGGCGCACGGGCCAATCTTTGTTCAGGGGCATGTACAAGGGTAGCTTGATCCCTGCATGAGCTTAAATCAATTCCATCATCGTCAGATCGCAAATTGAATCTGCAATCCGCTGATCACCACCCTGCGTCCCCCCAGGCGACATGGACGCGCTTCTTCGACGGTCTGCTTCCAGCTACCTCTGCCGACGCTGCTCACGGCAGGTCGGCAGGTCTCTCAGGCGTTCCTACGCCAGCACGGCCAGGCAGCCCGACATCTATGATGTAGTGTGCGTGGGAGGTGGCCCTGCAGGCCTCAGTCTGCTCACTGCTCTACGTAAGGACGAGGCCGCACAATCAACTATTTGAAACCAATTCCACTGACATCAACGTGACAGGCGCGAATCCCGTCACATCCGGCCTCCGAGTGGCCCTCGTCGAGGCCCAGGACCTATCAAAAACCCGCCAGTGGAAGCTCCCACCGGACCGCTTCTCGAACCGATGCAGCTCCCTGACTCCGACGTCCGCCGAGTTTTTCGAAGACATTGGGGCATGGAGGCACTTCAAGCAAGAAAGGATACAGCCATACCACGAGATGCAGGTCTGGGACGGTGTCTCGAACGCACGCATCGAGTTCGATTGGGCCGGAGGCCCAGGGCAGACCATTGCCTACATGATCGAGAATCTGAACATAACATCTGGTCTCCTCAGCCGTCTTGACGAGCTGGGCGGGATATCTGTGTACGACAATGCGAGGGTGGAGGGCATCACGTTCGGCGAGGACAAGGACGGGCTGAACCTGTCCGAATGGCCCGTCATCCAGCTGGCCAATGGTCAGCGGCTCTGGGCGAGGCTGCTGGTTGGTGCTGATGGTGCCAACAGCCCTGTTCGGTCTTTCGCCGACATCCAAGCTCGAGGCTGGGACTACGGGAGACACGGTGTTGTTGCGACACTGCGGCTTGAGGGCGAGGGCTGGGGTGGCGAGGACACCAAGATCGCATACCAACGATTCCTCCCCACGGGGCCTGTGGCCATGTTACCGATGCCTGGGAACTACTCGACACTCGTGTGGTCGACGACTCCGGATCGAGCTTCAAGGCTGAAGAGCATGTCCGCGGCGGACTTCGTTGCCACGGTTAATGCCGCCTTTCGTCTGAGCCCCGTGGACCTGGACTACCTACACAGCCAACCTTCCGGGCAAGTGGAAGAGGTTTCGTGGCGTTTGCAGCACACTTCAGTTCAAGCGAAGTCCGTTCCTCAGTCAGTCGTCGACGTACAGGAAGGCACAGTGGCATCGTTCCCCCTCAAGCTGCGCCACGCAGACACTTACATTGGCGAGCGGGTCGCACTTGTCGGAGACGCAGCCCACACCATCCACCCACTGGCTGGTCAAGGCCTCAACCAGGGACAGGGAGACATCCAGAGCCTTGCTAAGACGATCGAATATGCCGTCAGCCACGGGCAAGATATAGGGACACAGATGTCCTTGGAATCGTACAATGCCGAAAGATACGCCGCCAACCATGTAGTATTAGGTGTCTGCGACAAGCTTCACAAGCTGTATTCTGTCGGAAGCGGACCTCTGGTTCCTCTTCGGTCCTTTGGTCTCAGCGCTGTCAACGCTATGAGACCGTTGAAGGACTTCTTCATGAACCAGGCAGCTGGTCACGGTTTGAAGCTCTAATGGCGGTCTTATCCTGCCTCTTGAAGCGTCTTACTTCCCAGGTAGAAGTTAATTACAAAACTGCCGCTAGCACTCATCATGACACATCTCAATCTCTCTAGGTTGGTGATACTGCTATATGGGCGGGCGCGCATACCCCAGTGACCTATCCAAAACAATTCTACACGGCAAACTACACCATTCTCATTTCTATCTTCAAACTGGTTATGTGCTCCAAAATAGTCTACTAAATCTCCTCGTTAAATTTCTCTGATGAGCCGGAATGCAATACAACGGGAAAGGTACTAAAGGTGAGAAAATGGCCCTGTAGATGAAACAAGCAACAACTCTGAATGTGGTACGACGGGCATCTTGAACAGGTGGGCTGAGGTAGATACCCTATGAACTCCATGGAATCTGACAAATGGGTGGGCAAATAGCACCGAAACCAATCATGTGGATGGAAACCCTCGCTCATTTCTGGGTGCTCTTGGTCAGCCCCGCAATTGGCCGACCCTTAAGTGCTCGCACATCTGTCTCGTTTCCTCGCCTTACTGAACACATAGTACCGCCGAATTCATGGGTGATGATCAAGTCTCCCGGTCCCCTGCACTCACTCGATTTTGAACACGGAGCTAATACACAATCGATCAACAGCGATCGGCCCTCAATTCATCCGTGCTTGAAAACTGGCAGCGCTCGCTTTCTGCCGCAACCCGGCGCGATGTTTTGTCAAGTCTGCCGGGACACGCTGGAGGGCATGTGGCGCCCCGAAACCCGACTTGACCAGGCTTCTTGCCACTATTTAGATGGATGCGGAATCAAGTATCATAGATTTGGTGAGCAATTAGTGCGCCTTTTCATCCACGACGCCGATTGCACGCTGCTTGGAAGTCCAACACGATGACCAAGGCCCGCAAATAGAAACAACTCAGGTCGCCGCCAAACTCTCCGATCATGGTGTGATGCTCTCAGCCGTCGAAAGCTCCGTCTTTGGCCATCACAAGGAGGAGGGCTCGCTAAATGACGCAATCAAAGCGCAGTGCATCATCTGCCGCGACTTTGACTATCCATCTCCAGAAGAGAAGAAGGAAAGAGAGCTTGCATCGCTTACACTGGGATACTATTCTGTTATGCACATCTTTTTCTCGGAGTTGCAGTTGGTTGTGTGTGTACACTCGGCAAAGAAACACACGAGCGCGGTCCTCTATCGTGAACAGCAGTTCAGTAATCGGTCCAATGATCCTTGGTTTCAAGATCTTGAGAATTCCAGTAAAGTGTCCTGTTCCCGGGGAGTACCCTGGTGCCAGACTGACAGATCGTGTACCTCAGGGAGAGAACAGGAATCTTACTTCAACTTTCGTTTCGGGCCATCCACCGACTCGCTGGAGACATGGGCCCTCATCCAGAGATGGTTCCGCGAATGTACTGAGTCGCACAAAGTCTGT
The DNA here is from genome assembly GCA_023522825.1 of Diaporthe ampelina. NCBI lineage: Eukaryota > Fungi > Ascomycota > Sordariomycetes > Diaporthales > Diaporthaceae > Diaporthe > Diaporthe ampelina. Next base: position 517,433 of record JAMFTM010000021.1, on the reverse strand, counting down.
TCGCCCCAGGGGAAGCAGGTACCATATAAGCCGACTCGCGTTCTAGAATTGCGCTACGACCAGTCACCCGCTTGCTTCCGTCTCGTCTCTGGTTCTCAATGCCCAGACGGTGCCCACTACTTCACCCTCAGCCATTGCTGGGGAAGTCAATCACCAAGCATGAAACTCAGACTACTCGAGTCCACGTTCCATCAGCTATCAGATTGGAAAGCCGTCGACATTCTCCCCAAGACCTTCAGAGATGCGGTCCGAGTAGCTGAATGTTTCGGAGTCTCCTATCTATGGATAGATAGGCTTTGCATCTACCAGGACTCGCCGGAAGATTGGCGTCGTGAGGCATCATCTATGCAGGATGTGTACAGAAACTCGCTACTCAATGTCTCTGCACTTGGTGCTACCTATGATGGGGATGGCTTATTCTTCACTCGCATTTCACCACAAGAGCTGTACACGACCGTCAACTTCAAACTCTTTGCTGAAGATGAAACGAAGCAGTTCAGGGTGCGAAATTCAACGGATCCCCGCGGTCCAGAGGGCGAAGGCGACAGCAGGGAGACTTTCTGGCAAGAGTCCTTTACACGTGAGCCTTTGGTACGACGGGCCTGGGTGCTCCAAGAACGGTTGCTGGCCCCGCGCGTCCTGCACTTTGGCAAACATCAGGTCTTCTGGGAATGTCGGCAGGTTCAATGCTGCGAGACTAATCCACTCACGACGATGACCCACAACGAGAGGCTCTCTGAAGCATACCAACAGCAAGAACAGGATGCTGCCAGTGCACCGCTCTGGAAACGACTGCTGGGCACTCCGCCAAAGGGGCCTCAGGATCCACTGCACCAGATCTTCTCTAGTTGGAGAGATATCGTGGTTCAATATAGCAAATGCGACTTAAGTGTGGCCGGTGACAAACTAATTGCTGTCTCGGGATTGGCAAAAGAAATGAGAGAAAGACTGCAAGAGCTTGAAGTCCAAAGACCCAAATACTTGGCAGGCTTATGGGAAGAAAACTTCCTGCAGACCCTGACATGGTCTGTAGACTATGGCGCAAAAGGCCGAAGAGTATCCTCCTATCGTGCTCCTTCATGGTCTTGGGCATGCTTGGATGGAGCAATCCGGTTCCCACTAACTGGTGACTACGACGACTACCTCTTCGATGCTTTTCTGGTTGCCGCAGACACCCAGTACCCATCCGGCGGTGATGATACCGGTGAGGTAACGGATGGGAGCATCACGCTCAATGGGTCACTGGCTACCGTGCGTGTGGGCAAAACATCAGATGACTCGCCTGCTTTCGTCGAGTCATTGCAATGGCACAGCAATGACAAAACCGTGGAGCAACTCAGCGCGTTTGAATTATCAGAGCGCGCTGGGATGGCACCAGTTCTGCCCTCTGTCATTTTTGACACGGACGACAATATCACGGACGAAGTATACCAGATAATAATCTGCGCCGTCCGATACACACACATATTGGACAACGGAAAGCGAGACTGGTACGGTCTTATGCTAACTAAAGTTGAACACAATACTTACCGAAGGGTTGTTATGATTGAATATAACGACGCGGTTACAACTGCCGCCCGAGAGCTTTTCAAAATTCTACCCAGGGCGGAGATAGTAATTATTTGATTACAGTTAGTAAAGCATATGAAAACTCAAGACGAATAACCGAATCACCCTTCATAACCGGTGTCCGCAAAACTTGACGATATAATAAGAAATATAAAGCTAGCATAATGAGGGAAGGGGGGATAAGTAGACAAGGTTTCTAGTTGGTGTTTATGACTATCTCAGTGAATCGTTTTGATTGAAAAGATTCTAAGAAAACAGAAATGAAGATGAAAAGAAATACTAGACAATTGTAATGAAATTGCTAATTATCTGCAAGTCTATGTGTAAACAGCATACCAAACAGCGTACCACCATATGTGTAGCTGTTCAAACCATCTGGAGACCGCCGCTAGCATTGATGCATTGACCAGTAACCCAACTCGACGCAGGCGAGGCTAGGAATGCCACGATATTTGGAATTTCTTGCTCAGTCGCGATCCGGTTCTCGATTGGCGTCTGGGCCTTGAGGTTCTTGAGCATTTCCTGGTCCATGCCCGCATCCAGCATGTCAGAGGGGACAGGACCTGGCGACACGGCATTCACAGTCGTGCCGTTGGCGCCGAGTTCAGCGGCCAAGGCGCGCGTCATGCCCTCAAGCGCTGCCTTGGAGGCCGAGTAGACGCTGCCGCCGGGCAGACTGGAGCGCGCCGCCACGGACGAGATGTTGATGATGCGGCCGTGGGGCTGGATGAACGACCGAAGAGCCGCTGTTAGCAGCAGCACGCCCCTAACGTTCACGTTGAAGATTTCGTCGTATTTCTTAGCTGTGACCTCAGCTAAAGGAGTCAAACCGCCCATTCCAGCATTGTTGACGAGGATGTTGATCTTCGGCTCGTCACCACTCAGGCTTTTCAACTGGGTGACGAAGTCGTCAGGTCCCTCAAGCTGGCCCAGGTTGGCCCTGATGGCATGTGCTTTTGGCTGGTGCGGCAAGGCCTGGATCCTCTTGATGACATCTGCGACTTTGGCGGCGCTAGAATCAGATGTGTAGCCGAGAAAGACCTAAAGACGATGTGAGAATTTTGTCTGCAGGGCATTTTGGTGGGAAAGATGGAGATGTAATTATATCTGGACCTACAGTGGCACCGTCTGATGCGAGCTTATACGCAATCTCTGCGCCAATTCCGCGAGCAGCCCCTGTGACGATTGCAACTTTTCCCAGCAGGGGCAAGCCAGGGGTATTGGTGTTGCTAGACTTGGTCATGGTCGAGGATCAGTTGTATGCGTGACAGGAAATTGTCTGAGTTCAGTGCCGTGACGCTATTTTGGTGAGTTGTGGAAGCGTGTGTTCAAAACAATATTTCTGGTAGCTTGATCTTACTTAAATACTTGACCCTCGATTTGGTTCATCACCTCTGCCCCTGAGAGTAAATCCAGTCTTTCATCTCACGGGAACTAAAAGATTGACTCGGTGCAACAGCCGGTCCCGAAACCTTATTAATTGTGGATTACTACGGTCAGGCCTACTTGTGATCAAGTTGCGCAGTGAGTAGCTGATGACATATGCATCACTCCGTCGGAAGGTAGAACAGTCCCTGAAGCCGAACCGGGCTCACACATGATACGATTGAGCTAGGAAATAGTCATCCCGTCACAGTATCAACGAGAAAAAACTCACAATTCCACCGTAGGCAGTATTTGTGAGGACCCCCAATCGGTGGAACTACAGGTTGCGTAGAAATGTAAAAGTTGCCGATAAGCTTGGCAGAGGGCAGCGGGATCCCCCGAACCTTGCCATGGTATTTGTAAGCGGATGAATGCTTAGGCCGAATATATGGGCCAGAGCTAGCATCTATGATTCAAGTTCTCTTCTAATGCTTGTCAAGGTCCCGTCACCCTTTTGCTATCTTGAGAAACTGATCTCTTATTTTGGATGTCGCTCTGCTCTCTGACAATGAGCAAGACCAGACCTCCCTCTGCGGTGGGCCGCTACTTCATGATCGTCAGCCGGGGCCTTGCCCCTCTCTCCAAATCACACCACGATTTAGACGAGAAGTTGAGCCTAGATGGCAATCTGACAATGGCAATTGCCCTTGCTAGCACTGTACTTCGCAATATATGACCATATGCGTTTCGTACACATGTGGAGGAGCTCTTCGATCATTGACAATGCAGCCAGCGACTTCCTTTCAGGAGCGTTGCCGCTTAGACTAATAAGTCGAATAAATATGGTTTTCCAAGGGGTCCCACTGGTCCTCTAAGTTGAACTGTTCGGCACGAGGCTGAGGCCACTTGCTCACAGATTAAATGTGTCTTTTCACATTTTTATCTGCATGTGCTCTTCTTTACCGCTGGGCCTTTGTGTGTTTACCACTATGTGAGGGGACCGCGTACACCTTCAGGATGTACACGGATCAAGAAAGAAACCAGTCTTGAATTTGAACGTCACTATGCTGACGAAAGTGTCAACTCTGGGCCGGTCAAATTTCCCGCTCGTTCCTGTCTGCGCGAATTCGATGTGGCTTGACTGCATGTGTGTTGGGAGCGAGTGCCGTCTAGTCGATTCGTGGTACCAACACTGAGCAGTCTTACCATAGGACAGATTAACTAGAAATAGATTTCTGATAATGCAAAGTTTATTTTATACAAGGTAGGAGTACTCGTTTTTATATGTGCACGCGGGTATGGGGCTGGCCGGATTCTGGGCTGCCTATTTACGTTTCTACAGTACCTAGGTAATCCTTATCCACCTCTTTCCATGCCCAGGTGTGGACTTTGATAGTGCATCTCGGGTCCCGAGACCTCCGAGTTTTATCAATTCTTCGGACCCGAAATTTGCGAGCAATACGCTAATTCTCAGCGTATAAAGCGATTCCGGGGACACATCTATGGTGAACATCACTGTTCCTCAGACGTGTAAATTCTACGTGGCCTTTCTCGACCAGGAAAGTAAATACCAGAATACATCCTTATTTATCGTCAACGCCTAGATCAAGTATGTAATGAGCATTCACGGAAGTCTTCAGACGGCATTTTAAAGCGAGACTAATTGTTTACATTAAGCGTTTGCACTTTTGTCCAGTGCCACGCCCAACCGCCACGACCTGCACCTCAGTCTATCACCGCTCCCCACACACTGCTGTGAGGATGATCGTAGCTGTTGCTGGAGGCACTGGGGATATTGGTCGCACTGTGGTGGATGAGCTATTGAGTGCTGGTAAGCACGATGTCGTGGTTCTGAGCCGAAAGGTATGTGACATGACGCTTTCAAGAGAGTGATCAATTTGACATCAGGCACGCCGAGGATAAAGGAATTAACGTGCACCGCAGCTTTCCAGTAACTCAGAGGCTGCCAGGCCAAGGTTCGTTGTCGTTGATTACGACGATGTTGAAATGCTAGTGCGGGTTCTGGAGAACAACAACATCCACACGGTTTTCTCCGCAATGTCAGTCGAAGGCCCGAGTGAACAGGCCCAGCTCAATCTCATCACAGCGGCGGGGAAATCGTCGACGACCCGACGACTGATCCCCAGCGAATTTGTTACTTGCACTCCGGACGGGTAAGTCCAGATTACAGCCAATAGCAGTCAGAAAAGAATTCTAAAGGAAAGGACACAGGGATGATGCCCATGCGGACCCAATGACGGCGCCGATTCTTCGCGCAAGGAAAGTTTTAGCTGCAACAGGTCTCGAGAAAACTTACGTGGCAAATGGTGTCTTCATGGATTACTTCGGACAGCCAAACATACCGAGCAAACTTCGCCCAAATATATGGGCTGTTGATGTGCCTTCCCGACGCGCGGCAATCCCAGGTACCGGCAACGATGTCATCACCCTGACGTACTCTAAGGACTTTGCGCGGTTTATTGCCCGTCTTATAGATGATGAGAACTGGCCCAAGTTCAGCAATATCAGCGGCTCTGATGTCACACTGAACGAGATTGTTACTATCGCCGAGAAGATCACAGGTAAGCTCAATGCGACATCGTCCTCACAACTAATTTATTTGTACTCACAGGACACAGGTGATGAATTTACGGTTGTCTACGATACTGTGGAAGACATAAAGGCTGGCAAGGCTACACCAGTCAGTCCTGATGGGGTTTCTTACAATGGAATTGACCCCACAACAATGGCTGTGATGTTAGGAATCGCCGTAGTTGAGGGGGCAGTAAAGATCCCCCAGGAAAATCGTCTCAATGACAGGTACCCGGAGATCAAGCCTATGACACTGGAAAATTTGTTGAAGATGGCGTGGTCAAAGTGATGCAGGGTGGCAGGCACGGCATAATTCGAAACCCACGAATAGCATCGTTCTCATTCTCATTTCGCTATCTTCGTCAAATCCGAAGTTGCTGTATTGACAAATCTGTCAATACTTCATTAAACAATTTACTGCAACCCTCCCCCCCCCCCGATGTACATACATGGTTTTAACACTGCTTGGCTGCGGGTGGGTTGGTAGCGGGTACTGTTTGATTTGATCCCTAGCTACGACATTGAGTAGTATTGTTACCATAAAAAGTCAAGCTGGAAAGACCATTCAGCAACTCTCCTACTACTCAAGCGTTATAGCCGACAATGGCCTTGCTGACTGCTTCTTCATACTCCCTACGCCCCAACCACCTTGGCTCTCGCTCTTGTGATCTAAGCCACGTACGACATTTCTCCTCAATGATTCCGAAGTCATCCTCAATTTCTAGGTGTAAACCCCGTTCGTCATCAATACCCAAGGGACAAAGGGCATCCCGAACCTTCTGTTCCACCGCTGCGAAGGATGTAGCTTCGGTACCCATGACAGTCTTCAGAGTCCAGGCGTCATGGAGGATATCCGCGATGGGCTCCGCACCGGGGGCAGTAGGGTACTCGCCGCGACGAACCTTTTCGCGCCACTCAATTCGATGTTCTCGGCTGTGACGAGCGTGACCTATATCTCGAGCTTGCTCGTCCGGGTCGACAGCGGTGAGGATATAGTGCAGACAGGACGCAAGGCGTTGGTGTGCACTTCCTTGAAATTCGCGGGCGACCTCGTTGCTCCGGGTGCGCTCACGATGGGAGTCTTCTGCGTTTTCTTCTTGCCGCGTTTCTGAATCAGGATGGCGTGGCGATGCACCAAACCCGGTCAGCTTAAGTAGCCCATTCCTACCAATTCAAATTAGCCGCCTGGTATTAAAATTGACCAGAAATACTTCCAAGCACAAGTTTGGGAAATCTCTTCCAGTGCAGTCAAGTCATGGCCAGTCTATCAGGCATCCATGCACACTAGTGGAAGCATGAAATTATGACGAGATGGGCGTGAGATGTGCGTTGCGCAATGCAGGAACCTACTTATCGATCGCGAGGTCACGGACGTATGTCTTCGAGGGTATGAGCCCCAGGAGCTCTAGATGCGAAAAGGCTGAAGCGAGCTCTATGGCCCAGCGACGTCGACAAGCCGGGTTCGAATCAGCCCAGGCTGGACCCAATGGATTAAGCCTCTCAAAGAACATTATACCCTCCATGTTGTCTGCGCCACCATCTCCGTTGACATCAAGGCAGCGAACCAGATTAGGATGTGGCGAAGGTCGCAGCATAGTGAAGACCTGTCTCTCAAGCTGCGTGCCCTCAAAGTTCGCGAGTCCGAGGTCAAGGAGAAAACGATCTCCTGGTAAGGAAACACTGGGAACGTGATACTGCTGTTGCGCTTTGACTACGATTTTGTCATCCAGGAAGAAGACCGCTGAGCGGTTGAACTCCTGCCAAACATGGGGAACTGAAGGGTCAATTTTGAGCGGAATTATCTCCGAGTTGAATGGGTTAATGGACGGGCCAAAAGCATCCGGAGGAAGATCTCGACCCCTTTCAAAAGCTTCAAGGGAGTCCATGATACAAAAGATTATTTGAACGAGAAGGAAGCAGATGAAAAGATAGCAGAAAAGACGGCGGCCTACTCTCCCACAGGCTGTGGTGGTTTTTGTATCCTCAACATGGCCAGACCGTTCGGCATTTACCCAGTTGGAAGACTAGGACGGGATTGTCCTGCATATGACTTACATGCCCATTCTGTGGACACGACCGCTCACTTAACGTATTTGCTAAAGAGACACCCAATTCCGGTTGGGCACACTCCGCTGGCTCTGTCAACCTGCATGCAGCCCTTCGTCTGACCCTGCCCGGCGAATAGCTGGACTGGAATATTGCCCCGCCACATGCCTGCGTCTGGCAAAATGTGCTTACTGTCAGCCAAAATACGGCATCTGCATCTAATGCAGTATTGGAGTGGGGCTCTTCGCACATCTCTGAAATCAGAGAGCTCCAAGATCAGGTAATACTGTCATATTCTCGCGTTTAGGGATACGTTGAGCAAAGTTATTTAGGGATATGTTGAGCAAAGTTATTGAGGACTTGGTTTGCGTATTTCGCAAGCAAGTGCCGGTGCGAATGATTGCAAGACGTGAAAAGGAATCAATTCCGCGCCTGGAACTGAGCGATTAGTAAAGATCAATTTGCGGCACTTCCAGATTTTACTAACCTCAGTGAAACCAGAATTTCAGAAGCCGATTTTGTCGTGATTGCGAGGTCCTATATGCCTAAGTACCTAGGTACCCGCATTGCCAGGCAGTCGAGGTTGAACTTCACACCATTATCCTGTGCCGAACGGCAGAATGTTGCTTGAAGGGGAAAGAGAATAATTCAGATCATCTTCTTTCGTCCAGCTATGCTAGCTGAGAGTCTGTCATCACAAGTGGTGAGTACCTAAGCACATGGAGGAAGTGACTTGGCAAAGTCTGTAAATGTAGCGAATGAAAAGTTCTTGGGTAGCTAGTGACTCAACTGTTCTTCATTTTCTGTGCGAATTAGAAATTTAATTATAATAAGATCGATTTCCTCCTTTGCTTCGCTTTTTCAGTCAAATGGAATTGTCCTGGGGTCGTTTGCAGCGTCAAGTTGGGATAGTTTGCGATGCCGTCATTGAGGCATTCAATAGAAAAGATGACAATTTGCCTTATTTCCGAGTCAATTACTTGTACAGATCCACTGCATTGTTCAAACCGCGTTCAAGAAACCTTGGAAGCAGTACTCTATAATGACCAGTGTTACTGGAAAACTACCCACTGGGCCAGTCTTCAGCCTGCCCAATAAGATGCTGCAGCACCGCTCGAGCGGATCACAGTTCCGAAGTTACACCTTTTTCCCCCGCCCCCGGCTTGCTATTCAACATCATCCATTGATACCTCTCCTCTGGTACGTGTCCGGCCAAAATGATACCACAAGGCGAGGGTCAACCCAGTAAGTGCTGCGGTGATTACTATATACATCCATATGTAAGGAGATAGCACCTTTTGGCCATTTTCGGGATTCCAGTCGAAGAATGACATGGAAAATAGGCTCTGAGATTTCTGCTATCAGCACACTTCTTAAGTTGTTTCACAGCACCCATGGAGGTTAGAATCTCTCCAAAGCAGTTGTATGGGCCACTTACAGCAACGAACGTAGCCGGCAGAAAGATCATTGTCAGCAGGGCGATGGAACGCATTTGCTGTCCATCCTCTCGAGCTGACTTTGCGATTTCGAGGTTGGAGTTTGATATATCTAAATTGGTTTTCGTGTCGCCTTGACCAATGTTGTTCCATTCCTACGACCGATCGTGATCAGAGACGGAGATGCCGATGACTTTCAGAGTTTGTCGCTTACCAATTGAGCTGCCAATACCATCCCATCTATTATCATGCCACATTCCCTGATCTTATCGTCATATTCAGCCTGTATGTCAAGTAGCCTCTGTCGTATTCGATTTCCAGAGGTTTTCAACTCCTCGATCTCATCCATTTTCGCATCATCAGGGTTCTCCGTGCTTTCAAACACATCAATTGAGAAAGCCGTGTTCACGGGAGTTGATTCTGTTGACTCTGGACACCTCTGAGGGGCGTGGAAACTCGCCCTCGTGAGGTCATCACAATGCTTCACCATCTTCTGTAACTCATGGCGCCAGCTCTGGAGCCCATTCTTCAAGTAAGTGATCTCGAACCACTGCTGCATATAATTCTCTGGCTCCTGGATCACACCTGTTGGATGTGTACTCGTTGAATCTCCGGGTGGGGATTGTGCACCGGCTATACTGCGAGCCCGCTGCATCAATTTTCTCACCATAGGATTTACGATGTCGAAATGGCGGTCTCGCTCGATCTCGGCAAATAGTGCGGGTAGGGTGAGCGGATGGTACAGTTTATGATCGCATTTAGACAGATCATCAACAATCTGTTCGCGAAGTTCTTCACTGCAGCCTTAGAGGACGCCTTTTGTATTATGTGCAGCGGGACAGTATGATACCGACAAGGCCATGTCATCAGGCCAGTTCGCCGACGATCGGCAGTTGTAGACTGTAATGTTTCAGCTAGCCTTCGAGTATTGGACTCAATTCTCTCCTTCGGCTTGCTCAAATATTGACTAAATGAGTAGTAGTAAGAAACGTCGACTCACTGATAACTAGATGCTCCCTCTCCGGTCGGTGCACGAGTTTTGCATTGAATGTGGCATTTAGCTTTCGGTTGATCACTCTTGCAATAGAGGAGTGGACCTCAAATTTCGAAAACACTTTTGGGCGCATTAATTCAGAGAACGGCATGAAAGATACTGCCTCACTCTGAAATGGGGTGCCATTGCGCCCTCCGATCCTGTAATTCGTTAGCAAATGCGTCGGGTTATGCCCTGCCGCCAATGGTCTAAGCTGCTTACAAAAGACTCAACCTGCTCTGGGGATTCTCTTGAGTTGCCCCCTGCTCAGACTCCCATGATTTGCCAGTGCTTGTACTTGGCTGATCCGAAGACCGAATGTCGCCGTCCAGCCACTGGTTCCAGTCTTTGTCTAATGTCAAGGGTTTCGACGAGTACACAATGGTGCCCTGGCAGTGTCAACAGGTTTCCAGCCTCGTCAAGTTCCAATGTGGAGCAAATGAAGGGGAAGGCCCACGTTCTGGCTTTTAAGGCCATTGAAGACAACACTCGGCGTTCGTGAAAACCTTAAGACCCCACAGTCTTCTCGTTGGAGAAGTGAACCTTGCTGAAGCCACTCCATTTTACTTTTTCCGTGAAAGGAGATGGGGCCTTGAGTGACATGATCGATTAGATTGGGATGAGAGCATATCATGATAGTTATAGGCCGTCCCATGGCGGTGCCGCTTAGCCTTTCCCCGGAGTTGCAAGGCGGTGCTAGCTGTGACTTTATACATTTCCTTCAAAATCAGAGAGCCTGTTCAAAATGCGCATAATGTAGGCAGAATCGCCACTATGCACGACCTGGGGTCAAATATCAACGACCAATGTCAACTGCAGTTCGCAACGATACTAGGTCATCATCATGCACGTTGTTCTTTAGGAAGGTGAGACGATATGCACCCCTCATTACACGCATCTACTCCGCCGACAATCAAATCTGCGCTTCGCTAGGAACGGGAATAAGTTGCCATCTGCCCAGAGGAATGCCTAACCAAGTATGAATGCCCAATATGCACATTTCCGTTGCCCCAAGGGGGCTCAGGACGCCCGGAGCTTGGTGCGGCTCTTTTGGCCCTGGTGCTTCAAATGTTATAATACACCTGGGCGCAGCCAGAGAATTGAACGACGCAATTATAGGTGTGCAAGGCTTTTTGCGTACTTTCAAGCAGATTACACTGTCTCGCAACATTGTGACAGACTGCTTCTTGTTCCGACTCTGCAACTCTTAAGTCCACAACGCATTGATTGCGATGGCCAACTATGTCAGCCAGGTCCTACCTTTGAATTACACGGACGTAATCATTCTTCAAGAAGAGCTTAATCGATTATTGGGAGTCGACGGCTGGTCTGGAAGACCAGAGGTTTGTCTGCAGATACGTGCTTTGAACCTGAGCGCTGGCTGATTAAATGTTCATGGTTTCAGATCACTAGTGGGCAAATAGTTGTCCATGTTAAACAGTATCTGGATGATGTAAGCAAAGACCTGGCTCTGCTTCCCCATCTGTTGTAATAATTCTAATGGCCAATCAGGGTCAAGTTGAAGAGATTAGGAGGAATATGCGAAATCACTATTCAAGAAAGAGGGGGAAGTGAAAGTGCTTGACGCACGCATGTATTAATACTACTGCCGAGCATGGATTATTGACTTCAGTAGCGATTTTGAGACAGAGCGACCGATCTAGTCAATACACTGGGCACTCTTTCTGTGACCTCTTTATGATACCTGAGTACCTGGTGTCATTTTCGCTTATATGAGTAGCCATCACTCCGATCCAAGCTGCGTTTTCGTTTTCGTTCCCCTTCATTGGGTATATTAGACCCCTGTAAGTCAGCCTTGCTCAAAGCATACGCCTTGTCCGTCAGACAAATCTCGTACTTCGATCGCAACCACGTGGTCACTTGTCGTATTCCACTTCTTTTCGACTTTTCAACGACCATCATGTGCCGTTGTATGAAATCGAGGAATTCTGCCAGAAACGAGCTGCAGTTTGGCTTCCTCTTGAGCTCATCTATCCACTTGATTTACCGATGAAGTCAGTCATGGTTACATCGTGCCATGGATTTATGAACAACTTACATTCTCTACCGACTCTTTAACTTCAGCACGCGAAATCTTCCCTTCGCGGATAATCTTGTAGAAATTGTCGCAAATGAACCTCACCCTGGAACCTGTTTCTTGGAATCTTGATGTGGAGAAGTTCTCCAATCCGTCTGCACCAAGAAGCATCCAAGTAGCGAATTCCAAATAGGTGCAACCCAAAGACCATATATCGAACGAACGCGAGAGATCTTCGTTGAGGTCATACTCCGGTGCCATGTACGTCTGCGTCACTGCAACCCCTCTGGGAGAGACCTTTGTCGTGAGCATGCTGTGGAAGGTGGTTAGGCCGAAATCAGAGATCTTGAGTTCGCCGTGTCCGAATCGATTTGGATCTTGGCTGAACCAGAGAATATTTTCTGGTTTTATATCTCCGTGTCTTCCACAGTCTCCGTTGGGGGAAACTTTGGTATTAATTCCTCCTTTCTCGACTGTCAAGTATTGGCTCATAGGTGCTGTATTGGCGGACGGTGTGGAAACCGGCGATCCTTGTATGTCTTCCACCTCTTTCTGAGATAGCTTCGTATCGTGTATTCCGTCGAGACCTTCTGCAAGTCCATAGCATTGTTGTGCAAACCAGCATATGCGGTCGTGGTCTAAGATCGGCTCTCTAATATGCTCTTTCCATAGATCCGCGAGGTTTCCGCCCTGAGCCCATCTGAACATCAAATGGTAGTGATTGTGGTGCTCATATGTCGTCAGTAGTTTGACAAGATGTTGATGGCTCTTGATCTTCAGCAAGGCCTTGACCTCCAGTTGGAAACCAACCACGTCCGACTTCAGAGATTTAACGGCAAACGCTTTGTTCGTCTTGGTTCACAAAATGAGAACAGATATTCGCACCGAAAGAAACGGATAGTACACCGATACGCTTTTTGACCCCTATGCTATAGCCAATCAGAGCGCCCTATTCAACCACACTTAGCCACCCACACCACCCACACCAGTATTTTTTATACCCCAACCTACAAACCTACTATTCCTCCTTTAGCCACTAAACAATACTCCCTCACCAATTACCCACTACTTATAATACTAACTAAATCTTCTCACAATCAATTATTCTACTATTAAAAATATATATTTATAAGTTAGAAGTCAATTTTTTAGTGTTATAATAATAGCACAAATCCCCAATTATACCTATCTTAAAGCATAGTAGTAGATAAATTACTATAATTAGAATACTAATATTACTACTATAAATAGTTACTAACTAATATTTTTTAATTTATCTCCCCTTTTAAAACTTTTTTATAATAAATATAATACCTTTATTAACCTTAAGGTAAAATTAAATATAACTATAAAGTCTACTAGTTTTCTAATAATAATTTAGAGGTTAGGGCTAACTTAGGTAGTTTTAATATATAGCTATAGTAGTTAATAACCCTTAACTACTATAATAAGTAATATTATAATAATTAAAGTAGGTTATAGCTAGTAAATACTTACCTACATAACTTAAAAAATAAAGGGTAAGTAGAAGCTTATTTTATAGGAGAAGGAGTATAATTATTATAGTCCTTAGGAGGTTAGGGGTGCTTAGTATAGCTAGGTAAGATTAATGGAAGCTCAATACTAACTTCTTACTTATATTGCTAAAGACCCATCATTAGCTAAGCTAAAGAAGCTTAAATAGGTACTTTAATAAAAATATCCTAATATTATCTTAGGTCCAAATACTTTAAAGAATTAGCTAGCAAATTGGTAAAAAGAGGTATAAGGGATCTATATTCTAGTCTAAGCCTTATTAAATCTACTTAAGAAGAAGGGATACTAGTACTACTTTACTACTAATAGCGAGAATAATATTATAGGTATCTTCTAATATATAAATAAGTAGATGGTGTAGATCTAAGAAAATTACTTTATATAGTACCTATCTATAAATTATATATATTTAATAAATAATAAGAAGATATTATACTTCTAAGATATTTGTATAATCTATATAAGGAAGAACCTACCCTTATTTTAGGGTATTATTAATAGTAAGAAGGAACCTAACTTTTAGTAGCTTCTTAAATAAATTTATAAGCTCCTTTATTATTACTAAGCTAATAACCTAATAATCTATATAATTAACTATAATATTATTTTAATTAATATTCTTAGATATAAATTCCTTTAGGTATATTATTAACTTTATATCTTTTATATTAATATAAATATTATTCTAAATATTAAGAAGAAGTGGAAGAAGCTATAAGTAATAATAATAGATAAGGAGGAGGAAGTAGATAAGGGAGTTAATAAAGAAGTTAATGAGGAAAAAAGCCTAAATTTAGCTTTACTTAATATGCTAGGGAGAAATAAGGCTATAATATTTATAAAGGTCCCTAATTTAGAAAATATTCCCTATATCTACTAAGCTCTATTTAATTTACTAAAGTTTATAGAGTACTTAACTAATTATAAGATCTATAATATAACTTAGTAGTACTTTTAAGAGAAGTTCTTAAATTAGGAAGTAATTATTAACTACCTTTAGACCTAGTATATTAATAAAGGAGAAAAAATTATTACCAAATAGGCTATATATAAGACCTATAAGAATCTCAACTTTAATATATATATAATCTCCTCTATAAAAGCTATATATTATAAGTTAAAGGTTTATCTTAGCTATAAAATAGGGAATATTCTTTATCTAATTTAAACTATTAATAAGATAATTAGTAATAATTCTTATACCCTATATCTTAAAGAAGCCTATTAAAAGATAGTAGTATTAAAGAAGTTTAATAAATAAAAGTAGCTTAATAAGCTTCTATTTTAAGTAGTATAGGTAATACTTAAGTATTTTATATTAGGGAGAAATTTTATACTTCTAATACTTAAGAAAAAAATCCTATAGGGTAATTACTTACTAATTATATATATTTATTCTATTTATACCTAATTTAACTTACCTTATATAAGCTAACTAGCTAATTATAAGGAAGTTAATTACTTACTTAAGAAGGAGAATATCCCTAAATTCTACTAACTTAATTATAACCTCTTAATTATTAATCCTCTTCTTCTTATCTATAAGCCTAATAAAGTTACTACTATAAAGAAATAACCTTATAATAAGAATATATTTAGTATATAAGAAGAAGGAATTCTTACTAACTATAGGAAAACTATATTAGATAAGAAGATAACCTTAATAATTACTAATTTAGGTAGTAGGGTAGGTAATAAGATAAAGATAACTATAATTTTTATATAATAAATTAATTTAGTATTTAAGTAGAATAATAAAACCCTCTAATCTCTTAACTAAGAGGACTCCTATAATAGAAAAAATTAGTAAAAAGTAGTTTAATAAGATAAGTAGTTAGAAGTAAGGCTTATAAAGCTAACCACTTATTAACTTCCAAAGTAATATTTTATAATTATAGCCTTACTAGTAATAACTATAATACCCAAGCTAGTAGCTAAGAAGTACTATATAAGTACTTATAAGATAGTTAACTAGCTACTATAGGTAGACTTAACTATAAATAACCTTATTAGTAATAAGAAGGAGACCTAGGAGGAGATTTAGGTACTTAGATTAGTTAAGGAATACCCTAGATAAGGAAAGAAGTAGTAAAACACTAGGGTAAAAGAAATAATAGGGGTAAGTAGAAGTGATAATAGTAATATATATATAGTAATAGATATGTATAGTTAATAATTGTGTATTGTGGATTTGTATGGTGAATGGGTGGTGTAAAAAAATGTTGGTGTATGGGGGGTGCACTTGTATTGGTGTACCATCCGTTTCTTTTAGTGCGAATATCCGTTCTCCACAAAATACGTCAGTAGGCATACATGTTCGTCTAGTACAATTGTACAGCTTACCTCTGGTCCGAAGTCATGGTGTGCATCATGTATTCTGACCCGGACTACGTTCGAATTCTGGTGGTCAATGATCTCCTCGTACTCCACCCACGGCAGAATTGTGGATTTGTGCAGCCGGATCGCTGGGTGCGCATCCCACGATTTACCCGTACTTCTCTCGAAGACTGGTGGTTTCACCCACCACTGGTGATTGAAGAACGCAAATCGCTGCACAGACTTCCACTGGTCAAATTTTTCAATGGGCTGTAAAGAGCCACCAGCTTTTCGATCTAGGCAATATTTTGTCAAATGACTCTGTTCGTTTTCTCTGAGACAAAGTGGAAGATCATCATCACTTATTCCCTCCTCCATGAAGTCTACGATCAATTGAGGATCCTCAATCAAAAGCAAGACGGCAAGGATTCCCAGAGCATTGGATGTCTTCATGCCGCAGACGAACTCTATGACATCAGAGCAGCGGCTCCTCAAAGTGGAATTTTCAGATGTCGATAAGCATTCTGCGATATTTTCTCGTGTCATGATGCTGTTAAGACTGTCATTGGGCAGGAAAGCCAAGGATCGTTCATGTGGACACTGGAGGACCGAGTTTCTGAGTCTGGTTGCCAACGGTAACCTAGGATTCTGGATGTTTTGTCCGAGATTTACTGGTATCTGTTCAGACGAGAATTGGAATGGCTCTGTCTCTGTTTGGTGCTAGAACAGATTCTTCAGTCACTAAGGAATTACCGAGAACATGTTCTGATGAGACATACCTCTGGTCCATTGCGAGCATCTGTAGTGCCCTCGAGCATTCTGGATCAAGAGACAGACTCCTTGTTATACCGAGACCGAGAAAGAATTGGGCAGTCCCTTCACAAAATGGAAATCTGTCCGCTGCACAGGCTGGCGGTGTAGACTGACACATCGCATTCATTTTTCAGGCAGGACACCAGGTTTACTAAATACATGATATCCCAATCATTCTCAAAATTAGAGGATTCCACTTTTGACCGATTCTACCATGCATACTGTGGTGGCTTATACTTGCAGATATGATGCTTAAGCAATGGCAAAGCGTAAGAAAGTGTCTACGATACACTGACCGGTCGGATAGTGCAATTGCGGAGTCTTTGTGATGAGAGGTGGGCCTTCCACATACGGGCGTCCGATTGATTTGGCCCCATGGCAATTTCAATACACCGGTGAGACTCTTTCGTGATAGCGTATGCTGTGTCACCACCACATTCCGCCATGGTGGGCCCGCCATCCAGTACCGAGCATGTGTAACCACACTTTCAAGGGCTCGAGGCCGAACAATGACATCCAGCCCTGCCACAGAAGCCAATGATGGTCTAACATTTCCCGTCACAACCAAGTAGTCCTCGACCGGTGAAGTAGCGCGATGCAAAATCATCATGAGTTGTCAGACAATTTTCCATGGCAGCCCACCCACAAAACGATCTGGCCTGCAGGAGGCCTACCGGCCAACTGTCCGACCTGCAAGAGGCCTTCTGCGCAGACTAAAGTGCTTTCCAGGCTCTGACATGGCGTGTCGATGGTGGGCTGTGCCCGAAGCCACCGACCAGCGGCAAGTTCCTGTGTCTCCCCCCTCGAGATATTAGAGGCCGATCGTCCCAAATCATCCGCCGATGCAGACATGTCGAACACGAATTCTCTCATAACAAGCGAACGGCTCCCTGCACCCCTGTCAAAG
Organism: Diaporthe ampelina; assembly: GCA_023522825.1. Lineage (NCBI taxonomy): Eukaryota > Fungi > Ascomycota > Sordariomycetes > Diaporthales > Diaporthaceae > Diaporthe > Diaporthe ampelina. The sequence continues at coordinate 499,782 of JAMFTM010000021.1, read as the reverse complement.
AAAAAGTCTTCGCTCTTTCGAGCAACCAATAATTCTGAGCTTCGCTACATACAGTGAACATCTCTTACAAAGTATTTCCTCCTCATCTCATTTGAAACAAGTGACTCACTTCTTTAGGCCTGAGCTTGCCCCCAATGGTGTACCCGAGTCCACCAACCTATGTCAATCCTACGAGGGCTCCAACGCGGCCCTCACGGATCAGTCAAGCCAACGGCAAAGGTCAAGATATCTCCAGAAGATACATCAATCCCTCCAAGCTGGAGGAGCTGCTGGAAACGAGGTTTGGGAGCGATTACAAAGTCTACTTGGAGAGGGACAAGTTTACGGTCTTCGCAAGAGGACGACTCTCAGAAGGCGAGATAAGCAGTTGTGCATAGCTATGATTTTTACAGCGAATATTGATTCAGTTTGCGGAGTGCAGTATCAAAATGGAAAAGGAATATGTTCATCAGAGTCCGATACGCACTCATCCATGGATGGCTTGTCTTCTATCCTTATGTATGACTCGTGATCTCAGTCGTGAATCCATTCTATTTGCATGCTAAGTCTGATCCATATCGCCTGTTTCTGGCATTGTGAGGAGCCCGATATTCAGGGTTTCAAAAGACCGCCGGCTGCAACGGGGCTCCGGACGAGCGCATCGATGACAGGGCATCAGGAATTGCGGTCCGCAGAAGCCTGCCGTCATCAGCCGAGACTCCAACTCTCTTTGGGCATCACAAGACCCTCAGCTGGAACTTCGGCTCATCAGCAGTCGGATCGGGGTGGTGGGTGTGTACGACGCTGGTGACTGTGACCAGTCAATTTACTACCACCCAACTGGGTCCTTAGGCAGAAAGCCAGCTTGTCATTTTTGACATTAGTCACCTGTTGTGGTTCTACTCAGCAGTCAGATCCTGAAAAGCTGTGGGGGCGTTGTATTAAAAACAGCGACATCTTTCTCGTGGCCGCTCGTGATTTGAGATATCGACTCAGGAGGCTAGATCATGGCCCATCAACCGCAACAACTGGTCAAGCACGCTACGTCGATTCAGAATGGAATGGCTCGGATCTTCTGGAATGGGTTCGCTAGCCTGAGTCTCTAATTCTCCGTAGGTGCTATAAGACAATTATCACGTACTTGTCTATTTCAAGTCCTAATATCTGGTTCCGTTTCTATTCCGTATACAGCCTGAGCCATACGCAGCGCCTTCAAACAGTCGTAAACGCTCAAGACCCAGCGTTTAAAAAAAATACGATCAAGTCCTAATATCCCACAGTCTTTGCCCCTAGCAGTAAACTTCCCGCTCGACAAGATCTAGTTTGTAAGGACTGCCGAGTCCGTGGATTATGTATCGAGTGAATATTTCTCAGTGGTTGGCTCATCAAGGACTTTTTTCCCATCAATTATTGATCTATTTGGCTCCACAGAAAATTCTCTACGTCTTCGTACTCCTGATCTTGACTAGCCACACTGCCCACCCCGAGCCAACGTGAGACTGCTGACCTTCGAACAATTCACAGCTATGCAACCTCTGGCAGGAAGTAGTCAACATCCCTGCGAATGTTCCTTTTGTGCCAAGCTCGAAACAATCGAGCATTCAAGGGGTAGTAACCGTTCCGGCCAGGATAGACTGGAGACTGCCTCCTCGGTATGAAACTTCATCAAAGCAAGGCTTGGAGTCAAGGATCGTGGTATCTCTTTGCCCACAAGTAAGCTGATTTTGTGATGTTGGAGTTTTAGCTTCCAACCCCTACATGACTTTCATTTGACAAAGAGGCTACTGACGATACGCCTTTCCGTACAGCTGTGGGCTGTTTGGTACTCTAGCAGCCAGTCATTGGCATGCTGCCATAGGTGTCTCACACGTTGACTGGTCCAGCTCAGGTGCCTCAACAAACGACCTGCTTCATAGACCTGCTCTTTTTAGCTCTTGTTCGCCAAATGCTGTGTTTGCAGTTGCAAATTCTCATCATCAGTGAATGCGCCTCAAGGGTAAAGCCATGCTCAAGTGACCAGAGCACAGGTGCGCAGTTCTCAGCAGACCGCTCAGTCAGATTCAACTTTTAGCTATTTTGGAGGTCTGAGCCGTTGAGCAGTTTTTCACAAGCATTACAAAGAGCTTAAATGACTTGATAGATTCAGGAAAACTGCTTGGCGGCGAGAATGACTTCCCTCGGGAATTTTGGGCGAAGCTCGTCCAGGGTCGCTTAATTAAACTTAGAGCCAGACGTGGGGCGGCTGAGGTCGCAACGGCACCACTCAAGCGAAAAAGCCTTGGAGGCGCTAGTTGCAAGTGAAGGAAGCAAGGGTAAATGACTGTTTTGGTTTGCGTGCTGCTTGTTGCCCAGGTGCCTAGATACGTGCTCAGCTAAGTCACTTGGTGCAAACTGCCGACCAACATCCCCTGAGCCTTCCCTGTCCTGAACAGCCACTCTTACGTTTCACCCTGAGAATCCCTGGCCTTTCTGAAATTGGCATACCGCACTGAACACCACATTGATCATCACCATACTTTCCCTTGAATACTCACACCCTGCAAGGGTTTTGCAGCCAACATGGAGCAACTGATCGTGTCGCCCCGTCGCGATGGCTCGCCAGCACCAGGTACTGGTTTGAAGCCTAAACATGCCACGATCCCTGAGGTTGCGCCTACCTTCATCCCAGTCAAGATATCTGACTCTGGCGCCCTCGTCCTGGACCCAGGTCAGACCCAAGATGCCTACATGAAGCAGCTCCAGAAGCTGGCGCACACCAGGGAGACGCTAGAGAAGGCTGGCTACGTGATGCGACCTTTGACACAGCTGGAGATAAGTCAGAAGAAGAAGTGCGCGAGATGCCACAAGTGTGAGTACTTCAGGCAGTGCACCATGCCCCTAGAACACACCCGATCTTTCTAACGTACTTTGCAGTCGTCTTCAAAACGGCGTTCAAGCACACTCGCGACGGACTGCCGAAGCAAGGCAGCGGTGCTGTTGTCGCATCTTCGCCCACCGACGCTGGCAACGCGGCTCAGCGCGGCGACCGTTCCAAACAGCCTCCTGCGAATGGATCCAAGAAGGAATGCAAGTACCACAGCGGAAAGTTCATTGGTCGAGTGAGTTTTCACCCCCCCCCCCTCCTTTCTTTTTTGGCCTTTCAGCCTGTATCCCCCAAACTGACATTTCTCGTGCCTACTGGCTCAAATCTGGAAGTGTTGCGGTGGCAATGCATGGAACCCGCCGTGCACGACTGCGGACGAGCACAGGCTTTATGCATACAGGCCAGGACAGCTGGAGGAGCAGTATCGGTACTATCGTACCCCTGCTGCTGCACCTGGATCTACAGTTCACCAGGCAGTGGCGAGTGAGTCATCATCCCGCAACCCTTCAGCAATGCCAACACTCCAGTACTGGGCGCAAACAATTTGTGAAGGTCTTACTGACTGGGGACTAGTTGATTGCGAGATGGGCACGGGTTTTCGACACGAGACTCTTTGCATCCGAGTCAGCGCCATCGATTACTTCACCGGAGAGACTCTCGTCGACAAGCTGGTCTTCCCCGATGAGAAAATCCTCAACTACAACACTCGCTTCTCCGGCGTCACTTTTAAGGAGATGATGCAGGCGAAGTTGAAGGGTGACTGCTTTCTGGGAATTGCAGCCGCTAGAGAGGCCATCTGGAAGTTTGTTGGACCCGAAACCATCCTGGTTGCCCATTCCGGCCAGAATGACCTGACCTGCCTTCGCTGGCTTCACGCCAACATTGTCGATACTTACCTGGTGGAGGCGTCTCCGGTGATGGCGCTGGAGAAAGAGGCCCGCGAGGAGGCCAAGGCACATGCGGAGAGAATGCGCCGAGAGGATGCAGAGAAGGAGCGGAGTGATCAGGCTGACACGAATTTCGGACAGGCGGATCAGCCAGAGACTGCACCACACACGGCGACTACTCAGAAACAGGCAGGTCCTCAGAAGCCTGATGATAAGCCCAAGAAGAAGGGCAGGGGTGCCGGTCGATTTTCGCTGAAGGCATTGACGAAGGAGCGCGTCGGCAGGGACATCCAGACCGGCAGGGAGGGACATGACAGCGTTAAGGACGCTGTTGCTACCAGAGACATTGCCCATTGGAATGTCGTCAATTTTGGCCACGGCTTCTACAAGATCGAGAAACCTTCGTCCTAGATGGCTGGGGAAAGGCATCGGGATGTGTATGAAAAGTGCATGGCCATTCTGAACGGTTTCGGGTTCTCGTTCGTCTTCACGCTACTTTGATTTTCCAAGTAGCCTCCGTGGCTGCACCGTCAACGTTTCATTGTTTTACATGCGGTTTGCTTTTTGTCTTTCACTACAGCCTCTTAAAAGCATCAAAAGACAGCAGGCAGGCTTTATCTGCCCCGGTCACTGTGGCACTGGCTTCATAGAGGGGGGAGGAGAGGGACTTTGGAGACGGAATACACTCCGCGGAACAGCTGGTAGCTGACTTAGCCTCGAAACGCCAAGCTTTGTACACTTAGAATGCTGAATACGGCGAGAATCGCGCAGGGTTTGACACAAGGGCGACGTTTGTCACTGCAGCGCGTTGGAAGTGCTTGTCAATGGACCACGAATCATGGTTAGAGACGATATTGCTACTGCAGTCCAAGGGCTGCTCAAGAGAGCCTGCCATACAACGTGCCAGCCAGGTCTCTAGGATGAGAGGAAATCTCATTCCTTGCAGTGTAGTCACAACTTTGATACACGATGCCGTCAATCGAGTCTTGTCCCCCCACGTTGAGACCGTGATATGGTCGAGCAAACGCTTGGTTGTCTCACTGACTTTGCTTTCATCTCATCATCTTCGGGCCTCCAGCTTGATATTCATGTCGTAAACTTCTGCAAACCAAAGAGATCGAACTTCCAGGGCCTTCTTAGGATTTTCCAGCTCAACATCATAGCGAGACAAAAGTTGAGCAATGAACTTGTAAGTCTCAAAGGTCGCCAGGTTTCGGCCGACGCAAGTTCGAGAACCGTAGCCAAACTGTTTGATCGTCAGATTCTGCGCCTTGATTCAACATGGCACAGGGCTTGCTTACCGTTGCAAGGTTCTTGTCCATTTCCTTGATCTTATCTGCCGAGTTGCCCTCACCTGCGATCCACCTCTCTGGTCGCCACTCGTCGGCATCTCCTCCAAAGATCGCCTGGCATCTGTTCTGGGCCAGCGGGCTCATCGAGACGGTTGTACTAGGACCCAGGTAGTAGCCCTCAATGTTGACGCCCTCAGATGGGGCTTTCCTCGGGAGCTGCCAGATAATGCTTGGGTGCATTCGAGACCCCTCCTTGATGCATGCACCCAAGAACGGGAGATCCTTAACGTCATGGTATGACAGTGTCTTTTCAAAATCTCCCATGATCCCAGCCGCGGCCCTAGCGGAGTCAATCTCGCTCCTAAGGCGCTGGTAACGGGCGGGATCAGTCAACAACGGAAGCAGCACCACCCTGACGGCGACCGAGGTAGTGTCAGCGCCGGCAGCAAAGAGGTTTCCGACGTCGGCCAGGAGCTCGGGGAGCGTGACGGGCTGGCCCTGGGGGCCTTTCATCTCCAGGAAGTGATCCAGCATGTCGCGTTGGCGTGTTCCTTTCGACTTGTCGTTCATGCGCTGCAGGACCTTCTCGATGGTGAAGCGCAGGAATCCACCGCGGTAATTGGCGATCTCGAATCCAAGCCGTGGCGCGAGGAAGTCCATCACGGGGTTGGCCACCCAGAAGGCCTGCCAGGGGAGATACCCGAAGTTGGCGCACCACCAGAAAGCGTTGTGCACGCCCGAGATGAATCCTTTCTTGTCTTGTCTGTCACGGATGAAGCCGAGCGGCTCGCTGATGCAGAGTGTGCCCACAACATCGTATGTGAAGTATGAGGACCATTTGGTCAAGTTGATCGGCTGCTTGGTCTGCGCAAACTCATCGAAACGCTCCCACAACGAATCGAGGACGCCCTGAACTTTGGGTTCCGCCGCTAGGATCGATGACAGGGTGTATGTTGTGGAAACCCTCCTGCGAAGGAATGCATGCTGGTTTGGATCCGTGGCACCGAAGAACTAAAACATCGATCAGTAATTTGACACAATGCAGATATTGTTTTGGAGTCTTACAGAAATTGCTGTCGAATTCCTTCCTTCAGTGCCTCCCAGGGCCTTCCAAACGTCATACCAATCGGTCTGCGGCTGGTATCAGCTACGTGCCCCTCTCACCAGAATGCATCCAGCTGGGCTTTACCTTTTGTGTGCCTCCAGAGTAACTGTAGATGGTCTTGGACAGCTCCGGGCTCACTATGCTGACCTCATTGGGCGAGATTCGCACAACAGGACCATACTTTCGATGGAGTTCGAGGATATCACGATGCCAATAGCCCTTGAGGTACCGGTTTGTCCTCCAAAGTTCAGTGACCTTCGCAAGCCTTGGGCCAGGAACCTTCCTTAAGGGGTGCAGGAATATAGAATAAAGAGCACGGCATATCAAAAAGAATAAAAGTGAAGCTGCCGCCCAGCTGAGCACAGTGGCATCAATTTTGGATATAGCATGTTGGACGAAGTTTGTTTTGTGAGGCATCGTGGGCGATTGGGTGACCATGCATGTGTCAATAGGTGGTGTTCATGCATCTGATAACTTTGCTTAATACTTAAATATCCAGACGGGCAGCATTCAGTCTCAAATATTTGATGACCTTTTTCCATCTATGGTTGACGTAAGGCTTGTCTGCGATGTGAAGCACAATGACACTCTGTTCCGAGGCTAGTTCCGCGGTTGAGAGGCTACACACATGTTTGAACTGGCGGGTTGCAATATTCCTCCACCTCCGAACAGGGCCGTGCTAGTTGGAGAAAGACTACGGGTGACAATGCATCAGCGTCAGTGCGAGCTGGGCAGTAGACTACCCGAGAAACTACCTTAGGGCCCGCCGACCTGCATTGATCTCCACCGTCTTCGACGATCACCAGACAAGCAACGTGGGTACTTGTAAGGAGGGCGGCCGTGCAACGGAGATCAACCTTGCATTACGGGTCTACACACAGCAGTGTTGGACCAGCCGCAATGACGATATACAGCCTGGCTCCCACTTCATTCGTTCCTCGATATCTCTCATCCAGTCCTCTCCCAGAAATCCTAAAACATTGTGGACTTTTGTGCCAGCGCTCTGAACAGGATTCACTCTTCATGATAGTAACAAGAAAATACGCATCGTTCACATCCTCATGCCCCTCTTAGTAGGAAGCAGTAGTTTGCCTTACAGAAGTCCTCGGCAGCCTTCATCTAGGGCTTTTCAGGTATTGGCGTTCAAACCCTCGATTACATGTGGGGCTTCAGCTTTATTACGTGAGAAGAATTACCAGCTATTCTTGAACGCGTGCTTGACACGCATTATTGATGTCTGGCTTGCTGAGCCTGCAAGTTCTCAACGGAACTGCTGGTAACAGTGCAGGCCGTGGGCTCGTTTCACCCCCAACGCCGATCTTGTGTTCAGTCTGGTGGTGTCCGCACCTAGGTAACACCAAATAGCACATGTGGAACTCTTGTGTAGCACACAGAATGATTATGCATAATTATGAAAGCACAGTCAATGGCTCTGACCTCGTCGTACACTGCTTATTGAGTCGATCCTCGCATTATATTCTTCGCTGACCGTTTAAACCAAGGTGATCTGAATTAACATTAGCACAACTCTCCCCGCAAACTCAACGGATAAGATTCAGTGATTCAATCTCCCCACGATCTCCCCACACTCCTGGATGGCGGCCGGCTTGGCAAGATGCTACCCTACTACCCGACTGCCGAACTTTAATCCCGAGACCCCGGATCGGATGGATAGAAGCCCGTCTACAGTGACGGAACCCATCACGGCACCACACTCTAAATCCGTGCCGGACGAATGACGTGCATAGCCGTAGAGTGTTCAGTTTAAAGGTCAGGAATGCAGCGATGAGCATGGAACTGCCACGAACGATAATGAGGGCGGCTATTGACGTGGCGCTGCATCGCGATGACGCAGATAGATCAGGCACCTACCTGCCTTGTCAATTTACTGGTTGAGAACAAGTAATATAGCCCCACGTGCTTGGGCTTTGGAACAATGAAAATAGAGGTCCAGTCTCATATTGCAAGAAGTTGATGCTTGAGACGAAAATCAAATCATACTCATGCGTTGAATCACACAAAGAAATACCGGTCTTCAATTATCAGAAACGTAACTTCACGGTACTTCTACATCTCACACTACCCTCGTATATGCCCTATTCGTCTCGCCATGATTGGGAAGCTCATAAGGGGGGCTTGCCAGCTTGCCGGCTTGCTATTCGATCGTCTTCCGTGGGCCCTTGCTTGTTGTAATAGATGTACGTCTCACTCCAACCTGCCTAAGATTGTGCGCTGTTGTCAGCTTCCAAGGTTCTCAAGTTAAAACCAACCGCTTACCCCACGGCAACCCTCCCTCTGGACACTTTCTTATTTCATGACAGAAGATCTTCAGGATCGAATCAAGCAAGCATTGTATACTCTTCTCGTTCTCCTTGTTTTCGAAAACTCAGACTGTTTCAATTATGGAAAAACAAGCACCAGTGCAAAAGTCTGCCTCGTTGTACTTTCTGATGACAAGGAGGGCGCAAATGGAAGAGCCAAAACCAGGCCACAGCAGAGAACACGAGTGTGAGGATCTTGGAGGCAAATGTCCTTTGGTAATCTTTCCGGATGAGACCAACCTGCACCGTGTGGACCCGGAGGAGTCTATCAGCCTCACCGGCATTTATCATGATGTGTGGGAAAGGCAGATGCGGCCACCGGAGTGGAAGGGGGACGGCAGGGCTTCGGATGTGCGGAACCCGATAGATTTCCCAGTTAAGGCATCCCAAGGTGAAGCATATCTGCGCCAATACGCCGTGGCGAAGACCGTTAAAGGTCCATATCCATTTACATGGTAAAGGGAAGTTACTCGAAAAGATACCAGCATAGATAAGATGGCAAGTGGTGGAGATGTACAAGTACCTAGGTAGTCATCCGCATCTCAATCGATCCGCCTACCATCACAAGTGGCTACCGGGCCTTCGTACATCTTCCGTCCCCTTACGAAGTATGCCACCACAGCCAATAACATGACACCACCAAACATGACCACCGCCCAGTTCATCGTCTCAGGCGTCGGAGAGTAATAGATGGGCCAGAAGCACCAAAAGAACGCAAAGGCCGCGTAACTCACTCCGATCCCATTGACCAAGACTCCCCAGCGGCCCAGACTCCAGCGCGCCGGCGGCAACGTCTCGGGCCAGCGCAGCCGGCGGTACAGGACACAGGCCGTAGAGAGACCGTAAGTTGCCATAAGCGCGCAGATTCCGATGGAAAGAATAGCATTGAAAGCGACGCTACTACCGACGTAGACCAAGCACAAGATGACGATATCGGCCAAGGTTAGCAAACACGTGTTGCGTGGGACATTGAGCGCTGGATCGACACGGCGCAGCCAGTCGGATGCTGGGAGTCCCTGATCGCGCGCGAAGGCCCAGCACTGCCGGGACGTCGAGGTAAAGGTCGACACGGCGATCATGAAGAGCAGGACCACCATCAGGGAGGTGATGGCCTGGGCTCCGGCGGTGGACAGGTTGCTGCTGTCCAGGATCGACAGGAAGGGAAATGCATATTCTGTTGTCGCGACTGTGACGTCCTGGATGGCGAATGCCGACATGACCATGATGGCGAAGGCGATAGGGATGTTCAGGGCAAAGGACCAGAACATTGCGCGTGGGGCGATAATGCTGGCATCTTTGACTTCCTCCGATATGTGAGCCACAGCATCAGATGCTGCAATATCGTCAGCTTTAACATCTTCTGACTAGATGATCGGTCTACATACCGCAGACATTGAACATGGCGGCAACCTGCCCGACCATAACAGCCAGACCGAGGGTCGGATAATTACCGCCATAGTCCTTGACCTCTAAGAACACCTCCCTAGCTGGAGCCTTCTGAGTGGTGACTCCTATTGTGACCATGACAATAACGAAGCAAGCAATATGGAGGAATACGAAGAAGTTCTCAATGACAGGTAGTCTGTTTGAGCACCAGATGTTCAGTGAGGTGACTATGACCCCTACGAGCATCGCGAGGAGGCTCGTCTGCCACAGCTCGGGGGCGAAATCTGGGTTTCCAATTGACACGACAGCCATCACTAATTGAGCGGTAAATATGCAGTCAGCAGCGGCGAAGGACTGCCAGCAGAGTGCACTGAGCCACCCAGATGCATAACTTGAAATCTTCTGGATAGATTTGGGCGCAAATTCGGAGACCCAATGATACCTGCGGTTGAGTTAGCAAACATTGAGCCCTAAAGCCACCACCTCATTCTCATTCCCTAACTAGAAAGACTGACTGTCCGCCTGCTGTTGGGGCCATGGACGCCATTTCCGCCAGAGACAGGACAATGAAGAACTGGCCCAGTATCACCCAGCAGTAGCTCCAAAACATGCCTGCCCTGCCACCGTCGACAAGACTCTGGAAGTTGTTGACGAAGACGAATTCCCAGGTACCCATCGTACACGACGTGAAGGCAATACTGCTGAACCAGCTGAAGTTCCGCTTGAAGTCCTGCTTCTTCCCCATGCGCTGCATGTCCCGCTGGTCGGCGGAGAGCTCGCTGGCTGAGTCAATGACAGCAGGGCCGCCGACGAAAGTGGACTTCTCGGGGTCATGCATGGCAACGGAGATGAGGCAAGAATGGAAGGAGCTTTGAACTTGTCGACCAGGGAATATGTTGGAGTATGGGAATGTAAGATATGTACGGATTGAGGACGAAACTATCCACGAAAGTTCGCAGATTTCGATGGCACATTGACTGAGTGTAGTCGGACCTCGGACTCGGACAGCTTACGGCCAAGGAATACACAGAGTCCGACCCAGGGCGGGGGCACAATTGTATGAATCACCGTTGCAATGGCCATTTTAGATTGTCGCTGGTTGGCTGTGTTTTTTGTGCTGCTGCAACCAGCTTATCGTGTCTCACCACAATGATCCTTGCCTCATCTAGCCCTATATTTGCAGGCTTCTGTATGCCCAGACTCTGGGGGTTGACCGGCACTTGCATGGGCCCATCCTTTTGATGGTAGTGCTGACACCTCCCCAGCAGACCACCTGAACAGTATCCGGGTAAAGAGCCCAAAACGCAAGAAGAAAATGCAGTATCGAAAAAGTTGAAAGCCAGTAAATATTAGATTCGATTTTCACTCCTCGACGCAAACAATATTCAGGCATTAGGCGAAGCCCGAGAATACCCGAGTCTTCACTGTACACCACGCGCGCTGTCTGGGTCTCTTGGACAAAGCTGCCTCTTCACAGACTCGCTGTCATGAGGATGCTTTGGAGCAGTTTTCGGCTGTTATAAAGGCGTCCTGGCGGAGAAGAGGCTGAGAATCCGGATCCCGAGACAAAGTATCGAGGCTCGATGGGGCGGTAAATGACACTACTGTGAGGTGCTGTCTTCTCTCTTCGACAGAGTTTTACCGAAGTGGCATCCGTTTTCCCACGGTTGAATCGACAGACGTGGTATTCTGCTTGAGACCTGTACACTTGCGTCCCCTTGCCGCTAATATTCAATCTTTGACGCTCGTTGACCCTCGGGCAGACTCCACTCCTCCAGACGCACTCGCCCGACCGAAAACGCAAGGTCCTGGTACTCGCGAAGCTTCTTGCCAGCGAGTCTAAGCTTCTGCGCGACTGATGCTTCGTACACTTCTTTCATGCGGTACCGCAGCTAGCAAAAATGCCAGGTCACGTAGCCGCGTATGAATCCACTGACCGACTAGCGCAACGCCGCGTTCTTGTCAGCCAGCAGCTCCAGAATTCGCACGGAGAAGTGTATTGCCCGGTCTGTGAGCCCGTTTCAGTGCCTGCTCGAATCTCAATGTCCTCGTCGACACGAGGTTGGATACTAGGTTGGGCTCATTCTGATCGAACCCCTTGTAGAAGGAGGGGAGACTGTTCAGGAAGGTCACGATCCCATCGCTTTGCGCCTTGACGATGGACATCTCCTGTGACAGGAACTGGTCGTCGAACACTTCCGACGCTGGCAAAGGAGTGGCCGCCACTGCACCGCCGGGTGTAGTCAGTCGGCGGACGAACATGGGGTAATAAGCAGCAAAACGCCAGCCCTGGAAGCTGTGCTGCTCGATCCAGCAGCCTTCGAAGTAGTCGAAGGTAGATCGATTGATATTGAACCCACAGTAGCTGCCAGATTGTGCCAGTAGAGTCGGTAGGTGCGCCTGCATCAATTCCCAGAAGGGGTGGCTCGGTGGCCGCCCGGCAAGCATGTCGGCCAGGAGCGTCGAGGTGTTCACGGCGGAGTCGGAGCAGATCTTGCCGTCGAGCACGTCGACGATGGACATCCATATGATGACGTCTACCTCCACATCGTGCGGCATGTACGACCAGCAGTATACCACCAGGGATGGAGTATTTCGGCAGACGGTCGGGATTCGCGCCGGGTGGACGTCCTTGGGAGTCTCTCGGGGCAGGGGCTGGGCGAAGTACTCGGATGTCTTGCCGTGGACCTCCCAAAAGCCCGAGATACGCTGTTCACGTGTGAGGCTGTTGTCGTCATACTCGATGGTGTCGAACAAGCGCACTATCGACTGGCAGAAGTGTGCCGCAGGAAAGCTTGGGTTGATCATCGTATTTTGAAGGAGCAAGGTGGCTATCGGGACTCGGTCAACTTAGGTTGAGTAGGCAAAAGAGACAAAACCTGGATGGGACTGCGATTCGCACCCAACAGGATCTCGAACCTGGGCAACTGGACGCCTGGATGTGTGCCATTGAGGGGACTTATTTGGGGTTAAACAGTACCTAGGTACTGAGCTTGTCCCTGCACGTATATATATATGTTAAACACAGCATGTGCGCCATTCGCAGGCTATTAATACAACATGCATTTACAATTACAATCAGCCTGAAGCCTCGACTTGGAGCTATTTTCTTGTTGGGTTGTGTCGAATAACTTGAGGGAACAGGTGCCAAGAGGCAATACTCTGCGACCGTAATGAAGGCTTTTCTGATACGCAACATCAGCTATGGCTCATAACTACTCATTCGTCACACCGATTCCCTGCCAAAAGCTCCCATGACAAGGCGCCACGATCATTCTTATGGCTCATAGCTAGTCATCTCACACCGTTACTCTGCTAGAGGATTCCGTGATGATCATCCGTCAGCGTAGTCTCTCAGCTTGGTTTGATCCTGTTGTTACTAAGGTCATTCACGTGAAGCATAGCTCTTCCACTGTTGAACAGAATCTCGAAGGAGGATCACCAGGAGTGAGTAAGCTGGTCGGGAAAAGCAACGTGCCAAGACAAGTATCCGACAGGTGAAGTCACCCGAAAGGAGAACGAATGCCATCCCTTTCATCCAAATGTCGGCGCGGTTAATGCTGGTGGCTGAGACAGTACTTATGGGATTTTCTGGTTTCACAGCATTTGGCAGCCGCAATTACGGAATGGCGCTGATTTTGATATACAGGCAGGAAGACTTAATTAGCATATTTGGGAGTCACAGCTTCTCTGGCAACGTTACTTACATTATCTCTTAGTGTCTGTCATGCTTGACAGCCTTGGCGCTCTTCTCCTCCCCTATCACTTCCGTCTCCCTTTACTTTCGCCACGTTTGCCACCCTCAACTTCCATCCCCGCCCACCAGCCGTCCTGCTTTCCCTATTGGAGGGCCAAGTCTGGACGCGGCTCAAAGCTGTAGGGAACGGAGAAAGACTCCAGGAGAGACGTTCCTAAGAGCGTATTTGCGTATCCATCATACTGAAAGGGTACCGGTATTGAGGATCTGATGTCACGTGCAGCCTGTGTAAAATCAAAATCATCTTGTACTACATCAACATCGCATCTTTCGCCATACATGGACATCGTCATTGCGCAAGACATAATTGCATCCTAGGTTTCTAATTCTGACACAATAGCCCTGGCAGTCTTGCCATCACCTTTCTCATAGTACAGTTGAGCACAACGTCTTTGTCGTGTATCTCCTCCTACAGAAGACATGACATGTATCAAGGTACGTTCGAGCCTCTCTTCTTTTGCTTAGCCCACCCCAGGGTGACATAGGAATAGTAAAGTGAACAGACAGTGTCAGGGAGTCTTCTACTACATGATGTTGGCCCCATATCTGAACAACCATGATATCCTATGGCACAGCCATAATATTCGATTGTCGCAGCATTGAGTATTGTGTAATTTGTTGGAATGACCCCTTCATTGCCACCCCCCCCCCGGATTTGTCTTGATCAACAAGACACTCCCGGAACTCATGCATTGACACTATCCTCATCCTGACTCTTCACAGAGAATCTCAATTCTTCTAAAATGACAAAGACGATCACTCTTCAAGCCGCACGTCCTTTCTTCAAATTTTCATCTGTGACCTCAATCTTGTCAACAAGAAATCACTGGTCTCTCTCGTATCAGCATACAGCCTGTTAAGGTCTTTAGGGTCTCATTTCTCTTCTCCCACCCGCCCTTCCGACTCCTCCCTCGGTACCCACAGTAGATCACGCTTCGTTGCACAGCGGCAGGCCTGATTTAGTATAGATTGTGTCTGCCTTTCCATCCCTCTGATGTGAACAAGCCAGCAATGCTGTTGTAGATGAGTCCCGGCTCCGGCCTGATGCTATCCTCTATCCTTTGATAACCTCGCTTCAGGTATTCCACGTACTCCCAAGGCTTGTCACTGAGCACTCAGCTGCTGTTCCCAGGCCATATTCATTAATCCTCTGTTATTCCAGCATTCTCTTCTGAATTCTGTCTCCACGGAACAGTGCCATACCATAATATCTTTCTTATCCCTTCCACTCTTGTGCTGGCAAGCCGTACTCCTTTGTTCTTGATCCATGGTTGCCTAACTCGATTTCTTCCTAGGATAGATCTCAGTGGGGAGATTTATCGCCCTTGGCTTTGTTTGTTCTCGGGATGATTTTTCTTGACACCTTGCTCACTTTCCAAAGCTCGTTTGTACGCCGTGTTCTCTTGATGGCCACCCTCTCTTGCTCTTATCCTTCGTTTGCTTTTCATCTGCCTCTTGCTTTTTGTCCACGTCTTTTGCCACTGTTTGCGTACTTGCTGTTCTTTCTGAACTCATGTAGCGGTCCATGTCTTTTTCTGTTGCCTTTTCTCCCGGTTCTTGCCTTTCCGGTGCCTCGGTCTTGCTCGTGGTCTCTTCTTGCTCGTGGTCTCTTCTTGCTCGTGGTCTCTTCTTGCTCGTGGTCTCTTCTTGCTCGTGGTCTCTTCTTGCTCGTGGTCTCTTCTTGCTCGTGGTCTCTTCTTGCTCGTGGTCTCTTCTTGCTCGTGGTCTCTTCTTGCTCGTGGTCTCTTCTTGCTCGTGGTCTCTTCTTGCTCGTGGTCTCTCGTGTGTGCTCGTCATTCTCTCGGGTGTGCTTATCGTTCCTTTGTAGGTACTCGATTCCCTTAAAGCCGTTTTGCCCTCGTGTGTGTCTGTCATCCGGATCTGCTTGCCGTGCTATTTGTCCTCCAGCATGATGTACTTCAAGTGAAAAAGCAGGAGTGGGGGTAATAAGTTGCCGTCTCGGGCCATAGGCTTGTTGTAGGCTGCTTGACTGATGCTCATCCGTTAGACCTACCGTGCTTGTCGTTGTCTTCGTTGCATGGGTGGGTTTCGAGAGCTCCGGAGGCATGATTGGTTCGGCATTGGGGAATATCTGTAGCCAAATCTCCATTTGATGTAACAGGAATAGCTGCTCCTGCTCAGCCTGGATAGATTTAGGCTGCCGCAGGCTATGGTCTCCCATCGATACTTGCCTTCTTAGTGACCAAGTGACCCAGTAGCCCTGTCCTCGTCACCCTTCTTGCACAGTCAACTCCCGGCTCCCTTCAAGCCTTGCACTTGGTCTCGCTTTGATCATACCCATAAGCAACTTCGGTCCACATCTCTTATCTGCCATCATACATGCTTCTCAACCTATCTCCTCGGGTACAACTGCTTCGTCTCCTGTCTCCTCGGGTACAACTGCTTCGCCTCCTGTGAAGCCGAGCAACAGGCACCAAGGTGTGTGTTTTCTGGTCCACTGGCCCGAGCTATCGTCATCTACCAAAATTTCTCTCGAACTGTGGAAAGAAAGATAGAGGAAATCATCCTCAACCCTCCAACTAGGCAACAGCTCACCCTTTGCCCCCAAATACCCTCTGTCTACTGGAAGATATCACTTGCCCAGAGGAAAAAGGGTGCCGTTTCAGAGGTGAGGACACTTAGGAAACGTTCAAGCTGGAGAGTACTAGGGGAACGTTTTCTCAGAGACCTTTTGATCACGCTACGGCACCCATAAATTGCTTCCGGGCCACTTCGCCGCCGTCTCAGCAACGGAATCTGCAGCCTTCCCAAGAGAGAAGACTGTTAGGGGGCACATACCCATCAAGAGACCTCTACAATACCTGATCGAGCTCTAGATTTCGTCATATTCCATCTTCTTGTCGACTACTATCGTTGACGATACCTACAAGACCCTCCTGTGGCCGCTGTCCGCTACGGAAGCCATAGAGCACGACGCTCTTCTGAGTGGACCGTCAAGGGTGACTCCATAAAGACAAAGGGCTCATCAAGACACTTATCCCACACCCTTTTCATTACATCACATTACGAGCGCGCAGAGGCGTTGAGAGAAGCCTGAATCCTCTTGAGATACCGTCCGACGGGTCTGAAGAATCTCTGAATAGCATCAGAGGATAGGGGGTACCAGTGGAGAATACACTGTCTTCAGTCTTCTTGGAACCCTCAAACAACCATCTAGTACCTCCCACCATACGTCATCAACCTTCACGACTCTTTTGCGTCCCGTAAGGCAGCCCACAGTAGCTCGACAACGAAAGCAGCCTCGACAAACGATAGCCACAGTGGCCAGACGAGAGCAAACTCATCTACTGTCGTCTACAACGAATCCGCATTCCCGTATCTTCCTTGATACCGTCAAAAGTCATCTAGAATCGAGCCAGACGGATACCAAAGCCTGGAAAGCTCTACTGCTTCGTCCTCAACCTTTGCGAAGCGTTCCGAAGTCCTCAGACGCGAGTCTCTGACACAACACCGTTAAGGAAGAATCAGGCTCAAGGATACAGTGGCTGCCTTTTGAGACCTTCTTGACACCGAAAGAAAATAGAAGAAGCGGAAATCCAGGGTTTCGAACCATTCGTTGATCACCACGGCTACATATATTGGTACAGGGCTCCGGAGCGGCTCAGAAGACAGGAATACCACCAAGGAAGAGGCATCGAGACATCTGGCTGCCTCGACGCGTATCTGGTGACAAGAAAGCTACAAAGTTTTCATGGGAGCGCCCAGTCATCAATATCTCCTGCCACCTCTTCAAATCTTTCTCACAAGAATCCGGGCCGAGCCCCACTCCAAGTTGGACAGAAATACGACGATATTGGTCATTACTACTCTCCATCAATATCTCTGTGCGGAAAGCAGCATCCGGAAGAGTGATCGTTGACAAGGCAGCGTCTTACCAAAACGCCATCGATTTGTGGCGACTCTGCACACCTGAGGCGTTCTACTGAGATATTGTCAGACTCAGGCTATCAGCTAACAAGTCAAAGTCTATCTGTACTCCCTCAAAATTCACATGCTCCGTCGGAACAGTGGCTACATCGCATACTGACTTAGAGACTCTTCTGTCCGCTCTCGGGAGAAGTCATATCATCCTCACTTGCCCCTGGCCAGCCTAGAGTCGGCCAGCTTTCTGAATAAACAGTGCCAAGCACCGAGACAGCATCATCATATTGGATGTTCGAGGGACAAGTTCATAGAAGAGACGCAAGTACTGACACATAGTCCTAGGTACAGCATTGAACAGCTCCCGCCCCCGGCACGCGAACAACGACTCGCTTTACATTCAGATCACATCGAGTATCCCTCATCAAGCCCTGCCTCGTGAGGAAAGACTATTACGTTGACAATCGATACATTCTCGACAGAAGATACCTGAATTCAAAATGTGTTTCTCAGAGTTCATCGGTTATACCTGCGGGCACTCCTCACCGGAGGTGTTGCGCCCCTGTCCCATGACGACCCAGTTCTACACGAACCCGGTGTGCACCTCCCACGCCCGTCGGCCCATACTGGCCCCGGAGATGTGTCCCGCGTGTCAAAGAGTCATCTTCGGCCGGGCTGTGCTGATCACCGAATGGGAGCACCGCTGGATGCACGAACGCGGAGTCTGTGGCTGTGACGTGCGCTTCCCGGACCTGATTCGCCCTCGTGTTGTCAGCCGGAGCCGCCCCGGGCAGACCATTGGGAGGCTTGGCCAGATGAGAGACAATACGCTGGGCTCTACGAACGGCGCGGCTGCTACCAAGGCTGAACGGATCAACGCGGCTAGCTCCAAGGAGGTCCCAGCCCATTATCAGGAGCGGTCTACAAAGACTGGCCCACACAATCTCGAGGTTGCCGTCCGAATTCCCTCTTTGTATGGAGCTGAGTGGGTGGACGAGCACAGGCAGCTGCACAAGAATGGTGCCTGCAAGTGTGCTGGCAACTTTGCCTTCTACGAGGCTCCTGAGCCTATCAAAACCGTCCCATCTTCCTCAGCCTTGCTCGACAATGGCCCTGGGCAAGCTGTTCAGACGAACATCACGCGCCACAGCTTCCAGGTCCAAGGCGACACAAACTTTCAGAACTTTGCTGCCTCTGAATATTTAAACACAGAGGGCTTTTCCTCTGAGGCCCCATCTCAGCATGAAGTTCCACCCAACTACTCTCACACTCTTCTCCCTCATCATCCTCACCAACAGAGTGACAGCCTGACCCAAGAATCTTCCTCGACCATGGCAGCAGGCGTGGAGAACACCCTCTCGACAGCCTCTGGGCTCAGAGGAGCCAAGGCCGCCTCATCCTCAAAGACTCCTTCAAAGAACTCTTCAAAGACTACCTCAAAGACATCTACAAAGCCACCTCCCCTCGTGGTGAGCTCCTACTACCCTCCCACCCCACTCCCCCAGCGCTCGCCAGGCGCAATCTACGAGGTGGACCCGACCAGGTCCACCAACAGGCTGTACAACCACGCGTGCAACGGCGGCGCCACCATGACGACGCTCGCCGACTTCCAGTCAGTCGAATTCCCCAGGGCGGAGGGGTACCTGCCGCTGGTGGGCCTCCCCATCGGCGCGGGCCCAGAGGGCGCCCCAGGCCTCTCGCACGTGGGGCACTTCGAAGACTGCGTGCTACATACGAAGAAGCTGATCGCCCGCTTGGATGACGAGCCAGCGGCTTGCCTCTTGGATTCCAGGAGCAAGTCGTTTGCTTGTCTCCACGATGCGAAGGGGCCACGTCGGGACGAGGTTGGTTTCGACTGGCGACAGGAGCCTCTCCCTGCGCTGCCGCGCAAGCGCACTCGGAGCGTTGGCTCCAACACGGAGCCTGACGAAAACGGAGACTCCAATGAGAACGACCAGCTCTATTTGGGCCCAACCATGTTTGGGTGATTTCAAAGGTGAGGGAATACTTGGGCAACGCAAACGGTGGTCAAGACATTACTAACAGACGAGTCACACAAGAAGGGCCATACTCCGAGAAAGAGTGTAAGGAGAAGGCTGTATTTACGACGCAGCGGACCCTGTACTATACAGACAAAAGAACGAAGATGGATCGTGGTCAACTCTATCAGTTCTTGCATTTCTTTTTCGACTCTCCCCCATACTATCACAAGTCTACCGGTCGACCTCACCTAAGGAACAAAATAGTCAGTATTGCGGCTCTACTAAGGTGGGGAAAATGATCAGAAACTTACCAAATACCAGATCCATTGTTCCAATAATTGCCACGGCATCAGCCAGCAAGTGGCCCTTGGCGACTGCGTCGAAGCCACCCAAGTGAGCAAAGCCAGGTGCACGGATGTGCACACGGTATGGCCTCTCGCTTCCGTCACTGACAACGTACACACCCATCTCGCCCTTTGGTGCCTCGATGACCGAGTACGTGTCGCCCGGTGGGACGACGTATCCCTTGGTGTACAGAAGGAAGTGGTGGATGAGGGCCTCCATGTTCTCCTTCATGGCGGCACGAGGGGGAGGGGCGATCTTGTAGTCCTCGACCTTGATGGGGCCGGCGGGCATCTTGTTGAGGCACTGGTGGATGATGCGGAGGGACTGGCGGAACTCCTCCATGCGGCAGAGGTATCTGTCGTAGCAGTCGCCGTTGACACCGACTGGGACGTCGAATTCGACCTGGTCATAGGCGTCATAGGGGGAAGACTTGCGGATGTCCCATGGGACTCCGGATCCTCGGAGCATGACACCGGTGAAGGAGAGGTTGAGGGCGTCAGCGGCGGAGACGACACCAACGCCACGGAGACGGTCGATCCAGATACGGTTATCTGTCAGCATTTCCTCGGTCTCGTCGATACGGTCGCCGAATTGGGTGGCCCATTGGTAGATGTCGTCGAGGAGACCGATGGGGATATCTTGGGAGACACCACCAGGTCGGACGTATGCGGCGTGGAGACGGGCGCCAGAGACACGCTCATAGAATTCCTGGTTTAGGAGGATGGCTCGTTAGCATGAGTCCTCATTTGATCGGTAGATCACATTGCGTTGCTTTTCAAACCCATGCGTTGATTTTCCATAAAACGAGATAGCACCAATACAGTCGCTACTCACCATAAGCTTCTCTCGCTCCTCGAAACCCCACAGGAAGGGCGTCAGAGCACCGACATCCATAGCGTGTGACAGAACCGACATGAGGTGGTTCAGAATACGTGTGATCTCTCCGAACATGGTTCGGATCCATTTGGCACGCTCTGGGACCTCGACGTTCAGGAGCTTCTCGACGGCGAGGGAGAAGCACTGCTCGTTGGTCATCATGGAGCAGTAGTCCAGCCGGTCAAAGTAGGGCAGGGCCTGCAGGTATGTCTTGTACTCGCACAGCTTCTCGGTTCCTCGGTGCAGCAGGCCGACGTGGGGATCGGCGCGCACAATCTCCTCGCCGTTGAGCTCCAGGATCAGTCGCAGCACACCGTGGGCGGCCGGATGCTGGGGGCCGAAGTTGACGGTGTAGTGGCGGACCTTGCGCCCAGCCAGGGAGCCGTCGCCGGGCTTCTCGCCGGTGCCCTCGTCGCCCTCGAGCCGCGACATGTTGTAGGGGTCGCGGGTGGAGGGGGAGAAGTTCTCGTCGACGGGGATCAGGACCGTGCCCTGGGGCTCTTGTGTCGCGGCATAGCGGCGGAGGGTCGTCGTCGAGAAGGCTGCGGCTGCTGCCCTCGGTCGGGCGGCGGCGGACTGTATCGAGGGTGTCGAGGAGGGTCGGATGGGCAGGGCGCTGGCTGGTCTCAGACACAGCCGCTTCGCAGTCTGGCCGGCCAATCGCTGGAGCGTGGCCATGGCGAAGGATTGTGTGGGCGTGTGATTTGGTTGAGTGGAGAGGTCGGAAGGTGAGGGCGAGGTCGAACTAGATGGGTCCTCCCTTCGTGAGCCGTCCGTATCAGCCTCTGCTCAGTCGTCAATTGGGGCGGACTCTAGCTTCGCAAGTGGGCGAGCGGCAATCCGTGTTTCTGGGTGTCGCCGTCACCATTCAACTCTTAGCTAAGCTCACCAATCGGGTAAAGCGCCGGCCAGCATGAATCAGCAGCGTTTTGATTGGGCATTGGATTCCAGAGCTCCTGTGAGCCTCATCAACATTAACGTCCTTGCTGACCTCGTCTGCTCAGGTTCTACAAACATTTTGGACGTGACATGCACACTCCCACCCGTGCAAGGAAGCCGCACAAGCGAAGCTCAGCGGATTTCATGCATGTATGCTGACCACGAAGGGGTTCTTAAAGTGGACACCATCTGTCTGTCTACCTTGCATTCGCATTCGTGCAGCTGCATTGTTTAGGCTTTAAGGCCTTCCTGGCTCTGTGGATCAGGCAGGTCTCCACGGCAGTCCCAAGGAAAGACAGCCAGCCGGATGAGAGGCGGCTTTCACCTGTTAAATCCTGTTCCTCAAGGCTCGCAAATATGTGATATGAGGCCTGTGACACTCACCACGCTAGCAGCATGATTCAAGCCTGCCGTTTCCTTGATCTGCAGGCTCGCTTCAAAGGATTTAGATTATCCTGTTTGTCTAGCTGATGCCTAAGCTCGATACTGCCCAGAGATTCGAAGGCTCTCGAAAAACTGAAACCGCAGTGCGTACCTAAGTGTCAAGGCGATACAGGTCTTGCTGCACCAAGTATGAGACGTGTGCTTGCGGATGTCGACCGTTGGACAAAGGCCCTTCTTGTATCTAAATGTGCTCCCTTACGCCTTCGAGATGGCGAACGAAGCGTTCTTCCTGATAAAAGCAGCATCTCAAGACCACAGATTTTACTTCAATATGTCAGAGCTCTCATTTATCAATACCTTGGTGGAGGAGTACGGTCCAGCCGCAAGCCAGCAACAGTCACCGATAGTCGATCTACGAGTCGGCGAAAAGGTCTTCACCACTACTGTAGATACTCTCTCCAAAGAGACCGCGTTCTTCCGATCCCTTATGTCCTACCAAAGTGAGCAGCTCGGCACTGACACTTTCTTTATTGATGCGGACCCTGATCTGTTTGCATACATACTCCGATACCTTCGACATGGCATCTACCCGGTCTGCTTCAGCCTGGATGGTGGCCACGATTACGCGACATACTCGGGCATCAGGCTGCTTGCACAGAAGTTTGGCATTGAGAGCCTTGCAAGATGGATTGCGGACAGGCAGTACGAATCTGCTATCGAATGTTCTGTGTCAGTTGGACGGATGAGGGCGGACGACACATTCACATCACACTCATCGGCGGAGCGCATCGACGGTCTCGGAATTCCGGAGGGCGGTTGGGTCTTCGTGTTCAAGCGCAGGTTCACAGCCCGCGAAGATGTCTTCCTCAAACATCACACTGACAGTGCCTAACTCCCTTCTTGGGCTAATCGCGGGCGGAGTCCCTACCAATCATTGATCGGTCGGAGATGCAGGATGGCAGCCAAGGCATGGTCTGCCGACTTCAATCTCTTGTGGCCGGGACTCCTATCGCACGGCGAGGAGCACATGGCGAGGAGGAGATTCCACCATGGCAAGTACGGCTGGGAAGGTGGTATTCGCCTGTCAGTCATCGCCTTGGCACTATTCTTTGGGTTGCCCCATAAAGAGGAAGCAGGTTGCCAACCGCAAATGAGCCGCCAGCATCCTGAAAAAACCAATACTTTGTCTCTTGTATTCTTGCGTAACGCAATGATTTATGCGTCGGGGCAACATAAGTTTGTAGAACACACAGTCTAGTCTACAGCCGGAAATGCTAGCTTTTTGGAGCTTGTTGGGAGTACAAGGTATTGACCGCAGATGCAAGGACCCTGGCTGGGCCTGTAAGTGTGGTGGGGCTGGTCAGCCAAATTTCTTTATCTTATCGTAGAAAATCAACCGCCGCCCTCAAACTTTCCTTGCGACAAACATGCTGCAAAGATGGCGCCAATAGTAGTACCAACCCAGGAGGAGCTTGACCGGCGGAAGGTGAGTTCCTATGATGCCCAGGTCTATGTTGGAGTACGCCTCTTGCTGACCTTCCCTGCGCGCAACCACAGGTCGTCAACATCAACGCAGAAACAGTCACAAACGTAACCTCGACCGACTTCCCCGGCCACTACCCCGGCGAGGACAACTCGTGGGACCTCGATGCCTTCCGCGAGCAGCTCAAGGTGGTCTTCCACGAGAACGGCCAGCACGATGCCTGCTTCAGCCTCATCGGGGTCGACGCCTCCATCGCCAACGCCTTCCGGCGCATCATGATCGCCGAGATCCCCACCCTCGCCATCGAGGACATCTGGGTGAACAACAACACGAGCGTGATCCAGGACGAGGTCCTCTGCCACAGGCTGGGCCTCGTCCCCTTCAAGGGCGGCAAATACGGACTGCACGACTTCATGAAGTGGTACAAGAAGCCCGGCGCGGACCAGGACCCCTTCGAGAACAGCATGGACTATAACACAGTCAAGATCGAGCTCGACGTCACTTGCACCCGGAAAGCCGACGCCGCCCCGGGTGAGAAGGACCCGCGCAAGCTCTTCAATCACGGCAGCGTCTACGCTTCGGATCTCAAATTCGTCCCCGTGGGCCAGCAGGTCGAGGTCTTCGCAGGAGACCAGGCCATCGCCCCCGTCCACCCCGATATCCTGGTCGCGAAGTTGCGGCCCGGCCAGTCGATTCAGCTCATGGCGCACATGCACAAGGGCATCGGCGCAGACCACGCCAAGTTCTCGCCTGTGGCTACCGCCTCGTACCGCCTGCTCCCGCTCATCACCATTACGAAACCCATCGTCGGAGCCGACGCGGAGAAGTTCCAGCAGTGCTTCCCCGAGGGTGTGATTGGGCTGGAGAAGATCACCAAGCAGGACGCCAAGTCCAAGGCGGAGCTCAAGGGCCATGAGGGCGAGATGCAGGCCGTGGTCAAGGACACGATGAAGGACACCGTCAGCAGGGAGTGCCTGCGCCACCCGGAGTTCGCGGACAAGGTCAAGCTGGGCCGCCAGAGGGACCACTTCATCTTCCAGGTCGAGTCCTCGGGCCAGTGGGACTCGGACGAGCTGTTCTTGGAGGCGGTTAAGCACCTGAAGGCCAAATGCCAGCGGTTCGAGAAGCAGGTGACCTACATGGCGAGGTAGGGTGGCCAGATGTATTTTTCTGTCCATAATTCAAGAAGCATCATCGGCCGGCGTCAGGAGTACCCAAAAAGGAATGGATAGGGGTTGGGAAGACATAATGATTTTGATAAAAGTCACTGAAACCATTTCTTTTGATTCCCAGTGCTAGGCTTTTGATTCCATGTCAAGTCTACAGCGTCTCTGCGCCAAAGCGATGTCCTCTGAAAAACCATTCCCCCCCCCCCCCCCAAAGCCAGGATTCATGATCTTTCAGAGCCGGTCATCCACGCAGCCTCCTCTAAACAGGCCCGTCATCCTCGTTAGGATTCCGTCGCTTCACTGAATTCTCGTCATTCTCGTCGGAGTCTGGGATTTCAGTGCTCGCCTCTATTCGCTGGTCATGAGCCGGCAATGCGGCCACCTAGGCCGCCTTAAAACGGAGGATGAACCTGAAATTAGCCACGAAGGCGGGATCTGTCACGGATATCTCCCATCCATCCTCTAGGCCTAGCTCCTCAAGGCTCTTGATGAGATTCGGTCTGGTTTGCTCCTCAAGGCTGGCGGGGGATTGCATGTAGAGGCTCTTGCCCTCGGCCCTGATCGACGGCTTCTTCAGTTGCGCCTCCGGCCGTGCCGCAAGGAGGTCGATGAGCTCCTGGAGTGTAAGTTTGGGGTTGACCTCCAGCGGGCGTGCCAACGAGCCACACACGGGACAGTCGTCCTTTTTCTCATGCTTGAAGGTGTAGGTGTAAATGCTGTCGTTTCCCGAGTACATCATGTAGTTCTCCTCCATTCCGAGCGACGGTGCGCAGCCGCTCGCGATCTTCAGGGCCTCATTGCAGCAGCTTGCTGCTATAATAGCATTGGTGGAAGCGATGGCGGGAATGATGTTCTTGACAACACCTTGCGTGAGGGAGTATGTGACGCCAGGAATGTTGAACTCCTTGGCTCTGGCCAAAGACTTTTGGTACAGCCAGGTGATATGCTCAGGGTCGTCCTTGTCGAGCTTCGGGAAGGGCTTCTCCTTGTCCCATGCTATGACATGAGCCCACTCAATGCAGTGTTCCGGTTGCCGAGGTATCGTGGCAATAGTGCAGAGGGGCACTGCAGCTCGTGGCGCAAACATGTCGAGCTGGCACTCTATGCAGGATGTCATGGTGGGCAGGATGCATCGGGATTGCCCCTTGAATCCTAGTTTCACATTAGCACCCTCGTAAAAAAACATAGCCGTCTCCTAGAAGGCCCTGAGGTGTCGTCTCACCTTCTGTGCCACCATCAATGAGAGGCTTGAGAGAGTCCATGTTGTCCTCATCCACCATGTTGATCAAAGTTGCGTTGATCCATCGCCGGGCCTCTATGCTGTCTAGTCCACACACTACTATGGTGAACTGCATGTAGAATGACTCGTCGAAGTCCTGGATGCGGTTGTTGTGTGGTGTGATCTTAACACCTTTGACCCTTCGCTCCACAAACTTGGCTGCCACCTCTGCCTTGGACTTGCCCACATCATCCTTCCGAAAAAGGAACTGCCTGTTGAGGTTGGAGATGTCGATGGTATCTGTACCGACAGTATTAGCCCAGAACATTGCATATTTCCAAGAACTTCTCATACCCATGTCGATTACGTGTATGTCCTTGAATCCTGACAGAGCCAGGTTCTTCAGAATCTCACATCCAAGGCCACCAGCGCCACTGAAACACATGTGAGCCGCAGGTCAGCTGGGCTTGGACCTGTGAGAACCTACATTACCCTGCCGTTCGATTAGCTTTAGTAGACTGCAGAGGAATTTCACAACTCACAAAATCTTCATGTTTTCCATGTTTTCGATCACGGATGGGCCATCCACCTCCTCTGCATCACTGAATGGACCAGCCGTGGTCCGGATCCTGTCCAGATCTCGCCTGTGCACCAAGTCATCAGCTCATATGAGTGTCAAACGATTTCCAAGAGAGTGCATACCATCTCGATGTTGCCGCCATGGTTCCACAGTCTCCGTTTTCGCAGTATCCCCAGGAACCGAAGAAAAGGTAGTGAAACGAACCAAGATCCAGGACGGTGGTTACCTATTTAGTTGGAGTGACGTTGGACGGTTGGAGGGGACCCCTGAGGCAGCTACCCCAGGCCTTTATCGATAAGCTTTGCAGCCTCCAACCGTTGGCAGGGGTTGAACCTAGACCCCAGGCTGATGCCCTGTAGGAGTACTGCCGGTAACTTCCACACCTAATCCTACAGCGACTTGGAAACGCCAAATTCGTGCTCCCACTTTACGCACACCTCCGTTTCTCCCATTATTTTGACCAGGAAATGCCGGTGACAGGGGACAAACAAGAATCACGAGGACTCGATCATCGCCAAAGCTGGGCAGAAAGAACTAGCTCGGCATCCTAGGCAGTACAGTGATGGTGGGAATAAGCCGTCGTCAAAAGGTCACTGTGCATGCGAGTCTGTCCCAATAAGAGAGGAAGCTCACAAATCACTGCTGGTCATGGACGAGCTTCTGCGTCCTATCAGCAGGACGTATGTAAAGTCCGAAGATGCCGCGGGACCACTTCTCCAGCAAGTGCAGGCATCATCGAGGGCAGCATCAACCCCGAATTTCAGGCCAAAAACTCTCCAGGACATCACGGAGGCGCTGAACCACGAACCGGATTATGATACTTTGGTATCGGCACTGAAGCTCGTTGCCAATGGAGGGCCGGCGGATGAGCATTTCAATATTGGACCCCCAGGACCCGAGGCCGCCAGGATCATCCAGATCTTGGTCACGGACATTGTACCGAACTACTGGGCCGTACTGAAAGAGGCATCATCGTCAGACGGTCCAAAATCAGACCTATCACTCCTCCTGGATAGTCTACGGAGCCTCGCAGGTCTCAACGCCATCTTGCTACGTTTGCGAACCCTGACCCAGGAGCACAAGTCACAAGAAGGGATTCGGCGCTCAGATGTAGTGTTGAATTTGAAAATCACACTCGAGTTGCTGTGTGCAATATTAGAAGGCGATGAGAGTCTGTCGCTCGTCTGGACCAACACATCTGCGAACTCAGACACTACGAAGCAACGCATTCTGTCAAAGGACTTCGTCAATGTCATCGCTGGCGGCCGTACCATCTCCTTCTCTGCTGAAGCTGAGTCCATCGTCTCACAAGAGACAAAAGGCCCTGGCGTTTGGGTTGCCAACGGGATTGCGTATACGAAGTGGCTTGCACGTAACATCATCTCCTGGTCAAAGCAAGCAGAAGCCCCAGTGGAAAAGAAGTTATTGGCAGAATTACTATCAAAGACATTGCGCCTGGGATACTCTGGTAGGCCAAGAGCTCCGTGGAGGTTCGAACAAGATTGCTGACTTCGCGCAGAAAGTGTAGTCCAGCTACTGCTTGCGGATATAGTCAACGACCTCCAGCAGGCCAAGCATATCTCTGACCTGTTCGGCAGCCTCGCAAACACGGAGCAGCGAACTTTGCTCTTCAGCATCTTGAAGACCATCGCGGACATCCATCTCAACACACTGACTAACGGCAATCCATCCGAAGAGCAGAAGACGATTTCAGCGGCTGCTGGTATCATCAACTTATTTGTGGGCAATGATAAGAAACATTTGTCTCACCTGGTCACATGGCTGACAAGTGCCACCGGAGCCGGACTTGGTGATGCGATCGGTATCCGACGAGCAGTTCTGGCTGTAATTTCATCAGACAGAGATACCATGGCAACAGTGTTCGAAAAGAGCCTCAGCCAGTTTGGGGACTATCTCTATGTCAGACATACCCCAGTTCTGCAACAAGAAGGTATGCAGCATGATTCGCTTTGAAGCAGGGAAGTTGCTAACACCTTGGCGCATAGTGCATGCGCAAGTGCTTCTCCTCAGTGCAGGTTATCTTCAGAGACTGGCACCAGTCAAACTCTCCTTGGCCGTGAGGTCAGGCTCATTCATGAATATGGTCTCAAAGAGATTGGAAGCATCTCAGATACGCGCCCGCTTGCTAGGAATGATTGTCGGCGAGGCACTCTCAAAGCTGGCGCACAAGGATGACAAGAAGCTCAACTTCAACATGGAGGAGACGAACTCAGACGAGGCGCTTTGGTATAAAAGCTTGGTGGAGATATCTGATGTTATCGGTGCCATCCAGCCCTTGGCCTCGAAACATAAACCAGTCGAGGAAGCTCAGAAAAAGACCGAACCGTTTCAGAAAACATCCAAACCAGTGCCTACTCCAAAGCCAACTCAAAGCAAGGCGAAGGCCATCATTGAAGAGGTTGGTTCGGACGAGGATGATGACGACATAATACCATTGACAAAGCCGGTCGATGATGAGATGGACTCCGACGACGACCCAGAAACAATCCGGCGAGACAAGCCGAAAGCACCGGTGTACATCAGGAACCTCATCACCTACTTAAGAGACACCGAAGGCTATGATCACCAAAAACTCGCACTGACAACAGCACCAGCCCTGATCAGGCGAAAGGCGAACTTCGGAACCGAAGTGAAGGAGCATGCTGAAGAGCTTGCCTCGCTCCTGGTTGGTGTCCAGGACAACTTCGACCTTGAGAACTTCTACGACCTGAAATTACAGGGGATGATTGCCATACTTGTAGCCCAGCCTCAAATGATGGGCCCGTGGTTCGCCCGGACTTTCTTCAGCGGAGATTATTCTGTGGCTCAGAGAGCCTCAGTGCTTACCGTCATGGGATTGAGCGCGCGAGAGATCTCTGGGCAATCAACTTCAGAGTATGCGGCTGCGGCGTCGTTTCCATCTCAAACACTACCCGACAAGATGAAGAAGCTATACATGGAGGACTCGGCCGCGAGCAACCAGCTTGGCTCGTCATCGTCGCTCAAAGCGCTTCCGCCCAACGCCTTAGACACGATCTCGAAATCACTCACTTCAGATTTTATGGCGCCATTGGCAGCTGATGCCGCAGATTCGGCAACGGGTCCAGACGCCCTGAAGTTGTCCACTTTCAAGTCACGACTGGGCCAACAACAGAGCTCAACCACACAGGTTTCCAAGGGCAAACCCCGTGTCCGAGCCATCCCCAACACGACAGCCCAGCTCATCGCCACGTCCTTCTTCTTCCCGCTCACTGCGCGCTTCCAGTCCGCAGCGCGCTCGACAGCAGGGCGGACTCGGGGCATCGTCTTCCAGCCCTTCCTGCTGTCACTCTTCATCAAGACGTTAGCGCTCCTCCTCCACGCCGCGGGGCCGAGCACGCTGTCGCTTCCAGACATGACGGCAGAGCTGTGGGAGCTCCTACTAGGGAGTAGCGTGCGTGCGCATGCCATCGGTGACCTTGGCGTAACGCACGCGGTGCTCTTTGCGCTTCTGACGCTGTTAGAGGTCAACGGCGACAGGATGCGGGATATCTGTCAGGGCATGCCGAGAGAGGTCGTCGAGACGCAGGAGTGGGTAGCACAAGTTTTTGCTGGCACCAGGGGGGAGGACGGCGGGGAGGAGAACGATGTCAAAATGTTGGCTGCGGGAGTTTTGATCAGGATCAGGGAGGGCATGGACAAGCATAGGGCGCTGCTGATGGGTGACATGATTGGGTGAGGCGATGGCCTGCTTTTTAGGGCATCTTTCAAGCTGTCGCGTCCATGTACAGCATGCTATGCCATACGCTTGGCATTGACCTATCAGAGAAAATTATAGTATTTCATTCTGAATGAATGAACGAGTTTTGACTCAAAATTACAGTCAAAGTGGACGAAGCAGTCAATTCTGGAATTCGGGGTGTTGTAAAAGAGGAACCCTTGCCATCCCGTACCCCTGGATCCCAGCAGTTCCCTGGGTGGCACCAGGTCGGAAGCTCCCGGCGCAGCGCACTTACAAATCAACGGCAGGCAATGGTGAGCTCATAGAACCCGACTCTCGCGACAGACAATTTTCTATCCCGCGACAACGACTTTCCTTCACGAATTGCTCTGTCGCAACAAGTCAAAATGGGATCGCCTAATGGTAAATACCGCATTCTCAGAGGCGCAATGCCATACGATCTTCGCTGACAATCTTTCCACGCAGCCATACCCGCTTCGGCGCCCCTTGCGCAGTCACCCGCGCCAGCACCCGCGACCTCCGAGAAGCCAAAGGTCGGTCCCTTCTTCGTCGCCCAGTCCACAACAGCCACAGTCATGTTTGTTAGTCCGAATGGAAGCTAAATTCCTTACCGATATAGCCTTGCTGTGTCTGCAAGGACGAGAAAGCGAAACGCGACGAGTGCATGCTCTTCTCCAACGCCGCCGACCCGGCAAAGGACTGCAAATCGACCATCGACCAGTACCGATCGTGCATGAAGGGATTCGGATTCGAAGTATGACCGCTGCGTCGTCTCGGGAAGATTTATACAATGTACAACAGTGAGGCGCAGGTTTGCACATAACACGGCCGACTTTCTAGAAAAAAAGCACGACTGGTTTGGGTCCGAATATCACGGTGGCGCGATGCCCATAGATCGATGGCTGGTCGCAGAGACCAATGCCTTCTCCGCTCAACGATACAGGCGAACATTTTGGAATGAGATGAATACAAAAGAATAATTTTGACGGTACCAGGCTTTCTTGTTTGGTGTTAACTGATCATTATGAGCAACTCGCTCCTCAGGCGCCTCCGAAATAAGCAAAGGGTATCTCCAACCAGCCACATGCGCCAACCCGCTCCCTCGTATCACGACGTCCGAACGCCTTGCCATTGTAAAAACACACAGTCCCCGATTCACTGCGCAGAATCAGCCACCCTCGACAATCTCCATGCCACTCAAGCGCCGTGCGTCTTGGTCCCATCATCGTTGTGGATCGGCTGGTCCACAACAGGCATGGTGACGCCCTCCAGCTTCTTCATCCTGTACGCGTAGGCCTCATAAAGCGATACGTCGAGGTCAGACGCTCTCTCCTGCAGCTCAGACAACTTCGCCTTTATCTGCTGCAGGATGTTGTCCCTCTCCTTCATGGCGTGGAAGAGCTCATCCACCTGCTGCCCGTAGACTTCACCGCTGTGCGAGATATGTTAGCCCCCGAGGTCTTGCTCTAACTTACTTGTGTCTGAAGAGCTTACAGTTGACGGATGTGATCCTTGGCAGTCTGCTCAATGCGGGTGCGCACGCCCTCGAGTTTCTTCTCCAGGTCTGCCTGTATCTGGGCTCGCTTCTCGTCACGGTCCTTGCGGATCTGACGGGGAAAAGTCAGGACGATGCTGATTACAGAGGTAACAGACTGTTTTTAATACCTCGTCCAGCTCGGCCTTGGTTTTGAGAACCTGGTCCACGTTGATCTCGCACTCGGACGAGTCATCGTCATCCACAGCAGGTCGCTTCTTGGCGGGCATGTTGAATGCAGTGAGATGTGAGGATGAAGTGGAAATTTCAAGCGCAGACTCAGGCTTCTACTAGAGAAAACCAAAACCAACTCAATTGAGCGTGCCAGATGGTTCTTGCTGTAAATCAATTTTGGCAGTAGGTTGAAGGCATGGCAGTAGGCCTGTCTCGTGCATGCCTGGTAACTTTTGGTCGGGCCGGCGTCGGCAATCTCCCAGCGGTCATGCTAGGCGGCAAAGCGGCAGGCAACTTGACCACCCACTGCATGGGTGCTCCTCCCTCGGGTTCTGCCCGCCAAAAATTTCGAAAGGGAAAGCGACGAACCGACATCCAAATCCCAATCCAAAATTCCCAGTCAAATCACAACCCGCTTCTAAATCCGACCCAGCACCGCCGCCATGGGTCTCGCCGGCGCCAAAAAGTAATTCGGCATTTACTCCCGAATGATCTCGGGTTCTCAAAACGCTAACACACTTTACAGCAAGAAGAAGTGGGCCAAGGACCCGAACAACACCGCCTGGTCCCGCAACACCGACACATTCGGGCAGAAGATCCTACGATCCCAGGGCTGGGAGCCGGGCCAGTACCTAGGCGCCGAGAATGCCTCACACTCCGAGTACTACGGTGCGGCGAACGCCTCCCACATCCGCGCGGTGCTCAAGGACGATAGTCTCGGGCTGGGCGCCAAGCGCAACCAGGGCGACGAGTGCACGGGGCTGGACGCGCTGCAGGACCTGCTGTCGCGGCTGAACGGCAAGAGCGACGAGGCGCTGGGCGCGGAGCAGAAGAAGCGGGAGGACCTCAAGATCAACAAGTACCTGCACCGGAAGCTGGGGACGGTGAACTTTGTCTACGGCGGGCTGCTAGTCGGCGACAAGGTCCAGGAGCTGGCGGACTCCATGAAGGATAAGCACCAGAGCGCCGCACAGGTCCCTGGTGGGTCGTCAGAAGAGACATCTGGGGAGTCCAGCGAGGCCGAAAAGAAGGAGAAGAAGAGCAAGAAGAGGAAGGCTGAGGAGGCGGAGGGTGTGTCGTCAGAGTCGAAGAAGGAGAAGAAATCCAAGAAATCCAAGTCTGATGACGCGGACGAGGACTCGAAATCAAAACGCAAGGAGAAGAAGGACAAGAAGAAGAGGAAAGAGAAGGACGCCTCGGACAAGGACGAGGATTCAAGCCCTGACGACGACGAGGTCTCGGACCGCAAGAAGGCCAAGAAGGAGAAGAAGGAGAAGCGAAGGAAGGCGAAGCTCGAAAACGACAACGAGGACGTAGCGGACGCATCAGATTCAAAGTCGAAGAAGAGCAAGAAGAAGACAAAGGCAGACAAGGAGGAGCCCGCCACGGAATCATCAACACCAGTCGCCAGCGGAACCTCAACACCCTCAATTCCAACGCGACACCTGGCCAGGTCAAGATTCATCGCCCAGAAACGCGCAGCAGTCATGGACCAAGCGGCGCTGAACCAGGTAAGTCACAGCAATACTCCCCTGCCCTCCTCCCAGAGCGGAGCGAGCCGCCTTCTCGTCAGGAAATTAGCTGACAGTTGCATTCACCTTCCCAGATATTCATGATCAAGACCTGAAGCGGATCCGACGCAAAGCGAACCGAACCCATGGGCGAAAATACTCCGGCCTCCGCGCCCCTGCTGCTCGCTTTCGGAGAGGCCACGCCCCGGACGGTCTTAGATAGTAATGCCCACAGCGCGGATGGTCAGAGCAACCAAGATCCGAGATTCAATAGGGGGTCGGGCGGTTCCGGTCCAGCAAAAGCCGTGCGATTCGCATGTACGTCTTTCTTGATGTACGTGCGTATACGTGCGTGCGTGTGTGGATAGCGCCGCCGCGCTACGCATGTAGTGGCCTCGCCACCTGCATTTCAGTCGCGGTGTTTGCGGAACCACGGCGCTGCCTATGTTTGGTCTATTGGTCTGGCTGGCTGGCTGGCTTTTTCCATTACAGTACGTATTCTTCGCCTGAGACAGGGATTAGTCGGCGAGCGCGCCAGGGGGACGCGGTTGCATTGCATCAACGAATCTGTCCCCATAGTCGTTCGATATTCGGCCACATCCGCGTACGGGAGACGGGAGCGCCAGGCACGTCACCATTGGGCCAACGACCGGAACAAGGGGTTAGGGGGCGAAAAATGTCTTGCATGCGAACGAGCGCCCTCATTCGTGAGATCTACTGGTTTGATGGGACCAGGGAAGCAGGGAAGGAGTTACAGGCGTTAATCTGGCGGGTATAGAATTAGAGATACAACAGTAGAAGGGGTGCATAGGCAATCAAACTACTCGGTGTTGCAAGCGCTTCAGTATTGACACCGTCCTCGCGCGGGCCAATCAGAGTAAAAATGTTCCAAGCATGTCACATTAGCACGTCGGATAGATGGGTTGCAGAGCTTGTTCTTATTTTACAGTTTTCATTTCATTTCAGCTCGAGCTTGGAACAAGCAGTTCAACAAGCCAAGTGTGTGTCAATCTGGTGAGGTACCGGAACGCCAGACTGATTCTCCTTTCTGTCCTCCCCCGAAGTCAAAGCCCTCTTCACCCAACGGATGTGTGACCAAGTCTCCGACATGCTGTAGATAGCTAGTCAAACATCGTCATCAAATGTTCCCAATGCCTCGAATGTGACCTGTGCCCTTTTGCCGTGCCCGCTGCCTTCAATTTGAGCCATGCACACTGTGTCCACCTTGGGTGTAACCACAAACGCCGGTACAGAAGCCGTTCAGAACGCCCCCGCAGGCCCAACCTTGGCCTAGTCTTATGCCAAAGATTCTGGTTTTAGTCTGTCGACAAACCGTCCACACAAGCGTCCGTTCCAAAGAGAGACTCGTGTCCACTAGGCTCAAAAGCCCGTGACCAAATAAACGTGGAACCAAAGCCTCTTGGCGGAGGGAGGGGGCCACGATTGATGACCCCCAATTAGAGCTCAAATATGGCCCAGAGCGAGTGTGGTTTTACAGCAGAAAGCTGGTGTGCTTCCGGAACGCCATCGCAATGCAGTGTTGGGGTGCAGTATGCACACATTTGGACAGAGCCTGCCTTTTGATCCCTGTTACGCCGCCTTCGTTCAATCGTACAGCAGTGTTTTGGTGGTCGTGATAGTCGTCTTGTTTGTATTGTAGTGTACAAACGCTCTTCCTTCAGTCCATGTAGAAGTCACCCTTCAGGATGCGCTCTTGGAAGGCGTCGGGCTTGGGCCTGGTGTCCCGAGGTGGTGACCGAGGCTTGGGTGCCTGTGCAGGCGGTGCAGGCATCTCAGAGACAGACCTGTTGCGGTCATGGGTGCTTGGAGGAGCGACGGCGCCAGTGCGAGGCGGGGAGCCGGTCATTCCCGAGGCGAAGGAGAAGGAAGGGCGTTGGCCCGACGCAACAGTGCTTTCGGCACGAGACCTAAGCTGCTCCGACCAGTTGAAGCCCTGGTCTTTTGGAGTAGCGGAGAACAAGTCAGAAACGGCTCTGTGACGTGTTGTATTGCTTGGGTTGTCTGGATTGCTTGGCTTCGCCTGAGGCGCAGTGGAAGACTGGGACTTCCAGGACGTCGCAGACGCGGCAGCGCTGTCGGTGGGGGAGAGTAGCCCAGCGACAGTGCCCCGACGCTGCATGGAAGGAGAATTGGCATCACCAGGAGATTGGGTGTTAGGCCTACCATTGCCTGTTCCGGGGCTGCCACCAGGGCGACGCATGGCTGCTGATGCCCCAAAACTCATCCTACGAGTGAATGGGGAGACAGGAGCGGTGCGAGAGGTGGAAGAGTAGTCCTCCTCCTCGATGGCGTTCTCGTCGACCGAGTCGGAGTTGTTTGTGGACAAGCTAGCTCGTCGGTTGAAGGCAGGGTTGCCAGTGGGCGAAGTGCCGGAGAGCCCGAGAGAGGTTGTGGACAGTGAGAGTCTCCGGCGCTGCTCGTTGATGGCAGCAGAGGTGATGGCACCGGGGAACACAGGGGTTCCAGCGGTGGTGGAGTTGCTCCGCTGGAAGAGGTTGGCGAAGGCAGCGGAGGTGACGGAACCACGACGGTTGTGCTGCATGTCGGCGGGCGGTGGTGAAGGTGGCTTCTGGTTGTAGCTGGAGGAGTTTGTGTTGTTGTTCGAGTTGGAAGTATCTGAAGACATGTTGAAGGAATGTGTGGGACTGGATGCTCAGGGCGCTGAAGTCTTATACCAAAAGGCCAGAAGGGCAAGATAGAGGGGCACAATGCAGGTGCTAGTGGGTAAGGGTACAGCGACGACGAGGCTCGAGTTGCGTCGATGGGACGATAGCCTGATATGATTTTGGCAGTGGATGGTTCGAGGATTGTGCGACACCGGAAGCAGAGTAAAGTGGAGAGTGAAACGTCAATATGTTGAGTGTTCTAAATCAGAGGCGGCGCCAGAGCGTAGCCCGTTGCAGGGTCGAACGATGTGCTTAGAAGCTAGCCAGGGATCGCCTGCGCTTTAATGTGCGTGGTTGAGCAGACCAGGGCGTGTGTATGGCTCGCTGCGGAATGTCTCTCCTTTGTCTCGCCCACTGATAAGGCGGTCGAAGACACGGGTGATAGGCGGGCTGGCGGGACGAGGCGATGCACAACAACAGAAATGCGAGAAAAAGGCCCTTAGATGGACTGACGAGAAAGGAGAGTCGGGATTCAATCAGGTGAGAAGCCCGTGGTATTCGGGCGAGACTAACTCCGTCGCCTGGCGGTGGCGCTGGCACAGGCGGGTCTCTTCAGCAAGGTGGCCTCTGGGGGGCTTTTTGCTTTTGACACACAGCGAGTTCCTCTTCGTCACCGAGTATGAGTCGGCGTGAGCCACAAAGTCGTGACGGCCAGAGTATCAACCACTGGAAGCGAGTATTGGCGTAGCGTCAAGACAGGAGTCAAGACACCGCAGGAAAAGAGTGGAGCCCGTGTGTGCTGTTGGCTGTAGGGCGGTGGAGAGGTGTCGTGAAGAGGATCTGTCGGCAAGATCCCCCTGAGATTTGGTGGGGAAAGACAGATAAATGCCAGTCGGCTTTTGTGACTTGTTATGAGCCCCTGTTGATATTGTTCTGCGATGCACGAGTATGCGCAATTCAGGGTTCAACGGCTGACGCAGCAGAAGACTGGAACGCCAAGGGACAAGTATGCGTGGTGGATCTGAAGTCTTGGAGCAGACACGAAGCGCTGAAGGACTGATAGACTGAAGAGACGAGGAACCAAAATGACTGGAGCTGGCGAGAAATATGGGTTGCTCGGTTGGTTGGTTGTTGGGTGGTGAGTTGGTTGGCCGAACGGGTTGTCAGGTGTGAGATGGTGAGGGGTGGCTGATGGGAGATGAAAGGAAGAAAAGAAGAGATGAGAATGGCATGGAAGGAAATGAAGATGGTTGTTGACCAGGTCAGAGTGAGGTTGAGCTGTCAATTGACGCCTGATGACTACACTACGGCCGACTAGGTTGACACTCGAGCAGCAGGAGGAGGAGGGTCGCAGGCAATGAGGATGGGGATCCTCAGTGGAATGCAGGCGGAATGAATGGATGGGTGCCCCTGGACGGCATGGGTGCACGAAGGGTGCAGCCAGCATGGGGCCAATGAGAGGGCCTGGCAAGATACGTGAGGGTATGAGGTGATATCGTCCGTGCATCTTAGCTTTGGCGCTAGCAGGGGGCGAGAGGCCGTTAGTGCCGGCTATCCTTCAGTACAAACGCGGGGAAACGTCACTGTGGGCCCCACCATCCAGCGGTTGACGAATCAGTCCATAGTGTGGGGTAAATCGATAAGGGAAGGGAGCGCTGGCCGGGCTGATCCCTTCCACTTTCCTTCAGCCCTCGACCATCCCAACGACGGTCTTGGTCTCCTTTCTCACGGTCCGACCTCCTTCTGGTCAGGCTGGTATGGTAATGGCTGTGTCCTCCCCACGCCTTCCAGCCAACAACCAACAACCTATTGCCCACTGTCTCACTCTCAGACGACATGTCCTCTTATCCTTTTTCTTTTTTGATACTCTCCAACGGGCGTTGACATTTTGTGTCTGGGGCGTCTTCCTCTTGATGCCCACAGCCATCATAGCACCCGAGGGGTTTCTGTCGATCTGCCTCATCAGTCCCTCATCATGTCCAGGCTGGCACGTCACTCCGTCACACACACTCAATCAATATCAGCCAGACAAGCCAGACCGGTCACCGATCTCCGGCTCCGCGCCCCGCCCCGCAAGGCATGCCAGCTGCCAACTCACCGTCCTGCGACTCCTGCCAGACCTGTTCGGTGCCCCGATCGATCATCCATCGCCATTTCGGTGTCAAGGTTCCGCTATTGTCGATCATGGGTCATCTGCTTGATGCCAAGTGGTCCTTCGTGGAGTGGGCAGCAAAGCGTATATGCCACTTGGCTTGAAACAAGCTCGCGGACTTGGACCGCCATCTGCTTGAACCCCATAATTATTAACTTGGGTGGCCAAGGTGGTGTGGGTTCTGCACTACGCTGCAGAGCGCCATCTTCCCATCCTCTCTCCCAAACACCCTTTTCCCTTATTTCTTGTCTGCATAAATAAACCTGGGTACCTAGTCTAGCGAGTCCTGAGGTTCCACCAGGTGGGCTGCACCCGCTGTTGGCCTGTCAGTCCAGTGCAGTAGCGTTGCAGCTACCCTCTAGCCCGTTGGATGGATTCCAAGGTCTTGGTGCAGTTGGTGGCGCCATCTTGGATCGAGCCAAGTATAGCTTGCTACACACTACCAGCGGACTATAGACTCGTTCGTCCGCGTTGCTGACTACGGCAAGTCTGGACTGGTATAACACCAACAATCTTCAGGACTGCAACCGACTGGGTAGCGTCTGGGAGACCGAGCCTAACGTGGTGCTGTGTAAGCCATACCGCATACACCACCACACTATCTCCTCGCTACCGTCCTCGCGTACGACCAGACTGCACGTCCCACACCATCCCAGCCACGGACTGTCGACCACTGCCCAATGGTGGCCTCCACCTGATATTCCTTGGGGGCGGTCGTGCTACTGCTTTCCGTCTCAAGACGACCTACAGGCGGCAATGCGCCCAGCACAACATTGGCTGAAGCTGGCCCTAGGGCTGCTGTCCCACAGAGCACTTTGATCCTCTGCCTTACTGTGCGCTGGGCTTGGCCGTCCGATTTGCCTTCCATCCTCGTGCCAATCCTCCTAGCAATGCACTTTGCGGGGGCCAGCAGTGAGGAATGGCTCTCGCCACGCGCCTACCGCTCCACACGGAGAGGCTTGTGTGTGTGTGTGCGTGTGTGTTCTCGCGTTCGGCACGCAGTCGCCTTGGCCTGAGCCCCTGAAACCTGCGGTGGGAAACGAACTCTGTTGGACACTCTGGACACTCTACTAGTAACCTGCGCATCGTGACTCGTCCGCTCAACTGCTTGGCCTCCGCATAGTGCATATTGCAGGCGTCCAGCTGCAAGAAGCAGGGTCCGCCTCCCGCTTGGCAGCAGCATCGTCCAAGCAGGCCCGGACCAATGCCGCTTGACTCGAATACCTTGGTCTGATATATCTGCCGATTCTCAAGCGCGTGGGGCCGAGAATGAGCATATGTCTGTTCGTACACAGTAGTAGTAGTAGTATGCCACGCCTTTTCTCCAAGGCATGTCGGAGTAGGGCACCCCAACATCCTCATTTCTCCCTACCCCTGGCTCTCTCCAAGGTCACACGGCCGGTAACACTAGTGTCGTGTCCGAGCAACGACGACGGCCGACGGAAGAATGCTTTGACTTTCTAGACGCTGGATAGATGAGTAGTATTCTGGTATGGCGTCCTGCAAGGAGGAAGGCCTAGAACGATAAGCCCGGGCCCTGAGCTCAAGTCCGTCTATCGCCCGGTGTCGTACAAAAGCATGAAGGACGGAAGGTTCGGACTTGCGACACCACCCTCCAGCGTTCTGACCAAAAAGCATAACCCTCCTGAGGCTGGGTTGGCTGACGTTGGCTGCGAGGCACATGGCATTCTGACCATCCACTTTTCGAAACCAGCTAACACCGGGTAAGCCTTCGGGCTCGCAGCGGGGACCCGGGCCAGAAACTCTCCGGCGACGTAGATGTCCATCATCATAAATCATAATTTGCGCCAGCCGCACCGGACTGGCTTGCGCGGGCTGGGCCTATAGTGCGTAGAGAGTAATCGCCGAAGTGTAGGGCCGACCCAGACGACGGGGTTTCGTCTTTCCCATTTGTTCGATAGGCCCTTCCACACTCCTTCGCATTGACGGTTTTCCCCAGAATTGACTTTTGGGCCCATTGGCACGAGCACTCTATACCTCTGGCTGAGTGGCCAGCCCCAAAACCTGACAGAAAGCTTATCACTTTTGTAGAAACCCCCGAGTTCCCGACCACACCCACATTCACAGACACAGCCTTGAGGTGACATCCTGCATCTTGCTTTCCAAGGTTCTTACACAGATCAGATCCGGCCGATGGCCAAAGCAACTACGCACCGACCCTGATGGGGTTTCACCCACAATCTCGGTACACATAGCGTTGCTGTTATTGGACTCGAGGCTCCACCCTCGGGCACGCGACCAACAGTCGAGGGTGTTGGAGGCATAATGTCCACGAATCCCTGGCCGGCGGCGATTGTTGGGCCAGTCTCGAGAGGACTCATGATAACTCTGCCATGCACGACATGTTTAGCTAGCTACAGACATAATTAGTGTTATGGGCTCCTTGCTCCCGGGAAGGCGATCCAAGATTCCGGTGGAAGCTTTCCCTCTCCTGGAGCTAGTATCAAAACGCTTGTCGGAATGGCGGCGAGGAGGGAAATAGCCTCAGAGATCTACCCTGGCCATAGAATAATATCTCCGAGGGCATAGCTCTTCCGATGAGTAGGATGCCCATTGCAACAAAAGCTTACCTGGACCAGGGTCAGGATGCCCGGATATGACGGCGTCGGAAGCGTCAGAGAGCAGTGTCTCTGACAAGCAAGGGGCAATCAATGAACACTAAACATCGAGCAGATCATTGAGTTACCTCACAATTTATGAGTTACTCTTGCAAAGAAGTCAAATTCTGGGAAGTCTGTGGATGCTCAAGTGAGCTCTCGTCCATGAGTGCAATTGCTTCTATGGCTGTCCTTCGAATCTGGACGAACGTCTGAAAACTGATAAAAGACCAAAAACTAAACGCAAGTGCATGATACGTCCACTGAATCCTGCAGACCAAATGCCAATTCAATCAAGTCATCCTTTTGTGACCTGTGCTTTTCAAAGACGGTATTCAACCAAACCATCAAACGGCCACCGTTTTTTCAAAAAGACTTTTCGCCTCATCCTCGTCAATTCGTCAAATCAAATCAAAGCATGCCTTTTTCTTTCCTTCCTGTCGTCCTGTTTCCTGCCTTCTGGGTCTTCAATGCCTGGCCGTATCGGCCTGATCCACACGACCAAAGTCTCAGTTGTGGAATGGAGGGAAGGTTGCAGAAGGAGGCTCGAAAAGTGAAGCAGGTAAAGCGCAGGAGAATAGTGCAGGAAATGAGAAGCCTTCCATCATCAAAATCAGTCTGGTGTCTCGTCATGATTCCAAGACTTGCTGGACAACAGCTTTTCCAATGCCTCGTATCGTCTCATGTCGGACGTCATTATCAGAAGCATGATCTGAAAATTCGTGAAATCAAAAGTCGAAAAGTGCATCGATCGGGTATCGTCGAAACTCCAGAGATGCTCATGCGATGCCATGCAAATGCAGTGCCATGCTATGCCGAGTATCCGAAACCGTATGCAGAAGGCGTTCCAAAGGCCATTCAAAAAGTATTATGGTGTCAATCATCGCTCTCGATCCAATAGGTCGTTCATGGTGGCGATGTAGACGGAGACCACGCGACACATTCAGGTGTCATCCTCGTCGCGGCTCTCGG
Organism: Diaporthe ampelina; assembly: GCA_023522825.1. Lineage (NCBI taxonomy): Eukaryota > Fungi > Ascomycota > Sordariomycetes > Diaporthales > Diaporthaceae > Diaporthe > Diaporthe ampelina. The sequence goes on along the minus strand of JAMFTM010000021.1, from coordinate 458,024 downwards.
GAGCAGACTGGGTGTCATCGCTCTTCTCCTTCTCGCTGATGTCGAAAGACGTGAACGCTTGTTCCAGCTGTTCAGTAGACTCTTGGGACCTGCTGGACTCTCCCTGGGTAGGCGGCGTGTACTCGCTCTGCCTGGATGACTCGCCAGTAGTGCTAGACCGTGCAACCTCCTTGCCCTTCCCCTTGTCCTGTCTCGTCGAAGGCTCACTTGGTCCGTAGAGATCGTCCTGGCGGGAGGGATCGTTCAGGTAGGCGTCTGAAGTAGCCGTGTCTACACGGGGCGGTAAGGTAGTAGGGGTCTGCTCAGCGAAGGAAGAACGACCAGCAGTAGCAGGGTGAACTGACGGCTCGCCCGGGTGGAAGGTCTCGGCTATGGCGGAAAGTGCAGATGAGGATGACGAGGGTCGAACTGGCGATGGGGGACGTCCGGCCGGCTGGGTGCTCGGGTAAGCCATGTTCGTGAACATGGCTGGCCGGTTGAGCTGCGCGACAACGTTCATCCAGTATGCGCGGCGGACGGGGTCCAGTCGAATGGGCTGCTCAGCTCGAAGACCGGCGTCGGATGGGCCTGCTTCGGTTGTGGCTCCGGAGGTGGTGGTGGTAGCCTGCGCCGCCTGGCTGGCCGAGGATGATTCGCCTTGCTCGCTAGGTCCGGCTTCAGAGTTCTCAGAAGTCTGTGCCTCGGTCTTCTCTTTCTTCTTGCCTTTTCCACGCGCCGGCTGAGGGGCTGGCTCGACAAGGCCACTGGGGCGACCTCGACCTCGACCTCCTCGACCTCCTCGGGCACGAGGCACAGCGGTTCCTGGGCGCGGTGTGACATCTCCTTCAGGAGTGACGATAGGAATGGCCCTGGTCGTCGTCCTCCTGTTCTGCTGAGTGGAAGAAGCAGGCGGAGCCGCAGGGGTGTTCACGGGGTTCTCAGGGGGCACGGGGTTGAGGCCCGTCTGCCAAGCCTCTTGTCTGTGATCCTGCCAGGAGATAGCCATGTGTTCAAAGCCGCGCTCGATGATGGGCTTCTTCTCGCACAGGCCTGCCTGGTACAGCCACATGTGGTCGGCGACGACACGGACACGCAACATACCCCAGAGCCGCTCGTACGTCGTAACCCAGTCCGGGTGCTGGAGGATGGAGGGGAAGATGTCGGCGACGAGCTTTCCCATCATGACGCGGAGGTCCTGGAGCAGCAGCTGGTTCGGCTCGGCGTACATGTTGATGAGCGCCATTCTGAAGCCGTGCTCGAAATGGTCGAGCAAACGGCGGTCCTGCAGGACGACTGGCAGCTGCTTGACGATCTCTGCTCTTGCCTTGTCGAGTCGGCTGACTGCCTCATTCATCATCGGACGGCATATCACAGCACCTCCACAGACGTAGTGGGCTATGTTGTCGGTGATAGGCTCCATTTCCGACGGGTTGTTGGGGTCGTAATGCCCCGTGGGGTAGTCTGGTATGAGGAAGGTCAGCTGGCTGTGAGTTTTACTCCAGGGCGATGGGCAGATGTCGATTTCACTTGCCCTCCAAGTACATGAAGCGAAAGATCGCTTCAAGTCTGCCTGGGTTCCAGGCGACTGGGTCAGGCATCCAAACGCCTGGCTCGCCCTGCTTCATGTCAGCATTTTTTCAGGTACAGTGGGGGTTCTGTGTGTTGTAGAGCACTCACCTCGGGGCTTGTGTATGGGAAGTTCTCGTCCAACCACTCCGACATGCGCGCGAGCACATGTCGGTGGACGAGCCACCCAGCATTACCGCAGATGACGACTGAATCCCAGGTGTTTGGGTCCAGCCAGAGGCTAGAGCTCTACCATTAGCGACGATTCTTGAGCGACACTGCGGTGTATTGCTGAGACGGTAGGGTCGAGAGTGCAAGCCAAGGGGAAAGGTCAAGAAGGAAAGCAGAGAAGAAAGGCTGGGGGAGCATGCTGGGAGGAAACGCTGAGAGAGAAGGGTGAGAGCAACAGGCAACAGTGAAAACACTGAGCGGGAAGGGAGGAAAACTAAGAAGACAAGCAACAAAGGATATTTCTGAAGGGGGAATGGCGAGGTACGCTGAGGAGAATTTCGAGCTCGTCTGCCCCGATACGAAGACCCAAACGAAGACCGAAGACTAGGCAAGGGAATAGTGGCTAGGCGTGAGGCTGGGAGAATTAACTTACTGTGCGTTTGGCGCCATTGAAGGCGCCCCCTCGGGCGAGGGCGAGGGTGCGGGCGAAGCCGCAGGAGAAGGTGGTGGCGACATTGTCGCCGTTGCTGCTGCTGCTTCTTCTGCTGCTGCTGCTGGTGGTGGTGGTGGAGGTGGTGGAGGAGGAGGAGGAGGAGGAGGGCCTAGACTGGGTCAGTGGCAGGGTTTAAATAGGAAAAAGGGAGTGGTCCAAGCAGCAGTGTGGCCGGCGACGATGCGACCAATCGTGTCAATGGTGTCGTCGATGATGTCGCCACGATGTCGCGGTCTGGACTTTTGGAGGCACTTACTGTTGGTACCCCGGAGGGCAGACGCATAGGATCGCGGGCGGCGCGATCCCTCCTCCAGCTGCGAGGGCGAGGGCGAGGGCAAGGGGTCGTCCACCACCGCCGACGACGAGGTCGAGGGCGGGAGGACGGGCAAGGGGGGCGCCCGGGGAGGAGGAGCCCGGCGCTCCCCTTGCACGATCTCGGCGTATGATTTTGGTGGCACCATGGTGCCAAAACGAAGCCAACGAGATCTGTTGTTGTGGTGTCGCAAATTCAGAAGACGGGATTGCAGCAGCAGCGTGCGGCGTGATATAAATAATGAGGGACGGCACACGCCAAATCGATAAGCCCTGCTCTGGAATCACCTGCTGCTAGCGCAATGGGCAATGTGAATTGCAATTGTGCTGCATGGCATACATGGGACGAAAATGTCTTCACCTGCATCTGTACACATTCACCGTGCTTGGGCAGCAGCCCATGATACTCTTGCTTGAATAAGCACTCATCACCTAGGAAGACTTGTAATCTTATTCACCCTGCTTAGAGAGAAGTTCTCCCAACTCATTGTACCTATTCAGAGAATGGGACTCAGCTCATGACTAAGAGACGGCTATCAAATTTCTTATGGTTGGTTGGGATTCAAAGACATTGGTCAATTAGACAACATCATCCTCTTGTGAAGTTCATGTAAAGTTAGAAGCCAGCACTCAGCGTAAGATATACACAGTCAGAATTCAACAGAAAGAAAGACAAAATGTGCGTTACTGCACTACGGCAAGTTCAAAGACATTGATTGAGAATTAAATAGAAGTCAACTTCACAGGAGGAGTAATGTGCTGGGACAACAATGACTTTGGCTTTGACAACTCGCACGTGGACAAATGCAAATTTCAATACTTGGCAACCATGCAAAAAGTATAGCTGCCCTTTGCTGCTTGGCCGAGGCTATCATGCCTAACTTCAGGGTACGAGAACATCCATGGATGACATGCAAACAGTTGACTTACAAGAACACGAGAATCCTAGTAGATCACTGAGCTACCTCAGTAATGATACAAGAAATCTAATCCTGTTAGTAGTTCCATCTTGGATCCTCTTCAGAGAGTTCAAAAGCTCCAAGTCGGCATGTGGTCGCTTTGAATCGCATGCGGAAAGCGCTGTAAACAACCACAAGTTGAAGCTGACTGGTTCCTCAACCAGTGGAGCGGACTTCGAGACCAAAAGTCAGCTCAGGTGCGCATCCCAGGCCGTGGTGGAGCATCTGTCAAACGAGTATCACAAATGCCACCAACCACCAGCTCCCACGGCAGCAGTCCACGAGACAGCGAGAAGCTTTTTAATCAGCAGGGAGCCGCCGAGGCGAAGCCTCATTCCCTCCCTGCCGGATGTGGCCTCGAGGCCTTTTTCTGGGCGACTGAAATACCTGGGTCCCATATCACGGCTGAGCGATCCAGCTCAATGAAACAAGAGAAACCAGTAAAAGTAATGAGTCGCTGTCATCCTTATCGAACTTCTGAAGTTTGGACACATCGATTGAATACTTCGAGTTGACCGTCAGTGGTACTCAACGGGAAGAAGATCTGCTCAGCGGATAAAGTGCATGGCACTCGCAAGGTAGTTACTCAGCTTACCCAGACTACTTGAAAGTATGGGTAGAAGCCAAACATGATCCCAAAGTGTGCTGCTGGCTACCGAGATAAGTACGATCTTTTGGAAAGGCAACACTATGAAGTCTGAATTGACAAATGCTTCAAAATAAAGTGGCCAGTTGGACGTTCAAGGTATCAGAGATCGCTTTCTCATTCCAAGTTGCCAGAAGCTGATTTAGGCGGGATTTCAAGCAGACACTTTTACCAACCACAAGTAAAGCCCTCCCAGCCTTGAATCGCCTCAAAGTGTAATGACCACCTTGGCCGCGCTCACCCCAGCCTTGTTAGTATCCAAACCCCTCTGAACAAAATACAGCCCCTTCCCAACAACCAGCTCCCTCGGTCGCGGTACGAGCGTCCCCGCTTTCAGCGCAGCAGGGACATACTCACCCCAGACGGCCTTCACGACCTCGGGCGCGCCAGCAACCAGGCTCGGCGCCGAGATCTGCACGACCTCCACCGAATCGCCCCCAGCGTCCTGAGGCGTAGCCCCCACGCTGGCGACTCTCCCCCCGCCCAGCAGGGCCACCACAGCCGCGCTCGCGCGCACGGTAGCGTCGGACCCTATGGCATCGTACGCGCCCGCGAGGCGCGTCCCGGAGGCCTTGAGCAGGCCGGCTAGGATGGCCACGATACCCGGGTTGTGGTAGTCGAGCACGAGGCCCGCGCCGAGGGATTTCACGTAGTCATAGTTGGCAGGCGAGGCCGTGGCGACCACGTCGTACCCGGACGCGACGGCCAGCTGGACGACAGAACTACCCACCGAGGAGGAGCCGCCCCAGAGGAGGACCGTCTCCCCTTTCTTCTTCTCTGTCCCCCAGATGCTGCTTACGCTGGGCGGCGGCTTGGGTATCGGCAGGCCCAGCGTCTCCTTGAGGAACAAACCCGCTGCGGCCGTTGAGATGGAGAGCGGGAGCACGGCGGCCTGCTCGAAGGGGATGTCGTCGGGGATCTTGGACACGGTGCGGGCCTTGAGCGTTGGGTACAGCTGGAACCCTCCCTTGGCGGCCCCGCCGGACGGGAGGCCCAGCGCGTGGCCGATGACGCGGTCGCCCTTCTTGAAGAAGTGCCTTGCGGCCTCGCCGACGCCGACTACCTCGCCTGCGACATCCGACCCGAGGATGTATGGGTATTGGACTAATTACATACGTGTCAGTCGTTTGCGATTGATCATGAAGTAATGCTTTTTGGGACGTTTACAGGGGATGAGAGAATGGGGCCAGGCCTGTAAAAAGAAAGAGAAGACTGGTAGTTTACTGACTGTTGAAGATGGGCTGCGGGGCGGCCTGGATCTTCCAGTCGACCGGGTTGACGGCGACGGCCTTGTTCTTGATAATGATCTCGTCGTCGGCGAGGGCGGTCGGGAAGGGCGCCTCCGCCACCTCCAGCTCGGCGCCGTGGGACGGGATCCAGGCGGCGTAATTTACAACCCTCATCGTAGAGCCTTTCTCAAATTACTGAAATGAGGTCTTACGTTAAGAAACAGCTTGTTTCCTGGTCATTTATGAGGAGTGAAAGCATGAGGGCATATGAGGAGAGGTGCACATGTGTATTACAAAGCACATCGGTGGGGGGACATCACGCAATGCACATTCCTACCGCGTCGGAGTGCCGAGACCCTGTCTAAAGTTTGGGGGATACTTTTAGAGGTACTCAGAAACGGTAGTGGCTCAGCCGACCGTAAAAGAATCGCCAACGGCAAGTCAGCTCCAAGAAAGAGTGTAAACAAATTCTCTCGTTCAGAAAGAATCGCCTTTTGATTCTGTCTGGAACAGATGCCGTGCCCAGGCCTGATTGGCTGGGAGGAGGCTGCTTACGCTTACACAGTAACGACCTGCTTACTGCTGATGCTTACCCTGGTTCGATTTGCTTACCTATTACCATTGCTTTCCCTGCAACCGTTTGCAGACATCATGGTGCTCTCCTGTTGTTAATATTGCTGAGCTGTCGAAACTACCCGTCGTCGACCTCGACATTTAGGCTGCAAAACTCAAGAAATTGGGCGAGGTAGTAGGAAACAGTACCAGGTTTGCCACGCATCAATTGATGAGCATGTGATATCGTATTGAGAAGAGTTGATCCTGGCCAATAGACCATATTTATCCCGACGTCGTTGCTTCCCACCACTTCGTGTGTCAACTACAAGATCGCTAATGAAGCCCGTTAAATGAAATACCGTCAACACCTCGCACCAAAAATGTCCCGTTCAAAAGATACCTTGTGAAGCCAATGCTCCCAAATGCCACCGACCTAGAGCGATGCTGCAAAAAGTCCGCTGTAATAAGCACACTGGCCCAGAACACCGCTGTGCAATCGTAAAATACAAGATATCAAGGGAAGTGTTGTTAGAACAAGCCGTCTCCTCCAGGTTCAATCCACCGAAAAGAGCATTCTAGACTGTACCAATCGGAAACTCTGTGGCAAAAGTGCAAGTCGCCCCAGCTCGACTATTATGACGGACCACAGACTGCCCGTCGGACGCAATCCGCGCTGGATGTTGCGGCCCCTAAGATGAGAACGCACCAGGGCCAGGCATCTGAGTTCCAGCTGGGTTGAGAAGTGAGTCAGGAACCCCGAGCATGAAGCTGTTGAAGTCCTGGAAGCCCCCCTGCCCGTCGCCGAGCCCTTCCATGGTCAGGTCCCAAGCTTGCGTGAATCCATCAGCCAGGATACCCGGGTCAAAGTCCGTTCCGAAGTTGAGCCACGGAGCCGGCGCGCCACCCAGGAAACCATGTTGGTGAGGAAGTGCTTGTACCTGAGGATTCGGGGGTGGCGGCATATTACTCCTTCCGCCACCATTCGTCTGTTTACTGGCATCCGGGCCATTCGGAAAGGAAAGCGCCCCGGCTGCACTGGCGTCCGCGTTCCCATTGCCGCTCTGCGAAGCCCCGCTTGCAGGGGCCTGTGCCTCAGAATTGTCCGGTGCAGCTTGATTCTTGGTAGCGGCTTCGGACAGAAGTTGCAAAGGGTTGCTGCTGGCCTGAGCAGAACCGCCTGCTTGGTTCGACCCCACTGCATTTGTCGAGCTATCAGTTGAGGTTGCCTCACGCTTGGACTGACCCTGGCTGAACTTGAGGAACCAAGCCCGCACCATGATCACAACGGTGAGAAAATTCGAAGCCGGGTGGTGTCTATCAATGGTGGCAACAGTGCGGTACTTCTCCACCAGATCGGACAATTTCTGCTCGACCTTTAGGCTGTCCCTGTCAATGACTTTGCCGAGGTCCGATGAAGGGTTTGAAGCCGCCGAATATATCTTGATGAGGATGACCGTAGCATAGGACACCCGCACAAGATTGAACACAGGCATACAGTGTATGCTCCCTGGATCCATGCCCAAAAAGGTGTCAAAGATCCCATCAATCGCCGTCAGACAGGCCGCCAGAGCGCTGGTGTAGGCTGGAGTCAGCGTTGCATTACTACCAGCGCTCTCTGGCACGAACGGGCTCTTGACTGCATCAGCTGGATCCGTCTGCAGAGCAAGCTCGTGCATGTACAAGCTCAAGGTGTGGAAGCTGAGCTTAAGTGTTGCTGCTTGAAGGTTAGCACATCAGAAGGAGATAGACAGTGGTGAATGGCTGTACGTACGTTGCAAAAGCTCCACAGGAACCTGTGTCTTGTGTTTGTCGAGCTCCCGCTCGAAGCTCCTAATCCTGTGCTGCGTCATGTGGTCTGATAGGCTTACTGAGACCGAAGGGTCGTCCATGCAGAATTGGAACCCAATCTCTTCCGCCAGCCGATGCGTCCACACGAGATGGCAGAAATACTTGTCGGTGGGCGCAGCTTCGGGCGAGGACTCGAGTATGTCCATGCACTCTGCCATGAACGACGTCCATCTGAGCAGAAATGGCCGGTGAAGAGCCATGGCCGTGTTGACCGTCATGTAATAGCACAGAAGCCAGGTTCGCCTGGCTTCGATGGTGGTTGGGTCTGGCTGAACATGCCTCCTGGGCGGCTGTGCACCCCACAGCGCTGGTTTGCTACCCCTGGGTCTGCCTTTGCCCAGGCCGAGGTCGAGCGCCATGATCATGGCCATGTGCACAAGTTGGTAGAATTTCAGTTCATCAAGATGTTCTGGTGGCAGATACCACATGACGGCGAGAGATAAAGCTTGGACCAGCTCAATGCTCTTTTCGCCGATGACGAGGATCCTGTCGGCGAGAGTCTGGAAGAGCTCTTTGAAAGCGACTCGCTGTACTTCGGGCAGGCCAGAGGAGGCAGCGGCCATGATGGCAAGGAACAAGACTGGTCTCGTCTTCCTGAGCTCGTCGGCGGTCAGGTGGGGCGGGAAGACGACACCGGGTAGGTGAGGGGCCATCTGGTAGTTGTAACGATCTAGTAGCTGAGCCGCCCTGTCAGGCGTAATGATGCCACGAACGACGAGATCCTGATGCTCGTTACTCCTTGAAGATGCTGGAGTGTCACCATCATTCTCGTCAGGCTCACTGTGCTTCCGCTTCTGACCGGCCATGCCCACTGGTGGGACTGCATAATTAGAGGACCCGTTGGCGGCATTCCAACCGCCGGGAGCACCAGCTCCAGGTGAGCCGTAGTACGCAGTGGCGGCGTCGGGATGAGCGGAGACGGAAGTGGCGGCCTGGCCGGCCTTGGTGGCGGTCAAAGTAGCAGTCAGAGCATCGATCTTCTTTTCCAGCTCGGCGACCCTGCTGTCCGTCTTCTTCTGGCGCTTCCTCGTTGGCTGAGTGATGACGCAGTTACGTCCAGCCTTGGCGCATCTCTTGCAGGCACCTTCTGGGTCCTCAGGAACAGGCTCGCAGCGGACCTTGAGGCCGCGACACGCCTCACAGGCCCTGGCCTTCTTGGGATCGGTCCCTGAGTTGTCATGGTCGCCAGAATGGTCGTCATGGAGGGCATTTGTAGTGGATGAAGGCGGGAAGGAATGTGCAGGCAGGTTGGCGGGCGGCTGTGGGTATGCAGTGTGAGAGTGGACGCCTTGGCTCATGCGTTGCAGCTCGGCAGACGGAACATTGCCCGGGTTATGAGTAGAGGCAGAAGATGCCGCCGGGGCGCCGGAGTATAGAGCTCCGGCCGCAACCGTGCCCGAGACGGAGCCGTTGGTGTGTTGAGGACCGTTCCCAGAGCCGGGCCCGCTGGCTGTGGGGTTGGGGTTGGGGGCGGATATGTTATTATTTGAGGCAGAGGCTAGGGTTGAAATAGACGGTGACGGAGATGAAGACGACGAAGAGGCATCCGGGGCGACGTGGACGGAGATAGAGGAGGAATCGTGAGTGCCGCGCAGACGTGGATCCAACGTGGCGGAATCCATGGTTGACGGGCGATCTTTGGTTGGCAGCTAGCTACTCGCGCAGCTTTCCATGATATGGTATGGGGTGGTGTGTAATTATTGAATAAGTGACCAGCAAGACACAGAGCCGACAGAACCGGCACGCCGGGACTTACACTTGTTCACAAGACTTGCAAGACTCGACTCGGCTCAGCTCGTCTCTTGTTCTGCCACTTGCTCCCAGCAGCTGTCGGATCGGCCCACGGAGCTATGACAGAGACAAGACCGACTAAGACCGGCGCCCCAAGACCCGCCCACCGATGAGTCCTACAAGTACTAGGTATGGAGTAGAGCGCGAGGGGCACGGACCACTTGACGTCCCCAACCTCCACCTCCTTTCCTGTGTAACAGCTGTCCATGAACGCCAAACCCCAACCCCCGACCCCACCTCCAGCCTTCAGACTTCAGCCTCCTGCTTACCGCCCCCACTTGCCATCACGCTAGTGCGTTTTAGTCCCCATCATCTCGCCCGTCCAAGGAGTGCTCCAAGGAGTGCGGCACGGCTTGGGCTGTCACGCGAACGAGACTAGCTCGTCTCCCAACAGGCCACCCTTATATGACGCCAATCTCCCCCCCATCACCTACATTCCATCCTCTTCCCACCTTCACTTCACGACCCCTCTTCTTTTTGTTTTGCATTTGTACAGACGTTCACGCGTCTCCTCACCACTACCACTATCAGAATGGGCATCGAAGTCGGCCTCTAGACCTCCACGGGGTGTTGCCTGGGAACCTGGCCCCCTGTACTTGGTTCTCTCCTGGAGAGGTCCGTTTGCAGGGCCAGAGCCAACATAGAGACGCATACTGTTCTTGGGGTTGCTGTGGTGTGCCCGTGTGTTTTGTTGTCCAGCTGGCCAACTGTCGCAGGCCCGGACGTGTCCAGTCTACCAGCACAGTCAGCGGTTCAACAAGCACGCGGAACCCACGGCGACGTCTGCCCAGGGCGGCCACTGCCCGTGCAGGCCCTCGTCCCGCAAAGTGTGAGAACTTCTGCTCGCTGAGTCTACATCATGCACCGAACACACACGCATTCGGTTTCATCATGACCAGCGAGAACAAGGGGTGCCGGAATCCCCACTCAATCCGAGCTGACATCATCGGCTGGCTATCACTGGCCGCCTACAAGTCACACACGCTACGCGGAGAGTACTGCTGTCACCCACGAACGCCCGAACTCGGCTGCAGCATGCAGCCACACGGGGCAACGAACAAAGACGAGACAGACAAGGAAATCCACCACGCCACAATACTGTTCAAGTCACACGCAAACACACTGTCGACCACTTGAGCCAGAGCAACAGAGCCGTCGCACGTTCTCAAAAGCCAACACCACGCGTCTGAATCAAACAAGAGCACCACACAGAGTGTCACATCAACATTTGGACAACGAGGCAAAGAGGCGTAACTGACACACAAGCCTGTCTGCAACGGGCCGGGTCTGAATCACAGCGCACATGACTACACTACACGCACAATAAGACTAGACGATGATCCCGAGACCAATGCTTGCCACTGCGGCCTTGAGCCATGCCGAGGTCACACACGCTCACACCGTCGTGCCCTCGCTGCTCGGTCTACCACAGCACTGCAGAGGTCGAAGGGTTGCATGCCAAAGAAGCATGTGGGTCTTACGCACACTGTACTACAACTATAACTGTTTCTGGTCCCGGGGGATCGGGAGGTCATGCCAACAGTGGTCGGCCACCAAACCGTGCAAGATCAGGGCTTGATGGCACGGCTGTCGCTCCTCTTGACGGTTTGCCATCTCCACGGCATGGCATCCCGGTTTCGCGGGCTCCAAATGGGGATGATACTCCCAGTTCACAACTCGTGCCCACCCTGGGCGCGCCAGCCCGGACCGCCGCCACCACGTGGTGGCGACCTGGAACTGGCCCTGTCTTGGATGGGCATGAGTTTGGATAGGATGACAACTGTTTTACCAGGGGGTATAGACGCCGACACTTAGCCGGTCAGGCAATGACTGAGGAATTCTGTGTCCGGTCCGTCTCTGGCCCCCCCACCAGCGAGGAGCCCCCTGTCAACTGTTCATGTTTCCAGATTGAAGAAGTTGAAGATCCTTCGTTCAAGAAAGAGAATTATACATGTAAAAAGAGCATAACTACTCCTTTTGTCTTGTTTGACAAGATCGACCGGGCGGTGAACTCGAGCCGGCAGGAACAAGACTCCGCCGAGGAATTCAGTCGCTGCCTGGTTGAGCGTGTTGGGCGCGTTGGAAGGAGCAGAATCTCACACAAACACTGCATCGCTGAGGGCCAACTCAGACATGGCATCAAAAGAGACCCTTGTTACCACAGGCAGCTAGCCCCCCCAGCGGCTGAATGACGGTCTAACCAGTGGCGGGCCAGACGCGCATCACGAGCCGGGCAGGAGGGCGCCGGGGCGTCACGGTTGATGGCCGCGCGTCGCGAGGGCGGTGCCACTACCAACGCGCGGAGCCGTCCCGTGTTCCCTGGAGTCTTCCTGCAGTGCGGCGTGTACTGGCCGCCATCTTCAATGCAGGAGGATGGCAGAGACAACTTGGGCTAGACGAGTCCTGCCAATCCTAAGAGGCCTGGCTACCTAACTTCGAGGGCTCAAAAAAAGATGCACATCAGGATCACACACGGCTGATGATGATGATGATGCCATCCGTAAGCTCTGTTCGCGCTCGCAGGGCTTGCGGGATGAGTGAGGCACATTGCGAAGGCTTGAAGGCAACTACACATGTGACCTGCGGCCTATCTTACTGTAGCTCGTCTTGTCAGAAATGACACATGTACGAGTCTGGCTCTCGCGTTAACGCGGGCCAGACTCTGGGTTTAAATTCCCTGGTTGGGCGACCAACCTCATTGAGATCGTGGCCTGGCTGCCGCGACTTGAAGAGGTTTCTCTGCTCGTGTTCTCTTCAGGCTACGCAACATCATGTGGATGGCTGACTCATTTGGTCTGTTATTCCCTTCATGTATGCCTGATGTAGGAACATGAGCTGGTGTAGTCAGTAATGAGCGAGATCATGGCCTGACTCTGCGGCATCCCAGATGACGACCACTGAATTACACTTTGAGTTTCACTTGCACGAGAACATCACAGTCAAGCCATTCAAGATGAAGAGGTAGACGAGACTGTAAATTAAACGTCGTTTTCCATTTTATCTTCGTAATATTTTCGTCACTCCTCCCTCTACCTCTCCCGCAAGACAGAGATAGAGGCATGCAAAGTTCCACAACAAGATGTCAAGCAGGGGATATATGTATGTGTTTGAGGCACCAGCAGCGGCGGGCTGGTCCTATGTGACCGGACAGAAGTAAACGAGAGCCGCCGCTAACACCATCGAACACCGTGCAGAAATCATAATAGAGAAACAGAAAAAAAGACCAAAGAGCCACCTTCACCATCTCCCTCGAAAAGTGGGGAGATCTGAGATCACCACCAGGAATCCGCTCTATCTGTGGTCAACTCCGGGCCTGAATGGCAATATTGGTGATGCAAGGTAGGGACGCATAAATTTGTGTGTTATACATGTTTGCTTGTTTGTTGCCCTTCGGGCGCCCTCCCTTTCCGTTAACCTCATTCCATTTCCCATCTTCCCTCCAGGTATCATGGATATTTCCAAAAGAAGAATAAGAGATCCAAACGGTAAAGGAAATACAAGAGAAATAGCCCAAAGCAATCAATGCCAATGCTCCACGCCGTTCTGATGTTGGTATCATCCAGGAGGCCGGTGCGAGGTGAGTGAGCGTGATTAGCCAATTATTAATATAGTGTGCGGTGTTTCAATGATTCGCTATCGCTATGGCGCCAGTCCGTAGGCTCATGGTTGCTTGATCGACATTCAGATTTTATGTGTTTTGTTTGTGTGTGGGTGGGTGGCTGGGCTGGGAGCTCCAAAAGCCACTGCCACACTGTGGATGCTTGGTATGATTGGCGCTGGGCGGGAACGACTGCGTGGTATCTTGGATGACAAATAGAATCGAGGCAATTCGTGTAAATTCATGCTCCTTGCTGGTGGTGCTTCATCAAGAGCAGATGCTGAGAGTTTGGCATTCGTGAGACTTCGTGTACATAAATCAGAATTGAGGGTCCTCCCTGAGACGACCCATGGAACTTTGTGGCGTGAGGCCCCTAGGAACACCGCCCATCATCATCATGGTGCTTTCCCTCCGGCTAGCTCGAACTGACTGGGGTTGATCGTAGGCGGCGGCACCAGTCTCATAAATGGGTCGGTCGTAGCCTGGGTTGACCATGCGCTGCTGTGCCGCATAAAATTGAGTGGCGTCAGGGGCCATCAACATGCTCTCATACGCAGGACGAATGTTGATATTAGGGCCGCTCGGGCCGCTCGCGTTTTGCTGGGCCAAGTACGACGGTTCGTAAGTGCGCTGTTGGACGAGAGGTGGTGTCGGTGTGGATCTCGCTTGCGTGAATCCGCCCAAGGGATTCAAGCCGGCAGGAGGAGGCGTGTTGCCCCTTCGTCCCTCCTGAAGTGCCTCGGCGAGACGATGACGGTGCGGAGACTCTCTGGCTGCACTAGATGTCGATGGACGGGGTGGAAGGTCGAGTGCGGGCTCCCTCCCACGTTGCTCTTCAAACGATGCTGGCGTGGGCAGTTCGTACTCCTCGGGGACGATGCCAAAGATGGCCTCGTAATGTTGCAAGAAAAGGGCAAAGACTGGCGCAGGAATAGTCAACGTTGGCGAGAAGACAATGCCGACGTTGCGGACGGTCATCTTGTTGCGATCGGCGTGGTTGATAATCTTGATCAGGAAGGCAATCAGGTATTTGAGCAGTGTGGCATTGACTTGTGGGAGTCTGGTGACGAGCTCGCTCAGCGCAACGATCTTTTCAGCCTGGCTGTTCATCTCGGTAACTGCGACAAAGTCCAGGTGCAGATCCCGAGTCAAGATGCTTGTCGGCAACTCCCGCAGGTAGGCCTTGAGCATGGAAGCAACTGCGTGAATGTCGTGGTACTGCTCGTCTGCGAGCAAATTGATGTCACCCTCATTGTCGAAGCGCTCCTTCAGCGACTTGATTACGACGTTGGAGCCGCTGAGACGGAAGATACCTTCCTCGGTGATGGCTCCCTTGGCTTCGAGGTATTGGATGCAGCGATAGACCACAGCAGGCAGCGGTACCCGGATATCTCTAGGAGAATTGTAACGCACAGCTTCAGCGAGAGGTGCGCCGAAGGTCCGACGGACGGGTCCAGAGTAAACCTCCCTGGAGCCCGCTGAAGTACCCGGGGATCCAGAACTCTCACCAAAGAGGGAGTCAGTGCCGTCACTGGAGGACCTCTGCTTTGGTCCAAAGCCGAAGAAGCTGCGCTTCTTGGCTTTCTTTTCGTCCAAGCCGGGAGGAATATTGAGACCACCCATCCCCATCTTATTGCCCCACATGGACATGTCAGAAATCACTTGCGGATCTCGCGGAGCAGAGATGCTATATGACGACTGCGGTCCCATTGCTGCCGCTGGAGAGGGCTGTGGGTAGTCGTGGCCGCCCATTTTTGGAACATCGCCCTGCTTTGTGGTGTCGTAGCTGACACCAATCAAGGCATCCTCGCCGTCTTTGGACTGATGCTGTTGAGGGCGCGGGTGCATCTTTTTCTTCGCATTTGCACCCTTCACTTGACCCGAGCCCTGTCGGTCCTGAGCATGGTCGCGCTTGGGGTCTTCGTCCACCTCTTTGAAGTTGGTCCACTGCAGCAACACCTCTACCCACTGGTCGCGTTCTCTGTCACTCTCAGCGCAGAGCACATGCTTGGTCATGGCACTGGGATCCTTCTTCTTGGGTTCCAAGATGAGGAAGGCGTGGCGATATTGGTTCTCGGCCTCGTCGGTGGGGCGAGATGGTGAGGGCGCATCTCCGCCCTGCTGAGATTGTCTGCCAATTTGAGCTCCTGGAAGTTTGATGGTCCCCAGGTGTGCTCCCCCAGGCGTCTCAAAGTACTTCAATTGAGGGCCTTCGACGCTGAAGAACCTCGCCTTCCAACCGCCGAAGTTCTTGCCTCGCTTGGTCAAGTAGCCGGTCTTGAACTGTCGGCCGCCAGGTCCGAGCCTCGGTCCTCCTTCGTCAGACGGACCTGTCGACGAGCCCATCTCGTCGGCGTTCGGCGGCAGAACATTGCTAGACAAGTATTTGCAGAGCTCTATCGCGCTAGGAGTGTCAAACGCGGTGTTCAGCGCTTCCTCGAGATATTGGTCCAGGGCCTGGCGGCGCGCATCGAGCTTTGCCGGAGCGTGGCCGCTGAACAGTGTCCGGTCCGGGGTCTTCGCGGTGAATGCTGCACACTGCTTGAGCCTCTGATCCAGCTTTGCAAGGGACACCGAGTCTTTCTCAACCCGCCATAGTTCTCCGCCTTCGGATCGCGAGATTACTGCTAATGTGAAGACGGGATCTTCCTCCAGTTGCGTCAGTGAAATCAAGCTCGCGCGCGACGGCTTCATCCTTGATGACGCGACCTTGACAATAACGGAAGGTATAGCGTTCGGTGGCAGTAGAAGTTCAGGGTACTCCTCGGTGACAAAGCCCTTGAATATCCTGGTTCGCTCAGTCTGGCTCGCACGACTCTCCGAGGTTGGACTGTCAGCGGCCTCGGCGTCAACGGCGGCTTTGACAATGTTCAGGGGCTGTGGCGACTTCAAAACAAGCGGTTCGCCCGGTGGAGTCTGGAGAGGCGTATTTGGAGGCAGTGGGATTGCTTGTCGGGGAGCACGAGGCGATAGAGGCACCGCGAGGCCGTTGTGCCGTGGTGACTGAGGTGGGGAGCTCGGTCCCTCGCCCAACTGCATGGGCCGAGGACTCAAAGGCAAGCCAGGGCTACGCAGAGGCAGGGCAGTGCTCGACATGTTGTTGTCCAGCATGCCGGCAAGAGAACCCGGGGCGTTTGGCCTATTCAGCCCCCTTGGTGAGCTCTGCGCCAGATTTATCTCCGGGGTGGGCTCCTCTGGCGCCCCCTTCGCGCTACCCTTGCTCTTCTTGGACATGCTTCGCGCCTCTGCCTCTTTTAGCACAAGGACCTCACGCAACTCATCGTCCTCCTGCCGTGTTCGTCGACGGCCGCGCTTCTCTGCCGCAATCTCGTCAACCTCGAGGATGTCGTCGTAGTCTGAGTCACTCTCGGATTCCTCGTCTGCCGGGTAGGCGGGGCCGGACTCTTGGTCCTTGAGCTGCAGAGGTGCGGGTGGTGGTTTTCTCGGAGGCGGCGCTGGTACAGATGGGAAGCGTGAGGCACCGTCCTCGTCGATAAAAGCGTCCAGTTCTGAGCGAGGAGCTTGTCGTGGTGGAGCAGGTAACGCACCCTGGGGAGGTGGAGGACGCTCTGGCAGAGATCTCGAAGGCGGAAGTGCGAAATTGATAGGAATGTCGTTACTCGAGCTGGCAATGTTCTTCGACTCTTCAGCTGCCCTCTCTTGTGCGTCGTGGTCAAAGTTGTCCAGGGCGTGCTCGCTCGCTTCGGGCATAGAATGCGAAGGATCCAGCATTTCACCCACAGCCGAAGGAGGCCCATTGCTGCATTGATCCGCTGGCGGTGTGATCGGGTATGGCGCCATCGAAACGTCAATGGGAGAATGCCTCATGTTCTCAGACTCGACGCTGGGAGACGCGGGCACGTCGGGGGAGGCCTTTTTGGCTGTGTCTTCGTCCGCGGGTGCGAGGCTGGCGGCAGATTCTCGGCCTTGCACTGCCGAAGTCGAGGAGACGGAAGGAATGGTCTGCAAGGTCATAACCTCCTTTAGCTTCTTCCTGTACTTTTCTTTGTCCTTCAGGGCTCGCTCCAAATCTTTGTTGAGGCCAAGAATCATGGCCCTCTGCTTGTCCACCAGACGCCATAGCTGTGAGTTTTGCTGTGTTTGCGAATTCTTCTCTTTTAGCAAATATTGTATTACCGCCTCGGGGGAGCCGGCAGCCTTGATCAGCTTCGAGATATCGGCAGGGCTCGAGGAGCCATCTTGAGCGTTCTTAGGGGTCGAGGACCCGGTGGAAATGGCGGAAATGGCTGAGTCGATGGAGGAGTTCCTTGGAGCGCCCTTCACCTTCTCCATCCTCGAGGACCCAGGCATGGCCTGGGAAGATGAGTTGGTCGAGGCCCCAAGTGGCTTCTTCACAGGATCGGAGACGCTTCTGCTGTCATGCGCGAGTCGTGAGGGCAACGAGGATCTATTTCACGGATTAGTTAGCCGTTTTCTCGATAGCCGCAATGTCAACGGCGGCTAGGCTGGCAAGCGCTCTGAGCAAGCCGTTGGAAGGAGTCCACGAACCCAGGTGTTGTCTTGTCGTCAGGAGTTGCGGTACCGGAGGAATCGCTGTGGTAGTAGGATTTCTCGGTATCGATGCTTTCTACCGTTCTTTGTCGCGGTAATGATTCCGCGGCTTGTGGGGCGTTTGTTGTCTGCGAGGCCAAAGGGGTGGTTGGTGAATTAATGGGTGAGCCGTGCGCGCCAAAGGAGACCTGGAAGTGTGCTTTCCTAGGACTGGGGCTGTTGGGAGGAGAGATGGCTGTTGTATTATGTAGCGGGCTGGGTGCAGGTTTCCGGAATCTGGAGCAGGAGAGGGATGAGGATCAGCATTTGAAGTACGTCTGGAGCGACTCGGTAGTGCGTGCAGTAGTAGCACACGGGCAGGGCAGTCGGTAGTCTGAACGGCCGTGATCGAGTTCCACAGCAGGACGAGAACTAAGATGACAATCCGGGGAAAGGCGACTAGATCTACTTGCGCCCACTCTGCACAGACAGCCTGCGAGCACGCGCGGCACTAAGTCGTCTGATGGCGCAGCCGGTGGATCAATACTGCGCTCGATGGCCCGGAGGGTTCGAGAGTAGACAAAATGCACGAAGCCGAGCCACGAACCAAAAAGGGAAGGGGAGCAAGAGAATAGATAGATGGGAGTACAAGGAGCCGGAGGGAGCCGTAGGAGGGGAGGTGGGACATAGAGATTATGCGTCTTACCTGGGGCCAGCGCTGGGCAAGGGACTAGTGGGTGCAGATGAGGTCAGGGTGCCGGAGCCGGATGCTGAATCTGAGCCTGAACCTGAACCAGAACCAGAACCTGAGGCATGAACACCAAGGGGCACAATGGTGATGGGACTAGGGATGGGACCAGAGTGAGGGCCTCGAAAGTGGTGGACCTGAGCCCGGCCTATGGTAGGGCTGTCCTGGGGATAGTCGAGCTGGGATGCACTGGTGGGTGACACAGGAGTGTAGGGAGGGCCCGGGGCGTAGTGAGGGTGGTTGTGAGGTTGCGGTTGCGGTTGAGGTTGAGGTTGGAGACGGGTGTGAGATTGGTCGTGTTGAAGATGATGGTGAGGCCGCTGCGGAGGCTGATGGGGGGAGCGAGAAGAGTAGGCGTGGGCATCAGACGGATGTTCCCTACTCTGGTGCGAAAGCTGCGACATGGTCCTCTATGCGAGGGACCTCAGGGACCTCGACAGCCGGCTCGTGGGCCAGATTGCTTCAGGGTCGGGTCGGGCAGTCTGCGACGCGACGAATCTGGTGCGGACTTGGGGGGTGTGTGTGGACTTGGACTGGGCCTGGTGTCTGTCTGGCCGTGTCTGGTCGCCCGGTCGCTTGGTCTCGCCCTGGGGTCACTGGTCAGAAGGGTCCCCGTCTGACAGTGTGAGAGACCCCAGCAACCTAACGTGCCTTGCCTGTCCGGTCCTATCCCGTTCCTGTTCCTGTCCAGTCCTGTCCTGGCCAGTCCCTCCCGGGGCCGAGGGTCAGAGCTTAACCGCTATGCAGTGCTGCGGTGCTGCAGGTCTGCAGGTGCTGGAGACCGAGTGTTTCGAGGCGTGCCTGGATGACCCTGACAATCCTGGATCTCGGTTCTGGGTTGTTTGGAGATCAGGTCGCGTGGGAAAGCGGCACAGGAGAGCCAGGGAAGCCAGCCAGTTGCAATGCGAGGCGAGCGCAAGAGGCTCGTTCCTTGGCCTGGGCGTCGGTATACACAGTACTGTGTGTGAGTGTGTGAGAGTGTGAGAGTGTGCGCGTGTGGTAATAATGGATGCGCCTGGATCGGTCTGCCAGATTGTGTGCCGTCGCGAAAACGACAAACAGGAAAATCTATCCTAAGTAGCCCATGCAGGAACCCCGGGAATGCTGCTGCAGGCCTCAGCCGAGGGAAGTCGAATCGAGGGGGGTGGAAACCTGATCGGAAGGGGGTGGGAGGGAGTCGACAAGTAATTACAGATTACCAAAATCAAAACCAAGGTTGAGTGAGAGGAAACAGCAAAGGAGCAGAAACACAAAGGTGCCAACTCAGTCGGCCAACGGCAGCAACGGCAGCAACAGCAGCAGCAGCAGCAGTTGTCAGGTCGGATCGAAGCAGCTGCATTTGCCCGCAGACAAGATGGAAAGGGCAGACAAGACTATAACAAAGCAAGGAGTGAAAAGGAATGAAAATTACGACGGACCTGTGAGAGGCAGGCGTCAATCCACGGGTAGTCTACCGCGTGTGTGTGGAGGGGGGGCTGTTGGAGGGGCGATGATGGATATGATGGAAATGATGGACGATCAGGATGGTCGGCATGTCTTTTTTTTTTTTTTTTTTGCCCTCCTTCCGCCTCTCCCTGACTTCTGTTGGACTTTCCCGAATCTGTCTATCTCCTGTCCCTCTGTCCCTCTCTCTCTCGCTATAGATGCATCCGGGAGACAGCTCTCACTGTAGATTGTATGTATGTTATCTGCATTGCAACGGTGGACCGTATGGTTAGATGAGCTGGCTGGCCGGGTGAATGACCTGTCAGTCATGAATTCTCTGGTTCCTCATCTCCCGCACCACGTACCACACGTCCCATGTCCCACCTTCCCGCGTCCCATGTTCGTGCCTGTCCCACTCCCCACGTCCATGTCGACCAGGTTAGATATTAGACTACCCAGGCCACTCGAGACTACCGTCCGCCTTGATTAATTTGATGTGCCCATCTGTCTATTGTGGTCTACAAAATCCTGGACCCAGGAATGAATGGCGGGCGCTATGTTCCTCGTCACCTGCCGCCCAGGCCAGGCGGGGCTAGGTAGGTCATGTCCAGGTCATGTCGCCGTCCACCTCAAGTCACAAGCCACCGGAGCCCTCGGGCAGCCAGGCGGTGCATACGAGCAGGGTGCTCGGCCGGTACAAGATCGATACCGCCAGGCACAGGTGCCGGTGGCTGCTGCACGTGTGACAGAAACAGTCGACTCCCTTCCTGATGCAGAATCCTAATCAAATCAAGTCAGTCCCCTGCGCATGTCTCCCTCGCTGCCTCGACACAGGTCTCTCCGGTCTCTCTCTGTCCTGTCGGGTGCTGCATCGTTGAAAAGCTATTCGTCGATATGGACACGCCAGTCGACAGGTCAGCCTGCGTACCATGCCAGGTAAGGGCCCCCGGCGTGACGCTGAGGATCCAAGTGATTGACTGATTGACTGATTGACTGAGATGAGGCCCAGTTTTTGGCAGTGCGCAATTCTCCAATGCGATACAACCCGGATCGGGCAAGATGCTCCTTGTGGCGCTATGCCCAAACTGTTCCGCCCCTCGACCCCTGCCCCCTGGGCAACCCACCCACTGCCACCCAGGGCATCTTCCCTAGCACCTTGGAAAACCTGGCAGGTCCTGGGCATGCCAGGGGGGTGCCTGGGCGGGAAAGTGCACCTGGCCCGACCAGGAAGGGTCCAAACGGGCAGGTTCGAGTCGAGTTCGAGTTCGAGTCGAGTCGAGCCGAGTCTGGCTGATGACTGACATGACGGTCTGTCAGCGTCAGCGTCAGTGTCAGTGTCAAGTCTCAATGGCACAGATGCACAGAAGCAACACCCAAGAGTGCCTCGGTTGACAACCTGGCCCAGCGCGTCTCCAGGCCGCATCGCAGGCCTTGAGCAACCAAACCCCCAGGTACCACAGTACAAAACATCCAGGCACAGCGCCGCACGTTATTGGCTCTTCATCTTTGTCAATATGGGCCTCGAGATATACCCAGCCTGGCCAGCCAGCCAGCCAGCCAGGGCGACACGCCAGTGCTTTCACGTCAGTGCTCGGCGCCACGCACAATATGGCCGGCCCTGCCAGTCTGTCTTGACTTGGACAATGTTCCATGATAAGACCCAAGTCCATACCGAGCGGCCTGGCGGCACGTCCTGGCCTCTGGCAGCCTTCATCTCTCGCCCCTCGCCCTTTCTAACTCGAGGAACCTTTGCGGCAGCCATGGCTTGACTTGCCCGGTGCGAAACTGCTGGCGAGAGAGCTGTGTCATTACAGTGGCTCCGTGGCACCAGCCCGCCGCCTGTGGTACCAGCTCGCCGGAGAATTTCTGGTGGAGCCCCCTTAAATTTCATTGCCCAAACGAGAACAACTCCATCGTCTGGATACGCAAATACCCTGCGAACCGCAGCGCCCTGCAGCCAGTAGCCAGGTACCCGAGCACCAGACCAGGGTCTCTCGGGTCTCAAGGGGGCGCCTCCAGCCAGTCAGCCCGCCTCCAAGTCCAACGTCCCCCATCCCACCTTTCAAGCTCCATGGCGCCATCACTGCCGCAGCATCTGTGTCCAAGCAATTGCGATATTGTCATCGCCATCTCGCCCTCACAATAGCATTTGTGCCCCGGAGCCACTGCCGGCCAATACGGCCACATACCAACCAACCAAGGTTCACGGCATCTCTTCATGAACACCCCACATAGCCTTTCGGAAGAAGTGCCCGCCGCTCCCTCGTCAATCTCAAACCAGGCCGGGGCCTGGCACGAAGGCTCAATAGGCTCACGTCAAAGCTTCATCAATCATTGCTGGCCGTGTCTCCGGTGCCCAGAGGGCCAAATGACCATCGGGCACGGATCCCTCGCGGGCCACTTTCGTCCGCCCCAAGTGGATTTTGTACCCATTCCTGGACTCCTGGGGGCCCTCTGCCCACCATGACGACCTCCCTGGCCTCCCTAAGCTTTCAAGCGAACCCAGCCCGGCAGCCTTTAGACCGGCTACTATGTGCATGCTGCAACATTGCGCGGAAAACACTACCGGCCCGTCATTTGCACGCATCATGCAGGAGTAGCCCAGGTTTTGTGGGTACGGCGCGGTGAGGATGGAGTGAACCACCACCTGCAGAAACCACCTGCCCGCTCCGGAATTGCGCGCTTTCAGGACTTGATGCACCGGGACCCGGGTGGGCTACCACAACCCAGCCGGCCTCGCTAAACCTCGGGCTGTACGGAGATCACGTACATACTTCGATACCCACCTGGGTAGGCGGTATCCGTGGACCGTGGTCAATGGCTGGATCCGATACGCCGGCCCTGGACCTGCGAACGTCCCTCCAATTCCTGGACAGCGCGCCAGATGCGCCTGTCTTCAGTAGGTAGCGATGCACGCGGCAACTCTATACCGTCTCTCTGAAACAAGTCATTTGGCCTCCAATTCAAACAAGATTTCGTCAGCTCGGCCTGGAAAACTGGCATGGCAAGTTGTCCATTGCTATCAGCACACAGCGGTCACGTCGGGCCGCTGAGTCTTGACTAACAGACGGACAGGACGACTGGCTCTTAGCACTCATAGAAGCGCCGCCGTGCTAGCATCATCCCCGAATGTTGCCCCTCGGGCACCACAATTTTTCGAAGACCACAGTCAGGATGGATCATTGTGTGGCTTCACTCATTGACCTTGAGAGCGAAGTCTTGTGGATCTCTTTTTTTTCCTCCTTTGCGTTTACCAAGCAAACTGAGTAGAGCGAGGACTCGCGCCATTGACGGGGCCTCATTCAGATCACCAGCCCCATACACTTGACGCGTTGCGACTTTGCAATTATGAGACAAATTACACATGCAACTCTAAATCTTGATCAATCCTGTCAAGTACCGCTAGGAGCTACGGCATCGCTATCTAGATTATCTCTTTTTTCTCCGGCAGATCGCGGGGCATCCTATCCCATCTCATCCCAGCCCTCCTTTTCGGTGAAGCTATCCGGGTCTCAGCCCCTTTTTTGACCTCCGGACATGGCGTTTCCCAGATCCATTCCAAAGTCTGTATCGAAAACGCTGGATGAAAGGCAACACAGAGTCAACATGTCATCAGGGGCCGCATTTGAATTCCGGCTGATGGCATCGCCGATCAGGCCTGTTCAATGCGCGCACGCATGCAAGCACTTTGACTTTGGATGGAGCTGCCTTGGAGGAAGCAACGTTGCCAGACTGGTTCGCTCCTAGCGCCAACCAGCGAACTAACCAACTGTCCGAACCGAACCAGCAGTTTCCATCAACCGGGACACCCAGAGTCTCCCGGCCGTCGCCAGGGTCTTCACACCATCATCTCGGTGAAATAACGCCGGAGCCTCAGGTCGGCCAATAAATCCCCGCGCGAGCTCCCCCTGGCTGGGCAGTTCCTCAATGCCTGCCGCCTTGCTGGCGCACGAATCCGCCCGGAAGTGGCACCTTGCAGTCATTATTCCGGCCGAAAACGACTACCACGCGTCCGCTCAGTAGATCAGACGCGGCGGTCGTGGCGTTCCGATATTGTTAAATAAGCAGCGTGGCTGATGTACGGCATGGCATACACATTCACAATCGCAGCCGCTGGCACACGTCTACGCAACTGTGGCCCTACACCGCGCACAGCTGAGCGTGTCCCGGCGTCTGAACTCTGGTCAGTCCTCCGGGGCCAACGGGTGCGGGTTCCCTCTTACACGAGCGACTCCGCTAGCTTTGCTCGCGGCGTCGGAAGGCTCAACTAGCGACTACAGCTATTGTCACCACGGCGCCAGTGGCTCTCCACAATTACACTTACTGGGTGCGTGAAATATACCGCTGTGTATCCGGCCGCCTGGCAACCAAGGGTGTGGATTTTCAAGCTTTTCAGGGCTCCGACAAGCAAGGTCACTCTTCCTCCGACCAGGTCCGCCGGGGCTGATGCCTTTTTTCACCTTCAAGCGATACTGACCCGACTCGAGCGAGTTGTCCAATGGCAAGCGCATTTGGGAAGTGGTCCTTTGGCTGGCACAGCAATGATCTTCAGCCCTGGATTCTCATGTGCACCACATCACAGCACTTCAATTCACCGCTTGGCCTGGTTCTATTTATTCATGCGACGCTAGAGGGCGAGCTATGCGGCGCGTTTCGAGAATTCCGTTGTAGAATGATCCGAAACGTTCTTCACAGAAGCCCACAGCCAATCAGGCCGACCGCTTACCAGCCTGTAACCCAGCTGTCAGCGCCAAGACGAACAGCTCGTCAACTCGACGCTCAACACGTCAAAGAGCGAGGCCCACTGTGGTTTGTTTATGGGGCGACTTTCCCACTCGTTTGTCGGAGGTGAGCTGCACGTTAAACGGCCCCTTCAGCCCCTGTGGACATTGTGGACACAGGATCCTTCTTGAGCAGTTGGTCGCAGTAGTGCTCGCCAACATGTTTCTGTTGCTTTTTATATCGGCATCTAGGAGCCATTGTCGCAATGAAAGCGCTTCAAAGGGGACCTTGTCACATCTCTTCCGGTCTGCCAAGTGGTCATGTATCGTCTCAGCACTCATTGTCAATTATGGTGCACCGGCCCATGTCTGCCCCCTAAATGCTGTACATACATGATCAACGCTGGTGTTCTACGTGGTCCTCCCATCACCTAGCGAGTCCACACGTGGGGCAGGCTACGTGATACCTGCCAGATGTTTGGGGTTGATGGACGTCGGGCGGGCCGTCTTGTTTGTGCAGGGGAATCATGCGTTTCAGCGAACAGACGCCCATGCCGACATAAGTTCTCATCCATATTCGGGTGCAGGACACATGGGGACTTTTGCGTTGTATGTCGGGGTCCGGCAGCTTGCCATGGTCAGCTAGTGTCGACCGCTGGGACTGCATAAACCATCGCGGAGACAGGAAACAAGCCAGTGGCAAGTGCTGCAAGGACTGCGCCATAGGCATCTTAGGGCCGCCGACGATGCTGGTGAGCCCTGCGGAATTCATGTGACAGGTTGATCAGCTCAAGTTGTACCTGCCTCGTGCACTCCAATAGGCGTGCCTCTCAGGGCTAGCTCACTTGGATCAGGTTGATCTCTGTCTGTCGTTACACGGCTCTTCGATTGGGCACCTCATCTTGGTCACGCACGAACCCTTGGCAAGCCGGGTGCATACCCTTCGAATCATCTGGTGGTATCCGGGTTCGACGGCCCAAGAGATCGGTCAGAGACAAGACCAGGCGAGAGGAGTGAACAGTATGCAGTATATGCTGCGCCTTACGGATGTCAGCGGACTGCGTGCAGCCGACCACAATAAAACCAGCTCCGCCAGCTGGCTGTTGGGAGGATCGCCAGGCGCAGCATTGTGTAGGGTATGGCAAATGGGACGGAGGTCGGCTCAGTCCAATGCCGTAGGAAGAGAAGAAGGGTCCATGGGGCGTCGATCACGAACCCAGTACCATGATGCTAGCACAGAGCTTAATGGCGATCATCGCGGAGAAGGTGGTTTTGAGACAAGGTCCTGGCCTGCCCTGGCCTATCTCGTGCGCTGAGGAAGTCGTCTGAGGGTGCTCCGGGCTCGGATAACAAGCGCAGGGCATGACTCTCCGTCTCTCTCCCGCTCCCAAACTGTCACTGAGCAGTTCGCAATGCGACATGGCCCCATTGCCAACGGCCGGACAAACTTCCAAGACGGCATCTCCATGTGCCAAGAGGCAGAGTCGTAGCCAAGTCATGGCGAGTGGGTAAAGAGGCTCTCGTCTCCATCGCCTCCCAACAGACCCGGTGCGTCAAGTATGTTGCCTTTGGAAGCGATTCGCTCAGCCAGTCGTCATATCTATGTGTAGACATGCCGTAGGAAACATCGCACCAGCGGATCTACAAACCGTCCGCATCGTCCCATCTCATCCAAAGAAGCCGCGACTCGCGGCCGCAACGCCATGCCCAGCGTTGCTTCCCGTGAACATCCGCCCCCCAGCATTTGAGATCTCTCGAGTCTTACCCCATGGCGGCATCGCTGTCACACCCCCTCAGTGCGTCGGCCGATGTCTTGTTCGCCACCCCTGGCTACGCTAGCGCAAGCGTGCCTGGGGTCGGTCGGTGGGTGTATAACATCTTGTACGTGTATATGTGCTGGTAGGAATGGGTGTAAGTGTGACACCTGGGTCGCCGGGGCCCAGGCAGGCCGAGATCTCCCCTCTTTTCGTTGCGCTTATTGTCCGGCGCTGTGTCCCTGCAGGTCATCCGCCAGCTGACCGCCTCCTCCTCTTCTTTCACTCCAAATCTTGAAACCCGAGGGGTCGGCATGGTGCGCGATGGGTATGGTGGTTTGGGAGGTGTTTCAGAATAGGGGCAGAGCCAGACTGTAGCTTGACCGCCCGCAACAAATTAACTGGGGGCCCGTGCGGAGCCGTGCTTGGGGGAAGGAAAGCGTAGCATCATTTTTTGCCTTCCACCAACTAACTGCTTACGTACCGTCTGATAGCAGCACTGAATCGCTTCGTTAAGCCGGACATGGGTTGAAGGCGTCATCGTGGCAATGAGTGTTTCTGCTTCGGGTGGGCACCTGCTTGCCAGCTGGTGCTGACTTCAGACAGCTGCTGGAAGCTTGTCGCCGGGTAATTTGTAGCTTGGCATATGGGAAAGTT
Organism: Diaporthe ampelina; assembly: GCA_023522825.1. Taxonomy (NCBI): domain Eukaryota; kingdom Fungi; phylum Ascomycota; class Sordariomycetes; order Diaporthales; family Diaporthaceae; genus Diaporthe; species Diaporthe ampelina. The sequence goes on along the minus strand of JAMFTM010000021.1, from coordinate 431,081 downwards.
TGTATCAATACTGAATGGTGCATCGATCGCTCTGGACTCGACACGGGCGGACAGGCACCATGGTGGTGATGTGAGCTTCATCGACGATCAATATAGAGTTCAACAGCTACCTGGTTGCACCGAGTGTGCTATAGAGCTTGCCTGCCGTAGTTGGTGATCGAGATGGTGGTTTCTCCAGAGACGAAGGGCGTCCTGCGCTGAACATGAAGTCAGTCATCTTTTGCTAGGCAGGATAGAAGATTGAGTATCGTGGGCTCTTAGGCCCAGGCGAAGATGATGCTGGCTTGGGGACGCTTCACGACATCTAGGAGGCTCTTGTGCCGTCGTAATTCAACAGCAGCGGGTGCGAGAGCTGAATGGCGACAGGCAAGCATTGTCGCAAGATTATGTAGATCCTATCGACGCTGGTGTCATAATATCCAACCTTCCTATCCATCCATCCATCTATGTGCGTGTACTGGTCTCGCTCTTCGAGTCTTTGTCACTATCTGACGATATGAGCTCCGAACATCAGGCGTAGGAGACATCCCGCCTTGACCGAGACTCTGGATTAGTGCATGCAAGTTTTCGCATCACCAACTAAATGATACAGTCCACGGAGAATCAAGTTGTAATGGTCGTGGACGACACATGGCAATTAATCATGTTTGTCCACAATAAGAGTTTCCAGGGACAAGTCTCACGACCTCGGGAGCTCATTCCAAAACGGCGACCTGTCGAATAATAAATGCAGCCGTCCACAAGATTTGTTATCATACTACTGAGACTGAATGCTTCCAGTGAGACTCAGTCGTCATCTCTAGAAAAACAAGAATGACAAAGGTAATAATTTAAGTCTACTCGAGCTGTTTGAAAATCATGGCACGGCGTTGTCTGTTACCTCGTATCAGCAAACCTGCATTTACTAGCGACACAGGATATCTAAATTATTGTTCTTGCAATCCCAGATCAAAAGTTTGAGACTATGAAATGATACGTGCTTTACTAATGAGCATCTTTTTCTTTTATTTCGAGGCTACTTTAAGATTTAGAGGCGAAAATACATGGGCTCATCGTCTCCTTTGCACATTTTGCCAGCACTTGATTGGAAGCCTTTCTCAACAAAATCATGGAAGAGCTAGGAAAATATCTCGCAGTTTCTGGAAGTTTGGCGTTCCTAGCCCAGTGACCGGATCCCATCCTGGCGTCGCGTTGAACCCAGTGGTCCCACAGCCAGGGTTGTTCCCAACCGTGATATCATTAAAGGCATCCGGGTTGCTGTAGAAGGTTGGGTTGAGGAAACCAACCGGGCCCTTTCCGGCCGCGATACGGGCCTCGTTGAGCAGCGTCACGATGCCCGCAAAGATGGGCGCCGAGGCACTGGTGCCGCCGACGCCGTAGGTGGTGCCGTTGAAGACGGTGGCCACGTTCAGGCCGATGGCCGCCACATCGGGGAAACCCCTGGCGTTGCCGCTGTCATTGTACACGTTGGGACCATATGAAGGGGCGTATTTCCCGAGGAAGCCCTGCACGGCCGAGGCCTGCCACGATGGTAAGGCAAACACATTTGAGAATCCGCCGCCGGAACCGAACGAGGCGACGGCGCGTTCTCCGCTGTCGGTGGTGTTGCCGATCAGGTCAGTTCCTCCGACTGGAGGAAGATGGAGTCAGCGAATCAATTCTCCATCTCCTTAAAAAGATACTAGGGGCGACTAGACTTACCAGCTGTTATGTAGGGACAGTTAGCTGGGAACGAAGGTGAGAAGCGGGTTCCATTGTTGTCCACATAGGGCAGGTCTGCATTCAGGCAGGAGTCTGGGTATCCGGCGTTATAACGATTGGCGACGCCCGAGTCTCCGCTCGCGAACAGAACGCTCACTCCCTGGAGACCGAGTTTCATCCACTCATTGCATTGACGGACTTGATAGAATTCTGGCAAAGCACCCTATAACACCGTCAGAACGAGTCCACGCCGTTGGGAGCCCGAGCATCCGGCTTACCTCGATCTGCCCGTAGCTGACCGAAATCACATTTGACTTCGGAGCACCACCGCATTGAAGCGGGCCTTGGTAGCCGCTCTCATTGTCGTTTGGATCAGGATATGCGGGATCTGTATGAGTTGTTTAGTTTCACTGAGGTTCGACTTTGAAAGGGGCACTTATGATTGCATACCGATGTAAGGCTGGTCGCCGCCTTGATACGTGCAGTAGCTTGCGTCCAACGCGTCCAAGAAGATGTTGACTGAGAAAATGTTAGATCATGACTTTAAAGACTCGAGAGAAACCCAGCTGGGTCAAGAACGGGAGTCTTTGCTAGGATCACTCACAAGTTCCCACACTATCCACGTTGATGCCATCTCCAACCTGGTATAGTCGCAACTTCTGGGGATAAATAATCGAGTAGGCAGCCTGAAAGTCAAGAGCAGACTCAACACCAGAGCCCTGCGAGACGGTAGTCAAGTTTGCCCTCAGACCGCCATCGATCGCGATGAACTCAGGCCGAGTGTCAGCAGGGATCTCGGGCGAGCTGAAGTTCTTGAAGTACTCCGGCAGGTCTTCCTCGTAGAGATAATCGGCCCACTCGCCGATGCCCATCTGGTTGTCTGCAGCCGACGAGTTTCCCGCGGGGAAGTTGTACAGCTTCCGCAGGCAGTCGACAGTGATCAGGTCACCGCACGGCAACGAGCCGAGTTTGGCGCCACCAGGAATGCGTGCCATCAGACTGCGGTCGACGTTCGCGACAGGCTTCAGGCCGTCCAGCTGGACCGTCGGCATCGCGAAGTCCACGTGCTCCTGGACGTGCTCGGGAAGGCTGTAGTGGTCGCAGGCGAGGCGCAGCCCGCCGCTTGCCGTGTGCTCATAATGCCAGTATTCTGTAGCGAAAAGCTGCTCCGCTTCCTGGACTGTACCGTCGAATTGCACCCAGTTGTGACCTGGAAGGAATTAGTAATCTCGTGCTTGTGATGCGCTCATCACCGCTTCTTGACTTACCGGCTGACAGAGAAAGCCTTGAGCGGTCGATCCCGGACTCAACAAGCCAGTCCATCACTGTGTTCTTGGTCTCTGGGTGCGGAGAAAAGGTGTTTGCAACCTTTTCCGCAGACCAGTGCTTGCCTGTGAGCCCATATCTCGTTAACAAAATATGCCCTCAATAGGTTTGAGGATGGACAGCAGCTCATTTGTCAATTCTTTGGATCGAGCCCCACAATATCACTGCTTACCGAAGTTTGGAGAGCTCGGGTTCGCAACATCGTAGATATAAGCCTCCGCATTTTCAAGGTTGCGTTGCTTGAGCGCGATCCGAATAGGCAGAATCTGATCAGCGACAGCGCGATGACGTTTCTGCCATGCGTGCGGCTTGCTGTCTCGCTTCTCATGAATATTGTACCGGCCAGATGTAGGAGCTGCGGAGCATGCGAGAACGAGGGCCGCTGCGCCCGCAACGGTCGAGAAGCGCATGTTTGTCGTTCGGGTGCCACACGGTCCCAGACAAAAGTAGATCTTCTGACGGAGATGACCAAGGGCAACGGCAGAGGAAGAGCAGTACAAGCTGATGGTCAATCTGTGTTTCGATGGCACACAGTCCGCAAGCCGGCGAACTGCTGCGCTGATATGCTGATCTCGCCGAGGTTTCCGAAGGTGTCCTGGCCCTCCCCGCCGGAGAGTAGCGCGTTGAGACGCGCCTCGTGCTCGCTTACCGGCTTCAACAAGGCCGCTGACTGTCTATCGTGAGAAATTATCACGGTAGTCAAGTAGATTGAGACGAGAAGGACTGGTGAGAAAGGAGAAACGTGGAAGTGGCACGGTAGACAGCAGACAAGTGTTGAGTGCGTGGAATGGGGCACTCTCGGGTGAGCTGTAGATGACAGCAATGAAGGTGTGAACGGCCACGGAAGGAGGAGAAGAAAAAGAAGGTTGCTTGCAAGCTTCCGTGCCTTCTATAAATACCTTGGTACCTCAGGAGAGGGGGGCTTTCTGGAAGCGGTGCTGTTTGTACGCGGGTAGCTACAGGGAGATAGGACGATTACACAGTGATTAATCGCTTTATATCACTTTGATCCGGCTATCCGGGAATGCATGAGTATACGAACTACGGGCAGTGATATAATATCACACGAGTGGGCTGCATGGGTTTGACTGAAAGAGAGCGTCATGCAGGATCCATCGCTCGAGCCATAGGTGACCTGCCCGATGCAGCAAGATCTCCAGCTAAGCTTCCAGTCAAGCTTCCTGTAATTCGCGGCTGCAGGGGGGACCACCCCGTCGTTGATGCAACGCTTACTTAGGGGCTACTCCGCTTTGGGAACCTTGTTCATCAACTTACTTGACGCAAGAACATTGTTGGTCACAATGTAGATAATGACATGATTCACCAGCCTGAAATGTTTACTAACTTGATGAGCAGAAGAGGGGCTGAAGCAGTAAGACGGTGCAGTAAAGCCCCGACAGGCAACCATTTCAAAGCTGCCTTGGTTTTGTGTTTTCAACAACAGAGTTGGCATTCTCTCGTAATATGGTTCCGCGAGCTTGAACAAACTCCATGCTATGATTCAGCTTTATGAGACTACTCCACCTACCGACCGCCGTAAATCCTCCCCTGAACATCCCTCATTTCCCCGCTAGTCCCCACGACGAGCTCTCTATACATCATTTGGAGTAAATTGAGGCATCGCAAGTGGTAGGTTTTAGTCCTGGAGTGGCTTTAAGCAGTCGCATCTCAGTCGCCCAATAGTTAGCAGGCGTCTTTGTCCTTTTGCAGAGGCGCAAGACGTTGGGGTTGGCTACTGCACAGTTTATGAATGGAGGAAAGTTATTGCCGCTGTGACAGAGCAGGACCTCAAGGCATCTCAAAGCCCGAGTATGGTGCTTGCATGACTTCACAGCATACAAGGTGCAATGGAGCTGGACTTAAGCACTTGCAACTCCCGCGTAGAATACCTACTAGACACACATCATCAAAGAGAGCTGTTCCAAGCATCTCAAAAGCTGATGGTTTGCTTGGTCAAGCAGATTTCAATATTAATATATTCCTCCTTATCTGGGCACTGTAGACGATCTCTGCCGGGTGTGCGCTATGCGGTCATGGTATCTCTCAGCCTCCTGTGAGGGACCTGTTACGTGCCAATTCCCCTCCTATGGGACTCCATCTCCAAGAATACAAATAGTCCATGGATTGATATTCCATAGTATTCTATAGAGAGACCTAGAAGGTGATCACTTAGAGACCTGGCAAGTAGTCTAGACACATGGATCCCTCTATGGCCCGGCAACATACATTGTAAAAACTAAACCAGAGCAAAATGGACAATGGATGAATTGTATTAACGAGAGCAGATTGCTGCAGCATATTAAATAGTTACAAGATTACAAAATGGCTGTGGGACAAATGGCTTGTTTGAATAGCCCAGTACAACTAGTTCTTGTATTGTGCAGTCTTAGACTTAGTCGAGGCTTTCCGGGGCCGTATCATATCTCAAGCTGCCAGCGACCTCGGCTTATGTATTACTATGCGACTGCAATGGAAATATCATCGAAAATATTCGCCCTTGGTGGGAGGGAGATTCATCTGCTGCGTAGCGAAGTCGATGATAAGGCAACTCAGATCAGAGGAAGAGCCTGTGTTGCCTGTCATTCTAGGTTCATCGTGATACATGTAGGGATACGATTTTCGGGGACGCGACGTTGTCTTCCAAGGTTTGCCGCACGAAAGAAAGGAATGTATGAATCATTGTGCGAGATGGGTTGCCGTTCGCAATTGCAATTTCATATCCCGTCTTTCATTTCCTTAATACCTTTCTTCAAAACAGTATGCAAACCCCCGCCGGACTTGAAGTCGGGTCGCACTGCCTGAGACCACCATTTTCCCATGGTCGCAGCCGATGCCCAACAAAAGTTTCCGAGACACTTGAGAAACCTCCGAGCCACTGAAATCGCACCCCCTTACACAGCGTTGATGATAGAATGCGTGACTAGCCACAACACACTGTGGCCTCACGGGAAGCGCTTGTCTGGTTACCGCTGGAGGAGGGATCTTGTCAGACAGAACTACCCGATAATGTTTTGCTGATGCCCAGACTTACTCATGCCCCATGAATTCGTAGTGGAAGACAAAAGAGCCCAAGAATGCACCAAGAAAGATGCAGATGATGATGTATCCGTTGTAATACATGGCTAGCCTAACGATGGATCAACGTGTTAGTCACCCACTCGTGTCACACTAGTTGGTGTCCAACTAAAACGGACCGAACACCTAAGAGGGTGCTCCACTAGAGGAGGAATACATAACTAGGCTTTGATGTCAGGATGGAAGAGGGGCACGGGAATACGTACAGCATAACAAAGTAGGCCACAGCGAACTGGCACATGTGGAGCAGGGCTCGAACTGCCTGCTCGAGCACGGTGGGTCGGAAGCGGCCAGATGGGACATTGCCGACAGGACGCACGCTGATGCCATGGTCCTTGCCCTCTCCGCTCTCCGAGCCTCCTTGCTGCACAACGGCGCCGGCGGTGCCAACGCTTGAGCTGATGTTGGCGACTGAGTGCTTACGTACCAGCAACGCATCGTATTCCTTGACTGCCCTTCTTAGAAACTCGAGAAGCATGACAAGCAGCAGCGCGCCAATGCATGAGCCTGCAAACATGCCGCGGCTGGTGACGTGCCATGAGCTCGAAATGAAGCATGAGTCGACCGTGTTCCAGTTCCAGAGCATCTATATATGCCGTGACTGTAATCAGCAGGTGCCCTTCTCCGAAGTGTAGGCTATAATCGGCTAGAAGTTGGATGGTGGTGATACGCACAGAAATCTTGCACGAGTTGCCTCCGCCCATGCTCATCGACATGGCGCTGGTGGTTGCAGCGGCGGCTGAGGACGCGGTGCCAGTAACAGCCATGTCCATGGTGGTTGAAGTGCCCATATCCATGTGGTCCATTTTTGAGATCGAGGTCCGTACGAAGGGCGGTGAAGTTGCAATGTCTCAAAATTGGGGAGCTTACAACCCGAATTGAGCGTATGCTGAACAGGAGCTACGAGTGAAGCAAGGGAGTTTCACGCCCGCAAGAACATGACCAACAGCAGAGAAATGAGAGCCCATACATACTGATATAAATACAAAGGCCCAGCTCCTCCTGGTAGGACTGAGCCCAAGGCCAAATTCGAGCTTCCCAAGCACCGGAGCAGCACGCGGTCCAAGCTTACTCTCCAGTCACAGACCGGCGCCTCACGCTACATTATTGGCTGAGTAACGGACTCGTTGGGGGCCCGCAGGCTGATATGGGATGAGGTACCGGGATGTTTGCGCAGATTTGAGCACGTTTTCTGCAGTTCGTGTGTAACTTGTGCCTCCGCCAAGAGGTTCGGGTGGATTCACCGGTGGTAGCGCAGCAGACGACGCCGTGCAGGAACGAAGAGCAGCTAGGATTCCTTCGGGACTGTGTGAAGCCTGGGCACAGAGAAACATCGACATACGGGCTCAAGAAAAATGGTCGGATGGGAGTGCCCATCCTCGACGAGGCTAACACGAATTGGATGAGCTAGGAATAGCCAGCACTTGAGGTGAGTGAATACACACACACAGACACGCTTCCAAATTTTCTCATTCTCTCACCACACCTGCAAATAACCCTAAACGAGCCTCACAGATGTACTTACGTACAGGCGTGCACAGGGGTCGAGGGACTGCAATGAAATGATTGAAAGATATTCAGAATTTCTGTATTTGGATCTAGGTGACTGTGACCTGTGCAGCAAGGCAATGTAGTATTTCAGACCAGATCCCAGCGATACACAAGCGGAACATATGTTACCTCCATCCGATATCACCCTCAAATTTCACTGACTAAACCGCGGGACTTCACAGATTCCTCTGTGAAGGCATTTTATGCGAAGTCCAACCTGTTCCCCTGAGTAATTATACCTAGGTACCAAAATCCACTTGAATATGCACAAGAATCTCAAAAATCAACACGGAATCCAAGCAGCGAATTTAATTCGTGTCAAATACATGGCTGCTTTCAATGATATTCCAATTGGTATGAAGAACGCATTCATACAGGGCGTCCGAGTTCTCAACTGCAAATACCGGCAGAAGCACTTCCGGGCCTCACACGATGTCATATGTCGTACCCTAAGAACAAGAACTGAGAATAGATCATCACGCCTCCCAGCTGCGTATTACTAGATCAACAAAGATCACTCCTCCGGAAAATAGATGTTACCAGTGGCCTTGTTTAGTAATTTGGAGCTCAAGTGTTGGCATCTACTGAATTCAGCATCATCCTCTGCGCTGTGTATTTCATATTTTAGTCTATCATGTTGGCATTTGACGTTTCACGGGAAATACATTTGTGGAGAGATGAGGTCGACGCCTTGGAAGGCTCCTAGCAAACGCTTATTATCATTTGATCAAATAAGCCTGCCTGTTATCCGCGCCTAAGACACCATTGGTACCCCTCCACTGACCCAGGTATGTCGAAAGCAGGAACGCTAGTATCCCAGGTGCCCATTATATCATCAATTCGGAACTTGGCAGGGTCCGCATGGTAGTTCACTATATGTGTATCGGTCGTCGAGTGTCCGAATGTTCCCACAACCTCCGAATACGCCCTGGGCACGTCGGCAGGTCCTTTGCTTTGTGTATTCCGCCCCCTCGATAATATGCTCACATGACCCCTTTGGGAACACCACCCAAATCGAACACATTGTTGCTAAAATAACGAGGAATTAGCACGTTTCGATTGAGGCAAGGATGATGTGGGAAGAAGTACACGGTGGACTTCAGTGATAGGTCTGGGCGGTCCTGGTTGAGTAACTGGTTTCTCTGTTACTGGATTGTGCGGTGGCTTATGCTTTCAAGATCCTTTCGTTGATGGAAGAAGGTTTTCAAGTCGATGTCAATTCGTAATTCTCCAGTTGTGTAAAAACTTCTTTTGCGTCCAAAGCTGCTCTGGGCTCTCTTGCTGGTGGGAAGGGGAAGAAGGACGCCGCCTCAGTGGAATAGAGTGCGCAATTTATATAGGTTCAAGGGTTATGATTCACAGACTTCTTTTCAAAGATGTGATTGAGAATATTTGCTGCTTCGAGGTTGCCACTCACTTCGAAGTCTAATGACAAGTACAAATTGTCGAGCAGAGCAGGACGAGAGCAAGAAATAGAGTGCCGCTGGATCTACGCGCTGAAGTGACTGGGACGACGTAACGATGTCCATCCTTGTTCCGGTACAAGTCAAATTGGAAATATCTGTGATTTGTGTTTCTCAGTGGCTAGAGCCTACCACGGAAGATTTAAAGCCGCCTGGAGCTCTTTTATCATTTCCGCGCCACTCCTACCAGGAATGAGAGGAGGTCAGAAGGCCTTGAAAGTTGGTATTTAAGTAATGATGCTAAAGAATCACCCAATAATGTACGCTGAACGCATGGGAATCTGACAAGTATCTTGTTGTGTGACATCTCGCACTTCTTATCTCGCACCACAAGCCTGATTCAGCACAATTTTCTCTTCAAATGCGAATCGATTGGACCGGTGACAGAAGTTTCCAAATTCCAGGGAGTCGTGAATATATTACATTTCGTGACACGTCAGTCTTTCTCTGACCGAATGGACGGGTAAAGGACCAATGTTGGGCGCACGTATCTTGACAAATTCCCACTGGCCCGTGGCCGCTGTCCAACGTCTCCCACGAGAAATAGCATTTATGCATTCTCCAAGTATCGTCGTATCTGGGCTGGCTTGGGATGTCGTTCTATTATAATCAGGGATGATCTCCCAAGTTCCTGTCCCTGTGGGGCTGTATTAGGCTTACTTTCGTACCGCGTTGCACACACTTTCAATATCATGCGGCTTCCTTAGTTTAAGTCAGACAGTCCGGAGCCAGTCTCACTGTTTTGGTTGACTTAGATGTCTTCATATACGTACCGTCTTTCAAGATGGCTGGGTCCGGGACTGAAGGCTCGCTATCAGATGCCCTTGTCAGTCGTCAAAATCACCCTGCTGGAGGCCTACGCTAGAGTAAGTCGGTTCTGGATCCGTGACCTTGATATGGCTCTGTCACCGTAGCCAGAGCATGCATAAAAGCTTTGGCTCATGTGTGGTTTAGAGGAACTTGGTGGGTCACTCTACCTACACTCCTCTCGGCGGAGCTATTGTTCACACCGGTGATCAGGCAAGCGAGTTTTGTCTTGCTGAAGGCGGATAGTTTGATCTACTTTTTTCTACAGTAAAGCTTCAATGGCTGCCAGATAACTCGTTGGGGCTTGTCTCGGGGGGAAGGGGGAGACTGGTGGCTACGCCGATACCTCTGGGCTGGGTGGTGATCCTTGGATTTCATCAGGGCCCGCAATGCCAAGTGCCCCTGCAATCGCTGTGTCACAATGGAGTACACAGTCTCCTTCACTGGAGAGGGGGGTCATCACCCATATTGATATTGTATTAGATCTGCTTGTGATACATTGGCCACGGCGGACAGGAGCTTCAGCATTTTTGTTGATAGATTTTATCTCAAGAATGATCTAAAGGGTATTTACATTTATTTATCCATTGATGCAAGTGAAACCTCCTCCCTGTAAACGCCAATGCTCCGAACTAGGGAAGATGGTGTCCACATATCATCAGATCCTCATCCTCTTGCCTAAGAACAACCCAACAAATGCTATCAGGCGGTACGCGACGCCGATGGCGACCAGGACCCCGATATTCCGCCACGTCGCATCCAGGCTGTAGCCCATCGCCGCAGCCGCCATATCCGTCTGGTACAGGTATCCAAAGGGCCTGACAAGCTCGCCAAAGTACAGCTCGCTAAGCCACACGCCAGGCGACATGCGCCAGAGCCAGACCATGTTCCACTTGGAGACCTGCGCGAGGGTCGGCGCGGCGCCGCATAGGATACCCACGATCAAGGAGGCCATGGTCGCCAGCAAGGGCGCATCCTCTCGCTTCGCAACCATCGAGATGACGGCCGACATACCATACACGCACCAGAAGTATCCCAGGTTGGCCACGAACGCGAAGCCCCAGGGGATGACCGGCTTGGCGAGTACGAGTGTGATGGTCGAGAAGTGCATACAGGCGACCAGCATCCGCGGCAGCACGCAGAGCACCTTGGCGAGGAAGTACGCCAGCCGTGAGTGGCCGGCCTCGGCCTCCCGGCGGTGAAGCAGCATCTCCTCGCTGAAGACGCGGACTCCTGGGGCCGCAGAGATGAGCCCAATGGCGACGCCCATGAGAAGCGAGAGCTGCGGGACCGACGTGAGGTCCACCGCGTTGGAAAGGATTGAGAACTCGCCCACGTAGATCCCGCGGAAGAGAACGCCGTTCCGGCTATTCTGTGCCAGGCCTAGTAGAGCCGCAGCCACGGAAGCCAGTGCCATTTCGAACCAGAAGGATGTCTTGTCACGCCACTGTTGGACCATCGCCCGCCGTAGGCACAGCCAAGTCTGCTTGAGCCGTGGCGCCCCGCGCTTCTTCAGTGCCTCGAGCATAGCCGGGTCGCGCAGTGATTGTTGCTGGTCTATCGGGAGGCTGATCCTGCTCAGGCTCATCAGCGAAGATGGCGTGACTGATAGCCGGCGACCATGGGATGAAGACAAGGTGCTCACGGCTGAAGCGTGGCGTTCTTTGATCTGAGCGTGTTGACGGGAGCCGGTCCAATTGGAGATCAGCCACTCCCTGCTGATGTCGCCATTGGCCTTGTAGGCACGCCCGTTGCCAGTGATAATATCAGTAACGACATCGCCCGAATTTGCGTGCCTTGGGAACGTGAAGCCACAGTTCTCGAAGTATTGTTGGACATAGTCCTCGGGGCCCTCGTAGATGATCTGGCCGTTCGCGAGCAGGATGAGCTGGTCCAGCATCTCGAATATTTCCATGCGTGGTTGGTGAATGATAACGATCACCGATATGCCAATTCGAGCGATCGCTTTGAGGGTGCGAATAATCGAGGAGGCGGCAGTTGCGTCCAGACCAGATGTCGGCTCATCGAGAAATATCGCCATTGGTGCCGCTGCGAGCTCCATTCCGATGCTAACGCGCTTCCGTTGGCCGCCGCTGATCAGTGGCTTTCCGACAGTTCCTACTCTTGAATCACGAACGTGAGACAATTCGAGGCAGTCAATGACACTGTCGACGTGGGCGCGAATATCCTTGTCTTCCCAAGTGCGTGGGAGACGCACGCGGGCGCTATGCAGGATGTTCTCGTACACAGTAAGTTCTGCTAGGACAATATCATCCTGTGGTACAAAACCAACCTGCTTTCTGAACCTTTTCATCTTATTTGGGGTATCATTTACCATCACGATACCTCCCGTGTTCGTAGTCTTACCCATGAGCACGTTCACAAAGGTCGACTTTCCCGCACCCGAACCGCCCATTACAGCGGTCAGAGAGCCCCTGTCGATGGATCCTGTAACGTTCTGAAGGATGGGTCTTGTCATTCCTTTGGGCTGGAAGCTCAGGTCAGCATATTGGAAGGATAAGCCCAGGCGGGCGGCATCGGTCGCCTTTTGCATCGACTGCACAAAAGACCTGAGTTCAGGGGACAAGTCCGTCATGTCCTGGATCCGCTGGCCATGCTCCATCGCCAGAGCAGCCTCGAACCCGGTCAGCGCACGCCGGGGTGTCCCAGGTTCAGAGACGGGTGACGACTCCTCGTCCACGCGGACGCTCTTGTATCTCGTGGCTCGATCGGTCATTATCCTTCCCAGTCCGGGCCGCGTTGCGCTATTCCTGGCTGTCGTGAGGTGGGCGCCTGAGTTTCTCTTGACACGTTTTCGAAGTCTGAGAAGAAGCATCCCGATGATCAAGCACACATCAAAGATTATCAATACCGCGAGCGGGATGTAGAAGCGCTGGGATAGAGACCCGGCCGGGCATGCACTCCCCACGGCACACGGCGTTGGCTGCGCCGTACCAGGGGGGCAGTAATGCCCAGCTGGGCACTTGAACTTCTCCCTGCCACCCTTGGGGCAATAAAATCCGCCTTGGCAGATGACCGGCTCGAACGGCCCCATACCAGTGTTGTCATGCCCGATCTGACAGGTCATCCCTGCTGCTCTTGACATTTGGCATACGTCAGGGGGTGGGCAGTATTGTGGTAGTGAGTTGACTGTGTTATTCCGACCTGAACGCGAGCTTGTTAGTTTTGCTGTTGAGAAGGGAGGAATGGGCCCGTTACCCACACAAGAAACCCTCCTTGCAACCCTCCTGCAGCCACTTCTCCAGGCCCATTATTTGCAGTGGAACAGCATACGGGCTCCGATAGCATGGTGCGGCGTCTACCATGGTCTCGTTGTTTGCCCGCTGGTTGACCGCGCGGTAGAAGGTCTCCGAGAATCTGGTGTGGTTCACGCCGGTACAAGCGGCGTCATATGGGCTGAGGCTCGAATCGCCAGCTGTGACGAGAAGATCCTGCTCGGCGTCGAAGAACAATGGTGTGCTGAGATCAGGTCCATTGGATGCGTCCCAAATTGGGCCAAGGTTCTCATCGTCTTCTCCGGATATAACTGCGCTGTGTGTCGGCCTGAACCATTTTCCGCCTGTGTATATGTCGATGCCATTTGTCTGGTTTCCTATGCACTCCCATGCCGCGGCGTTACTGTCTGAAATAGGCGTTTGCCTGTAGGCGCAGAGACAAGCTTGTGTATCGAGGAAGGCTGGGCCGTTGAGGAGCCCCTGCGGGAGGAAGGGATCTTGTGGGATTTTTGCCAGCTCGAATGTGTAGTCGTCCGAGGTCGTGGACGCCGCTGGGATATCCATCTTCAGTCCGAAGGCGGGGGCCTGAAGACGCTATGAAGGAGAGCCAGATGTGCCACAGCCAGAAGGAAATCCGACCGTAATCCCTCGGCTCGAATCCGAAAGGCCTTGTCTCCTTTGCTCGGTGATCGCAAGCGTGTTCAGTATCAGAAAAAACTGACGGCAAAACCGGCCCATTGGGCCCAGAGCCCTCGTGAGAGCGAGGCTTCCATCCTTATGAACGGTCTCGGAACCTGTGCGCAGGCAACAACAGGCGACCAAGAATTATCCCGATCGGCGACCGTGAGTGATCCTTTGACATGTTCTGCTCCACATAATGCTGCCAAGTTGAGTCTCCACCACTGGGTGGTATCTCGGATCTTTTGCCGCCCGGGCGGATCTCTGGTACGGACGACAGCGAGGAGCGCTCCAGCTGCGCAGCCACATATCACACCCAGAACGTGGCTGTCGAGGATGAGTCGGCAATTTTGCCATGGCCGTGTCTGCCCTGGGCGGGTGAGATGAGGTCACCGCTCATTTCGAATCCATTGGCAGTTGCTTGGTACACAGACGTCAGGGCGGACAGGCGCGGTGACCAGAATCCGCGGCCTCTGCTGAGCCTTGGTGGAGGATTTGGGTGAAGGATTCAGAATGCTGGCGTGGTTGAACCAAGCGAGGAGAAGTTGTGGGCCACCCGCAGCAGTTAAATGGGTCGTTGCTTACCGGCAGGGACTGACTGGTCTAGGGCTGAGGCTGTGACAGCACCTAATTCAGGTGCCTAAAATCCCCGTTCTCCGGGCCGCCCGCGGCGTTGCTTGTCCCTGTTCCCTGGGCTCGCATGCCGGGATCTCAGATATTCTCTCTACAACGATTGTCTGCGTGAAGCTTGTACATCAGTTGTCAAAATCCATCCCCTTGTCTGAGTCTCAAACTGGTATTTAACCCATATAGAGATTCTTAAAAGGTGTCGTAGGATTACTACTATGGGGAAGAAAAAAAAACCAAAAAAAAAAAAAAAAAAACCAGGGGTACGCTGCGGGCATTACCTCGTACAGAGGCTGTTCTTCCACAACCGGACAGAGGATGTTCGCTGCACCGTTAGATCCTGATGGTAACTCAGACTGATTCCGTAATACGTGAAAATTATTCTGTCAACCCTTCCGTGGTTGTAGTGTGAGGTTGTGTCTATGAGAGAGAGTAGGCAGAGTCCAACGCCTTCTCATCATTGGCGAGCTGCAAGGCAGCCGCCTGGGCAGTTGGTGCCTCTTCAGCCGGGGAACGCTCCCAAGACACGTCATGTAGAAGACGCGTCCAATTTGATCATCAGTCTGCTCTTTTCTAGGTAAATGCCATCGTGTCCACCAGAGCCTTCAAGCACGCACACATCGGAAATGCTAGACCGTCCACCCACACCAGTGCCTGTCGGTTGCATGGATGGTGACCTTCGATTCTATGAGAATGGCTGCCCTTGCGAATGGGGAGAATCCTACCGTCCTGGGGGGTATCACCCAGTGCATATCGGGGATATCTTGGTCGATCGCTACGAGATACTTTGCAAGCTGGGATACGGCTCTTCCTCTACTGTTTGGCTCGCCGCCGACAGCTGGTGAGCAGCCCTATGCAGTCCCTGGATTACACCTTTATTTCTCACTGATATTCACCATCCACTTCAAGCTCGAAACTTTTTGTGGCTGTCAAAATCCTCAGGGCGCGCCTCAGCCAGGCTGCACAGTCAGAACTGAGTCTATACCGAGTGCTAGCCAGCACAGAGGGGGCCCCTGGTGCCGCGCACCACCTTAATGAGCTCCTAACCTCATTCGACCTCATCGGTCCCAACGGCCAGCATACATGTTTCGTTTTCGAGGCTATGGGACCTAACTTGTCTGACATGCTCCGCTCACAAGAGTTCCAAGTTGGCGACCTTTTCGATGATGACTCGGACTTTTGCTATCGGTTCCCAAGACCTCTCTCGAAATGTGTCCTTAAGGGAGTTCTCCGTGGTTTAGCATACTTACATAACCACGAGGTCGTGCATGGAGATTTTCATAAAGGCAACATCCTTGTGAACGTCCTTTTCCCCCAATATTCTGGCGGTTCCTCAGACGGTTTACGTCAACCTGCGAGCGAAGCAAGGCCATTGGAGCGTCTTGATGGCAGAAAGGACCTGTGGGCACCTCGTTATCTTCTGCCGCCAGCGGATCTCCGATCATATGTCTCTACCGAGCTAGAGCCGCTCACTAAGCTCACGGATCTCGGGGGAGGTCAGTATTCTTGAATACCCCGGATGTCATGGCCACAGTGCTAAGATGCAAGATGCTAACAAAGATCACACAGCGTTCTGCTTTGGGGCGATACCAGACAAGATCGTCACTCCGGACTATCTCAGGGCTCCCGAGACAATCCTAGGGCTCAAAAACACGATTGGGCCAGGTATTGACATCTGGAGCTTCGGATGCCTGCTTTTTGAGCTTCTGACAGGTTCAGTTCTTTTTGAGGTATCCCGTATGTTTGCGGGAGGAGGCGAAACTCTCGATGATGTACATCTGATTCAGTTAACTGAAGTTGTCGGCCCACTCCCAGAGCAGATGTTCGGTGCTTGGAGACGCGGGTCATGCTACTTCGATGACAAGACGATGAAAAGAACTTTCAATCCCGGAGGCGATGAGTCTATGGAAGACTATTTCTCCCCAGACAATGAGATGAACGGAAGTGAAGACAGACTTTCCAAGTCGGACGATGGCGGATCCATCTTGTCAGAAGAGAACGAGGACGTTTCGGATTCAGAGGACATGCTAGCCTGCGTGCGGCTCAGCGAACCCTTGGAAGCGAAATTCAACCAAAGGAGGCCAGAGAATATGAGCGAAATTGAAGAAAAGCAGATATTGCATCTGTTGAGACGAATTCTTCAGTACGACCCAGCCAAGCGGCCCTCAGCGGAAGAGATACTCGGGCACGAGTGGTTCCAGACATAACCTGGTTCGTAGATTTCTTACAGAGAATGCTTCAGAGGTCTCATAACGCCTCGATTTAAGCAGGTTTACTTCACTGGAATTATTCATCACGACCAAAAATTGACGTTTAATTGATAGATTCAAAGGCAACCCTCACATTGCCATTCATGCAAAGAGATCGACACTCAATCTCGGACTTGCGTGCTTTCACCCACGGCCTTGAAAACGGTACCCCCTTAGATTCAATCATGTGGCCGTTTTTTCTCTTATTTTCACCACTCACTATTCATTTTCTCCTCCGGTCCTTTCATTTTCAATCGAGAGGCTGTAGCCTCATCCAGTGCCTGGCCAACCGAGCCGACACGCGTGGTTGCCTCACTCGCGAAGCTCGAAGGCTGCCGGTCACTAGTACACGTCGTGGTTGTGTAACCCTCCTGCAGCATGGAGTTGTACCAACTCTTGTCGCCAGGGCCCGAGGCAGCAGAGCCGACAGCAGTCCCCGACTCGAGCGACTCGTCCCCGAACGCAGGGGGTGGCCTCCAGTGCAGTCTTCCCGGCCTCTCCATTGAAGCGTTGGGCCGAGCAGCGCGCTTGAGCTTCCTCGAGGCCTCGCGGAAGAGCTGGCGCGCGTGTGGCATGCAGGCCACTGAGACGCCGACGCTGACTTCTATACAAGACCAGATGACGGTCTCCAGCACATCGTCTGTCGAGATGGGACCCTTTAGCATTTCCTGCCCGTGAAAGATAGGAGTGGAGAGAGAGCTCGTACTGGTGATATTCTCGGATGTCGCGAATGTTGACAGATTGTGGACTCGGATGGCCCCCACAACGGTGAGGAATATGCCAACACTAAACATGGCGAAGATGCCGATCTTTTTGTGAAGCGGGTGGTTCAGCTTATACAGCTGCGTGAACGGCAGGACTAGCATCCACACGTCCAGCACGACGTTTGTTCCGCCGTGGCCCAAGCCCAGGTTGTTCAGGTCGAGAACCACACCGCGTTGCTGCTTATCCTTCCAGCCTTCCCAAGCCAGCCATGTGGGTTGTCTCTGCACCAGACCAAGTGTAAAGCAGAGGACGCCCACTGTGAGGTTCAAGAAGAGCGTAGCCCAGACCACCTTTCTGAACTTTTCATCGGGGAAGATTCTTAGAAAGAAGGCCAATATAGATGCTTTGATCATCGCTATGATGAGGATATAGAGTTCCTGAACGGCCACGAGGAGCTGTTTCATGTCAGACAAGCATTGAAACGCTATGGATTGCGCAAATGACTGGGCTGTGACGACGGACCTTGAGGAATTCTGTGATTTGGTACTCATTGAGTACCCAAATTTCTAATCCAAGCCCTTGTGGAATCACTGGGTGAAAGTTGTTAGAAAGTTTCTTCACAGCTTGGCCCTTTCTCAAATCTTACTGAATTGGATCATAACTATGAAGGGGACCAGCAATACCTGTGCCAGAGTCAGTCATCGTGATTAGAATTGGTTCATGTATCGCACAGCATCATAGAGATGGCATCACAGACGTACAAATGACACTGTCACCCAATTGTCATCGGGGCCCCACTTTGTAAATCTCAAGAACTTCACCACCATTCGTACGATGAAGAAGACGGTGGCTAGGGAGAACATGGCCAGGGTCACCACGCGGACAAAATGGCGGTTATCCCCTGACGGGAGCCCGCATGTTGTTCTCGTGAAGTTGAGAAACGCTCAGCAACATGTCAGCACCGGTCGTTGGAATATTGAACCATCTTCGGGAGATACTCACATAAAGATTCGACCACTGTACAATCTTGCTTTACACATGTGCTGACAAGCAGGCCAAAACCAGGATCGACACAAAGCTCCGGCTGAGTCTTGTTAACGTATTCCGGCTGCTGCAAAGCCTGGGTTGAGCATATGATCTAACCTTATAGTCAGCACTAAGTGGTACCAGACCGATTCACCCAGCTCTTATACGGAGCTGGAAGATGTACTAACACCGCATTGCGGAGGAAGTTGTGCCGCAGTGAGCCCCAGCAGACATGGCCCACTGAGTATGACCAGGAGCCGGAGGACCAACATCGTGAAATTCGCATCAGTGATCAAGGGGCCTGATTTCAGATTCGAGGCCTGGACAAGTCCAAGCTCCTATATATCAGGACCGAAATGTCAGCCCTCGGCCCGGCCCTGCCCAGCCTAGAGATCTGCAAGACGCAGTGGGTTAAGCGTCGAGCGACGCGATCAGGTAGCGCGGAAATACCCATGACTACGGAGTATGCAGCTAGATCGCAAGCAGCTTGTGTCCCTCAGTAGCCTAGTTGAAATTCACAATCTGCAAGAAAAACGAATCTCGTAAGTGAGCACTGACAGGTAGGTCCCTAGCGGATGATCGGCACCCGGCAACAGAGCGATGGAATGCTCACACCCCACGTCACTCACCGTAGAAACGAGGATGCAGCCACTCAATTGGTCTCAGAGAACACGATGATATCTTGCTGGGACTGCCAGTAATTTCCGTGGGATGAATCAGCCTGCGGGTCTCTCCTCATATCGCCGACGCACCGGTCGTCCAAGCCGGACAGTGACTTAGTCAAGACAGGGAAACATCAAAGAAAGTGAAGCCGTCACCGGATTCGCCCATCCCAAATGCCGTATTAATTTCCTTTGTTGCTATGATGTGAAGGTGCGATCGGCAGCCGAATTGCTACTGATGCCATACGCGCCATGCCCGCAGAGCTCAGCCGCATGTGACTGACGACAGCCGTACTTAGTCCGCAGACGGCTAAGCCATCCTAAGCTCTTCAGAGTCTAGACACCCCAGGGCATTCAGCATAGTGATAATACGTCAAGGCATAGGTTTACTTAAGAGTCAGCTCTAAACATGTTTGTGAAAGCAAATTACATAATTGCATTGAGCTTATAGGAGCAAACATCAAGAAGGGGCCTACACCATGTTACCCACTCTCTCACTATACCTAATACCAAAGTTGGATAGAGACAAGTACCAGTGATAAACAGTACATACCATCTGCCTTGCCTATTCTAAGCTGTAAGCTCCCCAAATGGCAAGGCAACTTGGTCACATCAAAGAATCTTACCAGCTTCCAACAGTAGGAGTCCAAGTCTAGACATCCACTCCTTTCAAGGCTTAGCAAGAGTTCCAACACTTTCGTCTGGAGTTTCATATCCAAACCATCAAGGTAAGACTCTTTACGCTAGTAGTACAATTAATTCTCATGATAGACCCCCTTTAAAGCTGAAAGCACAAGGCGCGTGCGTCCGAACAGATCAGATGGCCCAATAACCCCGCCGCGGCACCCACGACACACAGCGATGCTTTCAAAGTTCCTACAATACATCACGTCGCGTCACTTCACGCGTCATGCAACAACAAGCTGCACCAGCTGCACCAGCTGCGCTGTCCCGCCATTTTTCATCTTTTGCTTACTGGTCTTTCCCTGGCTCTATACAATTTTTCCTTTCCTTGCTGAGCACTTCCCATGTGGAACTCATACGAAACTACTCACTGTGGACTTGGCCACTAACTGGACAACCCACCCAGGCTCAACCTGCTACTTCATAATCGACCCACGTACAAGGTCTAGTACGTTGAAAACTTCGAAAGAGTTACAGGATCTGCTTAGAGACGGGCGCCACAAGAGCACCTCTAGCTCGAGTTGATCAGGTAAGCTCTCCCTCGCGTCTGTAAGGAATGCCTTCCGGATGAACTAGGTGCGTACCGAAGTAGCTGACAGATTTCGCTCAAGCCATCACTCTTACCAACGGAACATATCGTCACGGATGGTCGGGACATCAACGATCAGAGAGACCGATCGTGGAATACGAAGAACTCGCGACGGGGATTCTCTCGACTGTCTTTACTTGTGGCCGAGATTCCGACCAAGCCGAGCAACCCTTCTTCCAAGGCCACATGACTTCGTGGCTCGTCTGGCTTGCCTTATAACCTGTCCACAGCCTAGCCGTCGATGCTGATCCCGCAATTGGATCTCTTACTCTAACAGAGTTGTTGCCGTGCCTGGCCAAGATCACGTCAACGACAATTCGCCGCCAGAATACTACTGCTGCTAATAGCGCTGGTCAAGACACTTATGGATGGGATTAATGTCACATTCCCGCAGCACATGCATCAATAGAGGATCAGGCAAAAGAACAACCACAAGAACATGAGGAAGCCATTTCTCAAGCCCCAGAATAAGGCAATCGCTGGCAGAGAAGACCGTGATTTTGAGGACCTTGGTTAACTCGAGTGGCTCACTGCTGATAGACGGACGGCGACCCGATATTTCGATGTCCTCTGACGAGATCCAAGAGACAGTGTCTGCCAAGTTCTCCTCCACCTGCCTTTTCTCAGTTTCTCAGATTTTCCCCTGAGTTCTTGGTCTCCGGACTGTTCCACACTCAGCCATGTCTATGCCCATGTAGCTCAACTGCTGATGATGAGTGAGATAGCATTTGCTAAGCAAGTACCCTAAGATCTACTCACTCTCGCTTCGTAGAGTCTCTGTTGATGTGTAATTAAGAGAGCCCACTCGGCTCCTTACTGGTGCGGCCCCTCGCATCTCAATCAGTTCGGCTTCCAGCTCGAGGAATTGCGAACCTACACATCTTCTCCTCTGCATCAGATTCAAACAGTCTTCGGACTTGTCATAACTCTGCCAGCTGTACATTGCCTGGTTCCCACCCATAAGTACATGCGCCGGCCTCAAATATTGATCATGGTCCGATGCGCCATGCTGACTCGTAAGTTATCCATCCCTCCTGATTCTGTATCAGTCACTTTCTAACTTGACGCCCAGCTAGCCGCTTTTCTCTAAATATCTTTTCAAGCCCTCACAGTGATCCTATTCGGATTTCTCAGTATTCATTGAAGATGAGCTTTTCTGGCAACGGCGTTTGTGTCTCTAATTCATATTCAACTACATAGATCCAGGCGGGTGGACATAGTCTCACACTCCATCGGCTCCATGAAGATCATACACCAATCCCTTAAATCCGTTGAGCTTCCGAAGTTGCGGATTTGCACATCTCCCCTGCTTGCCATTTAGCAGATCTCACAATTGCCCTCATTCTCAGTTGATATTACCTGGCAACGGCCTGTCCGACTGCAAAGGTCCAGCCCGCTGTGTCAAGATACCTGCCCACCCCAGCCATGCAGTGGTCGGTTTGGTTAAGCTGGGATCTGGACGTCACATCCTCTGGGTTGCGACAGCGAAGTCGTTCTCAAGAAGAGCTCTCTCCCGTGGCTCATATTCTAGCTGACTGATGAGAACAAATCTCCTCTGTGGCGGCCTGAACTCTTGGGCTGTGCCTTCCTCCACGTCCATGCTACTGCCCCCGCGACGTCGCCCAATCTCGTGGGCTCCAGAGTTAATAGCTGCATACATTGCTGTTTAGTGCGGTGCTTTGAGAGAGGGCTCACACGGCTCCTATGCCTTCCCAGCTATGAACATATTACTTTAAAGCATCTCCGCTCAGAATACAAGTTGCTTTTGTGGTTTCAAATTATGTCTATTGGTGACGCCTCATTCGGGGTTATAAGTTGTCCTATGCTTCCCTGAACTCTCTTCCTTGACTCTGCGTGCTTCATATAATAGAAGTCCCCTTCAGCTCTAGCCGTGAGGTCGACACAGCAGAACATACACGCTTATTTAACATAAGTAGCGTGTTCTCAACATCGTGACTTTGCAAAACTGGAAACTGGAGCAGATTCTCAACTTACCTAAATCTCTCATTAACATTCCGCATTTAACCTACCTCACTTAGGCTTCTCAATTATTCTCAAGATCATCATAAGCAAAGTTCAGTCTAGGGGTAGGCTAAACATACAATCAAACATGTCTGACGTACAGCACCCCAGCATTAAGTATTATATTATGTGTCATGAACTCTTAAATGAAACGATTGCACATCTCTCATGCTAGATCAAGCTCCGACCTCTGACCTCACACAGTGTCACGGCACTATTTCACAACTTACAAGCCTTCGTCGCCCAGGCCACAGAGCCTCATCTCATATCTTCCGCCATGCCGCGCCCGGCATCAAGCCTTGCTAAAGTAGGCGTGCGCCTTCCGCAGGTCCGGCCTTCTCCTGTTTCACCGTCGTGAGGCGCGGAGACTCTCCTGCCAAAAAAAAAAAGAAGAAGAGAAACAAGGAAACAAAACTAGATTTTTATAAACAAAATACAAAGTCTTCTTCAATCTAGAAATTTAGCTTAACATCAGGCAAGCTCTGAGGTTCTGGGGTGGGACAGTCTCATTGGTTTTCTATCTCCAGCAAGTTCCACTTTCGGCAGGTACATTCTACCAATTCTGTCACCTCGACAGTGGCGTCGAGTCTTCTGTATAATCACATTGCTGTCTGTTGAGTTCAACGACCAACTACTTACACTCAGGCTGAACATTACTTGAAGACAACGAATTCCCCAGATGATTACGTTGCAGACATCAGGGAACTACAAGTCCAGCAAGTATAGCACGTAAGGTTGCCCGGGTCATTTGACGATTACGTGGACTTCCTGAGGTCGTCATATTCAAGGACGCAGCCCACTGCACCAGCTCACCACTCAATTCCGTCACTCAACTCTGCCACCACATCCGCACCCAACTTCATCACCCAACTCTCTTATCCAAGTCCCTCACTCAGCCCCCTCATCCAATCCCCTCACCGTCCCGACTTGCCATGTATCCCTCCTAGCATCCTCCAGAGGATTCCAACTCAACTTACCTACCTTCTCTTCTAACACCACTGCCCGGGTCATCCGGCCACCCAACTACACACCGAGGTCAAACCTTGCTTCATATCCTACTCGCCACACCTAGGTCATCTCACAAATCACTCACCTCCCAGAATTTACGGCCATCTTTCCCAAGATCCCACCACAGGTCTCCAACTTACCTAACAAATGGTCAAAACCACAAAAGGGTCCGATGCCCAAAAGTTTACACACACCAAACATTGGCTCAACATTGGCTCAACATCAGCTCAAAATTGGCTGGACATTCATCCGTGTCCATCCCACTGCACCCACATCGAGAAGCTGTCTCCTGGACTTCCGGAACTCGCACTTTTCCTTTGCTTACTTGGAAAGTGAGTAATCCAAACAATCGGGCAGTGGAGAATTCAGGAACAAACAAACACCCTGGCACGGAACTCGCATCACTGTCCGACGGGAGAACCGACCCGTTCCTTCCCAATACTAACCAGGTTCAGGCCAATTCTTCCTCAACCCACCACCTACTACTCTTCCTCCAGCTACCCCTAGAATACTCAGCCTACCACTTCTTGAATCTATTATACCTCCTTTACAACCACCCTTCTCCCAGCTATCCTCAGTGCACTTAGCCTACCTAAGTACTTAGGTGATACCTATAATTCTTCCTCCAGCTGCATCTCACACACTCAGCCGCCCACCTCCCACAGCCCTTCCTCAGGCTACCCTTGGCATACGGCCTACCATCTGCCACTCTTCTTCCACCTACCAGTCTTCCTCCACCTACCCCTAGCACACAGCCTTCCACCTACCACTCTTCCCCCAGCTAGCTACCTGGCACACCCAGTCTTCCACCTACCATTCTTCCTCCACCTATCCCTAACTCACTCAGCCGACCACCTCCCACAGCCCTGCCTCAGGCTACCTACCCCTGGCACACAACCTACCACCTACCACTCTTCCCCCAGCTAACTAACTACCTGGCACACCCAGCCTGCCACCTATAACTCTTCCTCCAGCTAGCTTCCTGGCACACCAAGCCTACCACCTACAACTCTTCGTTCAGCTACCCCTAGCACACAGCCTACCCACCTACCACTCTCCCTCCAGCTATCACTCTTCCTCCAGCTACCATTCTTCCTCAGGCTACCCCTGGCCATCCTACTACCTACCACTCTTCCTTCAGCTGCCCCCTAGCATACTTACCCTGCCGACATGCCTATCGGCCAGCCCGCCGAACAGCCCAGCCACCAGCCTTCCCGACCCCCATCCCACCCCCCTCCCATCCCGCCTGCTCAAATGCAGCCCTACCTTGACTACAACTCCCAGCCCATCTGGGCTGGCAATGGTGTTCCGATCTTCGATCCGTTCTTGCCAATGCCTCACCTCCCTGGCCACATCGCCATCCCGTCACCTACGAGCGGCTTCGCCTTCCACCAGGCAGGCGCGACACCCACCCCCTTCAATTTCAATCTTCCTACGCAGTTCCCAGCTGCCCAATTCAACGCCTTCGGCTCAAACTTCCACGATGTAAGTCCTTCCTCCTCAACACAACTGCAACATCCAACTTCAAGCCACCCAGCACCTTGTCTTCTCATTACCACTGCATCAGGGTCGCACCCTACTGTCACTCCTTTGGTCATCCATCTTGGCTTCCTTGCTTTTGCTTTTGCCAGTCGTTCCTTGCATCACAGCCATTGTCTTCAACTTCTGGTGCCTTATGAACCCCAGTGTTGCTGGCTCAGCCGGGTTCTCCTTGGTTGGTGACTCCCCTCTTGGTCTTTTGCTTCATCTGCTGGCTTTCGTCCCATGGCTTTCGTCTGATGGACCTCTTTCCCTGTTTTCTACTGCTTTCAGCATCAGGATTCTGAGGATGGCTACCACAAAGATGCAAAGCCGGGCTGACAAGAGTTGTGCAGTCTACCATGGACCCTGTGCAGCCTTCTGTTGAGCCTGTGGCCAAGGGCGAGGACCAGACCTCTTCGATACCCTTGATCTGCCTGCTTTGCCCAAAGCACCCCAAATTCTCCGACATCTCTCACCTACTAACCCACATCTCCTCCAAGTCTCATCTAGCAGCCCAGTTCAAACTGCAGCACTCTGGAAAGGCTGAGGACAAGCACGCCCTTGACCAATACAAGCTGTGGAGCGACAACAATGGCGTGGATAAGCTGGTCGCCAACCGCATTGCAGCCAAGGAGCTGAAGAAGCCTGCAAAGAGACAGCGGTTCGTGGGAGTCAAGGTATGTGTCGAGTGATGCCTACTATGTGTCCAGATCAGCTACTTACACCGGCCGCAGAAAGAGACAGGAACAGACGTCAAGCTTGAGGTTGACGACAGCATTGGTGCACATTTGGAACACACCCCTCTGTATCCCAACCCCAATATTTGGCACCTGCATGCCCCCCGCGAAAACTCCTTCGCAACCTTCTACGGTACTCCTCCTGCCTACAGCGACCACAGTGCGTACCCGCTCCCCGACTCCCCTCAGAGCTCCGCCTTCATCAAGCAAGAGACCTCGCAGTCAGGAACGGACACCGGAAATACCAGTTTCCTCAGTTCCGCCGGTGGCATTGATGATGGCAACGACGCGTCGAAGCTCAAAGGAACAGTTTATCCTGGCATGGGCCTGTTCGATGCAGCGACCCCACTCCAGAAGCGTAAGCGGAACCAGAAGAAGGACGCATCGGTCATTCGCAACATGGAGATGACTTCTGCCTCTATCAGCATGGATGAGGAGGTCTGGGACATTACCATGTCTGAGGTCACCAGGACGAGGAACGTCTATGACAGCCCTTCAATCGACGGAAGTCCTGTATGTCTCCTGCCCTTCATATAGCTGACTTGTTTCGTCAAACTCTAATGTGATGGCTCAGGATTCCAAGGACGAGGTTCCTTCAACCACCAAGAAGCGTCGCAGCCGTCTGCCCACCTTGGCAAGCGCTGGCCCTCGCCGACAGACCAGAGCAGTCACACGTGCAGCCAGTAACGTCAAGGTTGGCAAGCGCCGATCCGCTCGTCAAGCCAAGAATAACATCAAGCTTGAAGGGGGACTGGAATCTGAGGATGACTCTAGTCATCGTCTTGAAGATGAGGAGGAGGCCGTTGATGGAACCCCAGCAAGCGATGTTTTCCAGGACCACCATCAGGTCAGGCAGGGTATGTATACCACCTCCTAGGGGATTTTAAATCATTGATTCCAGGAAAAACTGACAAAAATTGGCAGATGCTTCTGAGACCGCCCCTGAGGCCGTCCCTGGCCCTCGTTTTGATCTCGCCTTTCGACACGCCATGAACACCCTCCCATCGAACACACCCTTGATGACGTCGTCCTCACTCTTTCCCCGGTCGAACCAGAGCTTTTTCCCGGGATTCGGCATGAAAGAGAACGACAGCATGGCCTTCCCCATGCACCATCAGGGCGGCATGCATGGCTACTTCCCTCAGAACCGCCTGTCTATGCAGACAGGCGCCAGTGGCTTCAATCCGCTCTACTTGCAGCGCCAGGACAATTACCCCTTCCTTTACGGTGGCCACTCCTTCGAGGTGCCGAAGCCCGCCACTCCGGTTTTCCAGACCATGAACGGCTCCGATCTTGGCGGCCTGGGATCCGCACCTGCCTTCCCGCCTGGCCATCCTCAGCACGAGGAGTTCGACATGTAGTCGTCCCCAGCCCGTTTCTTCACGTCAGACGGTGGCTCGACATACCAAGTCTCGCTATCGGCAGTGACATATTCATTAGTCGTTTACACCGCATAACTGCCCCATGGCGACTGCGAATTGGTTCTTAGATGCTTAGCGACATTTGAAGCGCGGCAGCATCACATCATGGGTTCAAATAGAATGCTGGTGCTTTTCCAAGATACTCTGATCATGGATTGTGCCCGGCCGGCCCCTTTGTTTCATCTAGCGACAGCCTACATAGGGCATTCATCTTTTTTTGGGATCAAGAGTTTTTCGCCTTCGGGACATGGCGTTTAAAATTTGGGCACTGCGCGGGGCGACGCGGCGGGGACCACTTTGGGGCCTTGCATTCGGCACCTACCTACTTGGTCTGGTCACAAACCTCGTCCTAGCCCTCTATGGGCAGTTATGCTTAGATTCGGCGGTTTACGGGGATTCGTTCATGAGGGCAGATGGTTTTAGTTTAGCCACTCGCTTCAATAACACACATTGCGTTGCTTTCAATATTCATGACTTCAGGTTCGTGATCGCAAAACTTGCTTAAAGCGACAACTTGCACACATAGGCGTTCCTGGGCATTATTGTAAGCTATAGCTGTTCTACACCAGAGATCAATTGGTCGATGACCTGGTCGTTCACATGCCCACCCAGCACGTCACTCATCAGAGACACAGCCCCGTGCAGCCTTCTTGACTTGATCTCGTCCTCCAGATCCCTCGATTTCTTGGCAGCCACCTCCAGCACCTTCCTCGGAATCCTGGCCAGCCTCGCGACGTTCAGCCCATAGGACCGATGCGCGACACCTTCCGCAACCTCGTACAAAAACGTGATTTCCTCATCAGCATCGGGCCCGTCGTCGGCCCCGCTGTCGGCGCCGTCAGCTTCCCCGGCGGCGTGGTTGGGCTTGGTGGCCGTGAAGCGCATGTGGACGTTCTTCACAAGGCCGCCATACCCCTGGGATACTTTTGCGAGGTTCTGGTAGTGCGTGATGAACAGGGTCAGGCACTTGGTCTCGCGGACGACGTGGTCGAGCACCGCGTGGGCGATAGCGGCGCCGTCGTGGGTGCTCGTGCCGCGGCCCAGCTCGTCGAGGACGACGAGGCTTCGGGGAGTCGCGGACCGCAGGATGGCGGCCGTCTCGGAGACCTCGACCATGAAGGTGC
The DNA here is from genome assembly GCA_023522825.1 of Diaporthe ampelina. NCBI lineage: Eukaryota > Fungi > Ascomycota > Sordariomycetes > Diaporthales > Diaporthaceae > Diaporthe > Diaporthe ampelina. Next base: position 402,869 of record JAMFTM010000021.1, on the reverse strand, counting down.
TCTCGCCGCGGAACAGGTTGTCGCGGGCGCCCATGCGCGTGTGGATGCTGTCCATGAGCGTGAGGGACATTGAGTCGGCGGGCACGAAGGAGCCGACCTGTGCCAGGAGGACGAGGAGGGCGACGGCGCGGACGAAGGAGGATTTGCCGCCCATGTTGGGGCCCGTGATCAGGTGGGCTAGGGGGGAGGGGCTGGAGAGGGAGGTGGTGAAGGGGATGTAGCCGTTGGGGAGGGTGTGTTCGGCGATGGGGTGCCGGCCTTCGGTGATGGAGACGGTTGGAGGGGTGGAGGATGGGAGGAAGGTTGGCTTGGTGTAGCCTGGGAGGGATGCTACTTGGGCGAGCGAGAAGAGGCAGTCGAGAGTGGCGAGGGCGGAGACGGCATCGCGTAGGGGTTGGTATTGTGCGCCGATGGAGGACAGCAGCGACTTGAAGGCATCGTCGCATGCGGCTGCCAGCGACTCCTTGTGCTGATCGCGCTCACTGATCATGCGGACAACATCGGGGGTGTGGAAGCGGGACAGCTTCTTTGTGCCGCTGATCTTCATCCAGGAGGCCGGCACCTTCTTCAGGTCGGTGTTGGGGACTTCAATCAGGAAGTCAATCCCAGCGACTGTGGCGTACGACACCGGTGTCTTCTTTCCAAGTTTGGCGGCCGCCTCTGCCCGGTGAGCGTCCAGCTCCTGCTCCACCGCCGCGATGCCGAGCTTGTGTTCTGTGATGTCGTCCGTCTCTTCTGACTCGAGGAAGAAGTTGTATTTGTCGTCTGCCCGGGCCGCTGCTGGGTTGATCTTCTCCAAGAAAGAGACCACCACCTCGCCAATCTCCGGTATAGAATACACCGCTTCCCTTAGCAGTCTGGACTTGAAGCCTGTATCCTCGGGAGTCTTGATTTTGCTCTTGGGGAATTCCATAGAAATTTTCTGCAGTATTTGTAACGTGTTCAAAAGTTCTGGCCGGGAGCACTTGTTGTAGTAGACACGAATGAGACTCCTCTCAAGATCGGTCTTGATGTTTGTCAGTAGGCCCTCCAGCTTGTCAACCCTCCAGTCGGACTGATTGTCGTGCAACTCTTCGACGGCTGCCACTCTCTCCTCAAGTTGCTCTTTGTCAAGCAGGGGCCTGCCGATCCATTTTCGCAGCAGTCTTTGCCCAAATCTTGTGTGTGTCTTGTCAATTGCCCACAGGAGACTGCCTTTGTCTGAATGGTCGGTCTGGTTCCTGTAGACTTCCAAGCTTTCCAGCGTTGTGCCATTGATAAGCATGTGAGTCCTCGTAGAAAACGAGGTAAAGTATTTGGTCAGGTCAAAAATGTGTTCTAGACCATATTCGGTCAGATGATTGATCATTGCCGATAGGCAGATTGTGACGGCTTCGGGCAGGTGCAAGACCTTTTCGAGCAGAGCCGAAGCCCGCTCGTCATTGTCCTTCAGCTTCCCTGCATAGAACTGTGTCACATGCGAATAAGCCTCGGCGGCCATAGTCTTGCCCTTTGGGACCCTCTCGATACGGCTGCGGTCCCCAAATACGTTGGTGCTGCTTCCAGAAAGGTGTTGAAGGAGCTTGTCGCTAGCCTTGGTCAGGTCACCGACAATGACGAACTCGCAAGGCGAGATGTGCAAAAGTCGAGTCTCGATTTCGCGGCGCATGAAGCCGTCTTCGAACGTGTCGTAGATGATATCTCCGGTGGCTGGTTGCACCGCCAACATGCCCACGTCTACCTTCTCGTCGGTCCCAGAACCTTTGGCCGTAGATTCTGTAATGCATAGCAGGTAGCCGCCTGCCGGAGCGCCGCTGCCGTTCTTGTCCGTGGACTGATCCAACTCGCCGAGCTCGTCGACGTAGGTTCCTTTCGTGTAGACATTGGTGAGCTTGCGAACGAAAGGCGCATTGCGGTTGTCTCCCGCTTTCTTGAGCGCTGCTGTCTCAATCTGGCGGACGACGCCAACCTTGTGTCCAGCTGCTACTAGTCGTTTCGCATGAACCGGAAGGCGATGTACTGGAATACTCGCAGATGCGAATCGGTCTAGATGGGCTTCGGAGGGGTCTGAAAGACAGTCAGTAAATTGTGCTAGACTGAGCAGTCCAGGCCGAGTACTTACGTTCATCATAGCGGAACTTGCCAGGGATACAGACGATGCTCAGCTCTTTTGCAGCAATGCGAGCGTCTTCACCGAAGAATTTGAACTTGTAGCCGACCTCTACAATGAGAATTGTGTCCATGTGCTTCCTCTTGATGTCCAGAAACTGGATCTCCATGGGTGTAAGCTTGCCGGTCTTGGCACCCTTCTTCTTGTTTGATCTGGCGGGGCGCGCTGCCTCCTCTTCAGCAGCATCTTCCCCATCCTCGGCCTCGTCGTCCAATGCAGCTGTGTCATCGTCTATTTGGAAGTTCCGGCGCTTGATCATGGCTATACTGTCTGGGTTTCCGAGCTTCTTGACGAATTTCCGATGCAATTCCTCCTTCCGCCGCTGAGAAGCTGCGTCTTCGTCCGCATCATCGTCTTGAGGGTCATTTCCACCATTAATCGGTCGAGACTCATCATACACGTAGCGACCTGTTCGGGCAGTAGCTTTGACCGCGGTGGACGACGTCTCTAGTCGAGGGGAAGAGGGCTTGCGCAAGAAAGCGCTCTGCTGCGGTGGCTGGTCCTTTGACTTCGCACGCTTCAGGGAGGGCTCTTCGGGTGCGTCGTTGCCATGATCTGTGTCTTCCTGGAGAGGTCGCTTGCGAGAAGATGGACTGTCGTCGGCAGCGGTGCGACCAGATGGCGACGGTCGCTGGTCCTCGGCCTGGCGGTTCCTCTGGATGGACTGCGAGAGGCCATTGACGGTCTTTGGGGTGAAGAAGCTGGTCAGGGATGCCTGCCGCTTCTCAGGATTCTTGGATGGGCCCGCCATGATTGTCAGATCCTGAACATCACTGGCTGGTGACGCTGGTTCTCTGGCGCCAGGTGCTTAACGCGTGCAGTAGCTTCGGAAGACGCGTCTCGTTATCTCAGGCGGAGCGGGAGCTCCCCTCTCGTCTGGAGCTGGGATAAGGTGGCGTTGTGCATGATCCGTGCACCCCACCCAACTCCCGCAACTCCCCCATCTCTCCCCAGGAACAAGACGGGCTGCAGTGGGACGAACTCCGCTCATTCGTGGGATCGGCAGCACTTTATTTTGACTTCGCCTGGTTGGTCGACTACCCCAAAAACTCCCTGTACAGACGGCAGACAATTTCCTACTTCAGCATTCGCCTCTAAAAGGCTTCGATGCCTTACATGTGTGCCGAGTCAGAGCCAGCATACCAAAAGCCCAATGTCGTGTCCTGTGTCCCAATCGACTGTCCCTCGAGCGGTCATGGGAGCTCGAGAGGCGAGGAGCAGGAAGAGGATGCTATGATTCCACATGCCATGACTGGGTCGATCAATTGATCTCGCAGGGCCATTCTTAGCTTCTCACAATCCAGAGCGGATTTCTCTCACATCCACGACTCGGACCACGGGCCCGAATGTGCTGCAACGACACCGTTCGACAGCTTGCCTGGGCCATTATCCAACATCAGCCCTGGCATCAGCCGACCTGCGAACACGCGTTGGCGCCTGTCAGTGTTCACCTGAGATGCCCGTGGTGGACTTGGCTGTTGGCTCTTGGAAGCCTGGCAGGCCTACTGTACGGCCGCGGACGCTTGGCCCGAGCAGCCCCCTCCGAGCCCGGTGCGGTGGTTCTATTCTTGAAGACTTCTGCGCTGTCACATGGGCGAATCTCATGTCCGACCGTCCACCGTCCTGCCGTGGGTGGTGCCGTCCCGCCCGAATCTCGAGCACGCCAAGAGCTAGGATCGCTTCCAACCCCGGCACCCCTGGTGGCACGACATGGCCTCCCTGAGACTAGGGGCCCGGCTCAATTCAGGCTAAATGGCAATGCGGAAGAATTGCTACAATGCCTCTTGGCCGAGCTACAAGCACTACGGTACCTCCAGATCCTGATTCAACCTCTTCAACTTCGCCGCAAGCGCGCGCCTTTAACCTTGACTAGCAGGCGCCAGTTGCTTTCTCCCGGGAGCCCAGAGCAGGCCTTGGATCCTGGCATATCTAGGCACGAGCTCAACGATCATGAAAGAGGTCAAGGCCTTCGAGTTATTGGAATTGTTACCATCCTTTTGTTCAGCTATGACGGGTACATCTCATAACGTCTTGCGGGCCGAACTTGTGGCCCCTCCTGCTCAGGCGAGCCGACTTTCCGGTGGGAGCCTCGACAGACGGCAAGAGGATCGACGTGTCCTGGGGGCTTCATCAATTCCACATCCTGAGTCTCGCCTTCTGGAAAGATTCTTATGGGGATCGGCCGGAATTTAATACTCGACCTGCAGATATGTCGGGCAGGCACATCAAGTTGAAACATCTCGCATAGTACGACAGTGCCATTGTCTCTTCCGTCTGGACGGATTCGGCCGAGTGCAGGTCTGTCCAATACGTGCACGTGTCGAGAATCTTTTTGGGCCTTGCACAATTGGCATGATCCAATTCAGGACGCTACTCGATCTCCTCTCGGGCTGCACACCACCCTGTTCTTTTCTTTTCCTCTAAGGCGAGGTTGTCTTGGGACCACGTTCCTTCAATGGATCGTTTGATCTCAGCTGCAAGGTCATGCGCGTTCATGTGGGTACCAGTTTTCAACGGCCCTAAAGGCCAGGTCCAGCTGTCGAGGTTGACAGCTTCCCCACGGGCAACAAATGGGCATCCCCGGATTCCCCTTATCCTGGTAGGGGCAATGCCTGTTACCCATCTTCCCCTAGCTGGATGCAGCCGAGCATCCTGGTCGTCGAAGCCTTTCCAAGCATGTAGGCCCACATTTCCATTTATCCAACTTCTGCCGGTGTAGTGTGATCCCAGTCCATCGGGCAGCCTACCCCAAGTTCCATAGGGTGCTGGGCCAGCCTCGCCCGGTGGTCACATTGTCTCGGCCCTACTTGTACAGGTGCTACCTTCTGGTCCATCTCGCCTAGGCTGGCAGATCCAATTTATGCAGAGTAGCCGGTCCGCTTGCCCGTACGTGCCTTTGGCCTGGACAAGGTTGTTGTCTTCCTGGTTGAATATACAGTTGTTATATATTCCTGACCCACTCCCCTTTTCGTCTCGCACCAAGACTTCGTTCATCAGTCAACTTCACTTGGCCATACGACACTGGGCACACCACGCTGTGGCTGCTCGGAAGTTCTGTCCTACCCAATTCTTTTGAGATTCTCGCCTAGCCCATTGCCTCGGGTCTTCAAGCCGTCAGCATGGGTATCTTCAAGAGAGAGGCGCCCAACAAGACGGCAACGGTTGTTGCCCAGGAGGAGGCTCCCAAGTTCGAGCGTGTGAGCTGGACCAAGGAGCCTGGTCTGAGGAAGCTTTACTGGCACGCCTTCGTCCTGTGTATCGCTTCCGCCACCACCGGTTACGATGGCATGTTCTTCAACAGTGTTCAAAACTTCGAGACATGGAAAGACGTAAGTTTTCATCTCTGGTCCTAGGGCGTGCTGGCACTTGCTAACCAAGCAACGAACAGCATTTCGGTGACCCACAAGGTTCGATGCTTGGTTTGCTCGGAGCGATCTACCAGATCGGCAGTGTCGCTTCTATCGCTATTGTACCATGGTTCGCCGACCACCTCGGCCGTAAGCCGCCCATCATTATCGGCTGTGTCATTATGATCGTGGGAGCTGTCATGCAAGGTGCCGGCAACACCCTTGGTGTATTCATCGGTGGCCGTTTCCTCATGGGTTTCGGCAACTCTTTCTCGCAGCTGGCCTCTCCTACGCTCCTGACAGAGATCTGCCACCCTCAGCACAGAGCCCGTCTGACAACGGTGTACAACTGTCTCTGGAACGTCGGTGCGCTCTTCGTCTCGTGGCTCTCTTTCGGCACAAACTACCTCGGCAACGAGTGGTCTTGGAGGATCCCGGCCCTGCTTCAGGCTTTCCCTTCGGCCATCCAGCTCTGCTTCATCTGGTGGGTTCCCGAGTCGCCACGTTACCTGATCGCCAAGGACAAGCACGACCAAGCCCTCGAGATTCTCGGCAGATACCACGCCAACGGAAACATCAACCACCCGACTGTTCAGTTCGAGTACCGCGAGATCAGGGAGACCATCGCCCTCGAGCTCGAGGCCAAGAAGTCGAGCAGCTACCTCGATTTCCTCAGGACCAAGGGTAACCGCTACAGGTTGGCCATTCTCATCTCTCTCGGTATCTTCTCGCAGTGGTCCGGCAACGCCATCATCTCCAATTACTCGAGCAAGCTCTACGACTCCGCCGGAGTTACCGACTCGACCGCCAAGCTGGGCCTCGGTGCCGGCCAGACCACGCTCGCCCTCATCGTCTCCGTCACCATGGCCATGTTCGTCGACAAGCTGGGTCGTCGCCCCACCTTCCTCGCCTCCACGAGCGGTATGCTGGGCACCTTTATCTGCTGGACGCTCAGCACCGGCCTGTACGAGGATAAGGGCGCCGAGGGCGGCAGGTACGCCATGATCTTCTTCATCTGGATCTTTGGCATCTTCTACTCGCTGGCCTGGTCCGGTCTCCTGATTGGCTACGCCATCGAGGTCCTGCCTTACAACCTGCGTGCCAAGGGTCTCATGATCATGAACCTGTCGGTCCAGGTCGCCCTCACCCTCAACACCTACGCCAACCCCCTCGGCTTCGATGCCTTTGAGCCCCACACCTGGAAGCTCTACCTCATCTACACCGTAAGTACATCCTGCATGCAAATCATAGGCTTATCAAAGCCCGATGAGATCATGGCCGCTGACTCTCTCTGCCACAGTGCTGGATCGCCGGCGAGTTGGCCTTCGTCTACTTCATGTACGTCGAGACCAAGGGCCCCACCCTCGAGGAGCTGGCCAAGATCATCGACGGCGACAACGCCGCCGTCGCGAAGCTGGACCTCCAGCAGGTCGAGAAGGAGGCTGCCATCGAGTCCCACGAGGAGCACTTCACGGGCAAGTCCTAAGCTTGCTACGTTGCTTGCATGCTGGTGGAGCGTTTGGTTCCTACATCCATATATGTGTATAATGATATTTCCGCATGGGGAGGGGGACAGTGTGTCTTCTTAGTTCAAAATGGCAGTCTTCAACCAACCATAGGGTAAATAGATGGTCCTAGATACTGTCTTGCGCCGGCCGACCACCAGGGGTTTGGGGGCCGGTGGCTGCTTCACAGAGCCCGTTGAGGCTCTATAGATTTTTACTGCAAATCTCATCCAGCGCATTATACCCCGAGCATGACCGTTCGTTATTCCTAGCCTTGATCGTGATCCTTTTTGTCTACCTCCGATGTCTCGCGTGTCAAATAAAGTGGAGCTTGTCAGGTAGAGTAGAGCTTACGGATCCGCGGGCCGTGACCCCGGCCCAACACATCGCAGCCCCCAAAACTGCCCCTTGATTGTACAGCTGAACAGTCCACCTAGTGCTCTCCAATCAGTGTGTTAGAGTGGGCCAAGCAAATGGATTCGGAGCAATGGATTTGGAACACTGAGGTGTCATGAGGACACCACTTCCAGGACGAAGATCTCCGGTCCAATTCCAGCGAGGCGTGCCTGGGCCGCTGGTGGCCTGGACGCCGGGACGGTCGAGAGCGTGAGTGGCGACATTGAGTAAGCAGCAAAGTACTTCTGCTTGCTCGTGTATGCGCAAACTACATGCAGTGAAGATCCACGGCTCACGGCCTGTACCAGCAATAATCGTTGTGGAAGGCTGCCATTCAAGCATGACTTATCGTCCAGGTACTGCAGAAACAACCTACAGCAACGTGTTCGTGTAGGTAGCAGTTGATCATCCAATTCATTAATAGAAAGAGACGCAAAGCCAAAGGTAATAATATTACCACTATGGATGGCATCCAGCAGCCCCAAAAGGGTATTTATATACAACAGCACGGCTTGGACAACAATGCCGGCTATATCCCAAGCAGCCCCGTCTGATAATGGCCACATCTATCCAGCCTAGGTCAACCATAATACCACTGAGACCTAGCCATCCTCTCCAAAGCAATGGCCCTTCAGCCCCTTGGACTTCATACTCTGCCTTCTGCGCTCCCGCTCAGCATTGAGCCGCCGCGCCTCGTTGGGTGTTCTGTGGACTTGGCGGCGCGGGGGCTTTGACGCTGGGGGCTTGCGGTCCCTGGAGACGGCATCAAACGCCTTCAGATCCGCCAGAAAACGGCGTAGGCGAAGGCCGGTCCTGTCGCGGATCCATGCGTCCAGATCTTCGTCGCACGCGGCGCAGATAGCCATCTTCAAACCTAGAAGGATATCTCTGTCGTTGATATCCCTGTCCAGGTGGGCAGCAGACTCGTTCGTGGCTGCGGATGGAGCTTCTCCCGGGGATCCGGCCTTCCCTTCGGTCTGACGTCTCGAGCGTTGGCCGCTGGGGGAGCCGTAGTTGGACACCAGTTCTTGCGAGGCCTCAATCTTTGCAGCGGCCTGTTGAGCTGCCTCGAGCTCGATCTTCTTTTCGTATTTTCTCCTCTCATCCATGTCATCAAGCTTCTGTATTACTGCATCGAGCGCTTTCTCGAAGGAATATGATCTTCGAACCGCACATGTCCACGTATCTGGCAGCTGCGGCGCAGTATTGGAATCCTGAGGGTTTGGAGCATTTACCTTCCCCGACTGTGCCGCGGTAGCCTCTGTCTCCTCTTGTATGGTGGTTGGAACAGGCGGAAGTTTTCCATGCGACTTCCGCTGCAGGATTGTCACTCTGGACCATGGCTTGCATAACGACTGGCCAATGTGGTGACGGCTGGTCACTTGGGACTGAGATGGCGTTGTTGGAAAGTCTTTGGGCGGTGTCGCGGGTTTCTCTTCCAGATGATCGGCAAGACCGACCGTTGAGTGCTTGGAGTGAGGCACTTTTGGAGGTATGGGGGGTCCATGTCCGGACTCAGCAGATTTTCTGGCTCTCTCGGTCATCATGGGAGGCCGAGACTGGCCAGGAGCTGGATCCTTCGCTGGCACCGGCGGCCTTTCTTGCGTCCCTGCCAGAATGTTGACTCCTGCATTTTCGTGATCTTCCGGAGAGGGAGAGTTATCATGTATCAAGACCCCTGCGGTCGGCCATTGTGATGTGTCTTTCATGTGCCGACGAGGACTTCTCCATGGTATAGGCTGGCGCTCGATCGGTAGCTCTTTGCGACGGGGCGTGTTGGCCAGCGAGCTGACACGGCGGGGGGATGAAGAAGATGATGACGTGTTGTTCGGTTCCGGCTGTTTGCTTTGAGGTATGGCCGGACTCGGGGAGTCAAAGTACGCATCGATGATACCCAATTTGTCCGAAGGCGTTAAATATGGCTCAGCTGCAATCGCTTGTGACGGATGGATGTGATCGACCGAAAACTTCCTGGTGCCGTGGCTTTTGACAGCAGTGGGCCCACCGGTTTTGCGAAGCCAAGGCAGCAAGGCTTTATTGATCGGTGGTCCTGGTTTGTTAGATGATTGCTGCTGGATCCGCGGTCCAGAAGAGCCAGCTTCACTTTCATGGCTAGAATCAGCCACTGGGTCCCCTGGAACCGAATCCTGCTCCGATGGGGTAACAGTACTCCCGTCGACTTGCACATAGTCTACGGGCTGATGTCTCCCGCCTCGATTATTTGCAACTGTTCGCCGCTGAGCAGTGGACTCTGGAATCTTTGGCATCTGCTCACGAGAAGTGACAGCCAGTCCGGCAGCTTTAAACTGCTTGTGATAAGGCAGAAGCTCTGTCACTGTATCTAGAGTCGTCGGAGAGTCTGATACCGTAGGCGTGACGAGTGGTAGCTCTGGGTTTCCTTTGGTGTTGACTACCGAGGAGTACCTCTCAAGTTGCTTTGTGAAGCGGGCCAAGTTCTTCGACTGCTCTCGAGTCTGTGGTGCCCCAGAAGGTGGAATGGGGAGCGCCTTGTTTTTGATAGGCGATACTAGACACGAAAGACAGTCCTGCTGAGACATTCCATTGCTGAACGACTCTTCGGCTAGTGGACCAAGAGTTGCAACACGGCTGTCTGCCACCGCTCTAGCCGAGGGATATCCCGTTTGTTGACGAGGTTTGCTAATAGGCCTAGCACTCCGGGAGGGAGGAGGAGCGCGAGCGACGTAGCTAGCGTGCCTCTTTGCGTTGTTTCTCGGGAATTTTATTGTGTCGGCGCTGCTGCTACCGTCAAGGGCCCCGACATGAGCATATTCGGGCTGCCTCTCTGCTGAGGCTCCTGGCAAAACTCAGTCAGCCCACAGGGCAGTCATGCTGGAATGTGAAAGACACACCATAACGACCGGGAGCTTGTGGCACTTGCATAAGAGAGAACTCTCCTTGGTGCCGATTTCGACCATGTTGCACGGCACGGTTCACAGGTGCGCTCCTCGTTTTGTCTTGGGACGGAGCAGCGTTCTGCTGGACGGGCTTGGTCTCTGTGCGAGACTGCACATGTGGGCTTGGGTCTGCGTCACGTCGTCGAGGTGTATCGAGGCCGGCGATCCATTGCGTCGAGCCGACCCGTGGGCCGGCTCTGGAATTCCGTTTCTGCACAGAAGTACGTGTACCGGATGGGCGAAGGCCCGAAGAGGACGTTGAGTGGGCGAATGAAACCCTGACCTTGCTATTTCTGTTGCTGACGACACGTCGCTTGCGTCGGCCGACCAGAGCCTGCTGTGCCCGTCGAAGGCGAGAGAGTGGTGGGCTGAGAGGTCTCTTAAGGACGTCCTCAGCGGCCTTGGTAGAGGGATTCGCAGGTTGGGAGGCGGATGAGGCGGGCTTGATGGTGGGCCGGCCATGCGGACTTCCTTTCTAAGATAAGCTGAATGCAGGCATCGTCCATATTCCAAAAAAGGCCCCTTGGTGTAACGCGAATCGAGAAATACTACCAATTATGGGGGGTGTTAGGGCAAGTTGAACATGGTGGACCTCCTCAGAAGGCGGTGGGTATACGTTTGGTGTCATTGGAAGAGAAAATAACACTGGCAGGCCCAGAAGGGGGCTTCCACAGCGACTTGAAGGCGATCTGGGCCAGACAGGCAGCAAGAACTCGGCCACGGCTACTGCTGGACCTGTAGGCAGTTGGGCAGCAGGAGTGGGTGAGCACTCCTTCCGCAATGTCCACGGGTATCTGAGGTCCTCATTTGATGTCCTTGATGCCAGGCGCCGAGTAGCTCTCGAGCTGCCGCCGCCCCTTCCTCAGCAGAAACTCGATGGCAGCGAAATCGCGCTTCTCGATGGTCAGGTTCTTGTTGAACTCGGACCTGGCGAAAGCCTGAAAGTGTTGACGAGAGGCCTGTGAGTCCAGTGTCAGCAAGTGCCGACCTCTTAACATTTGAGATGTGACAATTACATCTGGTTTCTTGCGTGTTTCTCTCAGGCATTGGCGGTACAGGCTTAGGACCTCTTTCTGTAAGCCTGATAGTCGAGCCATTCTCAAATCTCCTTTCTAGTGTTCCTTGCTCTGAAATTCTCAACTCGGCTCCGGGTGTGTCGTACTGTAATCTCATCGAACTGAGTTGAGGTGTGTCGATCGACAAGTTTTTGGCGGATTGGCCGGCTGATGGTGGACGTCACTACTAGACCCACCCCTAGGCTCAAGAGCTGGGCAGTGGACCGGGACCCTGGGACCCTGAGACCAGTGAACCCCTGTCCTTGGAAAGCATCACCACGGAAAGGGAGCAACTTCAACTAACAATAGATTTATCAATCCTGAGAATTTTCTTATGGCTACCAGATATGTCGTCTTTGCTTATGTAATGAAGCGGTGTCATCTGAACAGAAGTTCAGCAAGGAGGGGACCGGACGATCTCTGTACGTGAACAAGCTCTGCTTGGGCGTCCGCCTCGCAACCACGAACTCTATGTTCCCACCTCGAAGGACCACCTCCTGAGGCATACCCTGCCAAGGCACAACCTCCTAAGGGGCAATGTTCCAAGGCACCTAGATACCTAGGTGGTATATGTCAACCTCTTGTTTTCTAACCTCCTTAGAAGCTACCTCCTATGGAGCACTCTCCTATAGGATACCCTCCTGAAATAGCTCATTATAGGATACTCTCCTATGGGACATCCTCTCATGGGATGCACTCCCATAGGGAACCCTCCTACCTAGGTAGAGAATACCTTCTCATAGAACGGTGCCCTATAGAATAGCCTCCTACAGGAGATAATTCTATGTACATGGCACCTCCTATGAGATATACCCCCCATAGTAAAACCTCCTGGGGGACAACCGTAAGGGAGTACCTTCCAACCTCCTCAGGCACAACTTCCCAAGTAGTGCCCTCCCAAGAGCCTACCTTTTATAGAGCATAACTTCCATAGCGCTCCCTATAGGTTTTGTGAATACCATATACAGTGCAGTCCCTTGGGGGAAGGGACCGTCCCCTACCATCCTACGGTCTCCTTACTGTCTTTTCACTATTTTATTCACAGGAATGCAGCCCCCCCATAATTTCCAGGAAAGAAATATAGAAACTATAAGACTAGTATGGACTTTTAAGATCGTAGCCAAGACCACCTTTTAGCAAATAAAAAGTAAAAAGACAGTTAGGAGACCCAAGGAAGGCAGGGGATGGTCCCTTCCCGCAAGGGGGCGGTACCAGGCACGGTGTTCAAAAACTGCAGAGGGGCTCTATAGTAGTATGGAGTAACTTCCTCCACAGTGATCGACCAGCTGGTGGTGAGGGTAGCGCTTGGTACCTAGGTGCCTGCTGACCAAACGAGGTTCCTGCCTCCCGTGTTAGGTGTGTACCAGTGCCACCTCCTCCTCCATCTCTGCCTTCGTGTCTCGTCCTCATCCTTCGCCAACCCACCTATCGTCATGAAGATCAAGTGCCAGTCCTGCTACGACGAACGCTCATCATGGAGAGTCGTCAAGCTGAACTGTCACGCCTACTGTAAAGACTGCTTCCGCCAGCTCGTCCTGAACGCCCTCAAGTCAGAATCGTGCTAGCCACCCAAATGCTGCAGGCCGATCGACGACGCGACATGCCTCAAGAACATTCCCTACTACATGCGTGCCTTCTACAAAGCGAAGAAGTACGAGTACAGCATCCCGTTCCACCAGCGCTACTACTGTCCATGGCCAGACTGCGGCATATTCGTCCCCGAGGATGACGACAATTCACCATACGGCAGGGCGCGATGCAAGCGGAGACACATTACGTGCAAGAAGTGCCTCGGCGCCGCACACGATGACCCCGTACAGTGCAAGGAAAGCCGCGACCTAAAAGTCGTGGTGCAGATGGCTGACAAGGAGGGCTGGAAGCGATGCCCGAAGTGTGGGACCATGATCGAACACACCAGCAACTGCCGCCGCATGCACTGCCGGTGTGGCTCTGAGTTCTGCTTCGTCTGCGGAGCGAAGTGGTGGACGTGTCGGTGTACGGAGCGACAACTGAGGGACCTCAAGGAGCGTGTGGCACGTCAGAAGGAGATTCGGCAGGGGACGGGACGTATGGCACCAGGGGCAGCTTCGACAACGACCACATACATTCCCCTAGAACTCGGTCAACTACCTACTCAGTAGTAATCAATAATATGATGATACGCTCCCGGGATACGCGCCCGGAGCCTGCCGATTGGCCACAACGGTCTCCTCGTCCGAACTGTTCTCGTCTCCATAGTCGTCGCTGCGGTCCGGTGGGGCGCGCATGGTGTTCAACGTGAGATTGTCCAAGACGGGCACATCGAACGGTTTAAGCGTGTGTATCTCGCGCGCCGAAGGCATCTGGGCCAGCAAAGTGCCGGGGGCAGTAATAGCCTGAGTGAATATCTGGGACGTGCACTATCAGCAAATGATCGGACTGTGCCTCCATGAAGTTAAGCAATGTTTGGAATAGGTAGGGTATCTACTGACCGTGTCATTTTGCTTGGCCCATTTTGCCTCCAGCATCTCGATCACACGCGTCTCCTCCAGCTTCCCGGCGTCTGCGCCCCATGTCGTGCCCTTCTCCACCCGGCGATCCTCCCGTTTCTCTGACCACTCCTTCTTAAGCCTGCCGAGCCCAGAGGACTTCTTCGACGAGTCTTTTACCTCGACCCCCAGCTCCTGGTACGCAGCATGTAGCCATCCAATGGCGTTGCCGGTCTGCCCGCCCAGCTCAGCGTCGATGCCGAAGAACCTGCATGCTTTTGCCCTACTCGTACGACGGAGATCTTCGAGATACTTGATGAAGGCCTCATTCAGCTTCCCCGAGCCCACGACTCCTCCCCCACCGCCACTTGCCTCGTCCCCTTCCTCTTTGTTCTTCTTGCTGCCGAACCGTATACCGCCGCCGCCAACAGATACCCCTCCTCCCTGCGACGCGCACAGCGAGTGCGCCTTGGCCGCATGCTCCGCTGCCGCGACACAAAGTCTGGCAAACAGGTGTGCCCGCACCTTGGGTATGTCGGGCGCCTTGTACATCCACTCCTTGTCGTTCTGGTTCCTGTCCTGCGCCACCACCGCTGGGTATGGGTCGTCCTTCAACACGGCGAGCAGGGTCGCCTCCGCGAGCGCCAGCTCGCACTGCGCCCGTGCTGTAGCGGCTGACACGTCCGCGCAGGGCGGTGCGGACACCTGGGCGCTGTGGGGGCGCTCGGCGCGGCGCGCGAGGAAGTCGTACACGCTGGCCGCGTCGAGGAGGTGCTTCGTTGCGGTCGTTATGGAGGTCTGGCGCGGCTGTGAGCCGATGCCGTATAGGTCCTCGGTGGTTGTTGTCGAGAAGAGCGGTTGTAGGGCTGTGCGGGCCAGGAGGGTGTATGTGTAGCCCAGGGTGGCCAGCACGAAGGCTACCTCATGTTCCAAACTGTGAATCTTAACCCTTGCGTTCTCCTTCCTGCCTGGGATGAAGACGTCTGCCAGCGAGGGCCGCCACTCGATATTGAGGGGCACATTTGACCGCTGGATAATGCTGAAGATCTCGATGCCATTGCCGATGGTGCGGTGGTTGAGGCCCGAGTCGACGGCCAGAAGATAGGGGAGGTAGCCCGTTATGGCAGAGACGATGGTGGGTAGGTTTGAGCTTTGCGACTGTGGAGAGGATCGCTTGTGTTTCTTGAGTACATCTCGGACGACACCACGTTGAGTACTGGCAGAGAGAGGCAGCGAGGGGTGCGATTCGCAGGTGAAGCTCGACGAGTACGAGAAAGCTGAGGTCGTGGGAAGGACAAAAGGGTAGGGCATCTTGAGGAAGTCTGTAGCAAATGTGTAAGTCCACAGTTCACAGTGTCGGGAAGGGTTAGGTCGGGTGTTGAATATATTATTTGTGCCTGGGACATACCTAATAACAAAGAAAATAATAAAGAAAGTCACAAACGAAGGCCTCCACCGCGAGCTGGTGGACTGAGGGGCTCAAGCTTCTTGGCGCTTGGTGTCGTGGAATGTGATGCATGTGCTGGCTGCTGGTTGACTGCAGCAAAGAGCTGCAGGGTCCCCTAACAAGCTGATGTCATGGCAGTTTTGAGAATGCCCCAGCACCGTGGTAGCCCCCGGGTGGTCCTGGGGACAGCCCCACTGGGCGGCCGGAGAGGTCGTAGATGCCGATCCCGGGGTGACAAGGGTTGTGGGAGCTCGAGCTTCTGGACAGCTTCCAGAAACCTCAACCGAGCTGCATTACTGCAAAAGTTCCCGGACGATCCACCCACACACCGAGCATTGGGCGCCACTATTGCGACCACCACAGCCATTACCACCGTTGACAGCCGATCCACGAGATTTAGCAAGATATAAGTCGTCCCTAGCTTCGCAATGGCTGGAACACCCTCAGGCCGCCACCACAAGCCTCGACGCAAGATCAAGAATGGCGAAGGAAAAGGTTTCCAGCTCTCCAAGGCTGAGACTCTCGTCAGGACACCGTCCTTCCCACTGTCGGCCTTTCTCTGGCCAGCAAGAGCCTCCGTATCACAATGGGAGGTCCTGCCCCTTATCCTCATGGTAGTCGGCCTGTTTAGATGGGCAGCTGGTCTCTGGGGATACTCCGGTAAGCACTGGCCCTGAAGCCTCTCTTTCGAGCTTGTTTGTAGAAATGTCCAACTAATGCCAATTTGTGTGCCGCTTGCAGGATTCGAGAAACCGCCAATGTTCGGTGACTACGAGGCTCAGAGGCACTGGATGGAGATCACAACACAACTGCCCATATCGTCATGGTACTTCTACGACCTACAATGGTGGGGGCTCGACTACCCGCCCCTGACGGCATACCACAGCTGGTTGTGTGGAAAGATTGGCACTCTCATCAACCCTTCTTGGTTCGCACTTTACACCTCTCGAGGCATCCACGATCCTAATCTGAAGATCTTCATGCGAGCTACCGTCATCGTGTCCGAGTACCTCATCTTCGTCCCTGCGGTGGTCATGTTCGTCAGGAGGTACGGCAGGCTCATGGGGGTTTCGAACTGGACAATCTCGGTCGCCCTGGTCGCCGTGCTCATGCAACCCGGCACGATACTCGTTGACCACATCCATTTCCAGTATAACACGGTCATGTTGGGTTTCGTCACAGCAAGCATGTCCTCTATGCTTGCGGGCCGCTATTTCTGGTCATCGGTGTTCTTCGTTGCTGCACTAGGCTTCAAGCAGATGGCCCTCTACTACGCACTGCCAGTCTTCTTCTTCCTCCTGGGAAGTTGCCTCTTCCCTCAGATCAGGATTACCCGTCTGCTAGCGATCGCACTCGGCACGGTTGTCTCGTTCGTCGTCCTGCTCCTCCCACTGGTCGCCGGCGCACTGTATGATAAGAGCCAGGGCGCCTCTCCCAAAGCTGAGCATCTAGGACCTGACGCCCGCCTCCCCATATTCGAATGGATCGAGGATTACATCGACTCGAATGTCTTCTACTGGCCTGTGATTGAGCAACTTGTCCAGATGATACATCGCGTCTTCCCGTTTGCCAGGGGGTTGTTCGAGGACAAGGTCGCAAACTTCTGGTGCGCGCTGAACGTGGTCATCAAACTACGACAGTATCCATCAGATCTTTTGCAGAAGGCCTCCTTGGCTATGACCCTTGCCTTCAGTTTGATTCCTAGCCTGATTCTGTTCTTCAAGCCGAAGAAGGAGCTATTGCCTCTCGGGTTCGCGACCACGGCTTGGGCGTTCTTCTTGTTCAGCTTCCAGGTACACGAAAAAAGCGTTCTGCTTCCTCTGATGCCCATGACTCTGCTTCTGGCCGGTAATAACGGTCTTGGCAAGGACACTCGGGCATGGGTTGGATTCGCGAACATTTTGGGGGCCTGGACCATGTTCCCACTGCTACAGCGGGTAGACCTGCGCATACCATACGCCGTGATCACTGGGCTGTGGGCCTATCTCCTTGGTCTGCCACCTACATCTCTGAGTGCTTACTTCGAGAGCAGCAGCGGCGCTCTGACACAGTGGGGCACTTTCCTGCTTCATGGCGCCTTCTATCTCGCCATGGCAGCTTGGCATGTCCTCGAGGGTTTTGTCCCCCCACCGGAGGACAAGCCGGATCTGTGGACTGTACTCAACGTTGGCATTGGCGCGGCAGGATTCGGTCTCTGCTATCTCTGGTGCCTTTACCGGTTGGTTGCGGAAGCCCAGATTCTACCCGGGAAATCTGTTTCGATACAAAAGAAAACGCAGTAATGTGCGCAAGCAGGCGCACACCGAGCCGAGTGCGCGAGATACCAGGACGGGAAAGCTCTATTTCAAGTCATATAGAATGTGGGTGGCAGGGTGTTTATTACCAAGCATAGCACGGTCGCATTATACCAGTCTTGTTTTCATGTTGTTCTCATCTTTTCTAGATATGGTTTGGTGTACTATGTGTGTCTGCAGCACAGGCCTCATTTCTCGGAGTCGAAGTCCAGAAAAGTCGATACCCAGATAGTAACACACAGATGGCAATTTCCATGGCTTCACGACACAGACGGCCCCGGCTCAGCATGATATCACGGTGATCTCGGTACGACAGCCTTGTCCACATTGCATGCATGCCGCATGCAGCACGCGAGCGGACTGGGATCGAAATGATGGTGCACAACGTGCTTACGCCACGCAGCGCCACAAACTGGCAGGACCGGCCGGGCTGCCCAGCACGGCACGCAGGCCTACAGCACATGAGCACGCCCTACGGACAGAAGGTCTTCCACACATTGAATCCTGAGCGGGGCAGGTGGTCTCGCCCGGCCGCCCGATCGGCCCAGCCTGTTGGACAAGCGGGCTGGGAACGAAGCAGGCTCCCGGCGATGAACTCTGGAAGTGGCATGGGGGGTGGCTGCAAGGTCCTGCCCTGGCACCCGCTTTTGGAAGAGGTCTCCGCGGTCTATTTGATGATTGTGCATCCGCATTGGGCGTTGTTGCGGTCAGCCGAGAGTTCTGGAAGGGCTTACTTTACTGTCTCGTTGTCTGTTTGCTTGGTCTTTTCCTACCGGGTGACCCTCATTTTGCCCACTACCCAAGGGCCTTCTTCCCTTCTGTGTTTGGATCTCTCTCGTCGTTTTATATTTCACCTTGGAGATACCATTCTCAGTCCAACTCGAAGACGAGAGAAAAAGCCAAGCAGATGTCTGAGCGACGATCGGTGCGGCCGTCGATTCGGCCGCTTGTCCTCCCGGCAAATGGGGTTTGTGGCGGAGGGGAGCGTCTGCAGGCCGCCTTTCTGGGCCACCCAAGCAAGCCAAGTGCCGGGTTCTGGGCACTTACAGCTTCGAGAACTATATCAACAGCCTTGGGCAATTGACACGCAGCCAGCGTCTTCCAGGTAGACTTGTGCCTGTCTCACTCCCCTTCCATACCTTCCCTCCGGTGATGATTCAGAGACCTGCAGGAGCCACTGGCCGCAACGGGTGAATATTGGATCACAAGCAACGTTATGTAAGCTCGGTCGAGTTCGTATTATGAGAGAGACTGAATGCTGCGCCCTAGACTAGCGAATGGGACGTGGCATCACCATGGAGGAGGATTCGACGAAGGACGGGCCGCGGGATGCCAAGCCAAGCGGACTGCGGCTGACGATGGAAGGCTTCCATCCAACCCTCGCTTATCACGTACTATTCTCTCTCCCCCTCTATCTTTCTCCGCCTTTGGGGGCCAGAAGCTCTTGCCACCACCACTCTCAGTACACGAATTTGCAAATTCGCATTTCCTCAGATGGACTGGGAGCAAGCCAGATGTTTTATCTAGGGTTCACCATGAGGAAATTAAGAGACCAGGGGAATCAGGGGGTGCCTGGGAATAAAAGAGTTCCACCATAGCGCAGGGCTGACCTGCTTGCGAGCTAATCCTGTCCGATCCCACCCCCCACAGCAAAGCTGCTGATGTACCGCGCCGCAATCTATTTTGACCTCAAACCCACCATCGGGTTCAATTAGACAACACAACCACAGATTGGCCAGCAGCAACGGTGCTGCTCTTGTTCGGCCGCCGGATGACAGCCGGCAATGAAAGTATTCGCGGGTTCATCGCCCTGGATCTCATCATTTTCTCGTCACCCAAATCTTCGGGACCGATGCACCCCTTCCAACAGCTCTTCGGTATGATCTATGCGCATACTTGAGACATCCTGACAGGTCAACAAGTTGGCCTCGCGATGTTCCTTACCCTGAAAAACCGGTTCTGGACAAAAGACACCCCGCTTCACATGTTGCTGAAGTGAGGTGTCGGTTTAATCCGAAGACACCCACGGACATCAGTCTGCCAAGGGCTGGCTTGCCAGTTCCAAGTCCAGCCACCACCTCAACCTCGCACCTCCCACCGCTCCATCTAGCTGTACACGTGATGGCCCATTGGCTCGATGTTTAGATCCTGGGTGGACGCATCGCCCACCGGCTGGATGCGGCGTCGCTTGCTGCACTGTAACCCATAATGCATCTTGATATCAGACGCCATTGGAAGCCCAGCACCCCCCTCCCACAAGCTCGAGGCGAGGCGAAGCCATCTTCCTCGCGGGCCGTTCCCAGGCTCCCAGAATCCCATATTGTATGCTAGTGTGAGGCGTCCAGAAGGGCTGCCATACCGGGCGATGCCAATGTCTCCAGTACGCCACGCCATACGTCCCCCCGCCCCCTTCAACTTATTGAGGGCACGGGGAGGCTTTTGGTTTGTCATTACCAACACTATCTCCCGTACTCTAATGTCTCTTGCGCGAAGTTGGTAACCCGAAAGGGCAAGTGGATCATGGGAAGGATGCACATCACGGGCTTCGGTCCTTTGAGAGCCCCAACATGCGGCAGAGCAAGTGGAGAGCTGCTGTGGCTAGCATACTCGCCGGAAGCTAGTGCTGTCTGCCAAAAGCTGCGCGTGGGTGGGACAGCGTAGCCAAGGGTCATGTTGCTATTTTCCACATTTGGCTGCCATGTCTGCACTGCAGTCAGCAACAAGTGAGGTCCAGAGGATTCCTCTTTCGTCTTATTCTTGGACCACGGGCCCTTGCTCACTCATACCCACAGCTGTTCCGCCCACCTGCTGACCCACGTAATTATCTCATTTCTTCGAACCCTCCCAGTTCAGTTCTATCTCCTCTGTCCATTTTGTCATCTTGCCTCACTGATCTTCGCACACGAGGTTGTATCGTCACGAATTCGTGGTACGCAACATATGGGCTTCGAATGTTCGAGTTGAGTGGCACGAGATCAACATGATGCTCTCAGCGATACTCTTAGGCTTGACGGCCTTGGCTACTGTAGGAAGCGCTCAGGAGGAATCAGATTCGACGTCGTCTAGCTCGTCGGCAAGCAACACTGCTTCGGCTACGTCCTCATCAACCTCCGCAGCAACCACACACGACGTCTCTGTGGGCGCAGTATGGACCCCGTCCCATGATATGAAGATGCTCCGATATTGACCAAGTGTCTAGGAGGGCCACAAGTTCAGCCCACAAGTAACGGAGGCGTCTGTTGGGGATGTCATTCGTAAGGCAATATCCATGCCCACTCCCACTCATCATCTCTCACTGACACGATGGCTGCACAAAGGGTTCAGATTCTATCCAACAGGGCATTCAGTCGTCCGGGCGGAGTACAAGTATCCATGGTAAGTGCTTGTCCCCTGTCTTCGGGAAGCTTGGACAATTCTAACATAAACCCTAGCATACCTTACGAGATGACCGGCCCGAATAAGATTGGTTTCTTCTCTGGCTTCGAGGATGTTGCCACAGTCTCCAATAATGTAAGTCGGCGACGGTTGCTTCCGTATTGAGCATCGTCATTGACAGCATGACACCACAGGGTCCTACCTACGAAGTCAGGGTGAATGACACTGCGCCCATCTGGTTCTACTGCGCAGCACCGGGATCATGTATCGACAACTGGATGATTGGGGTCATCAATCCCAACGACACACAAACTCTAGAAGTGCAGACCGAGTACACGAAGAACACAACTCTACAGTTGGTACCAGGGGACTCGTTCCCGTCCGAAACAGCTGCCGGTACACCGAGCGCAACACAAACATCAGCATCATCGTCTGGGTCCGGCAGCCATTCTCATTCCAGCCCACCCCTCAGCGCTGGGGCCATCGCGGGTATCGCCATCGGTGGGTCAGTAGTACTACTTATAGCCGCGACCCTTCTCTACCTATGCGGCCGGAGAGGGGGACTGGACAAGGCATACAACCGCCAGAGCAGACACACGATGGCCCCTCCACCCGTCAGCGAAGTCAAGTACAACGCCGGCGCAAAGAGCCCCGGCCAGGAGACGTTCGCGACAACAGCGTACTCGGTGACACCGTCGAATGACCCATACCAGCATCACCATTCGCGCAGCATGTCACAGGGCATACCCGGGTACTCGACCCAGAACGGCAGCCCGCCGCCGATGAGTGTCCACTCGCAGAACTCGTATCAGCATTTAGGAGGTCCACCCGGGATGAGTCCCCCGTACGTCCAGGGGTCGGAAAATGGTGGAGCAGGAGGATTATTGTGAGTTGCGACCGATTCCACGCACGGATGTGTTGATAAAAACCACGTATACTGATATCCCTTGACAGCAGTGTACCTCAACGGCACGGCACACCAGGGCCTCCGCAGCAAACCCATCACTCACCTCCGGTTGAGCTGTCTGCGGCCTCGCCCATGCAGGGCTACCCAGCATCACGGACTTTTAGCTGGGCCACAGGCGGCGACGGGAGGGACCGGTCGAGTAACCACCCTGCATGATGGCCCATCACATCACGCTCACTTTCTTCACTTCTACTATCATGACGATTTATTTATGCCTCAATGGCGGGGTTGGGGTTCATTACATATTTGGTATGGCGTTAAAGGAGTCTCATCGAGGCACTCGTTAAAAACGGTTAATTTTCACGGGGCTCGGGATATGTAGAGGATACCATGGCTGACACCATCACTGGACATTCATTTACGGGGGTGGTTGGCCACGCATTTGCATAGAATAAGCAAGCCTTATAGGGCATTTTATCAGCTTCCAAGCCAGTCACTGCAAGACGCTTTTATGATGGCAAGATTTTTGCCTCTGACGTGCCCGCCTTTGCCCTACTCACAGCTATTATTACCTGATCTGGTCATACCATGGTCGAACTATTGTTTAAGAATACGTCTTCTTTGACCTTGAGGCGAACTGTCGGGACAGGTCTTGACTTTGCCCGAGCGCCAAATTCCTGGTCCACCTACTTATCCGTTGAGCCGATGGTTCTTTTAGCGCTCTGTTGATTAGGGTGGCTTTGGCCACCTTGTGTTTTTTTGTTCAACTGTCTGTCTATTCGTCGTCTTCTCGGCCTATAGACTACCCACTAGCTCGTGCCTCGTCCACGAATTCGGCAATCACTCGGTACACGTCCTTATGATCCTCTACGCAAGGAACCTTTAACTTTCCCCATAGGGCCCCCTCTTCCATAGCCCTCCTTACTTATTTTATAGAATTAGAAAGATTCTTAACAATAAAGTAGTATACCTAGAGGAGGAAGTATTAATTCTAAGGTACCCTTACTTCTACTTTATATATATTATATTTATTATATATCTTATAAATAAATTCTATTTATCTTTCTAAGAGGGCTTCTTTTTTTTCTTTAAAACTATATAGGGAGGCTTCCTTAAATAGGTTAGCTATAGTGGTATACCTATTTAGTTAGTAGCTATATGCTTAGAATGGGGACTATAGTTTGGGTAGGCTTACTTAGTAAGTAGTCTTAAGAGGCTGTATAATAAGTATTATTAATAGGGAAGAGTTAAATTTCTTAGCTAGGTCTCCCTTTATAGGATTTACCTTCTTATAGGTACTATTTTAAGACTATTATAGTCTCACTATATAATTACTTTATTATATAACTATTTTACTAGCTTTCTAGTTAATAGTACTATTAAGAGTAATACTTCTTAGCCTTGTCTATGCGGTATAAGGCTAAGGCCACGTGCCTATAGATAGGCGTATTATATTGTCCTTTTATTGTAATTGGTATTGTTTTTTCTCTGAGTGCTGGGTCTTGAGCGCTCACCACTGTATGAAGGCACCATATACATTTTATATGTATGGGGGATTGGAAATGCAACCGCCGCTGTTGATTAGGGTGTCAGCCATCTCTTCATATGGTGGAGGAATCTGAAGTTGGTAATGCTACTATCATAGTCTGACCCCTCGTCTTGGTCCCCTGGCAACATTTGCATATTCGATGCTGTCGTGCTTTGTTTGGTGTGATACCGCATCCGGCCACACCGCGTCCCGGGGAATAACTTAGAATTCAACCTCATAAGCTTTGTCTCATTAACGCTTTGCATCACTCGATTTGTTCGTATTTTGACTATACCTCGCAAAACCATAACAGCTATGTAGCTCCCTATCAGCTTGTTACACAGTCGTACCCATATCCACTGTTACGGCATACGGTATGAAGAGGAAAGTACGAAAATTTGTCTAATTGACATATTTCATCTCGATCACTCGACAATTGAGCGAGTACTTTTACCCCTTGGCTGGGTATGAGCAGGGGCATGGCTTTATCTCGACACAGTCAAGCTCGGAGGGGCACTGGCACTGATAGGTGGTCTCTGTTCCTCCGCCAGCGTCGGGTCCAAGATCAACTTCGGCGGCTTACGAACGAATTCAAGAGCTGCTACTGCCCGCCTGGCTGCCGGGGTGGCCCACACAACCACGTTGCTGCTGATCCTGCGTCGCTGCCCCAACAAGACCTGCACGGCCCTTATGTACCTGTAGATGGACGTATGCCCAGAACATCTCTAAGACCAGAGGTTCGGGCGAGTCAGGAATGCCAAGTTCTTGCGGAGGCTCGAGGAACATCAGAGATACTGCTTCGTCGCGAAAGGACCCGGGCCACCTTACGCATGTCGCTTCAAGTTCATACAGATCCGAATCAGCCGGGCCGACATGGGTACTATGCAGAAATGTTCATAACCCAGCGAGGGCGACAGGAGACGTTCATGGGCCTGATTGAATCTTGGCATGTTGACCGGTCGACAAGGGACTGGGACGCTCTCTACCTAGGCACGGATGGGCCAGACGATACCGACTTTTATTACACGCAGTTGTTCATCAGAGAAAGTTACGGGTATGGTCCAAATGCAAATATTGACCGTGACCAGGACGGGAACGTGGTACCTGCAGCCTCGGTTCAGAAGCACTTTGGGGCGCGTTGGGCTGGGCTCACTGACGAAACTGATATTCTTTACGTACCTATGATATGGGTGCATGAGAATGTATGTACTTGCATGGTGAAGCGAGAATCAAACTCGTCTCTTCCTCTATCTCATCTTCCTCCCACGTAAGTATGTTAAATCAACATTAATGATCTAACTTGATTGAGATTGAAGTTCTCGGGAAACCGAATCGTCGACCCAGCCCTCGAGTTGTTTTATAGGCTGATGTTAGGTGGGACATTACCAGCCCGTGAGTTGCAAAGCTTCCTCCATATAGTGGATACTTCTACAGCTTGGTATGGGCAACGCCGACTAACTATTAATGTGGAAGCATATAACATAATCCGTCCGTTGACCATCGTGCTCGAGCCTGGTGAAATAGGTGCACCATATGATACGGCCTGGAGAGATCCTGCAAGCGGACAGGTGGCGGATCCAGCCCAAGTGACCAGGATATTATCACGCACGTACGCAAGGAATGGATTCATGCCGCTCGAGGTCGGGCCACCTGAGGAGATATTCAAAGTGATGGGACGTAGGGTGGAGCCCCAGGACCACCCCGCTGACCCGACCGACATGTCCATTACGCCCCCAGATCCGCCAGCTACATATTAGGTGATCCAGACTTTTGGGAGCTGGGGCTATGAGGTTGTCGATGAAGTCCCGGACTATGAGACGCACCAAGCTCCGGTGGCATCTACATATCCAGATGCAGTGTCCAACTTTCAAGTCGTCCGCATTATTGTGCCATCCATAAGCCAACGAACCGTCGATGAGATCATCCACTTCGACGTGGCAACAGCTGCTAGTAACGCCTTGGCTATCACAGAGGCCTGGAACAATATAAATGATAACCAACCACAGGGCGAAAAGCTACGGCTGCGTGAAATCATACTTGCGTACTGGACTTCCCATCTCGGAAGGGCGGCCCGCGATCTGCGAGCTGTCATTTACCTTGATCCGGTAGAAAATGTGCTTAGAAACGAGTTGTTTCAGGCTATTTTATTTATAGAGAAATGAGGAGGGACATACTTACCAATTTGATTCTCAACCGAGAAACTGGGTCCTCACGAGAAATGCGGGCATTCAACTTGTTGCTAAAGAGGGCACTGTTCTGTATTGGAGTTCACAAGATGCTGGAGGAGTTTCAAGAGTTTGAGGAAGTGCACATAACGTCATTTGAGTTTTTACCGGTTTTTACAGGAGATACCATTGACAAGAGTAATCCTCGATTCCATTTTCGGACTATTTTTCATGAGATCAGAAAAGAATGAGGGTGCCCAAGTGGATAGAGCTTCTAAAAGCATGTTCCAAGTACATTAATAATACTGTGAAACAACACTTTGCAGTATTTCCTAAGTAAAACAACGGGTACATGCATATTATCCAAGTCATACAGAATGTCCATTCCGCATTATGGCATTCGGGCACTGGGCGATGTATCGCCCAGGTACTTATAGACAGCAGAAGATTAGAATGACTATTTACAATAATTGTCCCCAAACTAATCTGTCCATTTGAGATTCTCACTGGCACGCCTTGAACCTCACGAACTGTGCCGAATCATCCTTGTACATCTCGAAGTAGTTCTCATGCGACGTCCAGTTGGAGCCCATCGCGCAGGCCGGATCGTCCAGATTGCAATAATCGCGGAGCTTGTCAGACCAGAGGTTCAGTGATTGGAGTTGCTCTCCTGATCTTGGCCAGCCCTGATGATAGGTCAGCACACAGCACTCTAAGAAGAGTCGGCATCCTCGTGTCACTTACAGATTGAGCTCTGGCTCCAACCAAGAGATTGTAAGACTGGTTTGCGTTGTGGCGCGGAGAGCCAAACATCAGTGCTGCAATGACTGTCACGCGATTCCTGAATTAGCCTTGTCGTATGGTACATGAGGGAGCATTTGATAGAGTTGGGAAATCCACTTACTGTGGTCTGCCGGGAAAGTCTCAGGAGAAATACCCTTGCTCGTCTCCTGTGTGCATCCGAGCGAAGAGGTATTCCCTCCTCCACCACCGAGGTAATCACCCACGACCTGGCCACCTTGGCTGTGGCCCGACAAGACAATCTTGGCGTCCGGGCAGCGCGTGGCGTAATCCGTGACAGCCTTGCCGAGGTTGGCGATTCCGGTCTCGACCGAGTCGCAGTAGTCGTTGAAAACGGCTGGGTACTCGATGTTGGACCACGAGCAGTCCCAGTCTTCACATATCCCCTCGGCGGTGGGCAGCTGGCGGCCCGGGTAGGGGTCGTTGGTTCCGCGGATTAGGAAGACGTGCACCGCGGAACAGGCCAGTGGTGTGCAGAGCGCGGAAAAGGCGCCTGGTATCACCGCCGGGAGGAGCAGGTATCTTGTGCCGCGCATCGTGCCAGGTCTTAGCTTCTGATCCGCAGAATCGGTCAAGAGGCTCTCCGATGGGTTGACTATGGTCAGCTACGCAAGACACCTCCAAAACGAATTGGAGCGATGCCTAGAAATGAAGTATGGACGTAGTACATATATACACATTTCAGATCCATTGTTAGCTCGGGCTTTCAATTACTTCCGTGACTTGAAATGCCGAGCATTTGGTTTCTCCATACATCTACAAATATTGATCGCCTAGTGTCCACAATTACTACACCGATTGAGCGGATGTCACCCCTTTCTGGGATGGTGATCGGGCCGATATCCACATAGAGCGTCTGTACCCCAGACAATCTCCTCTTCCCCGCAAAATCAACAAGCTTGAATACAACATCACTTGGGTACGGGCCGAGGAGACAGTGACAGGTCGAAAATGACGCAGGAGTTGTCGCCGGCTTCAAAGTCGGCTATGTTGTGCATGCGAGGGAGGTCACGGAAGCTGTATCACACTCCATGGAAATTCCATCACCCTGCTCCGTCCGGAGCTTCTCAGCAAGTACCGGTGGTTTGGGGAGTATAGAGGCTGCTCTCCAACTATTGCTATCCACACATTGCTTCAAAAAATGTGCGATTCATATTGGAGTGGGATTGATTGTCTGCAAGGGAGGCAATTGGGCGGATGCAATGACTCAAGGACGCGGATGACGGATGATTCTGTCCAAAAACTGGATACCTCAACTAGACGAGGACATCTCTTATCCACACCAACAACATGACTGCACTGCTTGTCCCTTCAATTCTGTGGCCAGGCTACATCCCCTAGCTCGCGACAAGAACGAAGAGGTAAGGGAAGAGTCATATGGTGAAAGTGTGACGACCGAAAATGCTCCATCTCAATCATGCTGAAACTTGCATTCCTCTGGTGAAATTGATATTCCATTCCGCCTCTGGGCTTGCTATGCAGACTATTCACCACGCCTCTCGTTCTCAATCATATCTTCTGGATGTAAAATTGAAGCTGAGGTGAGGCTCACAGTCGGTCTGTCACTCTATTTCGAACCTTGTTTCAATCAAATGAGTACTGAACCTTCCAAGCTATATTCAGTATCCTGCCTTATTGACCACTGCTCTCATATCAGTGGGCCAAATATTCTCAAAGCGCCGCAAGTATCTGCAAAAATCTTCGGAAGAGTAGTTTTGCAGACAACGAAAGAACCAGTCGTCTTCTCGGGCTGTCTCTACGTTGATAGAGTGCAGGCGTAGCTTATTGTAGGTAGAAGTCGGATCGACAAAGTCCTGCATGACTTTACGACGCTCGTCTGAATAAATCTGCAGCACTGGCTCGGCCGGCTTGCCATCTTTCAATATCATCTTGAATGCGTCGCTCAGCGCCACAGCGTCAAGGAAGCCGGTATTTAAGCCTAGAGCACCAATTGGCTGAAGTCGTAAGATTTGTCAGTGCGTGTTGGTTTACTTGTGCCGTGAAATTCTCAGGATATCGGCTCTATCCCCCACTCCAGGGTTCGTTCTGATATCTCGTTTCTTGGGAGACGGTCATCACTTACGGCGGTTAAATGGGCCGCATCCCCAACCAGGACACATCTGCCCCTCCTCATTGTTGCAGCGAGGCGTTGGTGAATACCATGCATTGTGCGATTGACGATATGGAACCTCAAAGGTCTTGGACCGGGCCAAATTCTCTCATAGTGATAAGCTATGTGCTCGTCGGACAAGAGATCGTCGTCACTCCTGGT
Source organism: Diaporthe ampelina (assembly GCA_023522825.1). Taxonomy (NCBI): domain Eukaryota; kingdom Fungi; phylum Ascomycota; class Sordariomycetes; order Diaporthales; family Diaporthaceae; genus Diaporthe; species Diaporthe ampelina. Next base: position 374,245 of record JAMFTM010000021.1, on the reverse strand, counting down.
TTCGTCCGGGTCCAGAGCAAAAGCGATCCTCCATAGGGACTTTTGCCCAATATTTGGTAGTGTTAAAGGTGTGATCACCGTGTAGTATGTTGGGTCCATCAGAAAGGTAGTCGTGATGGGGCTTTCGTCATTGTTGATCAGCCAGACATCGGTGGCCACCAGCTTTTCGGGCCAGGTGTGTCCGCTGAAGGGTATGCCGAGAAGCCCTCTCGTCTTCGATTTCCCTCCATCCGCGCCAATGAGGAAACGACTGGAGAACATCTTCGTGTCTCCAGTATTGACATTGTTAGCCTCAGCTGTGACAAATTCTTCATCTTCTTCATCATAGATCCCCACCAATTCCGTTTCGAAACAGACACTAATATTGTCCAACCTCGCCACCTCATCCAGCAAGATACGGCATAGTTCGGGCTGTGGCATATTCAGCGTGCCGGTACCAGGCTGCCCATGGGCGTCGAAATCTCGCTTCTTCGGCATGCCGCCCACCAGCTCACCGGCTTTCTTTCCGCCCCCAACGGTGTCGGTGGGATACCGACGCCAATCCATTCCGGTGGTGAGAAATCCGCCACTCTCAAGGATAGTGCCGTAAATACCGGCGTCTTGAAAGGCTAACTGAACGATGGGGTAGTAGCCGCAAGATCGAGGGAGCTGAATCACCGCATTGTCTTTCTCGATGACCACAACCTTCAGGTCTGCCTGTCCCAGGCGTAATGCTGTGAATAGGCCCACAGGACCGGCGCCGACAATGAGGACATCTGCGTAGGTTGACAACATAGTGCTTATTAGTTCGTCTGCTACGAAATTTTGTGGCTTGAGAATCCGGGAAAGCGCACAAAAGAACAACGAGGTAGACAGAAGGCCACAGACTATTCATGGTACATGAATACAACTTGGAGTGATGCCCTGAGGTGTTGTTCTTCAATTACCGCTATATTTTGACTCCAAAATCGAAACTTGGGGCCTAAAACAAGTCAAAACCATGATAATTCCACTCGTCTCGGTAATTGGTGCATAGAGCTAATTGTTCGTTGAATCACTTCCTGATTGGACGGTACAGGAAATTGAATACCGGCTGCTGACATCGGATGGCGCATACCCAGGTAGCAGAGTTTATAGCCCCGGCTCTTGTTCTCTGCCCAAGAACACCTTTTGACAAGCCACTGCGCCAGTCAGTAGAAAGAGAAAAAGAGAAGAAATGGTTACTCCACGTATATTGAAACCAGTTGACTTGGAATTCTGGATGCGAATGCAATTATCGTTTGGGCAATTATCCATGACAATGTTTCGGACTAAATTGATCCAGTATCCCAAACAGGCACATCTTATTCATTCATGCAATACGACTCAGCTATTCAGTCTCGATTCACATGTCCAGTAAGTCTGTCCATCGGTGTTCCTGTGGGCATGTAGTTCCACCCCCTCTAAGACAATCTTCCCGCCTTTACGGCGCACCCTTGTACTCTATCTCTGATGTGTAGGCAGGGTCATAGTGCATATCCCAGTAAGCGTCCCAGATTTTCTTCGTGATAGGACCAACCTTGCCATCTCTCACCAGCTGCCCGTCAAGGCTCGTAATTGGCATGATGCCTCCAGCTGTGGTGCACATGAATATCTCGTCGCACTGATAAGCCCTCTCAACCGGAACGACCTCCATCCGGACGGGGATGTCGAGGGATTTGCAAACATCGAATACGCTCTTGCGAGTCACTCCCTCCAGAACACCACGGTCTGGCGTATAGAGTGTGCCGTCCTGGATAAGACAGATGTTGAATCCAGATCCTTCCGTGAGATTGCCGTCGCCGTCCGTCAGGAAAGGGTGTGTAGCGCCTCGATCCGCGGCCTCAAACATGCCCCGCGTGAAGTCACCCCATTGGAGGTTCTTGACTGTCGGGTCAATAGCTCCGGGAGGCACTCGCCGCACAGTTCGGGCAATGATTGCGCTGCCGCCGTTGCGTTGCATCTCGGGCTCCATAACCCAGACGAAGGGCATGATGAACATGTACAAGTTGTTCTTAAGGTCCTCCAGCCTTGTGCCCCTCACGCCTCTGACGCCGCGGGTCACAATAAGCTCCACGAATGCGTCTTTGATGTCACTCTTGGCCACCATGTCGATAAGGATCCTTTTAACCTCGTCTCGAGGCAGAGGCAGTCTCAGCCGAAGCTTTGCGCAGCTGGCCTCCAGGCGAGTGATGTGGTCGTCCAGCCGGAAGAAGCGGCCGTCCCAGACAGAGGGAACATCATAGGTGAGGTCGCTGTGCAGGAAGCCCTGATCGAGGAGTGGTATCCGGGCCTCGGACAACGGGGTGAGCTCTCCTTCGATCCACGCGACGCCCCCGGCAAAAGGGTTTGCGCTCAATTCGAGTATGCTCTTCCTTTGCTGATATTCAGCAAACACTTTTTCCATCGACGCCATGCTTGCTGATGAACTGAGAACAAAGATGACTATACAAAGTAACTTGTTCGTGGCTCGGAAATGATACTCTAGGAACTGAGTCTATGATATCTCCCTAGAGACCTAAGTCGGGTGAGGGGTCGGTTGATTGTGACTCATCCCGGCAAGTTGACCTCGAGTCTTAACCAAGGAGGGAAATTCAACCTGCATTTTGATTTGAGTGCTCCCGTGAGCCCCGAGAGAACAAACTTAAAATTATGTAACTGTAATTGATACTCGTGATGTCGTGGTCCGACTTTCGGGCCGCTCAGATTCTTGACTGCTCCGCCTTCACAAAGATTAGTCTCAAGATCACCATCGTGACTACCAGCCATTAGCACCCCTGGGATGATGTCGGGATCAGGAACCCAATCCAGAGGCACACGAAGGTACGTCTCAATAAAGCACCAAAGTGTGAGGAGAACATTGGCTAGAGCCGTGACGGGCCAGGTCCTGCTACGAGCGGCATATCAACCTCCTCGGCGCGCGATGCTCACGCATGAATAATCGCGGAGCCCAGTGTGTGCAGACGATCGGCGATACCCTGTCTAGCTCTGTAAATAACTCCCTCGGGAGGTGGCAGAGCCTCAAGGAAATCCCTGCGGATTTGGACAATTTGGTGGCGAAGGTGACTCCATGTCCCCTACCATCTTTTGGGACAGGTTATACTCCCTTTTGGCGTCAGACTGCGCAGACTTTTGGTCTTATCATTTGTGGCGAGGCATCATGATGACAACTCCCAGACACAACACAGTTAAGATATTCGTTCGAATTCATAATCAGCAGTGTGTGCTACGGCAGACGACGTCGACACCCCATCGCAGATTCTGTTTGGCCTTGTCTCACACCTTCAGGCATAGGCAATAAGGCTCGCACTTGAATCGTGAATCAACCCTCCACAGATTTATGCCTCTTCATGGTAGTATTGCACTCAACAGTAGCAGCTGGTCTGCTGGATAGAGAGTTCAGACAGCATGTTCTGGAACATGCAAAGACGTTCGTTTACCTGTGCACAGATATCTACTTCTCCAGAGCGAGTCAGTATCAGCAGAGCCGCAAGGCAAACTTTATTTGCACATCAATGCTAGACTACGATGGAGGTCCGTTCATCCCTTCTCCGCTGTTCTGGCCCGGCCAGTCAAGGAGCCCGCTTAGAAACTTTATAGAACATTGGAATTGTTTCATCTCCTCCTCGAGAGTTTATTTTTGTATCGTAGATCCTAATTCACGCCCTGTCGCCTTATTGTGATCATATTATCTGAAATTGAGATACCTGACTGCAATCATTCATCTGTCAGTATCTTGGTGATGCCATAATCCTTTGCAGATCCTTGCTTTCTTGCATCAGACACATTTCACTTAGTATCTCGTCACTGCCTCCACCAATGACAAGAACACGCATGTCTCTGCTAATCCTCTCGATGCGGCCCCCAGGACCACCACGGGTATATCCTAACGCGCCCATGATCTGCTGGCTTTCTCTCACTGCGAGCTCGAGAGCCCTCGCGGCATTGACCTTGGTCATCGCACACAAGCCGCCGACAGGCGTGGTAGTATCATCGCCGCCCTGCAATCGAGCTCTGTTCCAAAGCTGGACGAGCGATTCGATAAGTGCAAATGTGCTCGTGACTTGCATGCCAACGTTGGCAAACTTGAGTCGGATAACCTGGCGATCGATCAGGGGCTTCCCGAATGTCTGACGGGTAAGTGCGTGCTGATATGCGTCCTCGACGCATACCCGAGCCAGCCGAAGGCAATTTGTTGCGATCCAGAGACGCTCGTGGTTGAAACCTAGGTGGGGGAGTCAGATATGAATTTGATCCGATTGTGACCCGACGAAGCCGAGACATGGTTGTCAGCGAGTGAGTGTTCCTTACATGTCATAATGAGTCTGAAGCCCCGATTCACTTCCCCGATTATGTTCTCGGCAGGAACTTCTACGTTGTCGAATTTGAGGGACGCACAACCTTCAGAACCGTTAGCCCACACTTGTCAAGCCTCTTACCGCATTGTTTTTCTTCTTTGGCGTTAGTCAACGCCTCCAGGTAGCTCAGACTTACCGCTCAATTCGACACCAGAGTTGTGAATCTCGCTTCGAGTCACACCCTTCGAGTTGAGGGGGATCACTAATACGGAAATCCCGTCCTTTCCGGCACCGCCCGTCCGGACCACCGCCGTGCAGTAGTCGGCAGTCATACCGTTAGTGACCCAGTGCTTTGTGCCATTGACCACGAAGACGTTTCCCTTCTGCTCAGCTGTGGTCACAATTCCTGCAACATCGGACCCGGCTAATAAAAAAGAACGTTTTTGTTAGTTGGGAAAATCTCGTAGTAATGATTACATCTCTCACCTTGTGGTTCGGTGCAACCCAAAGAAAACCTCGCCTCGCCTCGGACTACAGGTGGCAGCCACTGGGACTTTTGTTCCTCTGTTCCATACTTGATTACAAGAGGACAGCCGATTGAATTGCCGCACCCCAAAGCCCAGATGACCCCAAGCGATCCGCAGCGGGCCAACTCGTCCATCGCGATGAGGTCATGGAAGCTGTCCCACTCGCTTGGGGCGACATCACCTGGCATGACGGTCTTTTCAGGAAGATGCTTCCCCAAGGCGTGGGGGTCCAGTGTGACAGCTGTGTATCCCAGGTCCGAATGCCTTTTGAGAACCTGCGTGAGGTTGTTAGTGAGATGGGGTATGGCTTCCGGGAGAGCGAGCAATACTCCCGGGTAAGGAATTGAAGCCTTTTCTCTCGTACATTTGGCGGGACAGCACCCTTTACCTCCCATTCAGATATGAATGGAATTATCTCGGTGTCGACATAGTGGCGGACGGCCTGGCGTAGACGCCTGTGGCTTTCAGTGTAGTTGGGATTATCCGTGCGGGAGTACCACAGAGGCTCTGCGAAGGGGGTGGTGGACCCGAAAGCCTGGAAGCTGTCCATGATCGAAGGCTAATAGTGCTAACCAGGTAGCACAGGCGAGCTCGCTCGAAGGGATGGAATCTGGTTCATAGACGGAAGACCTTAGGCGGCAAGAACGCCTATGTTCTGCCCTATGAGGTAAAACAGCCGTGCGGCTGGAAATGTCAAACCTTAGTGGAAGCTTGCTGGCGTGTGAACAGGGAATGGAGTCATGGATATTCAGGGTCAAAGGGCTCGTTTATGCACCTTGCAAAGTTTAACGCTCAGGCGGTGTGAACGAGAGTGGACCTGCGAATATGCAGTGCAACCAGAACCGACATGTGATAGCGGGATTTCAAATCCGAACTGTAAACGAACTGTTTTGAGTTCAGCTTATCCGCCTCTGTTTAATATGATGTCAGTGCCAGGAACATGCTATTTTTGAAATACCGAAAAATAGCCCGTGCAAGCCCTGCCAGAATCACATACCGAGCCGGGCATCAGACTCTGTGCGAGTGACAGAATTTGGAAAGTCAAGAATTGGAATTAGATACTCGCCTGGATGGACGATCTTAGAAGGTATTCCTAATTATGTTGCTCACTCATCCTCCTTGACTTGATTTTGTATGTATACACTCGCAGATAAATTCCAAGGATTGCCAGTGAATATCGGATATTCCATCGTGAGACCTTAGTCTATGTGCGCTCCTTAAACTGGATCAGAGGACCATATTTGACAGCAGCAACGTGTTCCCAAAGCTGGTACTCATCCTTGTTCTGCCTTCCATACACTGCGCCTGGGCGTCCACCGCAGCCGACTTCGCCGTCCGGTCCTTCGGCTAACTTCAGGTCAAAACGACATAGCAAAGTAGCTAGCGTCAACATTGCCTCAGCAACAGCCAGTGGCTTAGCAACACAACTTCGGGGGCCCAGGAGGAAGGGGGAGAAGGCACTCTGAGCTCTTTCAGAGGCGGAGACATCGCTGCTCTCCGTCCAGCGCTCCGGCCGAAAGACAGTAGATTGTTCGAAGTAGGCTGGATGGCGCTGAATTGCATAGAGGGACGTCCCTACATCGCACCCAGCCGGAATCGGCTGCCCGTCAACTATGACATCCGCAAGTACGCCTCGCCACTGCGCGCTGGCAGCCGGCGGCGACAGCCGTAGGCTCTCATCGAGGCATGCGCGAAGGTATGTGCACGAGTTGAGTGCAGTTCCCAGGCGGATATTGGACACGGAGTGCGAGAACTGCTCTCTGACTTCCTGGGCAGCCTTTCGGTAGACCTCAGGATTCCTCATCATGTAAAATAAGGTTGCTGAGATCGCTGTCGACGTGGTCTCCGAGCCTGCCATCAACAGTGTTGTGCACTCGCCACCTAGCTCAGACTTGCTTGGCATGTTCTGGCTTCCTGCGTCAATTCCCGTTCCTTTGGGGTCGAGCAGGATGGAGAAGATGTCGTTCTGCTTGACTTCCAGTGACTGCATTCGAGCTTTCAGGAGGGTGCTGATGAAGGGGATGAATCTGTTGCGAGAGCTGATCGACCCTTTGAACAGCCAGCGGTCAAATCGACGAGTCGTCAGCTCTTTGGCTTGGAAAAGAACACCAGTGCGGATGTTGCAATCCTCTATGCACTGGGTTACGAATCTGTGGTCCGGTGACTGGATCAAGTTCACGCCTTTGCCGAAGATGATGCCCAGGATGACATCTATTGCAAGATAACTTGCCCACCTCGACATGTCTTGCACAGGCGACCATTCGTTGTCCATTCCCGACTTAGGAGACCCTTTCGGCGCCAGTTGATCCGCCAAAGCCCTGACGCGCTCCAGAATTCTTTCTTCGAAGCCCTGGAGGGCTGTCGCGGAGAAACCCTGGCTGAGGGTTCGGCGCTTCTGCGCATGAAGTTTCTTGTCTGTCGCCGTGAACGTGCTCGGTGCTCGATGAACCATAATATGGTACGCCGTTGACTTTTGAAATGCCTTATTATGTCCATAAATCTCTAATGCAGTCAAAGACAAAGTCAGCGGGCATCCTTGGGGTTCTTTCGGATCAGCATCACTACTGGCCGAACAAACCTTTCATCCCGCTGGGCGTATTGACCAGGAGGCGATTTGGAGCATAACGAACAAAGTCGCCTGAAAAGAATGGTTAGATAGATGAGACAAGCACTGGCACAGATGTATTCCACTAATTCGACTTCTCCGTACCATACTTCTCATGACACCTCCACATGTCAATGTGAATATCACCGGTCCACGCATAGTAAGCACTGTAGAGGTTGCTAAGCTTGGCCAGGACTGGCCCAGGGTATCTCGATAATGGGTGAAACCATAATCGGTATACACAAACACCCAGCAACTGAGTGAGTGATTGTAGTGTCAGTCAAGATAAGCCTCAGGTGGAAAAGGGCTTTCCCGGCAGGACCGAGATACGGAAAAGTGGCAACTCACATATACGATCCCGACAAGGCCCCACAGGCCAAATAAGAAATACAAGTAGTCTATAATCATGTTCGTAGATGCTCTGGGTTTCCACGGGATGTTTCTCGGGGAAGGGCTCGAGAACAGTACTAACGAGATATATGCTACGAACAACGATTGGAAAATCTTGGTATTAAAATTCAAGACCAGACGATCGTGATGTAGATAAAACACGGGGTGAGGCAAAAGAAGGGATTTATTGCTTAGTTGATTGGTTGAAGACGTGAGTCAAGGCGTCCCTATACCGGCTGCATGAGCGGAAGGAGGCTGACAGGGGCTGCAGCCTAGGCCCTTTAGAACTCGGCGCCCGACGATATGCCCCCTGCAGTTGTCGACTCGTAGCAAGATAATCAGGTAGCATGCGTCATTCACGGAAAGGGCTGAAAGTTTAAATGGCGGCACTTTTTTCGACCGCATGACTAGGTATCAGTGGCTAATAGACCCTGCTTCCGGTGTATCAGCTCGGTGCTTGGGCGATGAGGCCATATGGCCGGTCGCACTTTTATTCGATATAGTTCCTGGATCAGCCCACAGGAATCCATAACTGGTTGGACTATGAGTAGCCCTCCAGCGGAAATCCGTCACGAACTTCAGACAACGAGATGTCATTTCTTCGCGGCTTGAACTGGGCTGCTCAAAGCCTGGGCTCGCCCGACTATTACCCGAATTTCGAACATTTCGGACGGGTTTTTTCTCTGCTTCCACCCGGCCCCACAGTCGCTCACAACGATGTAACCAAGTCTAAGTCCGACCCTCAGACTGTGACAGACGACGTCTCTTGGGTGAAAATCCAACGCGGCGACGGTTACGAAGTTTCCAGGCGAGACCGAACGATCAAGATAATCCTCGACCGGCCCAAACAGGGGAATGCACTCACCCTCACCCTCACCAAAGAACTCACATCGGTCTTCGCAAGATATTCTCGCGATGATACCGTCCACCGTATCGTCCTCACCGCTCGAGGCCGGTACTTTTGCACTGGAATGCACCTCCAAGAGGACCTGTTTACTTTGCCAGCACAACGAGGCAGCGCACTACAAGACCTCTTCAGGACCATCGACACGTGCCCCAAGACAACTATAGCGGTCATCAACGGGCCAGCCTTCGGCGGGGGTGTGGGTCTGGCCATGGTCTGCGACATACGCCTAGCGGTGGAAACTGCCTACTTTTGCTTGAGCGAGGCAAAGCTGGGCTTGTGTCCTGCCATCGTGTCTCGGTATCTCGTGCGGGAATGGGGTGTCAGTCTGGTGAGGATGGCCATGCTGACGGCCCGAAAAGTCCAGCCACACGTGCTTTCGAATATTGGTGCGATTCACGAGATTGCACAAGACCAAGTCGGCTTAGACTTCACACTCGACAAGATGTTGACGGATTTGATGCTAGTCGCTCCTCAAGCATCCGCGAATACGAAACAGCTACTTGCGGAAGTCGTTGCCCATGATTGCGCGCTAGACAAGTTGGCCCTAGGTGTTTTCGAAGACATGTTTGCCGAAGACACAGAAGCTAGATACGGTGTTGCACAGTTTCGAGAAGGTAATAGAAATGTAAATTGGGACAGTGTTACAATAGATACATCAGCCACTTAAATAGATAATGATCAATGTTTCGCGACATGCCAAATTCATGCTGGCCACATCAAGATTTCCTATGCATTTGAACACGAAAAGACAAATCTCTTCGCATGAGAGCTCTGTCCCCGCGCGATCACACTGGATAAGTCCTTGTTGCACAGGCATGAGCTCTGGACGGCATGAATTGGTAAACTGCAGTGCCTGTCATTCCCTTGCGTGAAAGTGAGCAAGGCTCGCTGAATTGTGTGCGATGTTCAACATGTCTTTCACTCAGGACTGTCATGTTCTGCAACATTTTACACTCTCATCAGCTGTACTCCCGTCGCCCTAAGTCTCCTGAAGTTGATACTTTTCCACAATTGCTTTCCTCTGTGTCCAGAGACATTATCATTCTTTACCCGCAGATCCTAGTTCTTAGCGTTATTACGCTCCTCCAGCAGTTCCGCAGGTGTGTTGCCATCCTCGTCCTTCAAGTCAGACTGGGCTCCACTATGTTGGCAACATAATGTATGGATTCGGCCCAAACGCTAAAAGCACAGCAACCATACTAGGTTGATAGCCTTACGGCCCCGTAAAGTGGACGCTCACCGATGCTGCCACGTCCGAGCCGGAACTTGAGGGCATTCGGATCTGCGGAAATCAGTGCCTTGAATACAGCTGTGTGCCCGCCTTTCATCATTGTTGTTGTGTGATGCTGATGCTCACGAAGACTGAAGCGGAACCTTGCGGGCATGTAAGTGCCGGTATCACATGATGACAGTTCGCTCCTGTTCTCAATTAATAGGTGCAAGGCTGTCATTAGCTTAATTTTGGAAAGACGGCTGCTTCCTTCTGGATCACGATCATTTCGACATTCCCAAATGAGGCTACAAACACAAGACAAAACTTTGTCAGTCGTTGACGAGGCTACTCGACCTCGTGCATTAGGGGCTACTGCTGATGCCCATCAATCGACACAGGCTAATTATCAGCTGAAAGATCTCGTGTCTGAAGACGGCGCCCTTTTATTGCAGGTGTGCCACAAAAGAACGCTAAACGCCCTGATCCTAGCTGGTTTCAGCTCGTGGCGTTGCTGACAGGACTCGATAGGGTGGCGGGGGCCCACGCGATATAACTATAAGAGCATTGTGAGCACCGACCCCCACTAAGTGCTATAATGACAAACGTACACATTTCCAGCCGTACAGATTAGTCTGGGAGGACTTCAAAAGCTTTCCGTCTTCTTTCCATCTTTGAAAAGAATAGAACCCATCGAAATGGCCACCAGCCGGGAGGAATGGGGATTGTTCAAGGCAAGCCTTAAGAGAGAGATGAAATCCGCATGGCGTGAAATCTCGTCGTCCTCGACCGATGTAGTTGCCGCCGAAAACGATACTCAACCTGCAGCGTCCATCGTGGGATCGGATTATAGCAAAGAAGTTCCCTCGGATGGCAATTCCATTTTTCATTACGATCCCCTGCCGGGAGAAGGCTTCACCAGGCTGCTTAAGATTCAGCCAGCGGATGATGAAGACGTTATTCGGCTCGAACTGACCACTGTCGGTCTGGACAGCTCCTATGGTGCTTACGAGGCCCTGAGCTATGTTTGGTTCGTCATCTCCCGTGCGCCCCACCCTCCGAATCTCATCTATAATTTTCGTCAAAATTTTGAATCTTTAAATCTCTTTTATTCCATAAGTAAATTTGAAATTGTTTGAAGGGCCACATGGAAGTAGAAATAGGTTGCAAGCACATAGTATTGACAGAGTCTAATAGGGGCGATCCGGACCAGCCAAAGAGATTTGTCATTGTCAATGATGCCTCGCTAGAGATATACGAGAGTCTTTACACGATACTCCGAAGTCTTCGTCGGCCATATATTGGAGAAGATCGTGTCTTCTGGGTAGATGCGATTTGCATAAATCAAAACGATATCACCGAACGTAATCAGCAGGTTCCCAAGATGGACAGGATCTACCAAAATGCCTGGCGTACGGTTGTCTGGCTGGCTGCAGATGCGGCAGTGGGCGAGGAGTCATTCCGTATGTTGAATGACCTTGCTCAAGACGCCAGGGCCCTAAGGAACACGTCGTCTCTGAGCTCCCTGGACAAGGCCAACATCGCCGACGATGTCAATTCCGCATCTCTCCCAGCAATCATCCAGCAATACCTGAGGCGCGAGCCAATAGACAGCTCCAAGAGAGACTTGTATCTTGGCAGCAAAGATCTATGGTTAATCCTCAGTTCCGAGTGGTGGTACCGAGCGTGGACACTCCAGGAGATATTGCTTTCCACCTCGATTATTCTTGTCCAGGGCATCCATGAGATCGATTGGGAAGACTTCTGCCTTGCGGTGGATCACGGTCTGAGGATGCGTATCTGGTGGTTCATGAACTCAGGAATCTCCGTAGCCGAAGAGATCATACCCTACTTTCTGATCAAGTCCCTAGAGCTCAAACTAGGGTTCCAGCGAGGTCAGCAACCGGGTCAAATGGACTTCGGAGCAGAAGGCGTTCTGGAGCTACTTGAAAACTGCAGACACAGAGAAGCCAAGGACCCTAGAGACAAGGTCTATGCGATATTTGGCATTTTGCAAGCCGTGCAAAGAATGAGGCCCTCGTCGGACTCTATTCACAAGATCTTTCTAGACCCAGACTACACCAATCCCGTGGTCTATGTCTATCGGATGCTCACTGAGCAGCTAGTTGAAACGACAGAGAGCTTGGATGTACTGGGCGTCTGCCCGCGGTCCACGCGGAGAGGCCTCCCATCTTGGGTCACCGACTGGAGCGTATCAGGTTCCTTTGCAGCACCGCTTACGAAAGACTCCCTGGACAGGCCACGGCAAACACACGCGACACGAGGTACCGTGGCAAGGGTCAGGTTCCCACCCGATGCAGTGACATTGTGCCTTCGCGGACACGAGATCACAAAAGTCAATTCAGTATCTCACGTGCTGAGAAGAGTCCCCTTCAGCCAAGATCTGAGGAAATCGAAGGATTCTGAGACAACAAGTGTCCGGGAGCAGTTCAAGAAAGAATTTCGCAACGCCGAGGCTTATTGGAATACACTGCTTGAGTGGGAACGATTTGCGGCGAGGACCACACCCCAAAATCCAGGATCAGATGACTCCAGATCAATATACTGGAAAACACTATGCGCTGGAACGGTAAGCAGCCTCCATACACTTTATTCGACCATTGATAGGCAGATTCGCACTTAGAATACCTCTTTCTCGTTGCGTTTCTCGGAGCTTTCCTGGGGATCAAATTTCGGGGTAGACGCAGAATTCATTGGTTCTTGCCTGCAGTATTCCCAGGGTTTCCTCAAGCCTGCATGATTCATCAACGCTGAAATGAGCTGACTTGAACATTACAGTATGACAAAAAAGACCCGGCCAAGACAGAAAGATTGTATTTTGAGTGGTTGAAGATGATGGAACGCCTCCAGAACAATGAGAAAAGATTTGGGTCCTTTGCTTCAAAGATTTCTGTCGCGACGTACAGCATGCAATTCGGAGATTCGAGTGGGTACCCAGAATTCACGCCATACCTGGAGTGCGCTATGGAGCGGCGGCTCGGAAGTTGTCAACATGGGTGGCTATGTCTCCTTCCTGATGGTGCTCTCAAAGGCGACAGCGTGGTGCTTGCGGAGGGCGGTAGGGTACCTCTTGTGTTGAGACCCGATGGCGACGGCTACTACATGTACGTTGGAGAGGCATATATTCACGGGATCATGGACGGAGAGGCTTTCAAGCCTGAGCTGTGTCAAGACATAAAGATCTGCTGAGCCTAGCTTGTACGAATTTGTAGTTAGACTAAGGAAAGGCTCATTGCGTCGACGATGTTGTACTGTTACGTGACTAATATCGGTTGCGAATCATCTATCTCTTTATGGAAGCGAGTGAGTTGCCATTGTATATTGATGACATTGCAACGCTCAGAGACCCGGCGTTTTAAGAACAATTCCGATGAATTCTATTTGAGAAATTAGCTAAATTCCAAAGTCGTAAGACTGACAGTAATAAGCAGTGCTTATAATGGAATGAACCCTTTTCTTGTGTTGGGAAACCGTCGGATCAGATCTCATTCGACATGGCCCAGAAGGATTGATGCATGTTGACACCGCAGGGGAAAACAAACCCCAACATAAAGCTAAGCAACACACCGCGACACTTGAAATAGTGTTATGTTAAGAAGTGAATATTTCGTACTAGAAGTCTCAGCACCGAGCCAACCGTCCCCATTTATACCGGTACTATGGAGCTAGCAAGGTCGTATCCATCTCGAGCCAAGATCTCATGCTGTTAGAGTGCCTTCGACATGTGACTTAAATTTACCCAAAATGAATACAGACAAACTTCATAATTCATTGGGGGGTGTTGTATGGGATGTGCCTTAACTCTGGCTTGCCCAACCACCTGCGACACCAAGCAGCCACCAATGATCCCATTCGGTAGAAATTTCTCGTCTCAGCAAGACCGACACATTAGTGAACCTCGACCTAGTGCACGAATTTGCGACCCCTAATTGGGGTCGAATAAAATCATGCTTCATACTGGCATGGTGTAGATGGGTTTCTAGTGCCTCGTTATTTGTTCCGAGTCAAGCCACTTTTGCACAGCCACGTTGCGGCCCCCGTTGGCCCCTGATCCCTGCAATCAACGATTGCTGCTAACATCCCAGCCACTATCGAGGGTCGCTCAGCTGCAGCTACTGCGTACGTGGGCTGCGGCAGGCTAGAAACGCGCAGCTCCAGTTGCCTGAAGGGTACCCGGTCTACTCTGCCTGGGGGAGCTCCAAACCACCACCGTTCGTCATCCGTCACCCAAAGCTCTCGTACTGCCGACAACGTATCGCCCTCCCAAGCCCATCCACCTCAACCACTGTGTCTTTGTCTCCCTCTCTCAACACAAACCCGTAGAGATCCACCATGGTAAGCTCGTCGCCACTCAAACCACCCCAATCGTCATCACACAGCGGAGTAGCTAACAACTAGTGCCTGGTTTGTAGACGTCGATAGGAACGGGTTACGATCTCGCCAACTCCATCTTCTCCCCCGACGGCCGGAACTTCCAGGTCGAATACGCTGTCAAGGCAGTCGAGAACGCCGGCACATCAATTGGAATCCGTTGCAGAGATGGCGTTGTCCTCGCGGTTGAGAAGGTCGTCGCATCCAAGCTGCTGAAGCCCGGCGCAAACAAGCGGATCGCAACTGTCGACAGGCATCTTGGTGTTGTATGCTCAACCCCTCGCACCCTCCTATTTGAAATTGAAATACCTCCCAAGCCACATCGCTGTCCGAATCTAACACCGCCCCCGCTTCAAAACAGGTCTACTCTGGCATGGTCCCCGACGGCAGACACTTCATCGACCGAGCACGCGACGAGGCCCGCTCGTGGCGAGACAACTTCAAGGCCCCCATCGCAACATCCGACCTCGCGTCCCGTATGGGCGGCTACCTACAAGCCTATACGCTGTACCAGTCCGTGCGGCCCTTCGGCATCACCGCCATCATCGGCGGCTACGACAGCGAGCTGGAGCAGCCCGTAGACGGCGAGGTCGGGTCGGGCCCCAGTGTCGGCGCGGGCGGCAAGGCCAAGGACAAGAAGTACGGCGGGCCCTTCCTGTACATGATCGAGCCCTCGGGCCTGTACTGGGGCTACTACGGCGCCGCGACGGGCAAGGGCCGGCAGGCGGCCAAGGCGGAGCTGGAGAAGCTGGACCTGAACGGCGAGGGCATCTCCCTGCACGACGGCGTCAAGCACGCCGCCAGGATCATCCACCTCGCCCACGATGACAACAAGGACAAGGAGTACGAGCTGGAGATGACCTGGATCAGCAACCACGACGGCCCCACCAAGGGCCGCCACGAGGAGGTCCCCAAGGCGCTGCGGGAGGAGGCTGAGCGGTTAGCGAAGGAGGACAATGATGATGACGAGGATGACAAGAAGGACGATGAGAAGAAGGACGGCGACAAGATGGAGGAGGACTAGATCCCCACCACCATTGAGTGGTTGACTCCGGATCCATTCGCCTAGTGAACTGCACACCCTGGTCAAAGCGTTAGGAACGGTCGGAAGTCACGCCTCACTCCGCCCTTCAGGAGCCATCGTTTACAGGGCAATGGCAGCAGGCCGTGGGGCAGAGCGTTATGCAGCGATGGAAGTCTGCCAGCCGCCTGACGACCAAGGGCATGTACCATAGAAACTACAGCTTCGGCGATCCAGTGGCTATAGATTATTGACGTGTTACGCATCGACAACTCCCACGGTGATGTGTGCGCAGAACGTCTCGCCTGGTTGATAGTCGGGAAGCCTTTACTTTCATTTTTGAACGTAGTATCATCTATGGTTGATCAACGTGTGATGATCACTCATCGTCCCCCTCATCCTCAGCCTCATCGTCACTCTCCCCGTCAGCCTCCGACGCATCATCGGCCTTCTCCGTCACGGTATCCAACCGCTTCGCCACTAGCGTAGGGTGTGCCTGGATCCACTGCGTCCAGTCCGCGATGATGGTCGAGAACTGGAACTTGCCGTGCATAGCCCACTTCATGGCGAGCCCGCCGTATTCTTCCCATATCACCTGGAACAAGCCAACGTTCTTGCTCAGGATGTGCCCTACGACCAGCAGGCTCGCGTTCGATGCTGACTTGGCGAACGCGTGCGACTCGTCCTGGGTCATCTCCTGGTGGATCTCCTCGAGCAGCTGCATCTGCTCATTAAGGTACTCCTCCGAGCCAGCCTCGTCGCTGTCCTGATCTCCCTGGCTCTCATCCTTCTCCTCGTCCTTGCTGCAGGCCTTGGCCTTGCGTTGCGCCTTGGACAACTCGGCGATGATGTTGCCGGCCTTCCTCGACAGGTCCTTGGTCTTAGTGGTGCGCATCATCTGCAGTAGCGGTAGCAGCAGCTTATATACCAGCGGGTTGGCGGCCTCCTTCCTCGCGAAGATGCCCAGGAGGTCCAGCGTGCGGTGCTTAAAGTTGACCACGGTCTCCTTGGCGTTCTTGTTCTCCTTCTTCTTGTTACCTTCCTTGTGGCGCGACTTGAATGCCGCGGCGATGTGCTCGTCGAGGGCGATCATCTCCGAGTCGCTCATGTCCGACTCGTCGTCGGAAGACGCGGCGTCTTTGTCCTTGTCGAGCGTATGGCTGTTGAGCAACTTTGCGAGATCATCGTTGAATGCCTTCAGCCCGGGGTCATCATCTTTTAGATCTTCCTCCTCGTCATCGTCATCGTCCTCTTCCGACTCTGCATCCTCACCGTTTTCCACCTCGCTGCCCGACCCTTCATCAGCTTCCTGCGTTTCCTCCGCGTCGACGAATTCAACGTCTGAACCCAGCTCAGAGATATCGTCTTCGTCGCCAGAGCCAGAGCCAGCGCCTTCCTCCACGTCTTCCATGTCCGCGTCTGTGTCGAACAAAGCTCGGAGGCCCTCCGCATCCTCCTTGGCTGCCAGAGTGTCTGTTAAGAGCGTGAGCGCCTCTTCGGTCATGAGACTTGTGAACGCCTCGAAGACGCGGTCTGCAGTCTGTCGCATCAGGGACGAAGGGCGCGCAACCATGGCAAGCAGAATCTCCACAAGCATCGCGGAAACATCGCCATCCTCGCCTTTCTGCTTGCTAAGCAGCCTCTCATGGCATTGTCGCAGATCATTGAGGATATCAACGGCATCAGGCTCGGCGTTGTACAGCTGCAGGATCGCAACAGCGTACAGAAGAGCCAGGCCTTGGTAGGCGTTGCTCTTGTTGCCCTTAGCCTGCTTTGGGTTCGTCAATTGTTGCAGCTTCTCCAGCGCCTCGAGCAGCTCCGCCTCGAGCTCTTCGTCCATGTCGACGCTGCTCGAGTCAATCAGCATGATAGCGTTGCAGAACTCAGCGAAGTCTTCGGGCCTCTTCACGAATTTGGCGAGCGCAGCAGTGAGCTTTTGACGCAGGATTGGTGTGGTCTTCTCGGTCAATCCTGGGACAACCTCTCCGGACTTGGGATACGCGAGCCTTGCGAACTCCTGCAGAGCCGGTCCGCCCACGGAGCCCTTGCTAGCACTCTTGGCATCAGCCTCTGTTGGCACGATGGTGGCCAGTCGGAACAGGTAATCAGCATAAACCAGAATGTGGTTCTCCGCACCGTCACCTTCCGACTTCAAAACCAGCTGCCTCAAGTTCTTGATAACCTCTTGCGCATGTTGTGGTCTTGTGAGATGCAGTAATTTGTCGACAGTCTTGCTATTTGACCGCTGGTCGAAGTTGTAGGCTCCTTGCTTGCCAAGGAGAAACTGTATTATAACGGGAACCAGGTCACGGTCTGTGTCCGCTGCCTGCTCTATGGCCTTCAGAGCTTTGGTGGCTGCCCGGTGGAGGTATCTGTCTTGCTTCGCCGCCTGGTTCATCAAGCAGGTCAACAAGTTCTGAGAGAACACATTGTGAGTGATGTGAGGGTGTCCAATGCCAGCTTCGAGGAACTTTTGGAAAATCATAAACCCAGTGAATTTCTGGGGTTCCGAGGCCGTTTTGGAGAAGAAGCCCTGGTCCACGACGCGGCTCCAGAATTGCTTGAACTGATCAGATGCGCCCTTGGAATCTGTAGACGCCAGCTTGACATAATGCGCAAGTATGATGTCCCATACAAAATGCAGTTGCGCTGTCCAGCTTGCCTGTTTTTGCTTCTGGGCCGGCTCGTCGCCGTTGCTTTCTTGCTTGCCTTCCTGCTTCCCGCTGTCTTTCAAAATAGCTGGCAGCTCGCCGAGGTACTTCGAGGACAGGTAGTCCCTCCAAGACTTCGATGGCAGCTTGATCTTCGGGAACTTCTCCGTAAAGACAACGGTAATCGCCACGGCGTCCGGTGTCTTTGCCCAGCCAGCCTCGTCGAGTTTACGCAGGGTCTCCTCTGCGATCTGCTGGTCCATCTGAGGTATCGTTTGCAGGATGATCCAGGCGCACTGCGGCTTGAGCCAGATCTTCTTCTTAGCCAGCTTGATCAGCAGCGCCAGAATCGTGTTCCACCTCGTGACATCGTCGAAGAGTATTTTGGCTCGTACGAAGCATTCTATGCCGAACAGCTGGCCAAAGTAGTGGTCCTTCTCTTCCTGACCAGCGATGTTTCCAACTGGTTTTGTCCTCTCTGTAAGTGTGTTCAGGACGAAGTCAAACGTCAGCCCTCGGTACTTCTCGCCGCACAGGTTCTTCTCTCCCCACAATTGTTGCAGGATCTCGGTGAGGACGACACTGAAGCCCAGTCTCGAAGCCTTCCTGCTGCTGGCGAGCCCTCTGAATAGTCGCTTTTCGAGGTGTCTGTCGAGGGATGACTCCGAGACGCCATCGTTGTCCAGGAGCTTAGAGATGATCACATCGGCGGCCTGGAGGCGCTCATTCGGGTCCTCGCTGCCCAGCAATTCGTAAAGAGGGGCTTCGACGTTGCGATCCTGCTGCTCTGGAAACAAGGACTTGTCGGAAAGCAGCTGCTTCTTAGTGAGTGGCTTGCTGGGAGCAGGTTTGCCCTTCTTCTTTCCGCCCTCGAACTTCACGGGCTTGGGCGCGGGCTCGACATCGGCATTCGCGGTGGGAGCACCGGTCTTGACTCGCTTCTGTGAAGGCTCGATGGCATTTGGGTTCTCCTTTCGGTGCTTGCGCTTATTTGGAGGCATATTGAACGTGCAAGTAGCAGAACCACGTCAATTGCTCGGTAATTTGCTGCCTTACGGGGTTGGAGGCAGGTGGTGACAGTCTTGTTGAAGGTGGACAAAAAAAGTTGGGCGGCTTGTTGCGATCTACATGTGATTGGATCAAATATATTATGTAAGCCGCTGATAAGATGGATAAGATAAGATCCACACGGTTTCCAGGGCCTGTTGCGATGCACCCAGTCGACTAGGCCTCCGCCTCGGCGGGTAAAACGGCAGGTAAATCCTGGGGTGCAGCCGTGAGTGATAAGATGTTATTCAAGATTTCATCTTTCCATGAGTCCAGGCGACAATAATACTTGAAGCTCCAGCCACACTCCAACGAAGGCCGCGACTGCTGCGCCCTGGGACGGGCGGGAGGACTACTCGCAACTCCTCTCAGTGCGAGCTCGAAGCCAATCTTTGGAAGGAAGCAGCCGAGACTCAAGCATATCAGGAATCTGTACCCTATACCGAATTCTAGCGAGATTCCATGAGTTTGACCTCGCGCCGTCGCGGACCATTGAGGAGTGGCGAGACATAGTAACTATGTCGAACTTGTCACCTCCCAATTTCGCCGTACTATGCTTTAGAAATCAAACTTGCAATGAATTTATATTCGCTCGGAAGTCGCTATTTGGTACTAGGAGTTGTAGCGTTCACATTGGAGCCCGTAGCGAACCACGCCAGAAGTACTAAGAAGCTCCAACCCTTCTAGCTATCGACCCGCCATGGGCGAAGCCATCACAAGACACAAGCTAGTCGAAACATCGTCAAAAAAAACTATGCCACGGTCTGTACACTATATTTCAGGCATGATACACGGCTTCCCCCACAAATTTGATGATAAAAGCTATCATGTCCCAGACGGCAAACCTGCACAAAACACAATACCTGGCTCTGCTCAAACACACAACAATCTACCGCAATCTGCTCCCCAATTCCACTCGAAAACAATCATTCATCCGAGGCCGACACCAAATTTCGGCTCAAATCAGTGCGAGATTCTGAACCTGGTAAGACCATCGAACGATTCAAACTGACGTGACTGCGCGGGTCTGACAATTCTGCCGCCGCAGGAATGGATAGACGACTCAAGGAAATTCTGCTTTACTTCGGTTTTACAGCTCTCGCCTTGCTTATGCTCGCAGCCCTTTTCGGCGCCATCTTTTGTCTTGGAGGACTTTCGTGTTATTGTTGTCGGACTTATAACGCTCTGAAAGAGAAGTTGCGAAACCGGAGACGGAGGAGGACCCTAGCCAGACGTGCAGAGAATCGCTCCGACATTACTCTAGTCGAGTTTCGCGGCGCAGGTGCCCCTTCTTCCACTTGAACCGAAAGTACGACTTGGTTGAGCGCATCCAAGGACCCTGTATCTAGTAAGTCAGCCACGCTCGCTTGTGTGGACACGCTGAACTGACAGCTCTGCACTCACAGAGATGGATTTCTGGGTCAGAATAGTGAATATTGCTTTCGGACTCCTCTGTGTCATCCCGCCTGCCTTCCGGATTTCTCTCCGGATTGCCCTCCTGATCTTTGGCGCCTGGATTGCTGTCAATGTGATGCTTCCGTACTACACCTTGACGGGTCTTCTGAGCTGCTCTCTGAAGCTCATAGACTACTCTTTGAGAATTCTGGGCCCTTGGTTAGAAATCGTGGATCAGAGGATGGCGGCCACCTTCAAAGAAATTTCCGAGACCACAAATGCGAAGAATCGTTCTGACGATAGGCTGGTCGAAGTTCGCGGTGCCAATGCCAATTCTCGTCGTCGAATCAAGTTTTCCCGTCGTTAACACCAGGAAAATGGTTGTCCGCCTGCTGGGACTAGGAACTTATAGCCTGATCCGGCTTGCGAATTGGTTGGGTGTTCCAGTGCGCAGAATATCTTTCTTTCAGTAACTTGTCGCTCTCGCCAATGAAGGCGTTGCTGTGCAGGTTGTTGGAAGTTTGTGGGAGCAATTTTCGAATGAGGACACTTCTCCCTGCGCTCGGGCACTACGATGTATCTTTTACCTTGTTCTGAAGATGCGCAACGAGGACTGTTTACAGACAAGTGAATTGGTCTTGACAGTTGATAAAGTTTGACAAAAAAAGTTAAGCCCGGAATACGACTGCACAGTGGTGATTGGAGATGTGTGACCGTAGAAGTGATACTGTCTTCACCTGTCATTTAGTTCGTTCCTATCCGTTCTTGCTTGCTGTCTTATGACCGAGCATTCTCTCCGCCTGGTGTCAGTGCCGAAGCAACTGATTCGCTACAGAGAGCGAGGGATGTGCACGTTTTAAATAATCGGGCAGCAATAGATGGAAATCTGAGCATACAAAGAAGACTTCTAACCCCTTCATTTTGGAAGACAGAAGTAATGCGCCACTGTGTGAAGAAGCCCTAAGAAAGCGATCAAAACTCAATAAGTCTGAGCTTCTTACCGTGGTCAAATATTCTTCCTTCAATGTTCTGGGGAAAGAATACCGTCAATGTTCAGTGCCCCTATCTACCAGGAGTCTCCTGTGATGGTTGCTGTGTGGCTGCCAATTTGAGCTGCAGAGGTGGATGATATGTTTTCACCTGGAAGTCCAGATGATACATCCGTACACCACTCTTACTTTTGCCTCGTATTCTGCGAATGAATATGTTGAGATCAAATAAATTTGTGTGTTTATGGGACCTTCTTGTATGCATTTGAGATTCCTTTTAACATTTCTAGCATTCCCTGCCACCACAGCAGAAAAATATCATCCTTCGGTATAGCAAGACTTCTCCTGTAATTACGAAGGTACTTCTTGTGAAGAACAAGAATCAATAAGAAATTGCAGTCAAGGATCGAATATTATGTTGGAATCAATCTCGAGTACGTCTCCTATTCTATCATTGAGTATTTGAAGTAAGTAGTAATTTTATTCTTACTCCGTATAGTTCCGAAGTTGTATGCGGTGCCTCTATATAATGGTAAACGCTTAAAAAAAGAGTTGAAGTTAACAATGAAACGGCTTCAAGAGTACAAATATGACACTATAAAACTCCTTAACGGACAATTAGCCTCTCCGGATAAGGATGTCGAACCCGACAGGATGAATCTGGGAGCAACAAGACTAAAGAGGAAGCGAAATTTTGACCGTCATTAGTCTGAAAAACGCCCACCAGGGTCGATACTGCAACGACCAATGGGATGAATTTATTCCGACAACAGTGGCTATTACTGAAACTTTGAGATTTGTCCATTAGAATATCTGCACACACTTATGGCCCAAAAATCAACAATTTTCCAAAATCAGATGTCCGTAACGCACGGAGAGAGTCACGAGCTGATGCTTTATTGTCCTGTGATCTTGCAAAGATGAGATTGGGATGACCTGAACGTGACCTACTGGAAATTCTCATGGCCACGAGGCCAAAGTGGAGCCGATAGGGACAGAAGGACAGATCAGCCCAGGGCGATCCTAATGTATACCCGAGTGGGGGGAACGGGGGCGCGGAACGAGGAATGTCTTGCGGGTTACCACCGGACCTCCGTGTCTCAGACAGTTGATAGGCATCCTAGACTCTTAAAGGTTTAGATAAAAGTTGAGCCCCAACGAGACGTGTAAATTTTATTCCATATGGTTTAAGTAGCGGTAGAATCATGGATTGAAGATTGCGGCTCTATCTCTGCCTTATCATCTGGTGCATTGAAGTTGGACCACCGTGGGGGAGGAGGGATTCGATTTCGGACCTAAGCTACATACGTAGGGCTTTGAAAAGAACTAGCAGCGTAACTCCTACCCAGCTCGTTGAGTCTTGAGCTTGGATGCACTGAGATTATTGAGTGTCTCGCCCAAGCAACGGACGAGTATCATTACAAAGAGACGAGACCTGCCATTTTACTCGCAAAGTCAAAAAAATATCCACAACATTTCACTGACTGTCTTCAATCTGGGAGGCTGACAGCAGAGAGTTTATGGAACTTTGGAAGAAAAGCATATCCTAATTGCAGAATGATCGGTCACGAGGTCGCTTCAGAGGTACGTATGTAAGTGGACTGGTAATAGATTTTCTATTTTGTTTCGAATAATCTCTCATTCCTGACAAGCCATCTCAAATCTCACGTCTCAACTGTGTGGTCTATGGTCTACAAGCCCTCGGGATACAGAAGATCAAAAAGGGGTTCAAAAAAGAACAAAAGATAAAAGCAGGGCCGGACCAGGATTTGAACCCGGGTCACATCGTCCCAAACGATGTATGCTGCCACTACACCATCCGGCCATGCTTTCTCTGAATTATTATTGATTAAAAGCCGTCTGCATGGTCAAGTGCCTCTTACTGCTGCGTGGAAGGCTGGCTAGTTGTTAGTGTGTGGGCGAAGCTCACCAGGTGACTCACCCGGCCGGTGATGGTGGCCGCGGCTAGCACAGCCACCAGCAGTATATATACTCCAACTTCTGCCAGGCATAAGATTTGGATGACCTGCTTCTGAAGTTTCTGCTGGCTCACATCTCAAAATGTTGAGTACTGCGCTTGCAGTCTTCGAGTGCGATAGTCCAGATTGGGGGAAAAGGAGGGAGGTGGCTGTTGGGCCAGGAAGTCCCTTTTCTGCGGTCACCTTCTGATGCTGCTAGCACTTGTACTTCCCAAGAGCAAGTCCACCGATGACACTATATGGTATCGCGCGTCGGGGCAATCATTCAGCCTCGATTTGGTACTGCCAATCGCTGAGATAGACTCCCCGTGCAATGTGGCCCAGCCGTGCAAGTCGTGACTGCAGTTCCCTCCGCGGCCCGGTTGACACCGGCCGCCTGCTTGGCATTTATCCCAAACGGCGCCGGACCTTTCTGGTCAGTCGCAGCATTCCATACCATCGCCTCTCATTTCCAGGACCTGACCGAAACCGGAACGTGTACGACGGGTCCCAGCTGGAAGGTAGCTGGACGGAGTAGTAGACACCCGTTGCATGCCGGCTGGCGGCGAGAATCCGACCCTGGCCTCGCCTTGCTTGATCTTTGGCGCTGGGATGATAATTCGTTTTTGAGGATGTGCAAGTCGTCAGCACGGGAGATTGGCTCTGGAGCCGCCAGAGGATTTTGGCGAAGGATGTAGTTATGGTACCGTTAGGATCATTGTCTCCACTGTTGGTGCTGAAAGGTCAGCTTACACCGAATTTGAGGTGAGAGCCAGAGGTGAGGATCGCCGAGGTCCCGTGACTTCGTGATGATAATTTCAGACCCGGCGGCTAGCACCCTTGTCAGGGCTTCTTGTTTACGTGAGCAGCGCGTTATCGACCCCTCAATCTTGTTTACTTTCTGGCCCAGACCCCCCCTCCCCGGCCGCCCGGCGCAGGGAGGAAGCTTCAGTAGCAACCCTCCTCAAACCTGCGCCCGGGCGCTCGCAAGCAGCTACGGAAGCTCCACTTCCCACTGGGTCCTACCAGCCGGGGTGTCTGACAAGCTGCATGCGCCGTGATGCAGTCCAAACGCACTCATGCACGTTAGCATCACACACTTCCCACCTTTAAGGTAGGGGGATGGGGCGGGCGAATGCAAGGGAGCTCCATCTTGCCGGAGCTTCTGTCAAGTTCAAGGCAGAGGGAGGCCTGGGCACGGTCAGAGGCGGGCGATCTCTTCGTGTATCGTGTTATGTCCGCTCTGTGGTCCCATCTCACGACAAGACTGAAGGTCTGGCCCAGATTTGCGGGGGAGTCGGGCCCCAGCGCAGCGGCCGTAAACCCACAAATGCGCTATCGCAGCCAAATAGATGGATGGAAGCTCGGAATTGGCTTCCATCGTAGTGTGGTGTAGTGTAGTTCACTCGAGCCCTCGTGGCTTGCAGGAGCTGAGCCTTTTGGTCCTTCGGAGCCCTGAATAGTAACAGAAGAGGGGAAGCTACCCCAAGCTTGTTCGCAAGCTCGTTCCCAAGCTCCCGGTGCGAGCAGTGGTTTCAGCCGAGGGAGGGGTGCCCTGGGAGCTTGTTGCCCGCTTTCCGTTCGCGCCCCTTGTTTGCCGTGTGCCGTGGCGGCCGCGAGGACTGCAACCACGCGGCGTTGGCAAGAGCTCCAGCGAAGGATGTCCCAATTGATTGTTCTCATTGGACTCTCAGGTAGATAGCTGTTGGTTCCAGTTGCACTCCTGGTGCCACACCACCTCCTCACTCCTCTGTGGCTATCCCATGGCGGTGTGGTCCTCAATAGCGCTGACGGGACGGGGTCAGCTGGCTCGAGCGCGCGCTTGAGTAACAGAAATGGGAAAGTAAACAAACAAAACAAAACAGTCGAGTCGCCCAGCATGAGATGACGATGAGGCGCGACCTTGTCGCGAAATCGATGTCACAAAACACACGGTGAAGCAGAAGAAAACCGGGCACAAGGCTCGTACTGAGTTTCTTGCATCGAGATTCTCAGCAGATTGTGGTGGGTTTCGGAGCGCATGATGAGATCAATAGGTCGGTCGCGTCGGCGCGTTGTTGTGGTTAGCTCCCTGATCGCCGGGACCGGATGACGTCGGGCAGGGCCGACAGATCAGTGAACGGGTGCTGGATCGATGATTCCCGGGATGGCCTAAAAGGCAACCGCCTCAGATTCCATCCCATTCGACGCGGGATGGGATGTCTCTGGCGCGCTGGCATAGACATCCATGGACCGACCAGGAAAGGCGGCCAAGCGGCGAAGAACGCGTTCCCGCGGTGTGGTTGGCTTTGTCCCGGTTTGGAAGCACCCTGGAAGCAATCCTTGGAGTGTTCGACAAGACAGGACGAGACGAGAGCCCCAATATCGCCACCCTGATCCTCGTGCGAGCAAAGCGTTACACGTGTAATTCCCCGTATGCGAATCAACGAATCTCGATTTGTAGATCACGGCAACTGAGGTCAAAGTCCGCACACAGCGGTTCTTTTGGGATGCATTTTCTGATCTTTTCGACTTCGGGAGGCTCAACTGGCACAATTGCATTCCGTGAGTTGCGGCCCGAGGGTCTGGTTAGGCCATCCATGAACGTTAAAAAGGTGTCGTGCATCGCCAGACACATGGTCGCATGCTCACCTGCCAGCCTGCTTGCTCGCAGCGCCGACAATTGTCGGAGCCCCGTGCCTCCCTCCGCAGGTCCTGCCGATGAATTGACGATGATCACTGGCTTTGGCTCCGGCCCTTGCCCTGGCCCTGACCCCGGACGACTTGCAAGTCGTATCCAGCAGGATCCAGTGCTGCACCCAGGGTTCAATGAAACGAAAATGATGTCGAATTGCCAATGGAATGCGGTGACGCCATTGGTGCTCCATTCAGGTTTATTACTTCGAGAACATCGACGAGCCTCCCCGGGTGGATACGACACTGGACTAGTGTGACTTCAAACCCTGGCAGCCAGCCCTGCTTGCCCTAATTGCCTTGCCCGCCTGATCCCCAGTGCCGAGGGTCGTGTACTGTAATTCTGGTTCAGGGAGAGGAGCGACGGAGCGTGGGGTTACTGTGCACTGTCCGACTGTGTATGTAGAAGTTGCCTTGGAACAGGTCCAGTTTTGATTTTCCTCCGACATCATCGTCAGGCTCGTCGTCGTGGAGACAGGAATTAGCTTACGGCAACGGTGAGATGGACATGGCCCGACCAGGACACAAACAGGCCAATTGCCCGGGTGTCGACTGACTGCGGCTGCCCGCTCTCACACAGCCTTGTCAGTCTGCCCTGTTGAGGGAAGGCGCAGCACCACAACCCGTCGCTCCCCCTCTTGAGCCGACATTCGACCGTGATCCTGCCGCCGTCGGCTCGAAGCTGGGGTCTGCATCCATGATGCATTGGCCTCCACCTCAGCTCGGGTCGAGTCAGTCAGGTGCGCACATCTGGAACATAGGCATGTCGTGATATCTTTGCCCGACGAAGCTTATCACCTGGATCACCATGATCACTGAGCACCAAGGTTTCGAATTGATGGGATTCCGATAGCTTGGACCCCTCTCGAGCATTCCATTGCTGCCCCTCCGAGGTCCCGTGCAAGCCGTGTCTCCGACTCGGCACTGCTAGGCGTGAGGGACCCCGTGTCAATCACCACTGCGTGCCGGCGAACAATACCAAAACAGACAGCTGGATGCTTCTTGGTGTAGTATGGTTCCCGACAACGCCGCCGCAGGTGGGCCCATCAGCGCTACTCCAGGGTGTCAGCCGGTGAGCGGCTTGCCCTTTCTGGTGACGGCTGTGCTGAAAAGGCCTTCTCTGGACCCTTATTTGCCAGAAGCCATGCCGCCCGAAACATGCTGTCCAGCGTGACTCTCCCCTGTTCATTTAGCACTTTGGGTTAGCGACATGTCTCAGCCATCCAACCAGCCGGTTGGCTTAGAGCTGGCTTAGAGCCGGGCTCGGGCTTAGAGTGCTGCCAGAGGCAGAGGACCCTTGACCATGCCCCGTCGGTTGCTGGGTAAGGAATTAACCCATACACCGATCCTTCCAAAAAGACCCGTGGGAGAAGGTCGGCAATAATCGCTTGTGCGGTGCGACAGAAAACCCTCGGTACCTCAGATCAGGCGAAGCCGAGTCAGCAGTCTGATGGAGACCGGATGGATCAGACTGCCTGTTGCTGCAGAAACAGAGCAGCCCTCATCCTCAGTCTGCATGTGCATGGAGCCAAAACATGGGACGACCAGACGACCAGACGACACGAATCCCCCTGCCGAAGAGCTAGGCAATGCCGTGGATTTGAAATAATCGATCCACGAAGCCCGCCGTCTTGATCTGTGTTGGGCATGCTGGATCGGGAATTTGCTATTCTTGGGCACCCCAAATGTTGGAAAGGAATCAAAGGCTGTTTGCTGTCTCCCTGTCTAGCAGCCTGGAACCGCAATCCCGGAGACTGCCATTTCCTGCGGCTGTCCAGCTCCCAGATGCCGGGGTCCCTGCTGCAAGTGCACGCAGTAGTATACTGTTAGTATGCGTAGGGCTCGGCGACACAAGCTGCCCTATTTGAGCATTCAAGCAATACTTGCTGTCTGTATACAGTAAGAATTTCGATGGTTTTCCCAGGCTCTTCCCAGCACTGTCAAGCCAGACCCTGAAAAAAAAAATGTTCGAAGCGGACCAGATGACAGATGGCATCTAACCAAGTGGGACGGAGGCATGTAATATAAGCGTTTCGATCAGTCAGGCGAGTGCATGCAATACGCCGCAGATTCCACCATGACCCAGCAAGAATGTCAAAAATTTCGGCGGCCCGGTGGGAGGGCCAGAGATGGCCTAGGGAGGGGGCCATCTCGGACAGGTCTCGCCGCAATTTCGAAACTTCCGGACGAGGCAAGACAAGTGCAGGGCCGGCCCAGCTAGGTAAGTAGCTGTTGCATGTGCAGACACAGTATATACCGACGACGATGCCTATATGTGATGCACATGGCCAGCCAGCAAGCCCTTTCTTTTTTTCGGTCACCCCCCAGTGTGCAGCCTGCATAGGGAGCACTGGGGAAAAGAAAGAATTCTTTGCCTGGGTGAGAGTTGCCCTGTGTGGTGACCCAAACGGTGCAGTATCGTGCCACTGTCGCCAGGGAGATGACGGAAGAAAAGCCATGTGCTCCATGCGGGTAGCCAGCCAGTCAGCCAGTCTCGACCCGGAGCAAACAGGCTGATGAAGGCGGCCGGGGTTGCACCAATTGAGGGACGGCCGGGTGACGACGGATGATGGGATGGCGTTGTGCAGCTCCCGCCCTCGTTACCGCCGGGGCAGCCCACTGAACGATTAAAGGTGGATGAAGGGGACCTCGGGAGTAACAAGCAATATCAAAGGCGACTGCAGCACAAACGGAGAATTTGCCCACAGCCAAGCCTGCTCCTTCGTGCACTGCTCTTACACGCATCAAGGAGCAGTATGTCCTCAGCACGATGATCCGTCTCGAAGGTCCACGCATTGGAGCTTACATGGCAAAAGCTTGGTTGCTGGCTGGATGGATGGATGAGACGGTTGCTGGATTGATCGGTTGCTATCGCCAAAATTAATCGATCGATGCGTTGCCGCTGATAACAATCGACAATGCAGTACAATACAGTAGACAATGCTAGGCAATTACAACGGTGATAGCAACGAGCTGCTAACGGCTTCTGGTTTTTTTTTCTGGTGCTCTTCTCTGGCCCAAAGCAGTGCCAGGTAGCGTTATCCACAGTCGGTCAACTGCCAGCAGACCGATGGGGTAGCCCTGCATCATGGTCTCCGCATCCCTGCTGCTGCGCCAAAGTCTCCTGGACAACAAGAGAGGTACCCTGTCCACGGCCCATGAGCCCAGCCCACCCTGGTCTGCGCTTGACAGGTACAGCCAGCAGCTGATACAGCACAGTACCGTAGCATCAGTGCACCAGCAGGTCCAGCCCCAATCCATCGCCCTCTGCAAGCTTCACGGTTGCTGGCCCGGAGAGGTTCCTTGCTTTTTGGGGGACGGGCACCTGGCCAACCCGCGAACTCACTAGGTCATTCAGCTCATGACCGACTTCGAGACCTCGAAGCCAAGTATTCCTACCCTCGTTGCCAACATCTACCAACGCATGAGGTAGCAGCCACATCGAGCTGGCAGCCAACCAAGCAATCACCACTCAATCAACCAACCACATAAGGATGCAACAATTATAGCAGCAACCCAGCGTCAATTCCAAGATCAGACTCGACAGGTCACGTCAGTCAGTCAATCCAGGTCAAGTCAAGTAAGTGAAATCAAGCCATAGCAGGGAACACTAAGGTAGGGTCAGGACAGGGTTGGACCAGGGCAGGGCGTGGCATGGCAAGGCTAGCACGCGCCCTAGCTCTGAATCTTGTTCCTGGTTCTGGGTTCTGTCTACTCCAACTCCAGGTTCCTGTTCCCTCTGTCCTGTCTGTCACTTCTGTCAGTCCAGACCCGGCTGACACTGGGCACTACTAAAAGATCGCCCTTGCCGTTCCTCTCAAGTCCCGCCCTCGTTCCTCACCAACCAGCTTCACCGTCGAGAATTCCTCCGGTTTGTCCTTTATTCCCCTTGTTGGCCGAATCTCCTCTCCCTCTCCTCCTCTCCCTCCGCTCGGCCTCCTCCTCCTCCTCGCCTCCTCTCCGCCGACTTTCTCGTTGGTCACGCCGGCGACACTTGGACCTTGCATTGTGGCATCGAAGCAAGCGTCCCGACGTCGATCCGTCGAGTCGAAACGAACCACGACAGGGCATCGAATTTAGCCAGTGCACAAGAAGGAACATACCCCACTCCTTCCTGTCCTGTCTTTTTACTGTCTTGTCCTTTCGGCGACCCGTGCCTGGCCCGTCCGTCTAGGCACTCCTACCCCGGACGTACGTTTGCTTCAGGTCGACCGTCCATGTTCTCGACAGGATTTCCGGCCTCCCCCTCCCTCGTCTCCTCCCAGAGACGGTAGGGAATTCCTCTCTCCCTCACCCTCGCTCCTATATCCTCGAACCATTGCCGACCGCCCTGTGGATTTGACAACCTGACAGCGGCACCACCACGGCCCTGATCTGCACGCGCCCCAGTATCTCCCTCTGAGTGTGTGCTGCACTTCTACGCCAAAAAACCCACCCGTTCCGTTGCATTGCGTCGTGTCTAATTTCACGACCTCTGATACCCTTGGCCACCTGCCCTACCCCAGTCGAGCTCGAAACTCCACCCGCTTCCACTGTGTCCGGGGTTGTCTAAGGGTCTCTGCACAGAACCACCAAAAAATAACCCACGGCGTGGATCTCGTCCCGTTGCACTGGGCGACGAGCTGGACCGAGCCTCCTTTTTCTTCGAGCTCGATCTTCTTTCTTCCTTCTTCTGTTTCCGGTCCATCCCTCCCTCAAGAGGTCCAACAGGTCACACGAAGCTTCGACTGGTCGATGGTCAAGACTCTGGTCCTCCAACAAGCACAAAATAGTTGCAGCTTTAGGCTACTGTACCTATCCAATCGCTTACTCCTCCTACCTACATCCTCTCCAGGCCCTCGATCTATCTCTCCAGACCACCCGCAGGATTCGACCACTTGCTTCGTCCCAAGCTCCCCTTGGACGCTGCCACTCTGCATGCACCTGCTGGAGTGATATAGTCGGTCTGCCTCAGCAGCCAGACAACACCTCCCCGAATTATTCTTCAGTTCTGGGCTAAATTGCCTGCAAGCTATACCGACCATGCAGACCTCATCTCCCTTGGCTGCCATGCATCAGCCGGCAGCTCCTACCTTTGGTCACCCAGATATATTTCGTCCTAGTGCTCATGCTGCATTTCATGGAGACTCGAAGGGCTCTGGGGCTCTGCTTAGGGAGCGCCTCAGACAAGGAGGCAAGGACTACTTCAACGTCAAAGGCGTCAGTGGGTCTTCGCCTACAGCAAGCTTGGCGGCAGATCTGTCTGCAAACTTCCGCATTGACAATGAAGCAAGGTGGGTAACATCACGTTGAACCGGGCCAAGGGCCACAGAGCTACCATGTACTGACTACCATTGGCCACAGTCCTCAGTTCCCAACGCCTCGTCGGGCTCTTTTCACAACGAACGCTATAATGGGCGCCCTGGAGGGACAACGTAAGGACAGACGTCGCAGCATACCTCGGGGGCAATATTGGAACTGATTTCTTGTAGGATACCAGACGACGCCGCCTCTGCCTGCCTCCTCGCCCGCGTACACTGACATGGACATGGACATGGATGTGTCTCCGGTACCAATGGGAAAGGGTGTCTATGTGGCACAGGTCGAGTTACACTCACCTAGCCCTACACCCAGCCCGGAGGATGATGAGGACATGGCCCTGGATTCTCCTGCGCCCATTTCACGGCATTCGTCCGTCGACAGCACAAAGCCTATGGCTGAGTAAGTCTTGGCATGACCTGGTCGTTGAGGACACTCTTGGTGGCTAACACTCATCTAGGAATCGGCGCACATTGAACCTCCGCCGCCCATCACTCACAAGGTCAAAAGGCTACTCCACTGGTAACGTGCCCAGTCGGTTGCACCCCGAGGGCCAGCTTTCTTCGTTCAAGTTTGGCAACGATGGCCGTCCTGGGTCGTCGTCCTCTCAGATGTCGCTCAGCGAATGTTTCGAGGATTCGCCTCCACAAGAGCGTCGCCCGCAATCTGCTAACAGCCCTTGTGCGGCCGCCGGCGCTCTGCGGTCGAAAGCTCACTTTTCTAGCCTAAGTGGCGCGTCTACTCGGAACGGGTCTCCCATCAACGGCCATTCCCGCCGTGGTTCCAACCCGCATCTCAGACCAAGGAAGCAGTACCGACGTTCTTTGAGCATGTTTGAGAGCGCGGGAGATGTGATCAAGCCAAAGGAGGACGTCAACGCCCCATCAGGGCTGCAATCCGTTCTCGATGTCGAAGAAGCTGCCGAGCCTGTGCTCCCACATTTCTTCCCCGACGACCAGAACGACAGCATACCCCGGCTTTCTAGGGACACCTTCCTCGACATCCTGGACGGCAAGTATAACGAGCACTACGACCACAAACTCATCATCGATTGTCGTTTCGAGTATGAATATGATGGGGGTCACGTTGACGGTGCTATCAATTATAATGATAAGGAACTGCTCGCCTCTCACCTGTTCAACAGCCCTCTTGACGGACGGACCCTTCTGCTATTCCACTGCGAATATTCTGTGCATCGAGCGCCCTTGATGGCACGTCACATACGTGCACAGGACCGCACTGTCAACGCCGAGAGCTACCCCCGTTTGACCTATCCCGAGGTATACATCTTGGAGGGTGGGTACAGTGGTTTCTTCTCTGAGCACCGCCAACGATGCTACCCGCAAGCATATGTGGAAATGGATGCTGCCGAGCACGCCAGGACCTGTGAGAAAGAAATGGATCGTCTCCGACATGCCCGCAAGGGTCTGGGACGTGCTCAGACGTATGCTTTTGGCGAGAGGGAACACTCGGCCCTAGACTCCCCGACAGCTGGTCATCGGTACAGCTGTGACGATTCTCCCATGCAACTTGGCGACTCACCCAGCGTGGGTCACGATCGGGGTCATGCTAGGCGCATGGCCTCGTACTGATGTGACCAACATGACGTCGTGCTTTGCCGGTCCACCTGCCGAATGATTCTCGAAGTGTTCTTGCACAGCCCCCTAGCGAGAGAATAGCGATCCGAGAGCATGGCCCCGTCAGCCCGACCAGTACGGCACTCCGATTCCTTTTCACTAAAGATACTATACCCAGCCAGCCACCCTACTTGCATTCTGGCGCTCAATCTCTCGGAGAGTCTGCATGCTTTCTCGCCAGACAACCCAAAACCACAACTGACCATGCTCGCCGCCACTTCCAAACACTACATCTTTAATCGTAATTCCCAGAGCTCACCTCGCGGACTCGACAAATTATCGATGTGCAACGCCGTCGCGGTTCATCTGCTACTGCCCGAGGAATCCTAGGTTTCATTTCTTTCGGCATTACACGCATTGGCATAGACTCGCATCGCATCGACTGTTGCATTTACTGGAGCTTCTTGGATCCGATGCCCAAAGTGGCTACTTGCATTTGGTCTTTCTACTGCACTCAAACTTTTCCTCTGTTTTTATTTTCCTACGGTGTCGAAACCTCTTCGAAGGCTCTTCAAGCGACCCGATACTACAAATACGCTCGCGGCTCACCTGCACATTGTTCTGCACTTGAACTGACCGCCGCTCAATTTTCCGACTTGCACGCATCTCATGGCGTGTTTTGACTTCACCCAACACTCTCCGGTTCGTCATCTACCGGAGATCAAAGCTTCTTCACCAACCCAAGAAGCTCTCTTATAACACCCCACCCCTTCGGCCGCTCATCGCCGTTGGACGCTCTCGTTAAGTGACGGGATATTGATACCCTTCTCAAAAATTACGACAAGGCATACGATCAATTTTCACGAATACATGGAAACGGCGATATGGCGACCTGGAAGAAGAAATGGACGCAAGGAGTGGAAGCGCCGTGATGGTACCGGGAGACAGGACCGCGTTCGTCGAGAAGTTGATAGGCTGAGAACGCCGTCACTTCCACTTGGCTCCCGTGCGGAGCGAGAGGACAGGGGGCTTGAGGGTATGATGTGGTGCAGCCGGAAGATGTTTCTCGTTTCCTGTTGCGGAGTAACACCCAGACTGTCACACCAACCCTCGTCGTTCCCAATACCTTGTATACTAGCGATCTATTTGCTGCCACTACTGCACGCTGCTTACTGCTTCCATGAGCTCTGCGAAACGCACCCTTTGGGATTGTCCCGCGCTTCCTTGAAAGAGGGAAGAACCACAGTGGGCCCCGGGGACTGCGAAGAGCGAAGCTTGTCTGAGACGTCTTTTCTTCCTCGATTTTTTCTATTGTGTCAAAAGGGCGAAACCTTCACTGGTTTAACTCGTCCTCATATGTAAGGGAAGGGGAACGGAACTAGGAATCAAAAAGAAATCCTGCAAACACTGAGTTCCTTCTGCGCGTCCTGCTAAACTCCAATGTTTGTCCTGTGACCGCGGATGTGACCACGGACGGACAGGAGGGATGACTTGATTGTCTTCTACGCCGGGCTTGTGTTGCAAAGAAGCGGGCGTGAAGTACCACTTTCACCCTGACCTCAAGCCAGCGGTATGTTTTCTTGTGTGGCAGTGAGATGGTCTGCTAAAGTTCAGCGCAGCATGCAGGTTGAGGCAAGTTGAGGTAAGTATTTTCTTACCTATCTTTATGCTACAGGACTCGTACATGCATATGATGGCGATGTGCTCGTCACCTCCTGATTCTGCTTCTTCCCCTTCCCTGGTTGGTTGTCTTCTCAGTCTCACTCAATCACAATTCCGCCCTGCCACCCTCGTTTTCCTCTCTCTTTTTTCTCTCACTCAACCGAATCGATCTTTCTATACTGATTAAAACCCACCTCATGACATCTGCATAGGTGACATATAGCCATTCGTTCGGTTCTCATCGGCTTGCGCGTCCAAATGCGTCCGCGTGCCTGATGGCAGTAAGTCCATTCCAAATCCGGGGTTGTTCCCCTGAGCCACGTTGACTCAGAAGTTTTTTTGTCGGTATTTCCCGCCCCTGGGGTCTCATTCCAACACTTTGGTTACTAACCCACGAGGGCTGGACCCGGCCTTCCTAAGGGTGAGTTTCAAATATTTATGACGCCGTGGCTGCTGTCGTTGTGTCTCGGAAGGAGGTTGTCGGTTGGGCCACCCCCGCAACGAGCCACCTGCCCGGGGAACCCGGGGAACTCGGGGTTGCTAGATTTGAGACACAGATCGGGGGAGTGACCGTACTCTGGGGACTTGTGTGGGCGTGTGTGTGTGCGGCTTGATCGCCTCTGGTATGGAGGCGTCCCGCGTTCTGGCGGCTGGCTGGCCCACGAGGCTTGAAACATAGCAGGGGATCGAGATCTCTGATTTATGAAGCGCTTGGACAGGCATTGGATGAGGCGAAAACTATGTACACAGCCGTTGGGACTGCAGTGTTGGGTGAGCTAAGTTATTGCTTCATAATGTAATGCTATGCATCTACGTGAGCAACGAACTATGGACTCCGCTTCTTCCAGGAGAGCATTATTGTGCAAGGGTATCTTGAGCACTTCCAAAATTTATGGAATAAAGGCATGCTGTCCCTTTTACCGTCATATCCGGATCCCAGAAAATAGCCAGATGGCGTCCAAAAAATTCAACCCCATCCCCAATCCCATCAAGCCTCTTGCCTGCTCGACTCCCTTGAAAGAAGGGTGAGCGGATCTGGCCCTGAAGTTATCAGAGGGAGTATCGGCGCAATCGCCGCCCGCAGACGCTCGGGTGAACGGATCGCGAGCGCGCGCCGTACTTGTGCGGTGCACAAGGGCCGTACCGCTGGATCGACGGCGGCGTGTGCCGCGGCGGCGTCTTCGGCTCGGGGCTCTCCATTGGTGATCGCACCCGAGTGGCCTCTTGGCCGCCGACATCGATCATCGTGGTATCCTCCTTCGCCACTGCAGCCGCAATGCTAATAGGTCCAAGTATCGTGGTGGAAGACTCCTAGACCTCCGCCAGCGTGAAATCCCACGGCTTGAACAGCTCCCTAAACCTGGCCGCGTCGTCTGTCTCCTCCTCCTCTGTCTGCTGAAAGTCCCGCCAGTTCATCCGGCCCTCGAGACCCATCAGCTTCGCGGCCACCTTGCGGGGGTACTGCAGGTCGAAGCGGACGTTCTCGTCGAACCGCATCAGGAGGGTCTTGCTGATAATCGCCCCGCCCTCGTCCTCGCCGCCCTCGCCTGCGTCCTCGGCCCAGATCCAAATACGGATGTAGTCGCCGGGAACCTCGTCGCTGATGCCAAAGTCTTTGGCCACGAGACCAGGAAGGCTCAGATTCTCTGCCTCTACGCGGAACGCGGCCTCCACTAGGCCTTTCTTGACCAGGTCTGCTGGGATGGGCATGAACTGCCAGTGTGCGTGGATGCCTCCGATTTTGTTGATCTCCCACGTGATAGCTCCGAGCTTGTGGCTAGACTTCTTGGAGACCGTTGCCTGGAGGGCCTCGCGGAACCGTGACATCTCCTTGAACGTGCGGTCCGCCGAGTCCTGGCCCATAGCAGCACGGCTGATGGACGAGACGTGCTCCTGCGGCGCAATGAGCATGTGTGATGGGTGCTCCAGGCCGTACTCTGCGAACATGTCTGGCGTCGGCAGAGGGCCCCTGGCAGTAGCAAGGTAAGTGTCCTCCCCAATGGAGCAGATCATGTGGGTCGCCACTATCTCGCTGGCCAGGCAGAGCCAACAGTTCTCGGGGCCTGGAGGGGGCATGCGGCGAGAGCGCTTGGGTCGGTAGTTATCGCCTTGGTGACCGTTTCCAAAGCGCGAGAAGCCTTCGTCTGATGGGGCGGGTCGCTTCTTGGAAAGACTGGCGCGAGCGAGGAATGGTGACACGGTACTGCCTTGCGGAAGTGTCCCCGTCGACGGCGTCAGCGAGAATGCGTACATTGCCTTCGCTTTCTCGGTGTTGCCGTATGGCGCCATGGAGATGAAGCGCGTGACCTCGGTGTCGAGCTCTGCGGAAGAATCCTTGGGTGGGTGGAAGAACGGCTCTCGCTCGTAGAAGAAGGCAGCGTGAGAAGGGACGAAATGGTATCGGGGTTTCAGGGCCGCACATAGATCGGCAATAGCATCGCTCGTAACAACGCCTGAAGCGTCAAAGGAAAGTGCGACCTTAGATCCATTCCATACTGTCGACGGCCACATGGATGTGAGTAGAATATCTGTGCTGTTGGCGCCGCGCAATGCCTTGGCATCGTCTGGAGTGTGGAAGGGGAGGTGCTGCTCTTGAGATTGACCGGCAACAATCTCCGGATCCAGTATGCCGCCTAAAGTTGCGATGCGGACACCCTCAGAAGTCTTGGTGACTCCACGCTTGTTCAAGTAGTGCAAGTTGGGGCAAATCTCCTCCTCTTTCGTTATCTTCTCGACGACCCGAGCGGGGAGTGCATGAGTTCCTACAGTGAAGTAGGTCGGCAGGGGCACTTCTATCTTTCCAGAAAGCAGATCGGTAACGGCGTCGTCGTCTTCTGTG
Organism: Diaporthe ampelina; assembly: GCA_023522825.1. Classification (NCBI taxonomy): domain Eukaryota; kingdom Fungi; phylum Ascomycota; class Sordariomycetes; order Diaporthales; family Diaporthaceae; genus Diaporthe; species Diaporthe ampelina. The sequence goes on along the minus strand of JAMFTM010000021.1, from coordinate 336,809 downwards.
CCAAAGAGGTTTCCGACGATCAGGGCAAAGGAGAAGTTGTTCTTCGCATGGAGTGCTGCAAGCTTGGAGAAGGCTGGCTGTAGTTTGCCATTGACATTGCCAAGGACGAAGCTGTAAAAACGTTGTTAGATATGCCAAACGGGTTGCGGGACTTGAACAGGTGAACTGACATCTTTGGTGCCGCCATCGCGAACCGTTCTCTGCCGAGTCGCGTCGAGGGAGCCAACTCGGGCAAGGAATTGGCGGGTGATGCTAGCGACTCACTGCCTTGATCGGCAAAAAGAAAGCTTAAGAGCAACTGAAGCAAGAACTCAAGGGGACAGGCGCCGTGTAAGAAGCTCGGTTTGGGGCTGGGGTTGGGTTGCAGAAAGCTCGGCGCATCGCTGCTCTTGAAGCCACAGCCGTCGCAAGTTTGGCAGATGAGAGGAACCTAAAGCTGCAAACCTCCAGCTACCAGGAAACCGAGTCCAGATGGCAGGGAGCTCGGGCGCTAAATAAGGTTATCTTAGCGCAGTTCGCTCCTGGGCGTCCTTATCGCCCCACGAAGACCCCTGGCCGCCGTTATCGATAGGCGCCTTCTCAAAAAAATTCCTGAACTGCAGTCGCAACTTTGACTGGCTCGACCTATCGCCCTCACACGCGACGAGTGACGGATCTATCCCAGACCGACTGTCCCACTCCTTAGGAGCCGTCTATCCTAGAGGCAAATGTTTGAGGGTCGATTGACATTGATCGACGATCCTACAGTCGGTCATCCTACAATCGCTTTTCCTAAGACCGGGATCTAATGCCTACGGAGCAGGTTGTACTGCTAACGGCATTCCCTTTTGTCTGAACTCTCTTTCCACAGTCAAGATGCCGGCCACAACATCGGGGCGGGTCTCGAAGGCCCGCAAGCACTCGACACCACACCAGAAGAACCACAGATGGGAATCCTTCTCGACAAAAATCTCGAAGCTCAATTCTCTCGACCCTTTGCGCAAGGTGCGCCGCCATGACCTCGAAGACGAAGACCTGTCCGCGACGACCTCCTACCTCCGAAATGGCGTGGTCAAATGGAGCGACCTTAACATCTCCAAGTCGTTTACCGACTTCAAACGGGAGATCATGCCTCTCTGCGAAACCCTTCCACAGATCCTCCACTTCCAGGACAAAATCATGGATCTGTTGGCTCAGTACCTTGGCATGCAGGACAGGGAGGCCTTGGAGCCTCTGCTAGATCTTCTTACAGCCTTTGCCCACGATCTCGGCACGAAATTCGAACAGTACTACCAAAGAAGTTTGGAAATCTTGGTCGCTATCGCCAGCAAACCACAAGATGTCGACGTAATTGAGTGGACTTTTGGAGCGTTCGCCTGGCTCTTCAAATATCTGTCAAAACTGCTGGTTCCGGACCTCACACCAACATACGACATGCTAGCAGGCCTGTTGGGGAAACGAAAACATCCAATCCATATCAACAGGTTCGCCGCCGAGGCAATGAGTTTCCTGATCAAAAAGGCCGCGGCGCCGTCCAACCGCCAGACCGCTCTGCCTCGAATCGTTGCACACGCGAGGGATGACTTGCAGGACTTGGCCAGAAGCCTGGCACGGAAGAACCAGGATAACGAGGGAGAGGTGGCCGATTATGAGATGGAAGCAGCATACAAGACTAAGCAGTTCGAGGCGTACCGAGAAGGAATCATGATCATGTTCTCGGAGGCTATGAAAGGACCTGGAAGCACGCTTCACTCCACGGCGACCTACCTATTCGATGCGCTTCTCGAATCCGTACCCTCCACAGAGCTTGAGGCTGGGAACCCGACCTGCTGGACGGACGTCTGCTGTGGTGTCCTTACCAGTATAATTCATCATTCAACCGCCGATTCGTTCCAGGTCTTATCCGAATCGATCCTCGAAGCAGCATCGAGACGCATGGCAGGAGAGGGCCAGGATAACCCTTATGGCGTATCCTTATTCACGCGCCTCCTTGGAATCATGGCCGGTGTGCGAAGTGGTTCTAGGCTGAATGATTGGCGACCTGTCGTCAAGACTCTCACAGAAATGCTTCAGATGCTGTCCAAAGATGCCGACAACATTTCAAAATACTCTGGATCGATAGTTTGGGATACTGTGGTGGGAAACACAGCCATTTGCTGGACCCAGGCACCAATGGATGCGCTCATGCCTTCCCTCAACGACTTCAACAAGGCAATGACCAGAGAGCCTCTCATGAGGTGGTACATACCATTCTGCGCTTACCTGGCTGAAGTCAATGGGGCGAGATTTCGCAGTCTCTTCCAAAAGCCGTTCCAGAAGTTTGTTGCGGCACACTGGTCAGAGACTGGAAACGAGGAACTGCTCTGTGTACTGCTGCCAAAGTTGGTTGCGTGCGGCGCTATACCTGCTGGGGGAAATAAAGAGGGCTTCTTACTACCGCAGTCATGGCAAGACCAAATTGTCACAAAGTTTGAGGAGTTGGGAAATACGCCTTTTCCAGAAACAAACTCCCAGAGCAAGAACCCAGACGTCTGGAGGGATCACTGCTTACCAAAGTATGCCGCGCTGCTCAGGGTATTGGAGTCGACAAATGTGCATCCTTCGACCAACGCGAGAATCGCCGAGTTACTTCTTAAGAAGTTGAAACTCGCTTTGCGACCGTCTGAGTCTCTCGCGACCGACGAGACTCGATTCATCGTCACACAGGGTTTTCTCGCATATTTGCGAATGAGCAAAGCATCCGGCTCTGTCGACGGATCTTTGAGCCCATTGCTAAAAGCCGCGGCACCCCGTTTCTCTCGCAGCCCTTCGTTCCTTGAAGCCCTTCTTGGATACGAGAAGGAGATGCTCGTCCAGCAGAAGCCTAGTGGCAAGGAAATCCTCCTCGTTGAGGAGCATCCGTTCCTCCAGTCACTGGTCAATAATTTGGCCAATTCGTCTCGGCCGCTCCGTACGGTATCCTTGAAGGTATTCGACGTCTTGCCGTCCACTCCAGACCAAGACTCCTGTTTGTCGACGATGATCTCAGTCGAGGAGTTACCTTTGGATCACAACAGCCCTCGGGCAATTGCGATTCATCTACGGCGGCTTGCCAAGTCCTACCCTCATCTTGATGAGAACTCATGGTTGCGACATGCCATTCCGGCGTTCCTCTTCGGGCAGCTCACCGTAAGACTCGCCCCAGTTTGGGATGACGCTGTGGAAGCGCTCAAGCAGATTGCTGAAGACAAGTCTGCTGCTGATATTGTATTCAACCGGGCATTCGAATGGCTTCAAATTCCCTCGCCCCGCTGGACTCCACCACAAGTCCCATCCGGCCCTGCCAGGGGGTTCACCTCGGACTTCGAGTGCTCGAATCTTGGCGGTCTGAGGGAACAAGCGCGCGAAATCAGTGAAGCATTAAATGCTCCCTCGAGCATTCTGTTGCAAAATTTTGAAGGCGAACAAGACGTACCGCCTGATTATGTCGCCAATGCAAGAGGCAAAGCGCTCAAAGTCCTCACGGGCATCCCCTCTTCAGCAGAGAAGAGGTCTAGGAAAATCGTGCCATTCCTGCTCTCTCTGGACGATGCACAGATTCCTTCGTCCGAGGACGAAGAGGAGGACAGCGTACTTCCTGAAGGCGATTTCTGGTCCCTACCAGATCGGAAGGGCCTCGTCGGTGTTTTTGCGCAGTTTGGCAACCCGAAGGTTCTCTATAGAAGCTCAGACGTCTACAACACGCTTCTCAGTCTCCTGGCGAATCGTGAAATTGAAGTCCAGAAGCTAGCATTGAAGGCCATTTTGGCCTGGAAGCAGGAAGGCGTGAAGCCTTACAAGGAGAATCTGGAAAACCTCCTCGACGACGCTCGCTTCAAGAATGAGCTGACAGTCTTTCTGCAAGATGATGAACTGATACGCGGCGAGCATCGAGCGGAGCTCATGCCGGTGCTTTTGCGAATTTTGTACGGCAGAGCTACGGCTAAAAAAGGTGCTGCGAGCGGCCGAAATGGGCTTCATGCAACTCGCCTGGCAGTCATTCGAAATCTGTCTCTCGAAGATGTCGGAGGGTTCTTGGACATCGCGCTTGGCAACCTCCGCGATGTTCGCGTTGTGGATGCATCGGGGCTCAAGCAAAGCTTGTTGCGAGAGGAAAGGATCACTGCCCGCAAGATGGTGGGATTGCTTCATATGGTTGACTCTGTCATCAATGAACTCGGCGCAAGCGTTGAGAGGTACATGGATCCTCTTGTCAATGCCGTGCTGTACTGTTTGTTCTCAGCTTCTCGCAATCTGCAGCAAGCGGAGCGCAATGATGAAGAGGCGGATGACGACGCGAGTGTTGACGACAACAAGACAAACAACGCGTCACTGTACAGAGTCGCCAGAACGACGTCGTTGAAGTGCCTGTGTGCTTTGGTCAGGAACAACACCAGTTTTGATTGGATGCCCTACCAAGACGCAATTGTTGCAGAAATCGTGGCACCCGTTGTCACTCAGCCTGTTGGGGAGATGGCCCAAGGCGTATCTTGGACCTGGAAGCTTCTCGACACATGGACTCTCTCGGCCCAGACTGCACGTGCCCTTGCAATCAACGCCAATGTGATACCCAAGATTGCAGATTGCATTGGTTTCGAGAAGAGCAAGAATGAAGTTCGAATCTTCGCTCTCGGAATTGTGCGCAATTTGGTCAAGCTTGCGCAAGCTCCAGAGTCCGACGGTGTCGTCAAAGAGCAGGTTCTTGATCCCAACGCAGACAAGATCCTGAGCGTCATTGGGAATTACTTGCATGTTGGACACGACATTGATATCAGAGTTCTGGAGGCTTGCATCGACACGGTGGTAGAACTTTCGTCTGTGGTTGATGGCTCGAAAAACGCCCGCATTCTCGTCGACATCTCAACGCACTTGCTGAATCAGCCCGCGCGGCGCGTGAGCCCGAAGATCAAGGGATCACTGCTTCTAGTTCTGGAGCATTACGTTGTCGTCGATGACATTCACAATGACCCGAACCTGAAGAAGAGCGTGTTGAAAACGCTGTCGGGTCTTTTCAGCTTCTTCAAAGACAAGCGAAACCGAGAATCGCTGTCAAATGTCCTCCTGGCCTACGCTACACGAGATTCTACCGTGCAAGAGATTGCTCGAATTTGCGCGGAACTTAACTCATATGTTGCGGAAAGGCTGGATGAACCAGATTATGACCGTCGACTTGCTGCCTTCAACGCCATTACCAAGGTAGAGACGGCCTTCACCATCGAACAATGGCTACCACTGCTCCACAACGCGGTCTTCTTTCTTCACCACGACGAAGAATTTGGAATTCTGTCATCCAATTCAGCAGATGTGCTTTGCAGACTGGTCAATGCGGCAGCGGGTGCCTGGAACACAGAGATGCAGCCGGCTTATGTCGAACTGCTGAACGAGATCATCATGCCAGCCGTCCATGCCGGTGTCAGAGACCTGTCGGAGACTGTGCGCCGAGAAACGGTGAGGTTACTCAGCCACTCGGTGAGCAAGCTCGGCGCCTGGTCGTTGGTCAGTGACCTTGCTGTGTTGCTCCCGTCAAATGAGGAGGAAGCCAACAAGGCCTTCTTCATCAACATCCTCACTCCATCAGTTTCAAAGCAAGTGCAGGCTGTTCAGACGCTGAGCTTGGTCAACGAGCGCGATGAGCTCGGTAGCAAGAACATCAGCCAGATTCTTCTGCCACTATTGGAGCATTTCATCTGGGGACGTGCCGGCGCCGATGACCATGGCCTGGGGGCTCAAGCTGCTGCCACGATCGCCAGCCTCAGTGGTTCACTTGAATGGTCCCAGTACAGGGCGACACTGCGAAGATACATCTCGTATTTGACCTCGAAACCCGAGCTCCACAAGCAGGTGATCCGCCTTCTCGACAAAGTCGTAGATGCGCTGGTCTCATCTGCTGAAAGTCGGAATGAATCAGCAATGGAGGTGGATGGGGCCGAAGCCGCAAAGCATCGACTTGCTCGGTCGTTACCGTCTACAGATAAAATGGCCGAGGCATTCACGACCAACTTCACGCCACCTTTATTGGAACATCTCAAGGACAAAGACGAGGAGACCGTCAGTGCAAGAGTGCCCGTGGCAGTCATTCTTGTCAAGCTGCTGCGGTTACTGCCGGATGAGACTCTCAGTCTGCAGCTTCCAAGCGTGCTCACGGATCTCTGCCACATTCTGAGGAGCAAAGCCGTGGAAGCTAGAGATATGGCCCGAGCCACCTTGGCCAAGATTGCCTGCATCTTAGGACCACCATCCTTCGGATTCATCCTCAAAGAAATGCGCGGAGCACTGAAGATGGGCACACAATTGCATGTCCTATCATACACAATGCACACTCTCCTCTTGGCTGTGACACCTGAGTTCCAGCAAGGAGACCTTGATTACTGCTTGGAGTCAATGGTAGCAGTGATCATGGATGACATTTTCGGCATCAGCGGCCAGGAAAAGGACGCAGAAGGCTACGTGAGCAAGTGGAAGGAGGTCAAGAGCAGCAAGAGCCAAGACAGCATGGAGCTGATTGCGTCAACTGCTTCTATCACTCACCTTGTCGAGCTCGTTAAGCCACTGCAGGCCATGCTACTCGAAAAGCTTGACCTTCGCACGGCGCGCAAAATAGACGAGCTGTTGAACAGGATTGCATCCGGCCTGCAGAAGAATCCAGCCTCCGACAGCCAAGACACGCTAGTCTTCTGCTACGAAGTCATCCAGGAGGTCTACAACAGCCGCAAACCCACCGCCGAGAAGAAGATTGACCCCAAATTGAAGCGATATCTGATACAGAGGGGGGCTAAGAGGGAGGACCGAGGCGCAGCCAGCAAGCACACCTACAAACTGATGCGTTTCGCCATGGACATTCTCAGGTCTGTTCTGAAGAAGCGCGAGGGTCTTCGATCTGCGGGCAACATTAGTGGCTTCATTCCAATTCTTGGTGATGCCATCGTGGCAGGTGAGGAAGAAGTCAAGATAGCGGCCTTCAAGCTCCTCACTGTCCTGGTCAAGGTTCCCTCCAAGACCAATGAGCTTAACGACCTGTACAAGGTCGCTTCCAAGGACGCTCTGAAATGCGTTTCTCAGTCTGTGTCTACCAGCACTGATCTCGCACAGACAGCTTTAAAGCTGCTATCGGTCATACTCCGAGACAGGCGCGAAGTTGTCGTCAAAGATGCCGCTATCGACATGCTCCTTGGCAAGCTCAAGGACGATCTCACCGAGCCACTGTACCGCCATGTCACTTTCAAGTTCTTGCGCTCAATCCTGGACCGGAAGATCGAAACTGCTTCTGTCTACGACACGCTTGACTATGTCGGTACTGTCATGATCACGAACGACGACAAGGACACAAGGGACCTCGCTAGAGGTGCTTTCTTCCAATTCTTGCGCGAGTACCCACAGAAGAAGAGCAGATGGGAGAAACAGATCGACTTCATCATCGCCAACCTCAAGTATCCCCGCGAAGGTGGACGAATCTCAGTCATGGAAGTGCTGCATCTGTTGCTGACCAAGTCGGCTCCGGAATTCGTCAAAGAGATTGCAGCAACCTGTTTCTTCCCGTTGGTGCTTGTTATCGGCAATGATGAGAGTGAAAAGTGCCAGCTTATTGCTGGTGTGCTCATCAAGGAGATTTTCAGCAAGGCCGACCCAGCGCACCTAAAGGAGTTCTTGGATAGGATGCGAGCATGGGTAAAGAGCCACGATAATACCGCCATGTTGAAATTGGGCTTCCAAATGTGGAACCTGTACTTCGAAGCTTTGGAGCCGAGCGAGAAGGACAGGAAGGACGTCAAGTTGCTTATCAGCAGCCTCGTGACCGTCTTCGCTGACAAAGATCAGGAGGACTGGGAGCTTGTCAACTCTGCATTGAACCTCGTGCGCGTTCTGGTTGACCGGCATCCTGATAGGATGCTGTCCACTGCCTCTGAGGAGTTGTGGGCTGGTGTCTTCCCCTGCATGTCCCACGAACGCCCAGCTATCAAACTCAATGCCGTGAAATTGCTGGCAACCTATCTGTCTGATTTCGCCGGCAGCACTGCAGCGCTGACCAAGGGGCAGTCCGTTGTTGGAGAAAATGGACAGACTCTCGGACAAGACAAGATCTGGGAGATCATCAGATTGTTGCTGGGCACTCTACGGGGTCTCGAGGTTGACGAGGAGTTGGCGCGGGAGAGCGTACAGATTCTCGTCCCACTCACACGTTTCCTGAGCAACGCAGCGGCTGAGGATGACGGCGAGGCTTCCGACCAGGAAGACGGCGAAGACGCAGATGAAGATGACTTCTTCAAGGATGGCGAGGAAGAAGAGGAGAATAAGAAGCCGGGCACAATGACCATGCGCTACGTCTTTTCCCGGCTGGCCGAAGTCATCCGGCGCGAAACGCCGCCCAGGGCGCCGACGCTCGTCTCCAAGCTCGCAGCAGCTGAGGCGTTAGACGTTCTGTGTGCCAGGAACGACGCGGCGACGCTCCAGCCGTCTCTGCGGACCATCCTCCGGCCGCTGCGAAACCTGACGGACCCGAACATCCCGATGCCGTTCTCGACGGACGAGCTCTTCAAGACACGGCACGAGGCGCTCAAGACCAAAGCGCAGCAGATCATGGACGCGCTGCAGGAGAAGCTGGGCACGGCCGAGTACACCAAGCAGCTGCTTGCAGTGGGCGAGGAGATCAAGGGGAGGAGGATGCACCGCAGCAGCAAGAGGAAGGTGGAGGCCATCACGGCGCCGGAGAAGTGGGGCAAGGAGAAGAAGCGCAAGCTGGAGAGCAAGAAGAACAGGAGGAAGGCTATTGGGTTGGAGCATCGGAGCAAGCGGAGGGGATATTAGATGAGTCCTCACGCAGATATGAAGAAGATAAATATTTAGACACGCATTGGCCACAAGGCCTGATTCAACACACATCACTGCATCCCATACGCCAGATATGTGACATGACCTATACAGACTGACATGAGACCAACGATGAAATGGCGCCTGAGAAGGGTATCGTGTCGTACTCTATGTACTCTATAGTAATTGGTAAAATTTTGAGATAGCTGCCATATGCAACGCACTCTGACTTCGTTCGTTTCATCCATATCTTTACATCCACCGGGTATCCCAAACGCCGAAAAATGCTCTCTAGTAGTACAACGCTTCTTCGGCTGCAGTACACAAGCGGCGACCAACATCGCCCACACTTCCAGCTCTAAGCCTTCCCGAATGTCGACCCGGGGGCATCACCCTGATCAGCATCGCCGCCGTTCTTCCTGGGCAGGGGCTTCGGGTCAGCGCCGTCGGCCTGGCGCTCGGCCCTCGTAGTGGTAGAACCGTCCTCCCAGAACTCGACGTCGCCGTCCTCGCCGAGGGTGCCCCGCTTGACGAGGCGGCCCTTCTCGCGCATGAGGTCCTCGACCGTCAGCTTCTTGTTGCCAAAGATGTTCAAGTGGTCGGAGATGACGTGGCGGTTGCGGCACGAGGGGCAGGTGATGAGCACGGAGCCGTGGTGGTAGCCCTGCTTGGAGACGTTGTGAGCGGAGCGCGTGCCGCAGGGGACGCAGGTGAAGGTCAGCTCGTAGGTTGGTTGTTGTGGGGTGGTGCTGGGGCTGTTGGCGGTCCTTGGGCGCGGGACGGAGTGGGCTAGACGTATTGAAGACGGCGTTTTTGCTGTGCGAAGAGGCGCTCGCTGTGATACTGGATGCGCGGCTGGGAGGATGAACTGTTGCAGGGCTGGTCTCGCGAAGGAAGATGGTCTGGTTGCAGAGCGAGCAAATGCCCGAAGGCCCGAAGACATGCTCCTCGAGGCCATAGTTTTGGTGTAAAACTGAGTTGAAAAGTTGTGCCAGGTACGGTTGACGGCGAAGGTCTGAGGTTGTTCTCTGCGAAATCTATCTCCGAGTTGCAGACGAACCAAAAAGTTACGAAAGCTGCACCATCTTCCAAAGTTTGCCCAATGACGTTGCTGGCGCTGTGGCAGGCAAAGTCCAAGCCTTAAATCCGACAGAGTGGAGCTGTTCCTGAAGGCTCTCCAATTGCAGCCCACCATCCTCCTACCGCGGGGTCCAGTGTTGTGCATCTGGTCTGGGGTAGGCACCAGCAGCACAGTCACAAATCGGATCAAGCTTACAATAGCCAGGTACTTGGTCTTCTGGCAGGCAAGATGGTAAGTGTCAAGTGACTTTATAACAGGAGGGAGCTCCAAATCCACCCCCACCTCTGCAGAAGCACCCACCCACCTTGGAGCACAGGCATGGACAATGGATTGCTTCTTGCCAACCGAATAACCTCTTTCCCACTGTCAACCACTTCGAAACACTCGTTTGTCTGTTGCCATGATCACTCCAGCTTACTATTGTGCAAACCTTTCTCTTCCTCCCCCCTTTCCCATTCGGTGGGGCCTGCATCTGCATTGTGTTTTTTCACAGCTTTGATTTCTTGCCTGCGATCGCAACTGCACACTACAAACCCCAACGCCACCACAATAATCTCACGATCCGATCTGAGGCCCACCACCCGCCCGCCCACACGTTCTTCGTGATACCCTCACTTCCACTCTATTGTATACCCCACCTGATCGACTCCCCCTTCGATTCATATTGTACACAACCGCTACAATGCATCGACCACAGGGCAAGATACGGCCCCCTCGGAAGGTATATAGAGCCTCACTCCTCAGTCCTCTCCTCATCTCCCCCTACCGGTCTCCCAGGGGATACAGGCAAGACTCACCATGCCGTTCCATATCCCATACTCCCGTCGTGGGCCTCGTGCCGTCTGGCACGCTGTGAAGACACAGTTCTGGGTTCCTTATTCGCGACGTATCAAGTTAACTCTTCGACAGCCTATCAACAACCCCCGGGCCGGCCTCAGCGAGGAGCAAGAGTTCGAGGCATGCTGGAAGATGCTCTACGAGGCCCTGACCGATATACACGAGCGAAACGCCGGAAAACTATCCTTCGAGCAGCTCTACCGAGCTAGTTACAAGATTGTTCTCAAGAGACGTGGCCCGGCCTTGTTCGACAAGGTTGGCGCCTTCGAAGAGCAATGGTTCGGAGAGAGAGTCGTCCCGCCCATCTTCGACCTGATGAACAGCCACTTGATCAGCCATGTTCTCGGCGACGCCCCCGGCACCACCGACAACGAGCGCCGGGAGTTGGGCGAGAAGTTCCTCAAGGGGATGCGTGATTCGTGGGAGCAGCACATGAGCGCCGTGGCTATGATCTCTGATATCATGATGTATCTGGATAGGGGACAGTCGCATGATCCGGACCGGCCCCAGCTCTACATGACCATCCTCGGCCTCTACAGAGACAATATTTTGCGACGCAACTTCGCTTCCATCGACGGACGACCGCTCACGGACTTGATCAACGCCGTCGTTCTCGACCTTATCAACATGGACCGGAAGGGAGACATCATCGACAGAAACCTTGTCAAGAGGCTGCTCCAGATGTACGAGCAACTGGCAGAGACTGACGACCTGGTCGACGACCAACGCCTCTACCTCACTACTTTCGAGCCCACATACCTTCGGGACAGCCGGGAATTTTACACACAAGAGGTGGCACAGCTGCTCCGGGAGGGTGATGCCGGCAGTTGGCTGCGCCATACAAGTCGTCGCCTGGTAGAAGAGGAAGACCGCTGTAGGACGACCGTGTCCTCATTGAGCACCACCAACATCGTGAAAGTTGTCGACGAGGTGCTCATCGCGAGCCATCTGGATCGGTTTCTGGCGCTGGAGGGTAGTGGCCTCCGGCCCATGATCGACAATGACCGCCTGGAAGACCTCACTCTTCTCTACAGGCTCGTCAACAGGGTCGAAGGAGGCATTGATAAGCTCAAGAAAATCCTGCAGGCCCGTGTTGTTGAGCTTGGCTTGGACATTGAAAAGGCTCTGAAGGACGCAAATTTCTCGGCGCAGCAGCCCGGTGCAGAAGGCGCCGAGGCGGCGAAACCGCTGACTGGCTCGGCCCTCGTGACAGCGGCAGCTGTCAAGTGGGTGGACGACGTTCTCCAGCTCAAGGACAAATTCGACACATTCCTGCACGACTGCTTCGGCAGCGACAAGATAATCGAGTCGGCGTTGACCAAGAGCTTCTCCGAGTTCATCAACCTCTTCGGCCGAAGCTCAGAGTTTGTGTCGCTGTTCATTGACGACAACCTGAAGAAGGGAATTCGGAACAAGACCGAGGCGGAGGTTGACGAGAGTATGGAAAAGGCAATCACGCTCGTGCGGTTCCTCCAGGACAGGGATATGTTCCAGCGATACTACCAGAAACACTTGGCCCGTCGGCTCCTCCACGGAAAGTCTGAGAGTGAAGACGCCGAGAAGCAGCTCATATCGCGAATGAAGCAGGAGATAGGGAGCCACTTCACCCAGCGATTCGAGGGCATGTTCAAAGATATGGATACTTCGCGAGACCTCACAACGGGATACCGGGACTACATTCGTGGCCTTGGAGACGTTGATCGCAAGGCGGTCGAACTTGGAATCAACGTGCTTACCAGCAACCACTGGCCTTCGGAGGGCATGATGCAGAAGTCAGAAGACGGCAACTTTGTCGAGTGCAACTGGCCGGCCGAGATCCAAGCACTTCAAAATAGTTTTTTCAAGTACTATCTCACCGAGCGCAACGGGCGAGTGCTGACCTGGGTCGGTAACCTTGGTACCGCCGACATCAAATGCGTCTTTCCAAAGATTCCTGGAAAGGAGACCGGACCCCTGAGCAAGGAGCGACGGTACGAGCTCACCGTGTCTACTCACGGCATGGTGGTGCTGATGCTGTTCAACGACCTGGCAGAGGATAAGTCTCTCACCTACGAGGAGATCCAGGCGCAAACCAGGATTCCTCCCGGGGATCTGAACCGTGCCCTGGCGTCTCTCTCCCTAGCTCCCAAGTCGCGAGTGCTGCTGAAGGAGCCGATGACCAAGACTATCAAGCCGGGCGATAAGTTCTCATACAACAGCTCTTTCGTCAGCAAAGTGATCAAGATCAGAGCGCCGATCGTCAGCGCACAGTCCAAGGTCGAGGGCGAGGACGAGCGCAAGGAGACGGAGAAGAAGAACGACGAGAGCCGCAACCACATCGTGGACGCGGCCGTCGTCAGAATCATGAAGTATGTCTCACATTGTCCCGGTCTCGCACGAACAAAGCTAACAATTTTCACCAGGGCCCGTAAAGAGCTTGCGCACAACCAGCTCATTACTGAGGTGGTCAGTGTCCTGACCGGCCGCTTCAAACCTGACATCCCGATGGTCAAGAAGCGAATCGAGGACCTCATCGCCCGCGAGTACCTCGAGCGCGCCGACGACACGGACGCGACCCAGCAGGTTTACCGCTACCTCGCGTAGGGTTGCGACTGTTCGGCTCCGCCCCTTGACTGCAGTCAGCGGTCGGGCTTCTTCTGTACATATTGATTATCTTTGATTTCCGTGACGAATGAAATGATGCATGGCGTCAGGACTGGACAACAGGGTGGACTTCATTACATCCAGGCATGCCACAACGGCGAACAAAAAGGGCGAAGGGCCACCTGCATAGAGACGATGCAAGAGATGAATCTGGGGAGATCACCAAAGACATCATGGTAGCATCTGGCTTTTACTCAGCCAGCCTGTGGGGGATGGGGAAAGGGTCAGGCCTGAGGCGGATATTGGGGCTCGGTACATGGCCACAATAGTTGGTCTCACTCGATAGCCCAGAATAGACCTCAAAGTCCCTCCAAACACGTATGAATGCTTGGTGATCTCGACTCTGTTGTTCCTGCCATGCCATCCACAGTTGAATTTACTTGATCCAACAATAGGCGGGCAATTCAATGCAGGCGACATGGCGGGCGCCGAATTATAGAGAGTCCTTTGTTAAAACTTCTAGAGCCCCCGCGCGTCCCCGTCCTAGATTTGCGTGCCTCCCGGCCCAGATCTTTTATGCCTGTAGTACAAGGGCATTATCATCCAATGGAGCAGACAATGAGTTGTTCTACTTGCCCGCAGCTAGAAGCAGCTCGCTGTTAACTTTCACAGACACCGAAACGAAGAAGTATATATAAATGATGGTCTCGTATCATTACACCGAAATTGCCGAGTACGTTTCGCAAATTATTGGCCTCTGTCTACACCCAAACTACCCTGATACACCCTACCCAAAGCTACCGTCTGCCTCATCGTGATTAGTGCTGAAAGAGACAGAAACCCGCAACACCGAACCCAGCATCCTACACAACACGATGCCGTCACGAGGTGGATCTAGAGAGAAACCAAGTCCTCGTGGGAACAATACCCAAGGCGAGTCCTATTCTGCTCCTGAGCAGCAGCATTCTGAGACTGACTTGTCCAGTGATGGTCCTCCTCCCCCACAAGGGGCAGCTAGCCATCCCAACCGCGCAGCCCGCGTTTGTGATACAGACTCATCATGCACCAGGAAAGGCCATTTCATTTCCTCTAGGCAGGTCAGGCGTGCGGTTCGCACGCAAGGCTTCCCAGACCAAGAGTCTGGAATATCTCCAGACGGCTTCCCGAGTCGAAGTGTAGAAGAGGGTGGGGTGAGCGGGCTCTTCAGCCAGCGGGAGAGTAACCAAGTCAGTAATAGTCCGATGAGCTCTGGCAACCCATGCTATTCTTCCTCGGGCTCGAGATCCGCCGATTCATCTACCTCCGACGTGTACGGCGCGTCTATTCACACGGCGCGGGCTGTCCCCATCCTCCGCCTCAGGCTTGGTCAGCAGCATGGTGAGAGGCCTGGTGAGAATCGCTTGCCTTCGCCGGCTGCTCTTGACCGCATAGATGACGGGATCGAGGATGCTGAGAGGGAGTGGAGGGACGGTCCTCGGAGAGCGGCCAGGCAGACTCAGAGAAGTAAGCAACAGGAGGGCGACAGGCTGACTGGGGGTAGAGATATGAGCATAAATCCGCGGAATTTGAGAGTCCCGGATTCGAGGGAAGTTGGCCACCGTGGGTTACAACCTTCCTCAAGACCCCATCACACACGGCGCAATGTTCCTCACTATACAAACAGAGCCGGTGAGTACCACCCGGCTGACGGCCAGCACACCCAGCCTTCACGTGTCTACTCTACCCCAAGTGAGTCCAGCATCGCCGAGACGGTGTCCACCCGCCGGCCGCGCATACCGTCTCCGCGCACGTCACCTCAGCCGCAATCGGACAGGGCCCTCCTCCCTAGCCGGCGGCAGCAGACGACCGCCGCGGCAGGGTCATCTCACGGGCTAACACGGGGCCCCTCTTATCCGGATCCAGTTGCCGCACAAGAGGAACTGGGAAATGTGCCGCCCGTGTTGGTCCCTGGCGGGCTGTTCGGATTGGGCGGGAGTCACCCTCGTCTACCACCGCAGGTTCTTCGCAGACAGGGCCAGGGTGATTCTGGTGAGGATAAGAAGGGGAAAGGGCGCGAGCAGCGCAAGGAGAGGTAAGAGGTGGTGGGTTTGTGCGATTCGGGTGCTGATCCTCGATTCTTGAGTTTCGGGTTCCAAGGTTGCCTTTAATATCTTCATTTCCGTTTTGCTGGCGATTGGATATTGTGGCATTTTTCTTAGACTTTTTGCTATGGCTCCCCCGTCTCCTCAACAAGGGGAGTTCCGGTAGTTGGGTGAGTTCGTGATAGGATTTCTTTTTGGTGGCACCCATGGATTATTACTCCAGTCGTCTTGCCCGAGGTCGCTGTAATCGTAATATAGTTCTGGTGCAATGTGGATGTGTGCAAATGATAAGCAGTCCACTAGCACACTTCATCAAATTGAAGTTCAAGATTCAACACCGTATATCACATGTAGAGCATTGGGGGTTAATTTTCTGTCCCAGAAAAAAAACCCAAAAAGAAAATTTGTAAGTGAAAATGTATTGCGACTAACACTGTCTGAGAGCAAAATCCAACAATCAACGCAAAACACCTGCTGTGAGCGTGCGCAGACGACCAGTCCGAATGCCAACAACTAAGACTACCACCAACTGTCGAGAGGACGGTCCAGCATACTTTGTGGCTTCACTCTTGCGTCTCTCCTCCTGCAAGGCGATCTATCCCTAGATAACGTACTAGATCAAAAAAGTCAGTATTCTGCCGTACATGGCATTAGTAGAGAGATTGAACTCACCGCTTGGTGCCATATCTGAGGCTGGCGATAAGCCATTGTCTGAACGGGTTGGAGGTACTGGTATGTCTGGGGCAGCTGATACGTCGTCTGTTGCGGGTACAAGGTCGGAACGCACTGAGCGGGAGTTGTGCCACTGACTGGCATCCTCATGTATGACTGTGGGTCTGTAAGTTTCCATGGTCAGTAAATTGCAGCGGACTTTCCTGATGTATCTTGTTGACTGCCTCGCTTCCTTCCTACAAAACCTTGGGAGAAAACGTACAGGTGCCAGAGACAGGAACCTGGTAATAGGGCTCACCAAACTGGTAAGGGCGAGTGATGACAGAGCAAGGCATCTTGAGCAAAGTCTTGTAGTATTGAAAAATGTGTGTCTGGGTTATGTGTTGAAGCGTTTGTGTCTGGGAGAGCAGGAGAGGAGAGAAAATGAAGAACGTGTGATATCAGCTGGCAATTTATAACCCAAGACTCCCACATGAAGAACTCATGGTTCCTGCGTGTCTCGTCCTCTGATAGTTGCAGTGAGGGTGTGTAGAGAGCCTGCGTGATGAAAGACAGGTTGGCTGAAAAGGACGCGTTTCTGATACCCGAGAACCAGCCATTGGCAACAGGCAAACAACAGCGTTGAGACAGTGGTGTGACTTGGCAACAGGTTTTGATTTCATCGAAGAGAGAAGCAAACAAGTATGGTGTTCTTGTGTAGGAGTCACTAAAAAAGTTGACATTGACTCAACTCTGAGTGGTGCCACGGCTCTGAATGCTTGAGGTTAAACTCGAGGCTGCGAATTGTGATAGACTCCAAATGTCTGCCCCAATCCAGACATAGTTCGCTTACGGCTAATCACAAATTGGACCCGTGACCGTGGCCTTTTTGTCTTGTCCCATACACGTGAGGAGCCTACAGCTGCTCATCATAGACGGAGACCAAGACTGATGCGAGTTGACAGGCCCGCGAGAGCAGCCAGAAGACTCATTTTGAGGCTCCACGATGAAGGCTGACCATCCTGTTGAAGTACCTCGGAACAGCAGCTTCATACAAGAGTACCCTGGGTAAAACTCGTCGGAAAAGTCAGCCTACAGCCAGACGACTACGATGAGACAACCCGCAGTGGAAGACTCCACCAGGAAGTGGGAGGGCATATTCAACAGCGAGAGGCTCCATTCGACCAGTGTTAAGCACTCGGGATAGCCTTTGGACCGTATTACCCAGGCAGAGCAGCTGTTGCCCCCGCGGCTCAGAGCTCCTCCTCTTCCCCGATGCTGCACCTGCAACGGTGATACGCATTGTGGCCCGTGCACCGTCTCGCTGCCCTGTTTCTCCCGAGTGGGGCTGTGATTGGCCGGCTGGGCTGGACGAGCTCCACCGTTGGCTAGCGGCAGGGCGAGCGAGGACGTCCGGAACGGAACCTGGAGCGCTGGCACTTCAATTTTCTCAATTCCCTCAGTAGGACCTTTCCAAGTCGTCAACCACCACCCGACCTCTGCCATCAAATCTCCTCTCCACACAATTGCAAGCCAATTGCAATTGTCTTCCCTTTTTCCTTTAGGCACTCTTGCATCTCTTTCACAATGTTCCGGACAGCTCTCCGACAGAGCACCCGCGCTGTCGGCGCCCTCTCTGCCACCAGCAGAATCGCCGTCGTAAGTCCACGCACAGCTCAACGACGCAATGTTTTCGCCCCGGCCGCCCGATCCCGCGCCTCCCAATCCCATCGCCAGCCCCATCCAGCCGACCTCAGCCTGCCGAGCATCCATTGAGCAATCTCAATTGAGCTTCATCGAGCTCTGACGCCCACGCGCGGTGGCTGAGGGGGGACGAGCTCTGTCGCTGCGGCCGAGCTGCTTAGCCGTGCCGAGCTCTCCCAGAAGCTGGGGTTGGGGCTGGGGTTGGATCGGGAACGGGCAACACTTGGCTGCACACTTTGGGGTCGCGGATCCAGTCGCAGCCCAAAACACCACCACTCTCGGATCGTCGGGCTAACCATCCTATTTTTTCTCAACCACCACAGGCACGGCACGCTGCCCCCGCCGTCGGCTCCATACAAGCACGCACCTACGCCGATGCCAAGGCCACTCCCACCGAGGTCTCTTCCATCCTCGAGCAGCGCATCCGCGGCGTCCAGGAGGAGTCTGGTCTCGCCGAGACTGGTCGCGTCCTGTCTGTCGGGTATGTTTGAACAGGAACTCGCCAATGCGCATCTCCATAAATCGCGCCCGCTCCGTCCCGGGCATCGTCATCGCCACGGACCCAACAAAAAAATATGGGGACTGCGCGGTTGTGAATGCGTGAATTCGGGAGTCCAAGCCGCTGACAGGTAGCTTCACAGTGATGGTATCGCCCGTGTGCACGGTCTGGCCAACGTCCAGGCTGAGGAGCTTGTCGAGTATGTTGTCCCCGGGATCCGACGCCGCCGGGCCATTATTAACACGACGCAGGTTCGCCTCTGGCGTCAAGGGCATGTGCATGAACCTCGAGGCTGGCCAAGTCGGTGTCGTGCTTTTCGGTTCTGACCGTCTCGTCAAGGAGGGCGAGACCGTCAAGCGTACCGGTGAAATTGTATGTCACGCCGTCTGACGATATCCCTCGATTTCCCGCCTGCTGACACCTGCAAGGTCGATGTCCCCGTCGGCCCGGAGCTGCTCGGCCGTGTCGTCGACGCTCTCGGTAACCCCATCGATGGCAAGGGACCCCTCAACACCAAGGAGCGTGCCCGTGCCCAGGTCAAGGCCCCTGGCATTCTGCCCCGTCGCTCTGTCAACCAGCCCGTCCAGACCGGTCTCAAGTCCATCGACGCTATGGTTCCCATCGGCCGTGGCCAGCGTGAGCTGATTATTGGTGACCGTCAAACCGGCAAGACTGCCGTCGCTCTGGATGCCATCCTCAACCAGAAGCGTTGGAACAACACCTCCGACGAGACCAAGAAGCTCTACTGTATCTACGTCGCCGTCGGTCAGAAGCGATCCACCGTCGCCCAGCTCGTCAAGACCCTCGAGGAGAACGATGCCATGAAGTACTCCGTCATCGTTGCCGCCACCGCCTCCGAGGCCGCTCCTCTGCAGTTCTTGGCTCCTTTCACTGGTGCTTCCATTGGTGAATGGTGAGTAATCTTCAGCTTGGGACAGGTTACAGCCACGCTCTGCCAGTGCCTGGTGACTGGAGTAGTCTTTTTTTTGGCGCCATGATGACTGATTTTGGAATATTACAGGTTCCGTGACAACGGCCGCCACGCCCTGCTCGTCCTCGATGACCTTAGCAAGCAGGCTGTTGCCTAGTATGTATCAGTTTTCACTTCAGTTTTCACCTGTATTTGGGACCCGTAGCAGGACTAACGTCATCACTAGCCGTCAAATGTCTCTGCTGCTCCGTCGTCCCCCTGGACGTGAGGCTTACCCCGGTGACGTCTTCTACCTGCACTCTCGTCTGCTCGAGCGTGCCGCCAAGATGAACGACAAGCACGGTGGCGGCTCCCTGACTGCCCTGCCCGTCATTGAGACCCAGGGTGGTGACGTGTCTGCCTACATTCCCACCAACGTCATTTCCATTACCGACGGCCAGATCTTCCTGGAGTCCGAGCTGTTCTTCAAGGGTATCCGACCTGCCATCAACGTCGGTCTGTCCGTGTCTCGTGTCGGTTCCGCTGCCCAGCTCAAGGCCATGAAGCAAGTCGCTGGTTCCCTGAAGCTCTTCTTGGCCCAGTACCGTGAGGTCGCCGCCTTCGCCCAGTTCGGTTCCGACCTGGATGCCGCCACCAAGCAGACCCTGTCCCGTGGTGAGCGTGTAAGTAGCCCCATCCGCCGCGCAAATACTAGCTGGGCTGCACGATAACTGACAACATGAAATCTACAGTTGACCGAGCTCCTGAAGCAGAAGCAGTACTCCCCCATGGCCGTCAACGAGATGGTTCCTCTCATCTTCGCCGGTGTCAACGGCCACCTGGACCCCGTCCCCGTCGCCAAGATCCTCCAGTGGGAGGCTGACTTCCTGTCCCACCTGAAGACCAACGAGTCCGACCTGCTTGCCACCATCGACAAGGAGGGTGCTCTCTCCAAGGAGACCGAGGGCCGCCTGAAGGAGGTCATCGTTAGCTTCACCAAGAGCTTCACCTCTTAAATTGTCGGCTCTAGTGCAAGCAGGGTGATGGGGTTTAAATGCTAGGAGAGGGTGGGGTTGCAAGCTCGCGTCTAGTTGAGGAGGTGGCCGCCTGAAATCGTGTGTCTACGTCTAGAAAGGGGGGCCTATCCCATTGGGTGCTGGGAACTGAGAGATGAAATGGTTTTTGGAGAGGGTCATCTCCGGTCAATCCATTGTAAAATAGAGCCGTGACCAATCTAGCACTCAATTTTTTTTGTCCACAAACTTAATGTGCAGCTACAGTCTCGGGGCATCTATGACTGAGTGGCGTACGACATGTATAGGTACGTTGATCTGGCGCCCTTTTCGTAGAAAATGCTCCGGCGAGCTCGGGCAGCTGCACGCGTTCCTGTGGGTGGTCTCACAGCTGCCGCAGGTCAGGGTGACATCATGACGGTCCACAGCTATCCTACGCTCACGTTGACATAACCACTTCTCGAGTCCCAATTATACATCCCGTGTCTTCGAATCCGATATTGAACTCCAAATTACAACTTCCTTGAGCTATTTTGCAATCATAGAGTCTCAATTTCAAGCCAACAATTGCGATTGGCACGCACTTCTGCAGCTCATACCCCGCCGTTCAACCTCGACACCCTCTCTCTCACCACTCACGACCACACCAAAACAAAAACGCCACTAAGAGTGCGTGTAAAGATACACATGGAGGCCGAAATGTCATCCGCGACGAAGGAGATCCTCGGCCGCGTGCGGCAGCTGGTGCCGCCCATGCTAGACAAGTTCCACAAGGGTAAGTCCTTTTCCCCGGGAAACTCGGGATGAGACCGGAGGGCTAAAGATACGGACGAAACACAGGGCAGCAGGGCCGCATAGGCGTCATCGGCGGCAGCGAGGACTACACAGGCGCCCCGTACTTCTCGGCGATGGCCAGCGCGAGGCTGGGGTGTGACATGGTGCGCTATTCGTTTCTCTCCTTTTCTGCCAGCAAGCACGGCTGGCTTTTCAGGGCGATATTGTTACTGACCCGTGTCGGCTCACTCAACAGTCCCACGTGATCTGCACCCCCGGCGCAGCAGCCGTGATCAAGACCTACTCGCCCAACCTGATGGTGCACCCGCTGATGCGGCAGAGCCCCAGCCAGGGGTCGTCAGACCAGTCTGCGTCGAGCGAGCCCGCCGACAAGGTAGCCTCGCGCATCATCGACATGCTGCCGCGGATCCACGTGCTGGTCATCGGGCCCGGGCTGGGCCGCGACCCGCTGATGCAGGAGACCGTCGCCAAGGTGGTCGAGGCGGCCCGGAAACAGGACACCCCCGTGGTCCTGGACGCCGACGCGCTGCAGGTCGTGCAGAAGAACCCGGACCTGGTAAGGGGGTGGAAGCTCGCGGTGCTGACGCCTAATGTTGTTGAGTTTGGAAGGCTGTGCAAGGCGCTTGGGATCGAGGAGAAGGTCAAGGGGGTTGCTGAGAAGGCTGGTGGTGGGGAGGGGAAGGAGACTGCAAGGGTGGAGGAGCTTGCAAAGGCGCTCGGCGGGGTGACGATTGTTCAGAAGGGGTTCCATGATTTCATCACTGATGGGGAGACGACTGTTACGGTTGACCTAGAGGGTGGGAAGAAGAGGAGTGGGGGGCAGGGTGATACGCTCACTGGGAGTATTGCTACGTTCCTGGGGTGGAGGGCGGCGTATAAGGAGGGCCTGTGGGACCATGGGAACAAGTTGCCTGAGAAGGAGCTTGTGCAGCTGGCGGCTTTTGGTGGTGCTGCTATTACGAGGGTGAGTCTACGATGTTTTCTTGCCTCTGCCCCCGTACATGCTGGATCAAGGTTACAGGAGACTGACTGAGTTTGACCATGAACAGGAGTGCTCCAGGCTTGCTTTCAACAAGAAGGGCCGCAGTCTGCAGGCTAGCGACTTGACGGACGAGGTTCACACGGCCTTTCTCAACATATTTGGCGAGGATGAGCCGGACTCAGGTGGATCGAAGCTGTAGAACAGTAAGGAGCGGCTAGCATCCGAAAAGATAACCAACCCGTGTGTGACGGGACACGATAATGTAGAAACATAAAATGGATAGGGGTTCCGCAAGGCAGCATGTCTTCTCGGAGTTGCCTTAGTCAGAGTGTTTCCGTTTCTGCTCACTTCCTGTTCGCTAAATGATATGCACCCGGATCAAGTCGAGACCTTGCCTTCTTGGTTTTTTTCGTGATGATATGGTCGAAAGGCTGTTCCAGTTCCCTTTTCGAATCACAGTTTTGGGCGGCTGTCACTGGGCTTTCTATGTTGTTCCGCCAAGGGTCACGGACAACCATATCTCAAACCTACCGTCACCAGCTTTACATGTCGTCTTAAGCAGAGTCTTCGATAAGCGTCTACCACAGTGTGAAGAAACTCCCTAGAGCTTTCCAAGGTTGCTAGTGCTGGAACGAATTAGGAATGAAACCACTAGATTTACAACACTTGAGAGTAGTCAGACTAGGGCGATTGCCGGAGGTAGAACAAGAATCGTTCCACTCAACTCTTTGCTGAAATCAACACCCCGCTCTGAAAACAGAAAAGAAAACCGTGCTGTATGCCCATCGCACTCGCGATATTCAGTCCTGACCCAAACCTTGACATTTTGCTCATCCAACATCGCTTCTCCAGCCGGGTGTCAAGCTGCAAGCATGCGGTCAAAGCATGTTCGGGTCTTTTAAGTCCGCCATACGGATACGCTGCCCACCCGGATCTTCGTTCAAAATATGAACAGCAATTTGCGTCGATCTCTTCTTTATCGCTTCGCGCGATCCGTCACCAGATGAGGAAAGTCCGTCGCCTAGTCCCTCGGCTCTTAACGTCCAAACCAGCGGCGAGGCCTTCCAAATTGACATCCCTTGCCTTGTGGCCGTTCCGACAACCGCCAAGAAAAATAGAGTCGTGAGAATAGCCAAACAAATTGGGAACGCGACCCAGGGCCATTGAACCTCGAGGCATGTTGCGTAATGGTATGCCATCCCTTGCACATTTCTTGAGTAATTTGCGCTATCTGGCAGCAGAAAGCTGCCTCCATTTGTGCGAATATGAGTTGTGAGGGAGTCCGAGAAATTCGCAATGATGCTCTGAACACGGTCGAAGTCGACATGGCCCCAATTGTAGATACCTCGGATTATTTCCGGCCCTTCAAACTTACTGAGTTGTACCTTTTGTATCTTGTAACCCCCTCCTTCCTCGATTGAAGCCGACACACTTCCCCCGGTCGGCTCGATTGATCCCTGTAGATAGACTGATGCGTACGACAATAAATCGAACGTTGCCGCAAGATAGAGACAACCAGTCTCGAGCAGCACTGTGGCCTCATCTGGAATCTGAAGCTCATCGAATCCCCCGTTGGAGCGTTCCGAGTAATTGAAACTGTATGGCGCCCATCGGCTTTCCATGGTCGCATTCGGGGTCGTTGAGGTCTGCATCTTAGCAGAACAGTGCGTGTCGATCAGTCCTATGTAGGCTGGATACCCTTCCTTATGTTTCTCATTATATACTACACCCCAGGGAGAGTCGGACGAGCTATCAGTCAGGCGCTCTTCAAGAACACCGGCAGTGATAGTGGCATTGTAGATCTGCACACACGGTCGCAAGGAACAGGTGGCGGCACCATAGCCCTGGCAACCCCAAGATCTCGTCATTTCCTTTGAATCACATGTCGAGTTATCAATGTCAGACGTGGTCCAATCGGTGACGCCATCAGTACCAGTAAGGGCCCCCATGAGGAATCCGAAGTGAAGGGCCATGCCTGGATCGTTCGAGTGAGATGTTTGGACCTGCTGTACGGAAATTGCGTCTGCGACGACAACTTCAGAATCTCCAGAGTTTTCAAGCGTCATGGTTGTACCCAACGCGATGCCCTTGTCGTCGGTGTAGTTAGATGTGAGCGTAAATACCGAGGAATACGGGTCGGGGCAATCGTCCAAGGATGTCGGTTGGTGGCTTTCGTTAGAAGAGTCTGTATCTGAGCATGTGGCATGAAAAGTAACATCCGTGGAGGTGTCCTGACACGAGTAGCAAATTCCCACACTGCCATAGGTTTCAGGAAATGTGCAGTTGCCAGTCGAGCAACCCCAAGGAGGATTTTGTCTTATGGAGTATACCGTCTCGTGCAAGAAGTTTTCCACCTTTTTTTGTGTCTGCAAAAAAGGGTAGTGTTCGTTATAAGCTTCAGTAGCATTGGTCGAAGGGCTGTAGTGTGGCGCGAAGAAGACGTTCGCGCGCGGCAATATCGCAGCCCCTTCGCCGCTTGAATGCTCCACGCTGCAGTCCACCGGCCTCACGAGCTGTTGAACAAATGGATCAAGAGCAACAGCGAGAACGAAGATCATGCAACCAAGCGAAGTTAACGGCTGTCGAAATCGCTGCCTCCACATCAAGCCTAGTGCGCCATCTGCACCCCGAGTCGCACTATCGAAATGCAGCATGTCGGTGAGGGGACGAGTCTCGGAGAACCACGTCCACTGGAGCTGTCCAATACACGAGGTGAGAATGAAACTTATCGCTGCCTTGAGTACCAGTGCGTACACGGAGAGCAAAGAGTTGATTGAGATCTTGAATGGCCATTGCGGCAGGGGTTGACCGCTGTGTGGGTATAGTGTTGCGAAAATTATGATTGGTATAGCCAGTACAAGAACGCAGGCCGCAGACTCCCATTTCCAGCCTGACCAAAGCTGTGATATGTAAGCTGAGCGTAGAAAATTCGTGTTGGGAGACGCCTGGGAATGCTCTGCCTTCTTATGGTGACGTTGACTGCTTTGTTGACTTAGACTTTGAGATATCGAAGTTGTTTCTGAAGTGAGCGCTTCATAAGCTCGATTAGTTGATGGCATCGTAAATGTCAACACTGTTACCTCACACAAAGTTTTGCACATGAAGGAGCGACAGAAAAGAAAAGGCTTGGAGATGGAGTGGTCCGAAAAGTCTGCGTGCATGAATGAGTACATTCAAGTGCTTTGCGCCGTGCTGACCACACACATTCTCAGCTGTCTGCTGTGTAATTCAACCCCTTGTTGTGGCCCCCAACGTACAGATTCTGAGATGACGTGAAGAAAAAAAAAACTTCCTGAGGCGAGCGCTCTGATACGGCTATTCGCATTTTGCTGCCTTGATTCAACCAGCAACCCCCTCAACCGGCAGCCCCAAGCTGCTTGGGGGCCGTGCCCCTGCAGGTTTGCAGCTGCAGTTCTCGTGATGTTAGAGAGTCTAGATCCCGTCACCGCGCTTTGTATGCTGCAAAACAGTAGGTTGCTGCTTGCTCCAATTGTCATTGATATCCACCTAACAATTCCTCACAAGCACGGGACCTCGGGAACGGCCTGGGCCCGACCCCGGACCGGACCCTCCTGACTCTTCCCGCAGCGCCGTCTCCCGGAACACTTGACTCCTCCAGGTTCGTTCGCAGCCTCGTAGATCCTGGGCAGTACCTGATAGGGAAGCTGGGTGGTGCCTTTCAAAATTGCTGGACATTAATCGGCTGTCGTACATCCTATAGTCCCCACCACTGACTTCGAATATAGCGTACATGGATTGGAGGATGATCGGCGGGCTGTTATTTAAAGGCCTTGAATCAAGCTGATATTAGTCTCGTTTTCGGATTAGGCCATCGCTTTCGCACTTGCATAGCCTGGCTCTAATCCTGATGTCCCGTGAGTGGTTGTCCGCCTCTTTGATCGGCCGCCTGCGGCCAATCTATACGCGGGTTAATATCCATTTCGGTCTCGTTGTTGGCCTCGGTTTCGTAGTCTCCGCTTTTATACCGTGAACACACGAATACGCGGACCGCTGCACCGTCACGGGGCATACGGCGCAGCAACATCGAAATTCGTTCGTACAGCAGATCCGAACGCATGCTTTCAATGATAATGCTGCGCCTAGTCCACAAGATGCGAATCGCGCGTATATATAGGATGTTTCCAATGTGAATCCGGCTATTGACTCTTGAAACCAACTCCCCTTGTTCGTTTCACAGGAGAACAACTTCCATCATGGTATCCTCGAATTTTATATGTACTGCGATACTCTTGTTTGCCGGTCTAGGCACCCAGGCCACAACAACACCTCCGGGCTGCCGCAAGTTGAACACCGACACAGACTGGCCTACGCAAGCGCAATGGGAGGCAGCTCTCCCAGGTATTGTTGCCACCAACGGTAGCGATGAACACGGTTCACTGCCCGACTATCGATTGCAGGCCAAATCCGTCGAAGATGTCCAGGCAGCGGTGCGCTTCGCAAAAGAGCACAATGTCCGTCTGAGTGTGTTGACTACTGGACACGATCAACTACAACGCAGTGATGCAGGATCCGGACTCCTTATCGATCTGTCTTTGTTTCAAGGCGCTCGAGTCATGCCATCTTATACCGCTACCACCGAAGGTCTACCATTTGTGGGCCTCGACACGGAAGCAGAGGCCATTGAATTGGTTGAGGGAGAACAAGCTGCTGTGTCCTTCGGGCCGGCTCTAGCTGGCTTGCCTCTGAATTATGCGGTGTCAAAATCTGGACTTTTCACGACGAGCGGGGGAGCTGGTAAGTGGAAACAAAAGAAGAGCCATCATTCTTATTAACTAGGCTAACGTACGTAGCAACTGTCGCGGTTGGCGGAGGCTGGGGCCAAAACGGCGGCTATGGTCCCCTGACTTCACAATACGGCCTAGGAGTTGATCAGTGGCTTGAGGCGCTGATCGTCACCCCCGACGGAGACCTCAAGGTTGCGAATAACGAAACAAACTCCGATCTGTTCTGGGCTATTCGAGGAGGTGGTGGCGGCACATTTGGTGTGATTGTTCAGGCGACCTGGAAAGCCCATGTCACGGTTCCAATCACAGGGTTCAACTGGTATATCAACTCTACTCTGAATACTTCGGACTTGGAACAAGGGACGTATCCTACAAGTGAGGCGCTACGTTACCTGCTGGGCCAAGCGAAGTATCTTCAAGAGCAGGGCATCAGTGCGACTTTCTACACCTTTCCGGACAATATCAGGTGCTTCGCCATCCACCCAGGACCGCAGGCAGGTATCGCCAAGGCCAACGAGATCTGGGGCCCAATCCTGTCAAATGTCTCCAGCCTTCCAGGGATAACGCCCTTTCAAACACGGGCTTTCGAGTTCAATAGCTACAGGGAGTTCTTCGAAGGCACATACGGAACCCTCGTCGCCCAACCGACCACATCCGACCATCGCTACGATCGCGGAACCATCCCATACGATAGCCGTCTCCTGAGCGCAGAACACCTCAGCGACCCCAACATCACCCAAGCCCTAGCCGAGACAGGCGGCAGCATCGGCGTCCAGATAATGTCGCCCGGCGACCGCCACGGCGACGGCAGCGCGGTATCAGCAAACCCGGGATGGAGGAAAGCAGCCGCGCTCGTCATCGCGAACAAGACTAACAGAACGAGCGCCGCCGGCCTGAGACAACTCGCCCCCGATATGGGCACGTACATCAACGAGGCGAGCGTCACCGAGCCGAATTGGTCGTCGTCCTTCTGGGGCGCAAACTACCCGCGCCTGTCGGAGCTGAAGCGCAAGTACGACCCGGACATGCGGTTCTGGATCAGCCCGGGGATCAATGCAGATTACATGCACGTTGTTGACGGCCGGGTGTGTATGGTTGACTCGATTCCTACCACGCCGAGTGAGTATCCGCCTCTGACGGATCGGCGGTTCGCTGCGGACTTGGCCAAGGATCGCGACTTTTTGTTTGGACACCAGGAGCTGACGGGGTCGACTTTTCCTGCTCCTGGAGAAGAGCTTGGGCTGCCTGCTGTATCTTAGAGTGGCTTAGGAGTTCCCTTATTTCTACCGTACATAGGAGCATGTGAAAAGGATCTCGTACAGGACAAAGACTCATATCAGCGCTCGAAAGTGACTCCTCTGCTGTGATATGAAATGTGGCTATGATGATGGCGTTTGAGGCTTCGAAGAAGCATTGTTCTATTATCTCCCCTCTTGGCACAGTCGTAGCAGTCGCAATAGAGTTTTCGTGCAAAAGCAGAGATGTCCTATTAGCTGCCTAAAATATTCTCTTCAGATCCCTAGATTCGGGAACGAAACAACCACGCTCACGATATGGCACACTTGATTGCACTGAAAAGCCACCGGCACAGTCAACATTGGGCAACAATTCAACGACCAAGATAATAATGAGGAAGTATCTTCCGATAACCAGGGAACGACGAACGAACAACAAGTGCTGACACAACCCGCTCTTGGGCACCCTACCACCCGACCGGTCTGGCGACGACACTTCCAAACAGCATCACCTGCCGCTCACAAACGCCTCACCCCGCAAAGAGCGGCCAGCATCTCCTGCGCGCTGCATGAAAGCCCGGCCCGCTGGTCCAATGTGGCTTGCCATCTTGCTTATCCTTCTTCCCCCGCCGCGCCGGCGTTCTCGGAGCCGGTGGCCGCGACATGCATGGAAACTTCTGTTCTATTTACAAGCGGCATATCACCAGCAACGCCGCGGGCGGCGCCACGGGGGTCATGTGGTGGCTGGGCGTGAGCAACAAATCGATAACGCAAACGCCACGGTGGCCGCCTGGGCGGGCCGCCCTACTGTTTGCTGATGGCGTTTCTGGGTCAGCCGTCCATTGATGATAGGCAGTAAGCTGCAGTTTGGGTCGACCGACCACGAGGGACACACCTTTCTCGTGACGCGCCTGCACGTGGTGGTGCCGCGTCGCTGGGGAAGAGAAGGAGCATCGAGAGACACGGAGGCGGAGGGCGCCGCCTCGCAGGCTGTGGGTGAAGCTGGGTTTCCCTTGTTGAGCCTTCAGATATCGCGGGTGGGGGTCATTGTCTTTGCTGGGCTTGATGCTGTCTGGTAGATGCGATGATTACTGGTCCAGTCGGGCTTTAGGTGGGAGCGGCAGCGGCAGCGTTAGGCGGTAGTGACGCGCATAATCGCCCTCTCGATCGGTGACGCGTGGGATACGGACGTGAGTGGTTGGATGAGCGCGTCGTATGGGCCATGCATACGCTGCAGATCATCCTCGGGCCGGTCCTGAACACGTCTGACCGGCAGAGTTGCGGAGGAGAAACGGCTGCGAGATAGAATTCCGGAGCCAAGCTGCAGCTCTCCAGGGGCTCGATTACGTTGTCAACTAAGCATTGGCTTATTGAACTATTGGAAAATGACGAGTTCAACAGGCCCAGCATGCTCAGCTGTTTGTCTGCTTGGGAGACAAGATGGTAGTTACATGTCACGCAGACGTGGAGCCTGTCATCCCATATTATCTTCAGACGGCAGAATACGCAGGTTGGCCGAGTTACAGATATGCTGAAAAGCAGCTGGTAGGCAAGTTCTGCTTGTAGAGCTCACGAACGTCGAGACAGTCTAGCCCAGTACGGTATGCTATCTCTTCTCAATACCGTGCTTTTTTTCAAGCCACCAGAAGAGCGTAGGATCAGAGTGCTTATGACACAGTGGGCGTCGTAATGGCATTACAATGTCAGGAGACCTCCATAATTCCGATGGGCAGGGCCATTCTCGTAACGACCATGGGTGAACATGAAGCCAAACCAGGAAGACGCATCAACCTCTACCTGCGCATAATCTTTCTGTCGTCGACCAGAAAATCCTGTTATCGGAGCCTTCCGCACTTGCTACAGCGAAAGCTGACACCCCACCCCCATCATCCCTTCACAATATGCACGAGCTTGCAGCAAGCTAAGACCCACAGCCTTGTGTGTTCTTGAAGGGGGTGTCATCCCCCGACAGGAGTCAAGGTGCTTGCATGCGCTCGGCTCGTTAGGGAATGGGCCGGAGCCTTGCGGGTGTGGGCCGTTCTGGCTCTGGCCGCGGAGAACACTGACCTTGCAGATATGCAGATGCATGCGCGCTCGCACGATCCGGTAGGGGGAGCAACCAACCGATCGCACACAGCATGAGGGCAAGGCACCCCACTGCCGAGATGGACCTGCAGGCAAGGGGTATGGATCTAATCGAGCGTGGAAAATGGAAGGGGACGGTGGACTGTCAGATGGTGAGTCGGGAGTCTAGGTGTTGCACAATGCGGAGTGGGGGAAGGGCTCGGCTTGATCATTTGTGCCCCAGCAGTCTCGATATCTGCACTGCCACAGAAGAATATTGCTGAGGGTCAAGACGAGGAGGTCCTTTGGGCTGTCGTCGTGCTATTGAGTAAATATATAGCAGGTCTCTGAGATCCCAATTTGCATAAACAACATAATCAGATTTTGATAGTCATGACAGCCGTTTCCGCGGGAGCAGTTGGAGCCGCACTGCTTTCCCGCCAGGGAAGCCTGGACTTCACAGGTAACGAGCAGAAGCGAGGGAAGATCACAGTAGCACAGACAGAACGGGAAGGTTGCTCATGGGCGGAAAAAGCAAGAGCGTGGCAGTGATCGCAAGGCATCCGCCATCCGGTAGAGTGGGCCCCACAGTCCGTGCAAAAGATCGAAGGCGAGACCCGCATCACAAGCTTTACTATTTGGATAAGACATGTCTTGGATGAGGCATATCGCCTCGATCACTGCAGTCTGCGAGAGAAGAAAGGATGGAATAATGAATTAATGAATGAATGGACGAAAGATGAAAAGAAAGCAACAATGTGATATCAGGACAGTCCCTGCAGCAGGATGACAGCAATGTTGACAAGACTGAGCCAACAACCGACATGAACTGAATGTTTGCATGTTGCCCAGACTTTCTGCTTCGGGGCTAGCCCAAGGACGTTGGCTGGCTGGCCTGGGCAGCCTGTCTCGAGCAGGCCAGATGCCGTGGCACCTCTCTGAACCACGGACTTGGGAAGCCCCCTCGCTTGAAGGAGCTGACCATTGGCTCGATGCGGCGGGCTGCAGCGTGCGAGTTGCGCCAGTTCCTCCAGTTCCGGAGCTCGTCAACCCCCCCTCACACCGTGCCCTCGAGCCTTGAGGTAGGGTTGCCCGTCTTAGACTTGCAGGGTCCCGGGGACGTCATCAAATCTCAGAG
The DNA here is from genome assembly GCA_023522825.1 of Diaporthe ampelina. NCBI lineage: Eukaryota > Fungi > Ascomycota > Sordariomycetes > Diaporthales > Diaporthaceae > Diaporthe > Diaporthe ampelina. The sequence continues at coordinate 305,689 of JAMFTM010000021.1, read as the reverse complement.
CATGGCAGTGTTGCCCGGGTGGGTAGGTGGGATGATCAGACCGTTCGAGCTCTGTTGACCGAGGCTGAGACATGGCGAGGGAAAAGCAGCTAGCCTACAGTTCGCGAAGGAAGAGGAGGGGCGAGGGGCCTTGGGACAATCCGGGGGATCTGCCACTGCAGCCAGGGTACTCGTCGATCGACGCGTCGGGGATCAAGAACTTTTGAAGTAAGTTTATGTGTCGTGTCACTTTCCTTGTGTCTGTGTGGTATGTGAGCTGGTGAGGTTCTGGATGGGAGAAGCAAAGCAAGGACCGTCGAGCCAGGTTTGCATGCAGACGGACAAGAAAAAAGAAAAAAGAAGTGATGGGCTGCGGGTCTTGTCCGCGATGCACACTGCGCACAGGCAGGGTCGCAAACGTCCAGCTGTCGACCTGCTGTGCTCTTCAGTGTCCATGCTGTGCTGCGATGTGTTATGCGAACGATCAATCGGGCCGCTCTGCGCTGGAGTGCACGGAAAGCAAGGTCCCGTTGGCCGGTGTACGGGCTGGCCAGGCCCGGCATGTTGCTAACAAGCAGCTCAGCCTGGTCTCGAAGCTGTCAGATCCAGATCTGAGCTCTAACACGGTAGTTTCGACCTGGATCACGGCTAGGACACACTGACACGACGCCGGTCGATTCTTCCCAACCGATATGGCATCATGGGTTCTTTGTCTTGCCAGGGGGTCTATGATGAATCGATCTAGACTCACTCATCGTGAGTCTGTTCGAGAAGACGAAGAGCATGCCTTTTTCGGTATTACTCTCGATGAAGCTGAAGCTGGGAGCTGGGAGGATCGTGGCGATATCGTCGTGCTTCTTCTTTCCCCCGTCTCTCATGTTCAGTTCTCTAGGAAATATATTCTATCATTAGATAGGAATTGGTCGCCGGGCCATACCCTCTGCTATGGAAACAGAAGCCGAACTGCCGACGTGGGAATGAAAGAATTGAGATGATGTTGAGGTTTGCTTTTTTGGTGGACAGGGGATCGTGGACTCGGTCGTAGTTGCCAGAGCGGCCCGCTTCTGGCCCCGCCAGCTTATTTCCCTGCCAGTCCGTGCACCCCCAAAATGCACCCCAAGCTCCTGACCACAACTCGACCAGCCACTTTTCCCTCGTACTCCGTCAACGATACTGCCTGGCCAATTCTCTGGACGAGACTCGATCCATGCCCCTTTCCAAGATGTTCCAGATGGAGGGAAGGCGGTGGAGGGTTGGTTGCCTCGAACCTGGTCGGTCGGGGATTAGAATGACGGCACCCGCGTCTTCCGCCTTGCCGCCGTCCTCCACAGTACTCGTCCTGCCTCGATGCCCATCGATGACCCCATCCACCGTTGGCTGCCCAGGCTGCCCAGTCACCATTCCTCCTTTGACCGACCTTTGACCTCCGAACACCTTTGTGGATGAGCAACCCCGGGTGGACTGGTGGACCGTAACAGCTGCGCTAGGCTGCATGTCAACTGGTTCGCCCAGCCAGTCCCTATTGGCATTTGAATTGGCATTGGCACTGACGGGTGGGCCTCTCTCCACTGATCAATGGCCGATCCACGACGGCGCTTGGCTGCTGGTGCTCGGTCGTCGTCACCGAGAGAGAGGGCTCCATTTCTTACAGCCCCCAGTCACGCCCTCTCTTTCCACTCTCGGCTCCGGATGCCGTGGGCGGTTGTGCATGGTCTGAGGGTTTTTGCAGACAGCAACCCTTCATCATCATCACCACCACCACCATGATCACCATGATTATCACCTGCATGCAAGATATCCGCCATACCTGCAGATTTACCTTCATGTGGGTGACTGACTGGCAGCATCCGGCTAGACCGATCTGGCCTAAGCTATGCGTAGCCAAAGCAACGACAGCAGCAACCACGGTCCTCGAAAGGGAGAGAGGCATGTTTCATGTCTGGGCCGGTGATGGTCCCAATATCAGTCTGGCGATCTCCTGCCTCTTCCATCCACCCGCGCTAAAACATGCTTTCGCATCGCCCAGCTAGTCCTGCATGTACCGGTGATAGGTACTTGGACCCTGTCGACGACACGCCAGCGGTGCATGCGACATGGGCAATGCGTATGCCACCCACACTGACAAGACTGACAACCCACTCAGCCTCATGCCCAGCGTAGCATTTTTCTTACTTGACGTGACCCTCCTTCCCGCCCCATCTATTAGCCACGCCCAAAACTGGTCAGCTTCGAGCTAAATACCGCTTTGGGACGGATCAATATCAAATCCAAATTTCCCTTTGACTGTGCTGCCGTCCCTTCATCCTTGAAAGGACAAAAGTCGTGATATATTCTTCCCGACGCGAATTTCTTTGACACACACAACCCTTCCGCGTCCAGCCTGTCTGTCCAACAGGAACCCAGAGCCAGCCACATGCCTCAATTGATCCGAGAACTGATCTGAGCTTCTTGCCCACCCGGTTCCAAGGTAGCGAGTCCCCATTTATTATTGTCACCGTGATCGTCATCCCCTTCAAGTGATAGACGCCCACCTGATCACATGATGGGGCAGAGAATTTTCATTACTCTCTTTCTTGCTAGCTGCGGTCTCCTTAACTTCCCTTCAAATCCATCTCTGATCAATGGGCTGACGTGAAATCTTGAACGGCAGCCCCTGTCATTGGAGGACTCACAGATTTGGACATCTCAGACCAAGAGCCGAAGCCCTCGGGGCACACCGAGACCAGCTTGTCACCTGGCACAGAGCAGAGCTGCTTACAGCTCAGTCCTGGCCATCTGCCAACAAAGGGACTATTTTGGTCTTGTGGCAGCCAGTCAGCCTTCATCCGAACTCAGAGGACAGAGCTGTCGCAGGTCTTCGCGTGGGCTTCCTTCATGCCTTTATAGGCCGGCTTGTTGTTCATGGGCCTCCAAGTGACCTTGGCATCTCTCCTTTGAGTTTTTTTACTTTGCACAACCTCACTCCGCCCACGGCTGTGTCTCTCTCCGAAGCCAGTGTCGAGAGGGCGCACACTATTTCTTGTGGGACGCTCGCTACTGCTTACCTTTGGCCACGAGGACCAGAGACAAGTTCGAGCCAGGGCAGGCGCCCGTTTCCCCTTTCCGCCGCCGCCTCCGCCTCCGAGAGTGTCGAGTCGGCCTGTCCAACTCAGACTTCGGCTGAGCGCCCACTGTCGATCGGGCAAGGATATCATTGAGCGTTTATACGGCCTCAGTCCACGAGAATCCACATTTTCGACAGCCACCTAATCTTCTGTCCCCGTATGTGCTGAGTTTCCTCTGAGATTGGGCCCTGCATGAGTGCACGGCACCGGCCAGCTGCGCAAATGGCGAATGTAGCTGACAATATAGATTACGCACGAAGCACGCCGAGACCACACACCCCTACCCGGTCGCCCACCATGGCCAATGGGTTGGACAGGCTGGAGCGGCTGTTCTCCAAGAGGAAATCTGCACCTGCCCGTGACACGACGGTGTCCAACATAAACGGCAGTGCGCCCCCCGCTTCTGCGCAGCCAGAGAACGACTCCCCATTGCTCGAGGTCGTTTTCCCTCCGCCGTCCTTCATAAGACCTACCGCGAATCGCATGCACGCCCGCGACGAGTTTGAGCTCCCATCGCCCATCTCGGTTGCCCATACCAGCGCTTCCAATTCCGCACGGAACAGCCGTCGGCACTCTCATTTTGACACCCGGGAGATGACCGACACCACGGGCAGGCGGCGGAGTGGGCCCTCGACCACTGCTTCTTCTTTTCACCTGCCCAGCCGAACTTCATCATTGCTCACCAGGAGACACGACAGGAAGGCGGGTGGGCTGATCCAACTACAGCTCCCTGGTGGGACAACAAGCACGGACAGGCCTCCGCCCCTGTCTCCCCAGTCCCCAGCAGAAGACACAACATCAACCTCAGAAGACCAAAAGGTAGCTCAACGGCGTCTCCTTGAAGCATTGCCCATCTACCCAGGAGTCAAGGTCGAGACGCCCCCGGCCTCGGACCAGGATGAGTTCAACTTTCCCTCACCGCCCTCCAGCACACGCGGACGATTGCCACCCGCCATCCTCAGCCCGTTCACACCTGAGCCTTCCCCTGATATGATACCACAGCGTGATTCCATTTTGAGTGAGCCAAAAACAAGCAGTGATCTCAGACGCGAGTCGGTATCCACCGCTCCGTCTAGAAGCAGAAGGACCACACTGGCCACCATCTCAAGCACTGCACTCCTGGATGACGACTGGAGGGATTCGTACGTCGACGATCCCCAGGTCACAATAAGCCCGGAGCGAAATACCGTGTTCCAGGAGCCCAAGGTCCAGGACATCCTCGCCCTGACAGCTGATGACCTGGCTGAAGTCCGGACCAAAGCTCCATCAAATCCACCACTGAGGCTGCCACCGCCACCACCGGTGCTGCCGCCAGGTGTGCGGTCTCCCTCATTCTCCTCTCACATAAGAGGCAGCAACATGCTGGCACCGCTTGCGCCAGACGAGGTCGCGGCCTTCCAAGCGGCCCGGATCGCCAAGAAGTACGACTTCGACTTCCTCTACGTAATCAACTTCTGGCCAAAGGATATGAGCCACCTCCACCGGCCCAGCGACGCATCCAACCACCCCTCGATACCAAGCTCTTTAGCCCTCTCATCCCCAACGAGTTCATTCTCGAAGCCACCCTCCGTCCTCTACTCGCCGACATCCGACTGCGCAACAACAAAGAACTCAACACCCCGCCACTCCCTCCAGGCAGCTCCCTCCGAAGCCGAAAGCAGCAGTAACGCCAGCAGCGACCCCCACCACATCCCAGACTGCTGCCCGAGCGTCGGACCCCATCCAAGACCAGCAACCGCAGGCCGCCTCCTCGCCGCCTACGGCCTGAGCTCCCTGGACGGGCCCTTCCGCCCCGGTGCCAGGGCGCACAAGAAGATCCTCCGCGAGGGCACGGACGGCTGGATCGAGTACCGCAAGACCGATGCCAAGGACAACGAGTTCGCGCGCGGGTACGCACGATCGTACTACACATCGACAGAAGAGATCACGCCGCGCCGGGCGTCTGCGCCAGGAGGTAGCACTAGCACCCATAGTCACCAAAGCGCCACGGCCGCAGCGGCCCGCCTCGCGACGCAGACGGAGGGCGCGGTCGCCGTGCGGCAGTCTTTTAGTCTGGCCGAGGGCGTGCTGTCGGGCCCGGGCCAGCAGGCGAGGAAGAACAGCAGCGCGACGTCTGGGACACGAGCAGCGGGTGGTGCTGGGCCGGCCCGCAAGGTCACCCGGGGAATCGTGTTTGCTGCGTACCGGCGGCCCAGGGGCCACGGCGGCACGGTGCACAGCAGCCGGGCGGAGCTGGACGCACTCGAGAGGGACGCCGAGGCGCTCGTGGAGCTGGTGCTCGACTTCCACCAGGACCGGAGGCGGTGGGAGGTCTATCAGGATGCCCGGAGGGCGTCGGACTAGAACCTGTCCCTGGCGGTGCCCCGGATGCACGTTATGGAGTTGTGTAGATGATTTGTGTTTGATTATTACCACCGACCGGTGAAGGGCTGAATGGTCCTTGAAGGACCACCGCCATGCTCACCGCTCGGATTGGGAGAGGCAATTGATTTGCAGCTGGAGTTGGAATGATATGGGCATGAGTCTCACGGATAGCGGGACTACATTCAGTGAGCGATTTTGACAATGTGGCCCTCTAACCGAGGACATACCTTCCTTTTGTTTCTATTTTGATAGCGATATGCAAATGAGAACGATGATGACACCAATATAAGCATCTGCATGGACGGACCTTGTTCGGGTATCCACTTCGCGGCTACAGTGTCTCCCTTATTTCTGTAGGATAAGTTCATATAAGACAAGACACCAGTGTCAAGCAAGTCACAGGTCTCTGTCATGACATTATGTGACTTCTTGAAGGTTTAGGGGGGCACTCGTCGTTTTGTATTCGCCGTATTCATTACCATACCAAGACTACGACCCAGGACAAGCAAAGCGAGAATTATTCGGTGACCCTCTTTGAGTGGTCTGTTCTTCCAAAGTTTCTTCCCTAGGAACATCTTTTCTTGTATTGTAGCTTTTTTCCGGTGCTGTCTGGTCCCAATCAGTGGTCATCGCCAGGATACTGCGCACTTGCCGTGGGTGCCGGAGGATCGTTGGAAACACATATCGGTGGGTATTGGGCTCTGTGGCCGCTCTGCACTTGCTCACTAGTATGCTGACGGATGGTAGACACTGCTCATCAAGTTAATTAGACCCCTGGATAACCAAAGGTTATTAATGTAGGGGAATCAGGGAGCAGGGGCTTACAGCGCAGATGAGACCAATGCTTATTTCTGAGAGTCTGTTACCACATTCGCAAGTCAGCGTCCTCGGTTCTGTAAATATTGTTGACTGAAATTCTAGTGTCAGTTATAGGAAGTCTATTACGCCAGGAGATAATATTTCGTGAACTTCAACGTGGCATCATCGAAGCTGTCTTTCTGAACTAGCAGCACCAGCCGAGCAATGCTAGTCCCAGTTGCCAGACCTCCGGCCCCCAGCATCATCATGATTCTTATTTTCTTCATAGTAGAGAACGACATGTCCCACGTTAAGAGGATGGGCGGGAACAGAATGACGAGATCGATAACCGAAGCCACGGCTGTGTCGACGATGAAACTGGCCCTCCTGCTGAGGCATTTTGACGGCACAGATGGGTCCCAGACTCCCTCGATCGGCAGGCAGGTGAAGACCTTGACCACGGTTATGGCGACGCAAAATGCCACTTGGAAAGTTATAGTGGTCCAGAGGAGCCAGGTGGTCCTGTGGAACTGCTTGAAGACGCGGACGAGTAAGAGAAGCAGCGCCAGTTTGGTCGTGCAGCTTGCGATGCTGTAGCAGATAGATGCTATGTAGGAACACTAAATGGATTCGTGAGTGTTCCTGTTCGGCCCTGAATCCGGCCATCTCACCTTCAGCATTTGGGAGACGTCTTCCGTAGACAAATCCCACATATGGTAGCCTTTTTCAAGGTCAGCTCCATAAGTCCGAGACATTTGCGTGAACGGGTTCAAAGATACCCAACCCATGGCGGTACACTGCAGCATGTGAACAAAAATGAAATTTTCTAGGATTTGAATGTGTATTCTCACTGTATACTGAGGCAACCCAATAAGAAAGCAAAGATGCCTTGGTGGTTGTTAGTCAGTTGGGCGAGGACTTGACAGGATGGCGTTGTACCCGCGTACATATGCAAGGAGGCAAATCCCTAATGAAAGTCTTCATTTTCAGCACGTTTCTTTCGAAGATAATGACGACCTGAGATACGCGTGGAACGATGTCTGGCGATGAGAAACATCATGCCCGGAGAGACTCACATTCTTCTCTTCCCATGTTGCGCAAGACTATTGACCTGACATACATCCGTAAGAGGAACAGAGGCGTTGTCAGGCACAGCACAACGATCATCACGGCGATGTTGATGGTATGCAAGACATCCTCAGGGTTACTGACATCAGAAATCTCGCCGGGCGGCGGAGGAACGGCACCTTGTTGCGGCACTCCCGGGCTCTCCTGGGAACCCCTCTGCCACACCATCTCAGACCGCTGAAGCCATGGCTATGAAAATGACGAGATGGAGATCTGCTTGGAGACTTCCGAGATCCAGCACCTAGGCAGTCGATATTAAGTTTCTGACTTTGTCTGAATGCCAGCCGGAGGCCGCAGTTTTTGACCCCGACTTGCAACGTTGGGTTATTTTACGAGTCAGATAGTCTGTCAACAATTCCCATGTTCTTTCTCCCTTTGCCATCATCGTACGCGTTAAGGTTCGGGACGGTGCTGGCTTGGCGCATGTCCCCACATATTTGCCTACTGCCGAATGATATACAAGGCATACCGGGAACGCCGAGCCCCGGAATGAACCTAGGTATTTCCAATTCACTGAATGAGCAGTAATAAGTAGCCCGGTCAAGGCTGTGTATCTACACGTGTAGTCCAAGCGAGTCCGAGTGTTTGATTACGACGTAATTCATGCCACATGTATAAATTGTGGACTCAAGCGCGTGTGACCTCCTCAGGCGCATCGTCATTCTTACATTGGTCGGGGCCTATATGTAGCGGCCGTCTCATATTGATGCAAATGATGTTGGTAAACTATGGAGGCTTGGCTATCAGAGGCTATCTAGCATCTAGCCGCCACGGCGGACGTGATTCAACGTAGCAGAAGGGGAGAATGCAGAACTCAAGGTAATATAAGATTGGCGCAAGACCAGCTCGAGGCTTCGGATGCGACGATCCAGACTGTGGCAATGTCAAGCGCGGAATCCCTGCTGCGAAGCTGCTGCGATAAGAGTGAATTTGATCGTAAACCACTACTCCGTACGCTGAATATTGCATGTGGCCCACTTGGATGGCCTGAGTCTGCTGCCAAGCTAAGTCTGCATGGAAGGTACTTAGAAATGCGTTGTGATGCTAAATGACAGTACTGGTTTTTCTAAGATGAGTCCTCCTCGGTCCCGAGTCACGTTCGAGATACTGTTTCGCTTGGGAGTCGGTCTCATGCACATGTAGTCTGGAAGCGCAATACAGAAGCTTGTTCGTTCTTGTTCAGTCATACATAAGCAACTCAAATTTCAGTGCTGGTCGGCTGATTAAAGCAACTGTCATCTCGCCCGTATACTGAATGAGATCTACAGTACCAATAGAAACAGACACACACCGCTGATTTGCGGCGGCTGACGTTGGCACCGGGATCACAGCCTGTATGGAGATATCAGGGGAGAAATCTCATTTCTAGCACGGCTTGAAGAAAAGTGAGCTTGGCGTCTGAGGCAGCGCAGAGTCTCAAGCTGTCAGTGGAGCGGAGCCGATCCGGTGGTTCATTTGGATGAGTTGAGCGGAACCGCGCAGGCTGGACCGGCCTTGAAGACCGGAAGGCGGCGAAACCAAGCAAGATATTCATATGCTTCCCAGAAAATGAGTAGTCGGCCGGCTGTCCGTGACCTCAAGCGCTGGTGGTGGTGTTCATTCGGGTACGGCCCCCCAGGCCGCTGAGCCGGCCTCGATGCATGGTACCCAATCGCTGCTACTCCGTACGTCTGCCGAGACTGTCAGAGAACAACAAAGCTGACAGCAGTCAGCAGCATTGCCAATCTTCGCCCCTATATGGAGAGGTCTGCAGTCGTCGTAGATGCACGTAACAAGGATCTGGCTCCAGCACGGTGGGTATAGGGAAAATGTGGGCTCCATGATCTCGGCAGTCCGGCAGCCGTGGGTCCCTCGATGATGCACGTACTGTAATTGTTAGACTTTGGGCGCGCTGGGTTGGTCTGTACCCGCGCACCGAAACCATTTTTGCCCCGCGAAAGAGTGGTGTGCGCCGGCCTGAGATATAAAATTGCTTGAGACGTTGCGTGCAGTAGTCTCGGGTGTTTCTTGCTGCCGTCTCAGGCTGTAGCATCGAGGCCGCATGAGTGATTTTAAGTGGCTCGACGTGAGGACGGCAAGGGTAGTGCTTACGCCCCGGGGGGCACGAAGTGGCCTCACTGGGCATGCGGCCGTCTAATGATAGGCCGCATACCTCCAAGGCCAATGAGACGTAGCACAACGCGCTGCAAGATGGACCGGTTCGCAGGGTTTGTGCGGCTGACCCCCTGATACAACCCTGCGAGCTTGATATTGCGGCACATCCAAGCTGAAGGATCGGGACCTGGCCAGCAGAAGCAAGTATGTGGGCAGGCCTTGTCTTTTAAGCTCCAAACGCCCATGATGGGGTAAAGAGTAGGCCACTTGTGCAATGCCTCTGTTTGATATGTCCCGCAGTCATGGCTGGTCAATACCCTGCCCATGAAGGTTTGCAGTATAGTGGACCATATCAAACTTCTGATGCGCCCGAGGTATATCGTTACCATGAGGCGGCACCAGAGATCGCCCCTAAAGGTAAGAAGAGCTACTCTGGCGTGTTCCGGTCCCTCTTGTAGTACGTCGTTTCTGATGACAAGCAGGTTATGTGAGCCCAGAGAAGGCACCACCGCACCATGAACATTCGCTGGTGCCAGCCAAGCCTAAACACTGGTGCGGTGTCCCAAAAAAGGCACTCATCATTGGGTCTGTGGTCTTGCTGGTCATTATCGGCGCCGTCGTCGGAGGAGTAGTAGGTGCTTTGGTTGCCAGAAATGGCACAAGTAACAGCAACAGCGCCAGCGACTCAAGCAGTGCCAGCGCCACGGCCGGTCCGAGCACCACCTCTGATGGCCCAGTCACCAGTGCCGCGACAACGACCTCGACGCCATCCACGGCTTCAGCGAGCCCGACTTCAACAACGTCGACCAGGACTTCGTCGGCATTCCCGACGCCGTCAAACAACATCTTGTCTCTGAACTGCCCAGCAATCAACAACACCCAGTTCACGGTTGAGAGCTCCTCATTCGAAGTATACTGCCTTACGGACTTCAGATCAGGATCAGGCAACATTGCACAGTCATTAGTGCCGAGCATCAATGACTGCATGGGCTCGTGCGTGACATACAATACGGGCAACGAAAACACAGATAGTCCGTGTCAAGGCCTGACCTTTGGCGCGAACCTGACGAGGTGAGCAGATGAGAAATATCGCGGCGGGAGCCGTCCAAGCTCGGAAATACTGATTGGATGCTAGATACGGGGGAGCAAACTGCTTTCTCAAGACGGGGCCATTGACTAGAGTGCCCTACACGATAGACGACTACCAGGCTGGTGCGATACTGCTGGGATGAGAATGTCAAAACATATGTAGGGCAGGACACCGAAGAACAGCAAGCAGCCTGCGGGCTCACAAGGCTGCGCTGCCCGATCTCCTGGTAATGGCGATACAATCGCTCACCGATCGGATTAAGTGAAGAGATTAAAAGTAGATCCCAATGGCTATGGTCACCTGTTGACCTGGAACAGCAATCAGATACAGGCAGACTTTTTGCGAGGCCGGCAATCGAGTATAGGGTGCGTCAGGCTGCCCCTTGAAAAGGGGGCTTTCAGGTCGGCTTGAGATTTATTCTGCGACTTACCACAACTTGCAGAAGATTATTCCACTGTTAGTATCAATATCAAATGTATAGTATATTTCTGTTAGATCCAAGTACCCGCCATGCTCGCTTAGACTTGCAGCTCTACGAAGCAATATCTCTAGAGTTGTTTGAGCCGCTACCTAGGCCTGCTCGACAGTTGAAGGATAAAATTGGCTTGACTTATCACAGACAATCAATACCAAAGTGTTTACGGAGCGGAATCAGCTGGTCAATCAGTCACTATGCTGAGATTCAGCGAAATACAATGCTACTATATTTGATCCAGTCGATTCACCGCCAGCCTACCATGACAAAATCCGCATTTATACTGCATTTTCGACACCTGCAGTTTTAGAATTCGCCTGTTTTCCACTTGTATCCATGACCGCGTCGTCCTCGCCATCCAGCTTTGCCGCATCGATCGCCGGAGTGGTGGCAATGAAACGCTTCGGCCTAATGATATATCAAGTTAATACCAATAGTCCGGTAAGGGTGCCTTGGATCTGTTCACTTACAGCAGAAACTTAAGATCTACAATCCTCAGAACCACGACCATCACAGCCACAAGCACCCAGAGTGCAACTGAAACTGGCCACGCATATCGGTCTGGTGATAAACACTTGTCAGCTCAACACCATGATGAGTATGCCAGAAGATGGACTTACAATGCGGTGCTTCACTCGCAGGCCACACATATACCTGAGACCACGCAATGATGGCGTACAGACCTGCAATCGCGTATCCAACCACCAAAGTCCTCGCCTCTGGGTCCTGTGGTACAAGATCGGCCAACCACGAAAATATCAGAGGCGCTGTTCCCTGGCATGTGTAGAGGATAAAGTAGCTCGCATACGCGGCCGACAGTGGGGTGGTGTCTGGGTGCTGCGCCCAGACACTCATAATGATCGAAACGACAAGACCAATAATTGCCTGTGCGACCAGCAGCGTCCATCTTGTTTGGAAGATATCGGACGCGATTGCCCATATCCACACAAACGCCACGTTGATCGCGCCACCGGCAATAGGTATCGAGTTGACTTGCGAGGTCGACCATGTGCGAGAGCCGTCCGGGTTCAGCAGCGACTTCAAGAACAGGTTGAAGTAGTTGATTCCGTACTGCGCCAGGACTGTCCCGATGTACAATACCGGGATGAAGTAGGCGATCCACATGCTCGCTGTCCGTTTGGCCGCGGCCCAGGTGATCTTCTTCACTCCGGCCTGGCCGTGTCGCTCGAGACGTTCCTGCGCGATTCGGGCGTGTTCTCCGGTGAACCAAAAAGCACGCGGGTTCGGGCGGGAAGGATAATCGGGCAGCATGAAGAAGCCGGCACATCCAACAGCCACGGTCATGATCGCATTTATAATAAACAACCAACGCCCTAGTATGTGTTAGTCACCTGTTTCGGACCCTCAAGTGGTGCGGAAGAAGGATGGTACGAACAGCCCGCAATCCCGTGGTGCCCATCGAGCGTGTTGAGCATGGCTGTCTGTAATGCACCGCTCATCATCGAGCCGAGGGCCTGGCAAGAGTGGTAGAATCCCATACGCTTAGCCAGCTCAGTGGGTGTGTACCAGTACACTGGTTATGATCAGCACTTGCATTTGTAGCATTTTCAATGGTGGAAATGCCACTTACTGAAGAGGGTCATCATGCCAGGCCAAGCACTGCTCTCAAATAACCCCAAGAATACACGCAACACATATACCTGATTTGCATTGTGGCACAACGCGATCAAACCAGTAATGATCCCCCATCCAATTTCCAAGCCCGGGAGCCACCAGCTCGGGCGGACCCAGGTCATGATGACTTGCGAGGGGATCAGCATAATGCAGTAGGATACGCTGAACCAGGTTGTGAAGTAGTTGAGCTCATTTCCATATAGGTTGAGGTCTTCCTTCATTCCTGACACATAGGCTGAGCTGATATTCGTCTGATCAAGGTACTTGATCACCTGAGAGACACAACCAAAAGTCATCAGGAAGATGTCCAGCCGCCGGACGAGGTCCCGCTCGATGGGAGTGCGCTCCGCATGGTGGCGAAAGAACGCGGTACGGCCTAGGAGGGCCTTGAAGCCCATGGCGCTGGTTATTCTAAGGTTCGTCGGCTCGTGAATGTCGTCCAATTCTTGCGCATCGTCTAAGAAAGGGAGAGCTTCTCAGGTCGAGATGATCAGGTGGACGGGGCTGTCCATTATAAGACAGTACGACAATCCCTTCTGCTAGTACTGTAGTGTAACATCGCCCGCGGCGACCACGACAGGGCTGTTGGGCGGCCGGGTATCGGCTTACTGATAGACGGTACTTCACAATTGTAACTAGCAGCACTGGCCGAGGGTCGTTGCGGATGACTCGCACCTGGAAACCGGCAAATAATCACTCTGGGCTTAGTGGCATGCGGCCCTCTGCCGGGGCAAGATAGCCATATCACGGGGCTTCGTCGTCGGCGGAGCAGATACCGGTAAAAGGCCCGGGATTATTCCCGGCAACTTGTCCGACATCGTTTCTTTTCCGATTTGTGGGCACTCCGAGGCTCGGACAAGAGAATCCATTTCTTCTTGTTTGCAGACGCTGTCAATCACCTGATGCCTGCAAGCCTCCTCGGGCCAGAAGGCTCATTAAAATGATCGCGATCCGCTTGGCACTGGGAGGTTTGTGTCGTTGTGGTATTGATGCAAGCGCACGTTTGTAACCTTGGAATGCGCGTGTCTCACTACCTAGGTACCGCTCATCTATTCCGACTGCGCGTGAGCTTTAACTGTATCGCTCACTCGGATTCACCATGACCGTCTCATTAACCAATGGCAAATCGCCGGCTTCCTTCGGCTCCATTCATGGGCTCCCCGTCGACAACCCATCTTTGTCCTTCTGGCAACAGACCACTCGATCGTTCCCACATCTCCTGGCCAATTCTCAGAGCACCCTTCCACCAACGACGAAATACCTTGTAATCGGCTCCGGACTTTCTGGCGCTCTAACCGCTTTCGATCTTATACACTCAGCCGGTGTGCCCGGGAGCGATGTCCTCATTCTGGAAGCACGAGAGGCTGCCTCTGGGGCAACTTCGCGCAACGCAGGGCACGTCCGTCCAGATGCCTTCCGCGGATTCCAAGCCTACAGACGAGTCCATGGCACAGAACAAGCCGTAAAGATAATCGAAAACGAGAGAGATGTCCTCCATAAGGTCGATGAATTTGTGAGCAAGCACGAAGTCCCGTGCGACTTCAACCTCGCAACTACGCTCGACGTGTGTCTCACCCAGGAGTTTGCCGACTTCAATGCTCGGAGCTTCAAAGAGTACCAAGACGCCGGTGGCGACGTGAGCCATGTGAAGGTCTTCGAGGGGGCGGATGCCACAAGGAGGACAGGCATAAAGGAGACCGTGAGCGCGTATGAGTGGCCTGCCGGGTCCAGCCATCCTGCGAAGCTGGCCCAGTGGCTGTTGAGCCAGAGCATTGCCAAGGGTGCATCGCTGTTCACCCATTGCCCGGCTCTGAACATTTCCAAGAGCTCAAATACTGAGGCATGGTGGGACGTGGAGACTCCAAAGGGTACGATTACTGCGCAAACAGTAATCCACTGCACCAATGGATTTGTCGGCCATCTTATCTCTCAACTGAAACCATACGTAAAACCAACGAGAGCGCAAGCGCTTTCATTCATTCCACCATCGGCCTTGTCGGGGAACAATATGCTAGCCAGCACGATGTCGTTACGATACAGCCTCTACAAGTTCTACTCCGTGATGCAGCGCAAAGCCGATGGTATCTTCATCGTGGGGGCTTCGATAAGAAACCCGGACCTCAGCCGGGAAACAATCGAGACCATGACAACGCGAGACGACACTAAATTCAACGAGGAGATCAAGCAGGACATCATTGCGAACTTTGAAAAATATCTCCCAGTATGTGAGAGCGGAAGACTCAACCACGGAGAGGGTGCTCAGCATTCGTGGTCTGGGATTCTGGGTATGACGACAGACTCGGTACCGTTTGTGGGCAGGTTGGACGATCTTCCTGGGCAGTATGTGTGCGCCGGTTTCAACGGGCACGGTAAGAATTAACCCCCAGAACCCTTATAAATCGCGGCTACTGATCCATGAATATAGGAATGGCACGAATTTTCAACTGTGCTCCCGCTGTCGTCAAGATGATTCACGGTGCCAATTGGTCTGATACCGGGTTACCTGAATGCTTTGGTGTCACGGAAGAGCGGCTGAAGCGATTGTCCCAGGACTCGGTCGAGTCCATTCTTTGAGTTGAATAACATGCCACCGCGGTAAATCAGTTGAGACGCGTTTTAGGTAGTATGATACTACTCAGAATATTGCTACTCCGTTAGGCGGGCTAGCAACACCACCGGGAACCTGTCTCGACTTGTTAATACGGTTTCCAAAACTTAAAAGCAAATCGGGTGGTGAAGGAACGCATACATTCAGAGGTACGCTGCTGAAGAAGAATGTGTATTTGTTCAGGCGAGCTGCGGTCTCGGCCAACCTCTTCAGATCGAAGAGCTCGCCTATTGGCATGCCCCAGCCTGCGAGCAACCACTCGTGGAGCAGATATGTCGTGTTCACAAAGGGCGTGATCTCAAACGCCACCATATCACTCGCGACAGCCGCAAACTCATGCTCCCAGATCCACTTCAGAGTCGCCTCCTCGGACTTGACGCCCATCGCTAGCAGGGGGTTCGAGGCCGTGTAGTTATTCTGGGCGTCCTGGGGCAGCTCCTCCAGCCTCGTCGTGAAATTGGACCGGATGAAGAGGATATCGCCCGGCTTCATCGTCACGTTCTGCGCGGTCACTATGGCGTCCAAATCGGCGGCCGTGATCTCGGTCGTGGTGAACACATCATATGTCTTGCCCTGACTTGCCATCCATGCCGCGTAGTCGAGCAGCACGCCCCGGCCGACAATGCCTCCGCCCTCGACCCAGTTCTGAATACCATTTACTAGGCTCCCCGGCTCGTGGATCTGTTGCTGCGTCACGCCGTTATAGAACACTCCGGCTGATTGGTATCCTTTAGTAATTTCCCACACGTTGTGTCAGCCTCTTTGAAATATCAGACGCGTCACTGCCTCTCGGAGATTGGTAATATTAGCAGATCTATATATTCTGCTCACCGTAGTGTCGAAGTCCATCCCATTGGCTGGAGTCCTGGGTATTGAAATTGATGATGTCGTCGTTGACAGTCCTGGGTGATTTATCGATAACTGAGAGACAAGTTAGGGGCCGGAAGGAACTTGCAGGAAGCACAGCTCCAGAAACACTGATAAACTCACAAGTATGGTTAAAAGCCTGACGCTGAAACACTGGAATCATTGGGTTATCGAGTGACCAGTCAGTGGTGACTCGGATTCCATGTTCTATCTCTGCTATGGCAGCCTTTGTCGTGTCAGCCGTCAAGCGGTTGAGTGTACCCAGCTGGTCATCGAGGCCGAATAGGCTCCATGCATTCCCTATTGGGCCGGATGCATTGAGGGGCAATGAAGCGAAAGGTGGAGTGACGATGTTCATGGCTGGCCTTTGAACTGACACTTAACAGCCAGCAAGCTCTTCGAGATTCTACCTGAAATTGTGTCAAGTAACAACACGACAGCGATGTCATCGAGAGAAAATATAATTAAGCTACAGTCTATTAGAAATCGTAACCCGTGGCGAAATTGCGACAGTACCTACTTGTACTCATGAGTGTGCTATAATTGAGTGATAGTAAGAGACTGCCACTGTAGATTGAGACGTGCTCAAAACGGCCCCGGCACCGTGCCTAGAATATCGTTGAGAGGGTGGTTGGCTCGAGATGATTTTGCCGAAGATGTTCCTGAAGCTTATCGACATCAGAGTTTAATTAGCATTATGCTCCGCACGTGCTACTCAATGCTCACCGGAGATGAGCGTAGTCTCTCAGCCAGAATGCTACCGATTAATGCTTCTATTTTACTGACCTAGAATGATACTACACTCACCGATAAGCATTCAATATGCGCGTGCTTTAGCCGGCCCCAAAGACCTAGGATCTTCAAAGCTGGCCGTGAGGGAGGTTAATTTAGCCCGAGTCGAATACCCTGGTCCGATTGATGGCTGAAGGGAAAAGAGTTGTAGAGCACATAAGACGAATTTTGAATCGTTCTCAATCTGTATAGGTACGAATATGCATTCGAGTTTTCTCTCAATTCGCATATTTGCCCAGTACGAAGGGACTTCGTGCTCATTCTACTTGGTCTATATTCTCATCGACTCACACGACCTAGGCCAAGTGTATATAAGCAGTTGCGTTTCTAATCCCCCATACATATAAAATATATATAGTACCTTCATATAGTAGTAAGCACTCAAGACCCAACACTTAGAGAAAAAATAATACTAATTATAATAAAAGGATAATATAATATATAGATATATAGCCTTAGCCTTATACTATATAAATAAAGCTAAGAAATATTATTTCTAATAGTACTATTAACTAAAATTATTAATACTAATAGCCTAAGGGCTAATAGCTAATAAAGTAGTTATATAGTAAGACTATAATAGTCTTAAGATAATACTTATAAAAAGGTACTATAATAATTTTACTAAGAGAGACTTAGCTAAGAAACTTAACTCTTCCTAATTAATAATACTTATTCTTAAAGAGCTTCTAAAGAAGATATAACCTTAAAAATAACTTCTTAAGACTACTTATTAAATAAGCCTACCTAAGAATATTATAGTCCCTATTTTAAGTATATAGCTAATTAAATAATTATATTATTATAACTAACCTATTTAAAAGAGTCTTTTTATAAATCTTTCTTAAAAAGACTCTAATTTTCTTAAAAAGCTAAAAAAAATAATATTTATTTTACCCTTAATAATAATAAAATAAAAAAAGTAGAAATCTAGGATCTTAATAATTACTACTACTTTATTTAAGTATATTACTTTATTATTAATAAGAAGTCTAACTTTATAAAATATTTAAATAAGGTTATATAAAAGAAAGGCCTATAATATAGGTTAAAACTCCCTTATATAGAGATATATAAGCCTATATACTAAGTAATTATTAACTTTATATATAAGGTATAAGGTAGGTAGTCTATAGGCTGAGAAGATGATAAATAGATAGACAATTAAATAAAAAAAATATAAGGTGGCTAAAGCCCAAGTGTATGTAAACATGGGTAGCTTGACTCTAGCTAGTATGCTAGCTATCGAGACTCAAATATGGACTGAAAACTATTCCGTCTATTTTCATGAAAATAGGACTCAAATGGTATGAATACTGAATTGTTCGAGGGCGTCAGTAATGAGGCGAGAGCCTACACATGTCTGTTTCGCATCGAAACCCCGAGCCCCGTATTGCAACTGGCAATCAGCCTTGAGATCCATGATCTCCCCTTGCACATATAGTGTATTCATTGACGACGTCCAAATCACCTGTTATGGAGAGTGAAATCATCATTTCCTGCAGAGATGAGGCCCAAGCAATGACAGCCCGCTCTTGTAGTGAGAGTGCATTCTATGCAAGAGGTCTCTTGCTGTCACTAACAGAAGTTCACTCATGGCACATAGCCTAGGGGCCTACAATCAGGTGACAATGGTTTTCATGATCTGGTACCGAATCTGAGAGGATGAATAAGGAAGGGAAAACGCATCAAGAAGGAGGAGGCATGTACTCGAGTGTCACCTTCTTGGTCAGCAAGTTGGTAGGAGTTGTTGTACGGTCAACTTCATAGCTAGGCTCTGTAAAATCGTCGCGTTTTCTAGAGTCCCGTAGATCTTGACAGTCGCGATAACTTTATTTCGAGAATTCGAAGACCTGGCGGCCTTGAATGGAGGTGCAGTTTCTTCGACCCAGCAAAAGCGCCAGGTTCCGATCTGCATATATGAAGAGTAATCTAGGGCTAGCAAGACTATCATCGCTTCCCCTAACACTCCCACCCCACCGAACATTGACACCAGTTCAAGCATTATTTGCCTTGATTACCCCACAGGCAATGACGGTCACTGTCGGGAGATTTAGATCATAGAAATCACTGCAATCTTCTATAAAGTATATTGTCTTTTGTCCTCGTAAGGCACATTGTTGTTCGAGTATGGTTGAAGAAGTCAAAGAGTTCGAACAGTCTATACGCGTCTACCTAGGTACCTACCCTATGATTGGCAAAAATTCCCGAGCAAGTGTGGGGAAAAGTCCCTAGCGTTGCTGAGTTCAGACATTTATGTGTGGGGCCGCGGTGAGTTAGGGTCTCGTGGTTATAACGATCGCAGCCGGCTCTCAAGACGGGGGAATCTCGGTTTCTGAACACACATGCGGAAATGCTAACTCTCAGCGGTCAGGTTCATGAGACACTCTTTGGCAAATAATCTGGCTTTATCTTCATAGAAGATGGAGAAGATGGACTGGTCGGTCAATTACTGATCACATGTCTGCTAGACCAATGCTGATGCAAAAGAACTCAGCCAAACATGTCGAGCGCGCCATTATGACTGTAAGAGTCTCCACCTGAGCAATCTAGAATTTCGAGCCCACAGACTGATATTCGTGATAGGTGACAGAACTCAACCCGTGTGTCTTCGATGCAGAGACGGTGGTCGAACTTGTGTCCCGGCTTTCAATGTTCGCTTCCGGCGAAGCAGAACGACCGCAGCAGATGCTGGCCTACACAGCAAGGGGAAGCTCATTTTTGGACGGGGACAAGAATGGGTTGAAACACCAAAAATCTGTGAGTCTCAACTGCTATTCTGAGCCTGTGGTCATACTAAGTAAGGGCAGTAAATTTTGTCGATGAGACACAAAATATTGCCAGTGGTTACTCGAGTGAACCTTCCCATCAATCCAGAAGCATTGGTAACAGCCCGGTCGATTCGCAAACACCGCTTCACTCTGCTGGCACCGAATGTGATTCCGTGCAACTGCAGGATAGGCCAACCTCAGTTGCAAGCCCTACTTCGTTGCAAAAACCGGAGTCACCGCCACCACAACACCTAGATAGCCAAGACAAGGCCAACCGCAGAGATCCAGTCGGACCTCTCCTCGATAAGATCCACGAACCATCCGTATTGCTCTTGTCGTGGCCACCTAACTCATCCGATACCTCCGGAAATGCCACCATCCGTCAGGCCTCAACGGAACCCGTTTCGATCACTCGACATCATTCGGATCTGTTGCATTACTTCAGGTTGCATTTAGGGTGGATTTGGGTATGTGCTGTTCTTTGCGCGCATCCCACATCAGCTCTCGACCCATGACTAACACTACATGCTCATTCTTAGTTTGACATCACTGATCCGGGCTTTTCCTGCGAGGTCCTTCGTCTCGCACCTACTTCCAAGCTTCTACTCTATTCCTTGTTAGCAATAGCGACTATTCATAAAAGCCGGTGTGCATCAGATGCAACCACGATACACAGATTAGTCGTCGAGGCGGAACATTTCCACGAGCAATGCGTTGGTATCCTTCTGCCGATGCTCTATGATAAAAGCTCAATCACAAACGGTGTTTTCTTGGCTTGTTCGACAATTTTGCGCTTTTATGAGGAATTAAGCGGTAAGATGCGCCTTCCACTCCATATTGGATATTCCAGAAAAGGCTGACACATTATCAATTGCTCTAGCCACTGTCCATGCGTGTGGCCGAGATGATACACGCCACCTTTTGGGCGGCTATGCGTCCATCGAAGAATTCCAAAAAGAAGCAATACAACTGGATAGTCTGAGCAATGCAGCGTTCTGGATTCATCAGCGCCAGGACCTTATTGCTGCGGTCGCTAATCATAGAGTCCCCAAGACCAACTACGATGGTACGGGCCTCGACCGTTCCTTTGATCCAGCGGACAGGCTCACGTGGACGAAAAGGGGAACCTGTATCCACGGAGAAGTCATCAAATTCTGCTTTGGCTCATCCAAAACATCGACCGACGACTTCAAACTAGTAGCGTCTCAACTGGAACAATGGGATAGGTGTAAGCCCGACATGTTCACGCCGGTTTTTTATCGAGAACATAATCTCTTGGAGGGTCGGGATTTTCCAGATATCTGCTTTACCCTGGATGATTGTGGTGAGTAGACCAGGACGCAAAATATTGCTGATTGTACCATTTCTGAAACTTTATCATGCTAGCTTTGGCTGTGACATACCATTGCTTCTCCATGCTTCTCATGGCCATTCACGACCCAACAGTGCCTAGAATGGGTCCTCAATTCCTGGAAGGTCAGAAGAGAGTAAAGGTACGGCATACATTCCATTCAATATGGCCAAGAGGCTGAACATAACCATAGGAAGAGGTGACTCACTACTTGCGACTTCTTTGCGGTATAGCATGCTCGAATCCAGTGCCCCCGGCTAGAACAATCTGCTGTTTGGCCATCTCTCAATGTACAGAACCCCTTCCCATCTACATCCTCGACCTACTGACCTTTCCTTTGAGGTGGACCATGGGTCACCGACGCCAGGGAACAGAACGCTTTTCTCGAAGTTTTGGAAATGGTTGAGAGAGAAGACAGATGGCCAACCATGTCTGCTCAACAGACTTTGAAGACGCAGTGGGGTTTAGAACATTGAAGAGCGTGCCATATTTGGGTACAGAAAATAGTCTACTCTTGACCGAGTATCTAACCCCAAACATCCTCCAGAAGGCGATCGGATTGGCGCAGCTGCTTCAGCCACGATGTAGCCTGAACCTCATTCACACCTGAGTGTGCCATTTTCATCTCCCTCAAGCATGTGAGAACGTCGCGAGCCATTGCCGCCGAGCCACAAATATAGACATAACACCTTAAATCACCTTCCAACAAGTTCATGACTTCCTGCGCATTCTCCCTCAAGCGGCCCTGAACATGGATCCTCGCATCCTTGTCCTCGCGACTGAATGCTGTCCAAAATCGGAAAACATCGGGTCCAAGAGCCTTGCTCCAATGATTCCAATCATTTTGATAAATGAATTCAAATCTCCGTCGAAAACCCATGAACAGCAAACTCTTTCCTACAGGCTGCCCCAAGTCCCCAATTCTAGCGCGCTCTTGCATGAATCCCCTGAACGGCGCCACGCCAGTACCCGCGCCGACCATAATGATCGGAGCTGTCGCCTTAGCTGGGAGTTTGAATGAGCTCTGGCGGATCTGGCCGAAGACCTTGGCTTCCGCCAGTTTCTCCCTTGGGCCGCTGAGTGCGAAACTAGGTATCACGGCAGGCGCGGTGGGATCCGCGCCATTGACGATTGAGTTCTCCAGAGCATGCAGATAAGCGGTCGTCACTCCGTGACAACCCGTGAAACACAATTCTTTACCAACTCTGCACGTTGGCGTCTTGGTCACGACAGCGGTGATCGAGACTTTCCTTGCTTGGACAACGGTTGAGCTGCAGATTGAATAGTATCTTGGCTTCATTGGCTTGAGTCGCTCTAGTAAGAATGAGAGCGGTATTTCCCATTGAGCGTCGTCCCCGGCTGTCTCAAGAACATCCGCCAAGGTTGCGTGCCGTGCGATTATCTCATCTTGGAAGGCTTCGGGGTCTCCGCTGATGCGACGTAGTGTTGAACGCACGGATTCAGACGAGGTGAATGATGCGAGATCTGCGATCGTGTCTGGCGACAATGTTGCACATATTTCCAGGTAATAGCGAAACAATGCATGGATGGTTGTGGGAGAAGGAACAGGTGTCTTCCCACCTCCGACCTCATCCAACACGTCAATCCTTGTCGGGATATCCTTGCTTTCTGACAAGTTCGTAGCTGAGAGCAATCGGTCGACCTCATGGTCCGGGTTGCTTGGCCATATGGCCAGGTGATCACCAGTCTTGTATTTGATCGAGGGATCTTTACCGAGCTCAAGGTCCACGTGAAGGCAAAGCCTTTCTTTGTCCTCCCATAGCTTATATATGGAGGAGATGGACATTGGCCTAACGTCTTGAAAGTGATCTGAGCCGGCTGAGTGGGGTTCCCCTAGATGGAGGACTTCTGTTGGAATGGAAGGGTCGTGATGGATGTTGAAGCTGGGCCGGTAAGAAACATCCTGTTCCTGCAGGTGAAGTTCGTTCTTCAAGACGTCTTCTATCGATCGTCTCCACAACGAAAAGGCGTTCTCAGTATCGCCGTGAGCATCATCACCTCGACCTGTTTCGCCGTAGCGGATGGCTCCCATGCTCTGCAACGATTGATCGATATGTTCTGCGACATGGTTGAATTGTCGGTAGTTGGAGTTTCCAAGACCGAACATGATGTATCGAAAATTTCCGAGGTCGCTGCTCTTCGACTGAAGCTTTTGCATCATGTCCCAGAGACCGCTCGTATTATCTGGGGGATCTCCATCGCCGTATGTTGACAAGACAAAGCCGCACAGGTGGTGTTTCTCAAGGTCTACCAGGTGATAATGATCGAAATCGTCTAGATCCAAGGCTAAGGTCCTCAAACCGAAGCGGTCATACAGACTCTTGGCCAAACGTCGGGCGAGAATTTCGCCTCGACCACTTTGGCTGCCCCAGAATATGACCATGTCAAGGTTCTGATTGTATTTGTCAATATCATTGTGAGCATAAAGCTGTCTCGACAGTTGCTCACCTGTTTAGAGAAAACATGACGAACATTCCGGAATTCGTTCTTCTCGGCTCCAGAGACTGTGGATTCGCCTGGAGATTGCTGCGGTACTCGATACCAGACGTGTTTTGGTATGTTGTCTGATATAGGGAGGTATCTGTACCAAAGCCTCTGGGTCAACAGCAGGGTTGCGCAGATAATAGCCGCAACAGTGTCGTATTTGCTCTGCACAAAGAGCTGCTGGCTGGCATGTCCAACGAGATCAGAATACATTTCGAAAGCCTTTGGGTGTCATCTTCTGACCCTTGGACGGCTCAGAGCGATGACCAGGTTTAAATAAAAAAAAAATAGCCACCTGGGCAGTGTCCTCTGATACTAGTAGAACCCCATTCTGTGACTCCAGAGGTATGGGGCGGCCCCCTCTAAGCTGCTGTCAAACTGCATGGTCCGCACACTTCTGAATCTGGCAGTTTCGCCTCGCTGCATTGCTCGAGGTTCGGTCGTATTTCCCACACTCGGAGAACTCGCGGCGTTGGCTACGGAGCAGAAAATGTGGAGACTTGGGGTACCAAAGTTGCCATTCTAGTCTGAGTCTGAACCGAAGTTGCCCGATTCGCGGGAACGCCACTAACAAGACCTTTGTTAGGTAAGTTTGCTTGCAGCGGCTGGACTGACCCTCACTTACACAGACTCATAGAATGGCGTCACGTCCTTTCCACAGGGCGAGAAAAATTGAAGATAAATCTCGGAACTCCTGGCTTGAATATTTTCGGTCGAAATCCCATGGGATGCTTTCAAACTATGCCATCGAGCTTCTGCCAGGCTTCTCTTCGAGATTACTTCGAAACTTCCTTGCTCGATACGACGAAATGATTTTTCTTGCCGTCGTCCTTACCCTTGCGGCTTCTTCATTCCTCTTGCTAGTCGCCAAGCATGTTTACGACTTCTTTCGAGATCCGAAAGGCCTCCGCCGCTTCCCTGGAATGAATATCCTTGCGCCCTTCACCAATGTCCCCTACATGTACTATGCATCACGAGGAAACAAGTTCAAAGTTATTCACGACGCCCATCAGAAACATGGTCCTATTGTTCGTCTAGGCCCAACGTCTGTGTCTTTTAACGATGCCGTTGGGTTCAAGAATATCTACGGGCATGGCTCTCCGGTCACCAAGGGTGAATTCTATGATGTCCTTTCTGGGTCGCACCGTCACCTTGCCGATGTATCCAATCGAGAAGACCACGCCCGAAAGCGCAGGGTCTTGGCTGGAGCTTTCTCTCAAGCCGGCCTCGAGCGGTGGGAACATATTGTTGCCGATCGAACGGCAGCTCTCGTCCAGCAGTACGACCGTCTCTGCGAGAAGCCCGTCTACCAGCCAACCCTTCACGGTGTTCCATCGTGCGAGAACATTCCGTTAGATGGTTGCATCAACCACCGCCACTGGATGATACTTTTCTCTCAAGATGCTATAGCGCAGATTGGTCTCACTGCTGACCTTAATTTGCTCGAGGCTGGCCACGATACCATTGTGCTGAAAGACTCAAACGGCAAGCAACGCAGATTCAGCTACCGCGAGGCTCTGTTCCGTTCACATCGCATTCAGTCGAGCCTCGTGGGGTCTACTCGCTGGTTCAGTTGGCTATCATACCTGTCTGGATGGCATCCATACTGGGCAGACGGCACCAACTTCACCCACATGTGTGTAGATCTGGTCAATCGTCGTTTGGCAAGATGTGACAAGGGCGAGAAACTGAGCGACTTCTTCTCATATATTCTGCAAGACAAGTACGGCAAGGCCAATATGTATCCTTTCGGCGAGATGGTAGCCGAAGCCAGCATCATGCTGAATGCCGGCTCCGACACCACAGGGATCGCACTGACAAACGTCTTATACTGGCTTCTCAAGAACCCCCCTTCTTTCGCCAAGCTAAGGGCTGAGTTGGATTCTGTTCTTGAGCCAGAGGAAGCGGTGGCCCCTTACGACAAGGTCAAGCACCTACCATGGCTGCGCGCATGCCTCGACGAGAGTATGCGGCTTACACCTCCGAACACCATGAGCGTCTCCAGGCTCACGCCCCCGAAGGCATGGAGATTATGGGACATTGGTTCCCGGGAAATACTACTGTCCACAGCCCACCGTACGCAATGCACCGGGATGAACAGGTCTTTGCGGACCCAGAAGCCTTTAAGCCCGAGCGCTGGCTGGCGGAGAATGCCAAGGACTTGCAGCTTCACTTCATACCCTTCAGTGGGGGTAGCAGAGGTTGTATCGGGCGCAATATCACTTACTTGGAGCAAACATTGGTACTGGCCAGCCTGGTCCATCGATTCGATTTTGAGCTGCCCAACAAAGATTGGGAGTTGGAGCATACAGAGGCATTCAATTGTTCACCAAGCGATATGCCCGTCCGGGTCCGCAGAAGAGTATTTGACACAGGACTCTGATATATAGCATATACACCAACCTTTTGTCGAATTGTATTGGGTTCACCTTAATGCTCTGGAAGCCTAGATTCTTGATGTGCTCTGGTACCGTCGCAGCACTTGAGGTATCCTGAGATTCTCAACCTGCAGCATCCATCTATCATTCAGCATGACCATGAACAGCAGGCAACGATACTGGGCCCTTATTATTACTGGTAGGAGCTTGGAAGTCCCCTCTTACAGCAGACTAACCGCATTTTAGACCCCATGAATAGTGTATGAGTGAGTTGTCATACACGCTTAGTCCTCTTCAGCCCTCAAGTGCTATCCGCCGGTACTCGCAGAAGCTGGCTTTGAGAATCAGGTCTGTTCTTGAAGGATTCACTTCCAAGTCACACCCAGAGTGAAATTGTTTGTGCCCAAGAAATCATTGCTTCTTGGTGACACTGAGCCACTTGAAAGTGTGCGGGTCCTCAGTGACCCGTGACAGACGGGACGATATGCCGCGGTTGCTAAAGTGGTCGTTTGATTGCATGACCAGTTGTAGGCGGGATACATCTGGCGCACACAGGAGTTTATGTCATTCGTTCGTGACACACAATCAAGAGGCACAGCAGCATGGTCTCAATATCACCATTTCGTGCATGACTGTCTCTATTCGGCCAATCGTTTTGAATTCGATAGTTGCTCCGTCCATTACGTCTCCGGGCCCCTGTAGACGCACCTGGGTTTGTGGTTTGTGGGAGTCAATCCCCGCTTCTTAACATTTAGACTAACACCGTTGATTCCCACAACGCGCCCTTTGCGGGATATCCACAAGAAATTCCCCAACCACTTATAAACCTGGATCACCGACGCACCCCTTGCAAATTGCAACCAACAGCTCCTTCAGGGTGGGCAGGTCCACCCCTTATCCTACGTTATTTTACATGTAAAGGCCACTGCATTTGCAACGCAACCATGGATCGATGCCTTGACACCCGTGCAACGAGGTTTCCTCACGATGAGTCGATCCCCTTGTTTCTCGTTGCGGCGCCTGCAAATGGAAGTCCTAGTCGCTGTGGGCGCCTGGGCGCTCTCGTCTGTTTGTCAGAGTCTCCCTCAAGGCAGCGGCATACGCGGTATGCTCTGCAATCGAGGGCTTCTAGACTTCGATCTATCACCGTTGGTGCCTAAACTCTCGCCCACCGCACGTGTGATCTACCCAAATGACACCTTTGCTTTCGACTTGGCGACATCTCGATGGTCGTCATATGAGACCCCGACGATCAGCGTCGTGGTTGTTCCTGGAACTGAGAACGACGTCGCAGAGACGGTACGTTTTTTTGCTTTTTCAAATACCAAACCAGGCCTGTTCGATGACTTAACCTCGTGCAGGTGAAATTCGCGGCTGAGTTCAACATACCGTTTCTTGCCGCCAACGGCGGGCATGGAGCAATCAGCTCGGTTGGGAGGATGCAGAGCGGAATCGAGATCTGGATGAACCAGCTCCAGAGTGTGGAGATCGCAGAGGACGGGAAGACAGCCACTATTGGTGGTGGTGCATTGTCCACGAACGTCACGCAAGCTCTTTGGGCCGCTGGAAAACAGACAGGTGAGTTGATGATACTACAACGGCATGGCGAGTACCGTCTTTGACCAAATTAGTTACCGGAGCATGTGAGTGCACAAGCATCCTTGGCCCGGGGCTCGGAGGAGGCCACGGGTGGCTGCAGGGCCGCCATGGCCTAGTGTCTGATCAGTTCGTTTCGATGAACATTGTTCTCGCCGACGGGACCTTGACAACTATCGACAGCTCGTCCGACCTTTGGTGGGCTATGCAAGGAGCTGGTCACAATTTCGGCATTGTGACTTCGGTCACGTCCAAGATATACGACGTCGAGTACCCCGACTGGGCCTACAAATCCTATGTTTTCACTGGCGACAAGTTCACCGACGTCTACAACAACGTCAACCAACATCTCTTTATGAACGGGACTCCTCCAGTGGACATAGCCAATTACGCGTTTCTGTACAATGATCCAACCACTAGTGACAAGGTCAGTAGCACACTTCCAGCTGATCGGTTCACTTGAGTATGCTAACGCGACCAAGCCTCTTCTCATGTTCTACATTCTGCAGGAGGGCGTCACAACTGTAGACTCACAGTACACCACGCCTTTCGATTCACTCGAACCCACGGCCGCAAACGCCGCCTCCGGTAGCTACACAGAAATCCCCACTTGGACGGCCATGAGCCTGGACGACATTGTTTGTCAGGATGCGGGTACTGCTGGGCTAAGGTTCCCAGTAGATCTCCTAGAGTATAACGTGACCGCGCTGAAGAACGCCTACGACATCTTCGCCACTGCTACTCAGGAAACTCCCGCCCTCAATGGGTCGATTTTCCTGTTCGAGGGGTACCCGCTCCAAGGCGTACAGTCCGTACCCCAAGAGTCCACTGCGGTGAGCTACCGAGGAGACCGCCTGCTCGTGGCGCCAGTCCTGGTGTTTGAGCCGGACGGAGGTGCCCTTGATGCCAAGGCTATTTCGGTCGGCCAGGAAATCCGCGACGCCATTCGCGTGGGCACAGGCCGTGAAGAGTTCCACGCGTACGTCAATTACGCCTTCGGTACGGAGACTAAACAAGAAATGTATGGCTACGAGCAGTGGCGGCAAGACAGATTGTTGGAACTCAAGGACAAGTACGATCCGCAACGGAGGTTCAGCTTCTACGCGCCAATAGCTTAGGTCCCGACCACGATGCTACATCTCTTGGACACTGTGCTTTGGGTTGCTATAAGTTATTAGCTTCGGAAATCAGCACTTTGCCTTGGCTCTATAATTCCTCAGTATTAAGATGTTTCGATGTGTTCTTGTGAAACGAGGATTTTGACTTGTCTTTCACCAGGCACGATAAATCCAGCCAAATGCCTCGCCCCAAGCCGCACATGGCGAGGGCATTGGAGCTTTCTGGGATTCTGGACAGGGCCGACTTCACCCACCATGTGCTGCTCGTAAATCAAATTCAGGGGTTGTCCCTCGTACAGACTTGCGCCGAGTGTGGTGGGCATGAATAGTTATTCGTATTACATGTCATATTGCACGCATTCGCCCCTCTCAAGGATCCACCTGCACCTGTTCAAACAGCCAATGGTGCTGGGGTTCAAGGAGGTGAGGGTCCTGCAACTCCCATTCAAGTCGACTATGCCGTGCTGTGCCGCCAACCTGCATTTCTTCTCGCAGAAGTGGCGGCAGATGGAAATGTCTCCCGAATGTGGCTGGATTTTAACTTTCCGCAACCTTGACGACCCGCGCGTCCCCCGCCGCCGGAAGTGTTGTTGGTGGCATGTTCCGCCAGTCCATGCCTCGCACAGAGGTTCTCTTTCATCATCTCGCATTTCAGCCCCTTGCATAGCCCGGTGTGGGACATGAGATTGCCCTGAGAAAATTCCACGAGACGCGAGACAGGGCTCGGCTGCTATTCTTCCCTCAGCAGACGGCCTTATAGTATTCGCAGCAAATATTCACCATCAACGATGCCTGAAATGATGGGAAAGAACTTTCCGGGACCTAGAATCCCGTTCGTATTTGAGGTCAAATGGGACGTATATGTAGAAGAACTCTGCTAGCCCATAGAACTCATCAAGAACTGGGACTAGCATTGGGCTGGCCTTGATTTCAAATTTGCGATCTGGGCGAGGTTTCATGGGTATTTTGCCCGAGACCAACGGGCTAGGGGGAAGACAAGCAGGGCCATGGAGCGCGGAAAATCCGGGCTGTACTCACATTGTGAGTCGTCTGTTCGGCCAAGACATCCCACGCGGTTCCAAATGAGTATGCCATCTCTACTCTGCTTCGAGCGGCCCTTGCCCGCACTGAGCGCCCTGTACGGAGTATATGTAGAGCCGTAGAGGCCGGTTGAGGTAGCCACCGGTCTGCAGGGTTGAGTAGCAAGTTCGTCCGTAATGTTACAATGGTAACCAGTTCCGTCCACATCCCGCAGAAGGATCCAGTGGTCCATACATACCATGACTCGTGGCACTGGCCACATTAATTCGCAGTCTGTTGTGCATCTTGCACTTTCCTAGATAGGATAAGGTCTGATGAGTTATATATCTTTTTCCCCGTCTCCTAAACAATAACAGAGATTATCCTAATACTTGGAAACTTAATTTTGAATATGTGACAGAGTGGGCATATATTCACACAATTATCTAACAAATTTAAGTCTTCTTTTTACTTAAAGATATAAATTAAAGAAGCTTAAGATATAGTATAAGAATAAACGTTATAATTACTATTATACTATTCTATTTATTAGTAATGATTAATTTAAATATTTAGTTAAACGCTTGTTGGGGGACTATTTATAGTAATACACTCAATGTCGATGTGGAGTTATAGATAAAGGTGGTTCTTATGATTAATGTCAGTAATTTAGGAATCACGTTGGGCCTGAGAAGGGCCTGAAACGCCTAACTGCTATCAGGTGGTGGCCAGAACCTCCATTTGAAAGGCATAGGAGCCCAGCCTGAAAGCTCGAGTCTTACAGCCATCGAATGTATTCAAGGCAAAATTAAAGCGCGACGTCCTCAAGATGCCAGCAAGCAGTCTGGCCAGTTCCCTCCGCCAGAACACTGTCGGGACGGCAACAGTTGTCATCGAGAGTGTTCTCCTGCTGTTTTGTTTTCTATCAATCGGTCTGAGGCTGTGGAGCAGAAGATTACTTCAGATGCGATTACAAGCGAATGATTATCTCATTCTGATTGCTGCGGTATGCTTCCCTTTTCCTATTTTGAACAATGAACCCGCCATCGGCATTCAAGTTAATTTCATCGGACTGGCAGATTCTCATGACTAGTCGATATGGAGTTGAAATGACCACTGTCATTAAGTGCGGCCAAGGGCTTCACCAAGAATATGTCATAGCGACAGCAGGACGGGGAATGATCACAACTTTCCTGAAAGTGAGTTCCATGGTGCTCGGTAACTGCTTTGTGTTGATTAACACCTCCCAGGCTAACGAGGAATCAGCTCGTATACGTACTCGATCTACATTGGTTGACCCTCGTAACTCTGATAAAATTGTCTATCCTACATTTCTACTCAGTAGTTTTTCGAGGCAAAGATGCTTTCGCCAAGGTAGTCTATGGTGTCATGGCTATAGTGGTGGCCTATTGGATCGGAACGTTCTGGACCGATGCATTCTTGTGCAACCCTCCGAGGAAAGCAGTGAGCGACACCTTCATCGTGCTGCCTTGTGCAACGTGCACAGAAGAGGGCTAACAGGACTGACAGTGGGATGTCAACATACCCGGTACATGCGGTAACGCAAACATGGTTAGTTCAGCCCTCTGAATGTCTCCTTTCAAGAAGTCGCGGTGGTCATTTTCTCAAAATCTCCGCACTGCTTTGCCTTCAACTCCGTGGCAGCTCACTAACACAGATCCCAGATGTACACAGCCATGGCTTCAGCAGACCTCATTATAGACATCATCGTGATTCTACTTCCTATGCCCATACTATGGACATTGCAGCTTAAGACCTCTAAGAAAGTGTTGCTGACAGCTGTTTTCGGGCTTGGGTTCTTGTATGGAGCCAATCCTCGTTGCGAGTAGACTGTACCAAGCTGACCGCGAACAACCTGGAAAGCATTATAGGGATCACCTGCGTCCGAATCAAATACATGCTCGAGCTCGACCCAACCGATATCACGTATACATTCGCGCCATTGGCGCTTATTGCCGCCATCGTGCCTCTACTCGGAATAATCAACGCATCCTTGCCAACTATGCGACCCGCCCTCGAGGAAATATTCGGGCCAAAATGGAACTTTGGTAGTAGTGGTGGGAGTAGCGGACGTCGGCCCTGGTACAAGTATCATTCCAGAGACGCAAGGCATGTTTCAGGAACAGAGGAAAGCAACAACCAGAGGAGGAACTCCGATACCGAGTTTCCTCTTGTTACTATTGGAGGTAATTACACTGGATTCGCATTCAACTCTCAAAGCCCTTGGATATGTTTTTGGAGTTATTCAATGCTGACGAGTCAACTCCTGAAGGCACAGAGTACGGCGCAGAACCACAAGCACGACAAGGTCGGGTGAAAGTCACAAGAGACTGGGATGTATGCTCGATTCACTCGGACCAGGAGCGACGCAATGTGGCAGATGTAGGCGCTTAGATATATGCCGGCTTACCTCTTTCAGATATTATTGGTGTAATTCACGAGATCCATGTAGAAGACCCAATTCAGTCAATGAAAGACATTGCTTCCGGGACGAATAGCGCTGTTGAGCTCCTCTCTTGGCAGCGGCTCCCTGGAAATGGAATACTACTTCAGAACATCGAATTCGGCACGGATACAGGCTCGACATAATGATGGGTCGGAGAACAAATGTTCCATATTTTGATTGAATCAAGCACAAAGCTGGATAACTTGATGATATTAAGAATTATAAATTACTTTGAAGAAATACTTGCCATTGTGAGACTCGGACTGCCCCTGACGAGAACATCTTTCTCGATGAAGATGTGCATATCCTGGTACGGCATCGGTATATAGTCAGGGAAGTGTACTCCGTAGCTCGCACAGCTACCACTGATCCCTCTACCCCAACTCGGCCAGCTCTCGAATGACCGGAATTACACATGCACCTGCCCCGCTAGGCTCAAACATAGATGGTTGATACTCGTGCTTTTTTCTTAGCTCGGACCTTTGCCTCTGCTGGAATTTATGTCTCCATCGTCTTTCCCTAAGGGCCCAGATCCCGCCGACAAGAAGTAACAACGCGGTCAGCGGTATTCCAACTGCTGCTCCGATTGTTGAACCGGACAAGGCTGTTGACGGGAAAGACAAGGATATCGACGGTTGAGACATGGATGTTGACGAACAAGACATAGATGTGGATGGGGCGGGAAGCGAAGTTGACGAGTCGGACAGAGAGACTGAAGAGGCGACTATTTTGGGTTAAATATGCGCAACGGGAGGCGCTTAGTACAAGTGAGTACAGACCTGAGGTATTTTCAGACACAATTGCAGCAAATGGAAACCCCGGGCTGATCGTGAAGTTCTGGTCACAACAGGGACTGTCGCTACCACAGCAATAGGTATGTGTGGGATCGAAAAGCCCACGCGTATCGCAATGGTAGAGGTTTGCGTATGAATTTGATCGCACTGGAAGTAGGCTCAGAGCCCATGTCATGGTCAATCCAAAAAGAGACCAGAGTCTTACGAAGCAACATAAGTGACGGGAAGATGAGGATTTACCTTGTAGGCATCGACCTGGGCACGTCGATGACCTCCATGTCCGGTCTGTACATCCTCCGCGGTACATATAACCAGCCGCCCCAAAGCAGAACCCAGTCGTCGTGCAAACTGAGTTTCCTATATCGCAACAAGAGCTAATCTGACCATCTGTAGTCGAGTTGCAAGGACTAAAGCCAGACATTATCTCGCCGTCTGGAGAATAACATGTCGAGTCCGCAGATGAGGCCATTCATTCGTTCTCGAAGCCTTCAATAGTCTGTAGATCCGAAAGTAGACCCTGACTGTTTGGGCGCCTTGGCAAAGTTGTCAGGATTGAATCAACAAAGATTGTCAAGGGGGCGTGGGGTATCGTGTGGTCATTCACAACTCGCCAGCTCAGAGATGGCACTGCGGTTTGTAACGTTTTTTGACCTATTAGCACATTCTCCAAGTACTGGGAAGCTATGACGGTGCCCGGAGATAGAGACAGATTTGTACTTTATAAGGAGAAATCAGGCAGCGCATCTTTGCTGGGGCCATAAGTTACATTAAGCGGATATAACTGGCAACCCGTGGTCCCGTGAGACAAAGTACCTAGGTAGTTTCATCTTTCAGTTCGTCTCGGCCACTCTCTGCATACATGAACTACAACAGCTGCCGTTGTACAGGCACTTGGCCCCGCCCCCAAAGCAGCTTTCAGTCTGGGAGTCTGCCATTTCGCCTGACCAACAGACTACCTTCGTGTTCCAAGGTGCGACACATGCTATTCCGTCAGATTCAAGTAGGCAGCGCCCGGAAAGCTTGTGTGAGAGGACCGGGCAGAAGCGAAACAGGTAAAATTGTGAGGAACATACTATGGTCACTTTGATGTGACTGAGACAAAGTTTGGGGCCCTTCTTTCAGGTGATAACGTTATCCAATGGATGGGGGCGCAAAAGCTTGTGATTGAGTACTGTTTCTGGTTAGTGCCTGTACAACATACCATTTATTCTTTCTTGTTGCAGGCGTGGAATGGTCCCTTCATCGACCGAATAGAAGAGGAGGAGGAGAAATCCATCCCCCCGGGGGGTTGACGCCATTTTTGATGAATGTAGACTTCCGCGAAGCTTTGATCAGCGACCAAGTCCAATTTGCCCCATGAATGTATTTTTTTCGGATTTTGTTACTATCAACTGACCGTGTATGTGAAGCAGACTGTCTCGCTAAAGATCTAGGCAGCGATCGTTCGCTATACATACCTGGGTCCCGCCCAGATATCGGGGACACTTCTTCGATAATCCAGTAGGTGACAGCCGCTCTTTTTTTGTCTTTGGAGGGTGGGGAGAAGAAAAGAAAAGAAACTTACTTAGAATCTCCTAAGTAGGATGACCGTTGCGTGGCTGCGTGCTAAGAGAGAGTGTATACGTTCACCGAATTCTCATATCTCACAGTATTCACAGAGCGGAGATTGCAATAGTATGAGTGTCTGAAATATCCAGAGGTCTACGTTGAATTAGAGCAATTGGAACACTATACCAGACAGTTTATCGTGGTCCTGCGGAAGAGCTGCACGTACGTCGCCAGAAAACCTTTCGATCTCTCTCACCAACATCAGGAAGCTCCTCTTCTCCATTTGTATCTGCCCCATGGGGCTTCTGTCTGCAGTATTCTGATTCGACCTGAATTTCTGGCGGCTGGTTCTATCTTAAGAAGGAAGTAGCGAAGAAAACCCTACCAAGACATTTCTTAGGCCGACTCGGTCATTGACGAAGCTCAGTCTGTGGGATCGATTCGGGCACCAAGCAAATTTATAATAATCGCGAGCTTCCTCTGTGTATAATTCTTGAAATGACTGCGACATGATTTTGTCGAGAAGGATGTATCCCAAATGACCTCTGAGGCCAAGACAGTCACAGTTGAGCAGTTGATTACCACTAAACTCGGACATTGATCCCTTTGACTGCCCCCCGCCCCTCCAACAGATCACTTCTCGGGATGCTGTGAAAGTAGAGACAGTTCAGGGTTGGGGTTTGGTTGGGCTCTCAACGTAAGGCGCCTGAAGTCAGCATTACGGTGCGGCGGGATAAATGCGCCATCCCAGGTCCTCCCAGGAGAGGCGCGAAGTCAGTATGTGCGAGCATATGTGCAGAAAGTTGCTAGCTTATGCAACTTCTCAAAATCGTAGACAGAGCAGTCAAGTAACGAATCAAGAGTCTACACAGAGACGAGATTCAGGTGATTGGGATCGTCGCGGAAGACTGCTTACGTCACAAGCTGAGGATACGTGGAGAGCTCCTGGTGAGCCGTTCTGGGGCTAGCGGCGTTTTGTGCTGGCCCCTGGGTAGAGCTGCGTAGCTTCAGCAAGTTTGCGAGCCAGGCCAGGGGTCGAGCTGGCCTGGCTGGGGATGGCTCGTGCGCTCAGGCCAGCCAGGCTAGCCTGCCCAGTCTGCCAGTCGCCAGTGAGCTGCGTCAGGCAGTTTCCAGTCCTGATCGAACAGGTCGCCAAATTGATGAATTGGCGAAACTCGGTCCAGCCTGCCACTTTACCTCACCTTACCCATCACCCTCACCCTTCACCCTGCACGAGACCACGACAACCGCCTTCTGATTACCATCAAAGGCGAGGCCATATCAGGATCCAGAGCCCTCCAACTTTGTTCCTTTTCCTTCGTGGGCTGGCTGTCCTCTAATACCTTGATTCCACCCCTTTCTTTCTGCCCCAACTGGCAGCAAGCTGGCCACGAAACAAACAACCGACACTTTACGCATACCTTCATCACCTCTTCACCCCCTATCTCTACCGACTGTCCGCCGTCCGCCGGCTTCTCCAATACCGCTCCTTAATCCAGCTCCTTTCGATCGCAGCTTTGAGTTCATAATCGACCCGAACTTGCTGTGCGCAAGTCGGCGCAAGTCATCATCATGGCACCGCTGCCGATCAAATTCACAGAGCTGCTACAGCTCACCAGCATAGGTGTCGACCAGGCTGCAATTGGCTTCAACTCATGCGTACGTCCTGATTAGCTTGTGTCCCAACTCTGACCTTCTACATCCATCTTGACCTCCTGAAGCAAGCCGACGGGCGCGCTTGGCGCCCCTGCAGCAGCAGCAGCAGCAGCAGCAGTAGCAGCAGTAGCTAACCATGCTCCTTTCACCTTCCAGACACTCGAATCCGACCACTACATCTGCATTCGAGAGAAGAAGAACGAGGCCGCGTCCCCCGAAGTCGTCATTGTCGACCTGAAGAACGGTAACAATGTGACGAGACGACCAATCAAGGCCGACAGTGCCATCATGCACTGGCACCTCAACATCATCGCGCTCAAGGCCCAATCGCGGACGGTCCAGATCTTCGACCTGGACAACAAGAAGAAGCTGAAGTCTGCCACCATGAACGAGGATGTCGTCTTCTGGAAGTGGATCACCGACAGCTCCCTCGGCCTGGTCACAGACTCAGCCATCTACCACTGGGATGTGTTTGACGAGAACCAGAACATGCCTGAGAAGATTACCGACCGACATGCCAACCTGACTGTGAGCAACAGCCTACCTGTGGCTCTAACCAGCTTGCGCTAACAAAGTCAACAGGGCTGCCAAATCATCAACTATCGCGTGAATGGTGACGGCAAGTGGATGGTGGTGGTTGGTATCAAGCAAGATCAAGGTCGCGTTGTTGGTCAGATGCAGCTCTACTCTCGGGACCGTGGCATCAGCCAGGCAATCGAAGGTCACGCCGCCGGCTTCGGAACGATTCGATTGGACGGCGCTCCACAGGATACGAAGCTGTTTACCTTCTCCGTGCGGACTGCCGCAGGCGCAAAGCTGCACATCGTTGAGGTCGACCACGCCGAGACCAACCCCGTCTTCCCGAAGAAGGCCGTTGACGTCTTCTTCCCTCCCGAGGCAGTCAACGACTTTCCTGTCGCCATGCAGGTGTCTCAGAAATACGGTGTCATCTACCTTGTCACCAAGTATGGTTTCATCCACCTCTACGACCTCGAAACCGGCTCCTGCATTTTTATGAACCGCATTTCCAGCGAAACAATCTTCACATCCTGCGGAGACAGCGAGTCATCTGGCATCGTGGGTATCAACCGCAAGGGCCAGGTCTTGTTCGTTTCCGTCGACGACACCAACGTCGTTCAGTACCTGCTGCAGAACCCCGCCAACACCGAGATGGCAATCAAGATGGCATCCCGGGCTGGTCTTCCAGGCGCTGATGATCTCTATGGACGCCAATTCGACCAGCTGTTCAACGCAGGTGACTACATGGGCGCTGCCAAGATCGCCGCAAGCTCCCCACGGGGCTTCCTGCGGACACCTGCCACGATCGAGAAATTCAAGCGATTGCCGCAGCAGCCTGGGCAGATGTCTTTCATCCTGCAATACTTCGGTATGTTGTTGGACAAGGGAACTCTCAACCAGCATGAGACTATCGAGCTTGCGACGCCTGTCCTCGCACAGAATAGGAAGCAACTGCTTGAGAAGTGGCTTAAGGAGAACAAGCTGGACTGCTCTGAGCAGCTGGGTGATCTTGTGAGGCCACATGATCTCAGCATGGCCCTCACAATTTACCTCAAGGCCAACGTCCCCCACAAGGTCGTTGCTGGACTTGCCGAGACCGGTCAGTTTGACAAGATTTTGCCATATGTCCAGCAGACTGGTTACACCCCTGACTGGGTCGGTTTGCTGCAGCATATCGTGCGGAGCAACCCGAGAAGGGAGCCGAATTTGCGACTTCGCTCGTCAACCAGCCCCAGGGGTCGTTGGTTGATATCGAACGCGTCGTAGATGTGTTCCAGGCCCAGGGCATGGTCCAGCAGGCCACTGCTTTCTTGCTCGATGCCCTCAAGGACAACAACCCCGAGCAGGGTCATCTTCAGACTCGCCTCTTGGAGATGAACCTGATGCATGCACCCCAGGTTGCAGATGCGATTCTTGGCAACGATATGTTCTCCCACTTTGACAAGACCCGAATTGCAACGCTTTGCGAGCAGGCTGGTTTGATGCAGAAGGCTTTGGAGCTCTACGAGGACCCTGCAGCCGTGAAGCGAGTCGTCGTCAACATTGCAGGCACACAAGGTTTCAACCCTGAGTGGCTCGTCAACTTCTTTGGCAAGTTGTCGGTCGAGCAGTCTATTGACTGCCTTGATGCTATGATGAAGACCAATATCCGCCAGAACTTGCAGTCGGTTATCCAGATTGCCACCAAATACTCTGATCTTCTTGGCCCCGAGCGCCTTATCGACCTCTTTGAGAAGTACAAGACCGCCGAAGGTCTGTTCTACTACCTGGGCAGCATCGTCAACCTCTCTGAGAGCCCAGATGTGCACTTCAAGTACATCGAGGCAGCGACGAAGATGGGTCAATTCAACGAAGTTGAGCGTATCTGCCGGGACAGCAATTACTACAACCCTGAGAAGGTCAAGAACTTCCTGAAGGAGGCGAAGCTCGCAGAGCAGCTGCCACTGATTATTGTCTGCGACCGACACAACTTCGTTCACGACCTCATTCTCTACCTGTACCAAAACCAGCAGTTCCAGTCCATCGAGACATACGTCCAGCGTGTAAACCCCGGCAGGGCTCCTGCGGTCATCGGTGGCCTTTTGGACGTTGATTGCGACGAGAACATCATCAAGAACCTACTGTCGACTATCAACGCAGCTTCAGTGCCTATCGATGAGCTTGTAGCTGAGGTCGAGTCGCGCAACCGTCTCAAGTTGCTCCTGCCATTCCTGGAGGCGACTCTCGCGGCAGGCAACCAGCAGCAGGCGGTTTACAATGCTCTGGCCAAGATCTACATCGACTCCAACAACAACCCTGAGAAGTTCCTCAAGGAGAACGACCAATATGACACTCTTGTCGTTGGAAAGTACTGCGAGAAGCGTGATCCTAACCTTGCGTACATCGCCTACAGCAAGGGCCAGAACGACCTCGAGCTCGTCAACATCACGAACGAGAACTCAATGTACCGTGCGCAAGCTCGGTACCTTCTTGACCGTGCTGACAAGGAGCTGTGGTCATTCGTCCTCAGCGAGAACAACCTTCACCGACGGTCGGTTGTTGACCAAGTGATCTCGACTGCAGTGCCCGAGTCCACCGATCCCGCCAAGGTCTCTGAGGCTGTGGCTTGCTTCCTGGCTGCCGACCTTCCCGGCGAGCTCATTGAACTTCTTGAGAAGATCGTCCTCGAGCCATCGCCTTTCAGCGACAACCAGAACCTCCAGAACCTGCTCATGTTCACCGCCGCGAAGGCTGACAAGGCTCGTGTCATGGACTACATTCAGCGACTGGACGGCTTTGATGCCGAAGAGATCTCGGGTGTCTGCATCAACGTAGGCTTGTACGAAGAAGCATTCGAGATCGCCAAGAAGATTGGCGACAAGGTCGGTGCCGTGTCGGTGCTTGTTGAGCATGTTGTCAGCATTGACCGTGCTCAAGCATACGCGGACGACGTTGACCTGCCAGATGTGTGGAGCAAGGTTGCAAAGGCACAGCTTGATGGTCTACGCGTCAGTGATGCCATCGAATCCTACATCAAGGCTGAGGACCCCAAGAACTACTCCGAGGTCAT
Source organism: Diaporthe ampelina (assembly GCA_023522825.1). Lineage (NCBI taxonomy): Eukaryota > Fungi > Ascomycota > Sordariomycetes > Diaporthales > Diaporthaceae > Diaporthe > Diaporthe ampelina. The sequence goes on along the minus strand of JAMFTM010000021.1, from coordinate 265,983 downwards.
CGAAATCGCTGTGCATGCGGGCAAGAACGAGGAGCTTGTCAAGTACCTTCGTATGGCCCGCAAGACCCTTCGCGAGCCCGAGATTGACACCGCCCTTGCTTTCTGCTATGCTCGGCTTGACCAGATCGGCGAGCTGGAGGACTTCTTGCGTGGCACTAATGTTGCCAACATCGAGGAGTCAGGTGACAAGGCTTATGAGGAGGGTCTCTACCAGGCCGCCAAGATTTTCTTCACCAGCATTTCCAACTGGGCCAAGCTGGCTACCACCCTTGTCCACCTCGAGGACTACCAGGCTGCTGTTGAGTGCGCTCGCAAGGCGAACAACATCCGGGTGTGGAAGCAGGTCCACGGTGCATGCGTCGACAAGAAGGAGTTCCGCCTGGCCAAGATCTGCGGTCTCAACCTCATCGTCGATGCCGAGGAGCTGCAGACCCTCGTCAAGCAGTACGAGCGCAATGGCTACTTCGACGAGCTGATCGACCTGTTGGAGCAGGGTCTTGGCCTGGAGCGTGCTCACATGGGCATGTTCACCGAGCTGGGCATTGCCCTGTCGAAGTACCACCCTGAGCGACTCATGGAGCACCTGAAGCTGTTCTGGAGCCGTATGAACATGCCAAAGATGATCCGCGCCTGCGAGGAGGCCAACCTGTGGCCTGAGCTTGTTTTCTGCTACTACCACTACGACGAGTACGACAATGCTGCGCTCGCCGTTATGGAGCGCCCAGAGAACTCTTGGGAGCACCAGCAGTTCAAGGAGATGGCAGTCAAGGTTGCCAACCTGGAAATATACTACAAGGCCATCAACTTCTATCTGGAGCAGCACCCCTCGCTTCTCACCGACCTTCTGCAGGCCCTCACTCCTAGAATTGACGTCAACCGCGTTGTCCGCTTGTTCCAGAAGTCTGACAACCTGCCATTGATCAAGCCGTTCCTGCTGAACGTGCAGACACAGAACAAGCGCACTGTCAACGACGCCATTAACGATCTTCTCATCGAGGAGGAGGATTACAAGACGCTTCGCGATTCTGTTGAGAACTACGACAACTATGACGCTGTGGACCTGGCGTCACGTCTCGAGAAGCACGACCTTGTCTTCTTCCGACAAATTGCTGCCAGCATCTACCGCAAGAACAAGCGCTGGGAGAAATCCATCGCCCTATCCAAGCAGGACAAGCTCTGGAAGGACGCCATTGAGACATCTGCAATTTCTGGCAAGACCGAGGTTGTTGAGGACCTGATTCGATACGTAAGTCCATCGCCACGACTGACATTTATTCGACCGCATGTGCTGACCTCCACCAGTTCGTCGATGTCGGCAACCGTGAATGCTATGTCGGCATGCTGTACGCCTGCTACGACCTTCTGCGTCCCGATCTCATCTTGGAGCTGTCCTGGCGCAACGGCCTGAACGACTTCACCATGCCTTACATGATCAACATGCTGGCTCAGCAGACCAAGGAGCTTGCGCTTCTGAAGTCTGACAACGAGGCTCGGAAGGCCAAGGAGAAGGAGCAGGAGAAGGTCGAGGACAACACGCCCATCCTCGGCAACCGTCTCATGATTACTGCTGGACCTGGTGGCGGTGGTGGTGCCCCTAACGGCTTTGCCCCTCAGCCAACTGGTTTCGCCCCTCAACCAACCGGATTTGGTTTTTAGATGCAGCCTCCGGTTGTCAATGATATCCCAAATAAACCCTCGTTTCATTTGGCAGCAGCTGTCAGGGCGCCTGAGTATCTGCCCGCGATGGCTGGGGAGGCTTTCTTCAAATTTACGGGTCCCACGAAGCCGCTTGATGCATCTGCTGCCTCTTTCGAGCCCAAGACAGCCACACTTGTTTGCCCGCGTGAGACGACGACTCCTAACTTGAGCCCGGAGAAAAACACACTCCGGGCTGAGGCTACTGTCTTCGTGCCTAAGGTTCGTTCTGTCATGGACTCGCCTTGGCCTGTCTAGAGGGCCGTGTTCCGGGAGGCGGCAAATGGAGTGTGGGTGAATGTCCTTCCTCTTCGGCATGCATATGGGTGAATTAGAAGACGCAGGCATCGGGGCTGATCTTTCACCATCCTTTCTACGGTTTGGCGGTTCGGTTGACTAGGTATTGGGGGCGGCCACCATGTTCGGACCATGAGAGACGATCATAAAACACACGGCCAAATTGCAAGGTTATGGACGTGGAGATAAGACTACTGTATGATGTAAATTACGCATGTCAATTATTTTGAGATCTCATTCACCTGCGCCGCCTCTTGAAATATGCTTTGTGCAGTGTGACATATTCAAAGCTGAGGACATGATGGATGAAATCCTTGTTGCATAGCCTGGCGAGGAAACATGTTCACACAGTAGTGAGAGAGAGAGAATATTCTGTGCTACACAGATGCGAGATTCCTTGTGCTTTCTTATTCACTAGTTGCGAGAACGGGGCCGAGCCTTTTTCGAAGCTTGCTGCGCGGAACATTAAGTCCAAGAACGTGCCCAGTTTGTTTGGTCTAGGTAAAGTCTAGTCAACTGAAACATGTCGGTCCGCTGCTTGGTTGATGGCACCCACGGAGAGCGTTGGGTTGATCAACTAGGTAAACGGATCTCTGCTTTCTCTCCTCTTGCCGAGTATCCTAGCCCCCATAGAGAGGTAGTAGAGGCAGGTATTAGACTGCAAGAGGGGTTGGTGTCTCAGTCAAATGTGGGCAACATGCGGAAATGAGACATGACTGTGGTGCGATACACGTATTTTGTGTGAATTGCTTCCATTGACTCTAAAACGACTTTCCCAACACCCTCTCGATCGTCGACTTGGGCATACAGTACACCGGGTCGACAGGCTGCGTATCAGGGAAGCCCAGCAGGCTCAGGCCAGTCATGCCAAAGCACGTGTGCCAGACATCGACCATGTCCCCCGGCCTGTCCGCGATGCCACCGGCGACGGGGTCCTGACACCTGAGGATGAAGCGCACGAGGGCGTCCCGGTCGATCCAGTGCGCCCTGCCGATGATCTGCAGGCTGCTGAGGACCCACCAGCTGTAGCAGACGTCCTCGGCCTTTTCGGGGCGGCCGTTGAGCCCGCCGCCGGGTATCTGGCGCTCCGCGAGCCAGCGGCCCAGGCGGTCCCTGTCGACCAGGTCTAATCGGTCCGCGATGGCCAGGGCCGCCACGCACGTGAAGATCTGGCCCGAGTGCGACTCGGCGCCGGGGCTCACGCCGTACCCGCCGTCGAAGTTGGCGCAGGCGGCGATGTGGCCTACTGCCTTGTCGACGTCGACGAGGTGCAGCAGGCCCATGAGGGAGAGGGCGTTGAAGGCGCCGTAGAGGAATCGCGTGTCTTCTTCGCCCCACTCGTCGCCGGCGAAGGTGCCTGTCTCGCGGTTTTGTAGGTTTGCGATGACTGTGGGGGATGTGTCAGCGGCATGTTAAGGGTTGAGATGAGGAAGTGGGTGAGTGAGTAAGTAAAGAGGTAAGTAAGAAAGTAAGTGACAACTCACACTCGCCAACCTTGGCCTTGCCCCTGCCCCTCGCCTCGAGCTCATCAAAGCCGTCCACCATGGCGAGGATCTGCACGGCGCTGACGGTATAGAGCATGTGCGCGTCGTGGCCGGGAGCGGCACCGAAGCCGCCGCTGTCATGCTGGCACGAGAGCACAAAGTCTATGGTCTCACTGCGCGGCAGGGCGTCCGGGTGGCCCAGCAGGTGCAGGGCGACGAGCCCCAGTAGACGCCGTTGAGGCGCAGGTGCTCCGTCAGCCAGTAGTCATACTCGTCCTTGCGCGTGTCCAGGGACTGGATGTACTTGACGTGGTTTGCTGTTGCGAGCTGCAGCTCGTCTGGGAGGGCGTCCAGCTTTGTGGACATTGTTGGGGGTGATTTATATTTGGTTGTCGGGGAAGTGTGAGAGAGACACTTGGTTCTCTGGCTGAGTGACTGACTGACTGACTGGGATGTGGTCGCCAAGGAGGGTAGGCAGGGGCAGAAGGGGTGGGGGATGCGTGTTCACTGGCGCATGTCGTTGAAAGTCGGGGAGATTTTAGGTAAGCCCGTTTGGTTGCCCCACACTTTGGGGATCTTGGCCGCTGTCTGTGAAAAACGAGATGCGGCCCCCCCCCTGTTTTATTCGTGTCGTGCACGGGCCTTCATAATTGACGAGTAAAAATGAACTTGGTGCTTATTTTTTTCTAGGAGAGTGTATTTAGTTAGTTGGTTAAAAAGACGCCACTTAAACAGGAATCCTGGGTATTTACACAGCCCCTCTAGTATGGAGCTTGTTTTTGTACGTGAATTATAAAGGCCCGTGCACGATACGAATAAAACAGGGGGGGGGCCGCATCTCGTTTTTCACAGACAGCGACTCAACGTCGCTTCTAGAAGACTGTCGACACTTGTTTTAGAGCCCTCACAAAGCAAAGATTCTCATCTGATTTTGAAATTGTGACATATCGTATGAGACAAACTTACCAAATACCAATCTCGCGGTGGGACTACGCGCATGCACTCGGCAGATTTCCAACTCAAACCTGGGAAGTCGGCAATTCTACTCGCGTGCTCATTCAACTCCCTAGGTTTTCACAACGCACCCGTCCCAACTTACAAAAAATCTCAAAATCTCATCACATATCTATCGCTTGAGATCATTTGGCCTTTGCTTAGAGTCTGGCAGCTGGGAAGTAGGTGTGGGGCAGGTGTTCACACAGTTAATTGACACTGGGATTATTTCACGACACAGGAGTGACAGTATTGGGGCTGACCCTCACTTTTCACCCTGATCTTCGATTCAGACCTTGAGAAGCTCTTTGATGATTTTACGCTAGAAATATGAAGGCTGATTCACTTCATTACCATCATAATATCAAGTTATTCAGGTTGGCCGTATTCCATCCCACTCTGCTGCCTCTAATGCTGGTACCTTGTCGTGGCTGAGTGGTCAATATCTCTTAAGTTTGATTTACATCTAAGCACGGAACCTGAAAGATAAGGAATTGTTTCAGCTTTTAGAACGATCTGTTCAGGATAAAAGTTGCAGTCTGAAAGACACCATAATTTGGATTCCTGTGATCCAAACGGCACTGAGATGTATGGTTGATGCTCACATTTACAAAGCCTTAGCAGTGCTTCGACTCATTTTGTACACGGAGTCCATGAAACAGTTTTATGCAATCGATTTCCTGTAGAGACCGGGGGGCAAATAGACCGGTCCAGCAACGAATCGCTCATAACTTGACCATCAGGAAATTCAAGTTGCCGGTCTCCGTAAAGGCACAGCTTTCTGGACAGGAAATCCTCCTCCTCTCTATCCTTACATTGATTGATACCCTATTGTGCTCGCACTATATTCGTTAATACGCTAAAGTTATCCGGAAGCTTCGAGAATGCATTTAGGATTCTGGATCCAGAGATGATGAATGGGTCGTGCCAAGTGATGAATCCTAGTTCCTCGGAATCTGTGACCAATTTTGGGACTTGCGAGGTCAGGGCTCGGGAGATACCTCATTTAGGCTTGGCTGTCTACAGTCTTCACTCTGATAACATTTTGGAAGAAAATGTCGCGCAAAACAGTAACGAAGGGGATGCGTCCAATTCCTCTCGATCCGGTCAGATTTAAGATGCTAGGAATTCCACAGGGCCAGGCTCATGTGGATACTGGGTTGTGAGTTGAAAATGGCCCGGACCGGCTGACCTTGGTATTCTTCCTGGCACCCTCATCCCTTGCCTTCCAAGATACCAATTTGGTGACCTTGCTTTTAGACATCTGGGTCTCTGGTGTCTGGTACCTTGATGAGCTGCTGTTGCTTACTTGTAAGAACCCATGACCGCATGCTCGAATTGCCAGGCCTTCGCACCCGTCGCGCCAGCGTCTCTTGTGAAATCGGCACTCGCTGTTGGAACCGACCATAACAACTGAAATGGAGCTTGAGGCCTGTAAGCCTAAACAAAAGGTATTCAGCCGCTTCACTGACTCCCTCGAAGAGTGGAAGATAATGAAGAAGAGTCCTCCATTGAGCTAAAGACCTCCTTAGTTTCCAGAGCGTCTGCACGCACATCCTTGTCTTCAGGCTGGCTTTAAGGCCCAGTGTTCGATTTGAAGATATTCTGTGGTCGATAAGCAAGAGAGCTTCAAGCCATAAACTGTGTCAAGGGGAGGGTGATGAGAAGTATGGTCGACCCGTATTTGCCATGTGAAATATCTCTGCCTCGATGCTCTGTCTTACGTTCATGTTTGGGAGATGAATGTGTGGCTGCGGTGGTTTGTGTCTACACATGCTGTCATCCAGCCGATGTTTCTACATAATCTAGTGAGACTACATGTGTATGTGTTGAAGCCAAGGCTTCGACTCGTGCTCGAGCCCGTCGAGAGAAGCTTTGGGACAGGCTGTGAATATGAATTCAAGCACAAGAACAGTGGCCGGTGTCGAGTGGCTGCTAACCAACATTGAACCCCTCCCCAATATATACACTGCGGCTCAGATATGATCCTACTACCCTGAAAGACATTTTGAGGCCATCAACACAGGAATGTCGTGACCAAGACCTGACCGGACTATGTACACTTTTCTTCTCAGACAATAACTAAAATGCATCTTCTCACTTCTGTATTCGCGAGCACAACCAGACCATTCTCGAGCATCTGGTAACGGGCGAAGTGTAAACAGGAATGGCTACAGTGACAAGTTAGACCACCACATAGGTAACCTGATAGACAGTCAACAATGAATGAGCTGAGGGAAACTCTCACACAAACTTCAGTCAGCTTGCTTGAGTTTGCACCATGCCATCAAAGTCTCCGGTTCTCCCGGTCGCGATCCCTCCCCCTTCGTTACCCTCCCAAGACGACGCGAGAGTGGAGTTATGGCTCGCATGATACTTCCGCGTGTGGGCTGGTTCCGCAACAAGAAAACAGTGGGGGACAGGCAGGGAGGGCGCCGCGCAAGGTTCAATTCCGGCACCCAGCAGCAATCGGGGCTGGGCCCTTGGCTGGGGGTCCCAGAGGGCCAAGCGAGCCGGTGCATGTATGTGCATTCCCGCATATCCGCATCTCGCCTTTGCACAACGACGCCCGCATTGCATAGCGGCGCACATCACGCGACCTCCCCTCTCCAGCACAAGAAGCCGGCCAGCCAGCCAGCCACTGCCTGGGGGAAATCCGATGACAGATTGCTTGGGAATTTTAGCTTTTGGTGTCACCACATGTGACAAGTCATGATGGCGGGCAAAGACGAGGGACGGCGGACGGGCGTGGCTGGGGAGAGAGGCCGCCTTGCTCTGGCAGGCGTCTGGTGCAGGCCGTGTGTTACGTACCTTGGGAGCGTGTAAATTGCATGTGGAGGCCAGAGTGCCCGTCAGGTACCCAGTAAATGTCCTTTTGCAAGGGGTCAAAAGAAGCTCCTGGGGGCCAGGCCTTGCAAGGCTCTGTGTAAGTACCTAGGTACCGTTCTTTTCAGTCCACTGCGGTTTGCAATGCTAACAATACCCATCCCCCATGGCTGGTGATTGCGAATCCGAGCACTGTGAACTCCCATAAAGCTGCAGTTGCATGACGGGCACACAAGCACAGTACGTATGTCCAGACATATCAAAGGAGCCGGGAATGCTGACCGCTCTATTTTTGGCAAGGATGGGTGCCCGATGATACTTGGACTCTGGTGGTGCTAGGGGGGAGACTGCACATGTTTCAAAACTGAAGCGTGCCTGGTCTAGGCCTCTTTGGGCATGGCGTCAGCTTCATGCTGGCATGATGGGTGCGTCCAGCCCTTTCTCCTTGCCCCTCTCTTTTTCTGCCGATTCTCGAGGGCCGACTCCGCACCCTTCCCGCAAGGCAGAGCCTGATGATGCGATCGGTCATGGCGGATGCTCCCAAATGCATGTGCCGGCCCGACGAGATGGTGGATGGGCGTGTGGGCTGGTGTGAGTGGGTGTGGAGTACGTAACGTAAGGGCGCGAGGAGGGAGGCGTTGCGCCTCTTTCTCTTTGTTCATTGGAAGACGGGGAGGAGGAGAGAGGGGAGCAGGTAGGCCTGGGCCCTGCCGTGGCCCCCCAAGTCTTGGTTTTCCGATGTCGATTTCGATTTGAATTGGCCATCATCTGCGTCTTGTCTCTGCCCGGCCACGTTGCTCGGTAGCACCTCACGGTATTTCCCATGGGGGATTTTCTTTGTTTCGAACCAAATGGCTTGTCGAGATGACAATGGATGCGAGACATGGGTTGGGCCAGCACGGCGCCTCTGCCAAGACGTACAACGGCAACATCCGAATCACTCGCAGTTGACCCTTCTTAGCAACTTTAGACTTGTCGTCCGCCAGTGCCTGGCCTGTCTGTCAGTGTTGCCGCGATGTAACTCGAGCCCTTCCGGGGCCCCTGACCCCAGTGCCAGAAACAACCCCCAAGGCCTTTGACATGTCAGATATGCCTCTCTACCTGGGCACGTTTCTGCATTGTCGACTACTGTAGTACCCTGACTAACTACTGTAAACTCACAAAATGGTCAAACATGTACAACGCAGCAGATCGACAACCATTGCAGAAAGTCAATCTGGGGCTTGTGTCTCTCTCTCCACCGGCTCTCGTGGTGCCGAAGCAAAATGAAAGTTAGCATCCACACCGCTCGCTTGTCGCCACGGCTGGCCAGGGCCCGAGACATTGATGACCTCTTTTTGGCGCCGGCATTGGTATGCCGTCAGCAGGTACGGTCTGGTACATTAAACACATGGTAGTATGGTAATCTACGCGCTTGTGCCTCTCTCTCTCCTCCACTTCACCAGCCGCCCGTGCAAGTGCGTGCCTGGCCAGCCGGACCCCAGATGTGTGAACTATGCCCAACTGCCACCGTCTTGACTCGCCGAACCTCGTCGATGAGAGGCCCTAATATGGCCGAACTCTATATGATTAGAGAGATCCATATGCTGTAGCATGTGACCTAGCCTGGTCGTATGCCTGGATACCTAACAAGCCCAAGGTGGATAGTTGCAGGGACGATTAGGCGAAGTATTGACCGTTGCCTCACTAGTAGACCACAATTGACTTCGTATACTTATCCACTGCTTTTCTCTCAAGTCTCCTCAGTGCTTTCTACTGAGTAATTGTGTACATATACATATTGCGTGCGTACGAGACCGGCTGCAAAATCGCTAGAGATGTCGCTTAACAAGTTGTTTGCCTGAGCCGACCGACTCGAGTTGCGTTGCTGGTGCATGCCCCTGCCGGTGGTACAGGCTGTCCCCGAGGCTTCTTTCTTCAAGGACATTATTTCCGCGTCCCAGGTCCCTACCAAGTACCCTGTCAGCCTCGACGCGTGGTATTTGTACCTGGTGGTAGAGCAAGAGCCCACCCCTGGCACGGACGTTAAATCGTATCTCTGGGAAATTCCCCGTCTCCAGCTGATCCCACACTGATGGGATTAATTAAGAAACCCGTCAGCGTGCATTTGGGCAACATCTGGGAACATTGTTTCAGAACATGTTCCCGTTGGATCGAGACTCCAGGAAAACCACAGCCCAACAATAAGGAATAGAAAAAAAAGGAACAGTTATTCTGGGCGTTCGTATGCAATGTAATGGTAAGCGCTGGAACTGGCTGGCTTGCTCGTATGGAGCGCTCGTCCCAAGTTTCCCATACCCATAATTGAGATGACAACATCCAAGGGGTTCTTCGAAACTGGCCGAGGCATTCATCTTAATTTGACGACCTCACCCGTCCATCTGAGGATATTTGTAGCAACTCCTCATCTCCTGGATAGGAAGTGCCTTTAAAGGGATTATTACTAGTATTATCAGCGAGAGGAGGGCATTTTAGCACAACCGCCGTTGCCCATTTCGGGTTCGGAGCCTTCGAGTCGCCGCTCGTCAACCGCCGTCCGCAACCCGTCGCCCGTCGTCTGTTACCCCTGAACAGTTCAGTCTCGTGCGGGCGTCCGAACAACTAAGCAGCCCACCCCTCCCCAACTCCTCTCAGCCCTCAGCCCTCTCGAGGTCTGGCGCCCGTCACAAACAAGCCTTGTTTCCGCAGGAGTGGTCGGTCAACTGTTTGGAATCAAGAGCCTGGATTAATTGGAGGCTCCCACGGGTCGGGCCAAGCCTGGACTTCCCCGACACGGATCTTGATCTTGGGGCTTCAGCTTGCCTGAGGCTTCGGCTTCAGCTCCAGATTCAGGGCTCTCTTACCACCAGGTCCCGCCCGAGTGCGTCCTTCAATACCACTGCTGCCAGTCTCTCGAGGCCAATCCCGCCGTCTCCGTGTCCTTGGGTATCCATAACCATCACCCCGGGTCTCTTATCTCCTAGACTCCTAGATCAATCAATCAATCAGTTGGGGGCAGGCTGAGCCTCCCTCACCCGCGGAAAGCACAAACCCGAATTACCAAAATACCAAAAAAAAGAAAAGGGCGGACGTCCATGAGGGAGAAGCATCATCTCACGGCTGATGATCTATCTGATCTGATCTGATCTGACCCGACCCAGACTATCATCCAGGTCGGCCAAGCAGAGAAGACGCACTTCAAACCCGGGTACCGAGCATCGACGGCTTGATCAGATCGGTCAATCATTCCAACCAGGCCAGCCAGCCAGCAGCCAGCCACACCCGGTCATCCTTCCAGCCAGTCAGTTAGGCAGGCAGGCAGTCAGTCAAGCATTCAGTCAAAACAAGTCTAACAGTCAAATCAATTCGCCGGGCTGTCAGGACTTGTCAATCGGCCTGTGATCGACGTGCCCTGCTCGGCCCAGCCGCCCGAGCCTCAAACCCAAAACATTCAGGGCAGCATCGAGGACGGAGCATTCTACTTCTCACACTGTTAGTTACCGCAGACACCCTTGATCGGCACCGCTCGCTGCCTCGTCCCGGCACAGGGGAGTTGTTTCGATTCATGCGCCACACAGCAGGACCGCCCTCTCATTTGCCCCCCCCAATCCACCACCGACCCCAAAGGGTCAAGCTCCTGGTTCCTGGCTCCTGGCGAGGTCCCGGCTGTTCTTGGCTCCCCCGGCCCTGCAGTGCCAGGCGTTGCATGGTGTGCTTGCGTGCTTGCGTGCTGCGTGCTGTGTGTGCCAGCCACTGCCAGCGCCCCCAAGCTACTGACTGATTGACTGACACCGACCGATTGACAAGAGAGGGTAGGGTTGACACTTGTTGATTTCATCCCGACTCTGCACGGCGAAGAGTGGAGAGCTGGTCCCGGCCGCTCTGCTGCTGCTGCCCACACGAGACAAGCAAGACTAGCCAGCCAGCCAGCCAGACAGAACAGACAGACATACAGTGAGATAGAGACACAGGCAGTCAGGCAGTCAGGCAGGCCAGGCCGTTCAGGCACTTTCCAGGCAGCCCGTCCGCCCCAGGTCAGGGTACAACCTATCCAACGCATTAACGCCCCCAGCACGGCACCCGCCCTCAGCATCAAACACCCACCATCCAGGACGGAGCGCCCGAGCATCCGTTTGAAGGGTTCTTGCCGGCACCATCGCCAACACACCCGCCGGCCGCCCATTATTATCCAACACGGCACACACTGTACCGTGTGTGTGCACAGCACAGCACTGACCGACCGACTGCCTGCACCGCAGCTGCACCACAACAGCTGTGCACCGCACCAGGAGTAGGAGGCAATCACCTCACACCACCGTCATGGGACGAAAGAAGTCCGTGCCTCCTCAGCCGCTCGTGCTGCAGCAGGGTCAGGCTCAGGCTCAGGCTCAGGCACAGTCCCAGTCCAAGTCTCAGGGTCAGCAGCTCCAGCCGTCGACGTACGCATACGGCCAGCAGGAGCAAGGAGCACAGCAGCTGCAGCTGCAGCAACAGCAGAGGCAGCAGGAGGATTGGGATCAACAGCAGCACCAACGGCAGCAGGAGCGCTCAGGAGGGATCCGTCCAGGTACCCAGGCTCAGGCTCAGGCTCAGGCTCAGGCTGACGGCAGGTGGTCCAACAACAAGTCCAAGACCTCGGCCACGGCCACCACAACCACGACCACCTACACGGCCACCACCCTCGCCCAACCCCAAACCCAGCAGCGAGATCGTCCTAGTGAAACAGACCAACATCCACCACGCCTTTCTCCTGCAACAACCGCCCATTCGTCATCGCCCAGGTCTCCTCGCTCTCCATTTACCTCGCGCTTCTCTCCAAAGAATCTCTACTCACTATCCAATTCGAATCCACAGCTCCAGCCCCAGTCCCAGAACAACAGCAATCAGCTACACCCGAATCCTCTGCAGAACCACTCGCCTGCCGCTAGCACGCCGGTGCATCCCCAGTCCGCTACAAGCAGGGCCGCCAGCGCCGCCTCCACCCCCAGGAAACCCCAGCACATCGCCGAGCTGCAGCAGCCGTCGCCGTCGCAGCAGCACCAGCAACAGCCCCTCCACGACCCGGCCCCCTTCCCACCCATCACCTCGTCCATCACCCAGCCCGACGACAAGCCGTCTTCAGCTCGCCCGCAGCAGCCTGACCGGAGGCGCCTCAAGTCGAGCCACGGCCAGCGACCACGCCACGACGACGACCACAGCAACAACAAGAAGGGCTTCTTCTTCAGCTTTACCAAGTCGGCCAAGTCGTCGTCCGACCGCCCGCCCCTGCCACCACACAGCCAGCCCAACACCACCACCACTGCCACTGCCACTCCTGCCGCACTAGACCCACGGCGCGACGCAGTGATGAGGAGCACCGATCAGCCAACACCCACCAAACACAGCCCAAAACAATCAACAGGTCAGTCATTAAAACTCATGTGCAAACAAACCCATTGCCGTTGAGCCATCAGCTCGCATGACACAGTTTGACGTGCAGTGCCCAACCACTCGGCGCCCTCCTGAATCAATGCCCTTTCAATGCTAATGGTTCCTTTGTCTCCAATGCAGATGCATCCCATGTAGAATCTGACCCGAGACCCGCCCCCTCTTTACCCTCAAGGTCCGACAGCTCGCTGGCCTCGTCCCAAGAAAAGCCCGACACCACAACCACCACTTCATCAAGAAAAGGCTCCAAGCCAAAGCCCTTCACGCTGCTGAGCAGGACAAAGTCTCAACGTGACAGGGACGGCCGCAGCCCACGCCACACCCCGAGCCCTCAGGATCTGAAGGAGGCCCCCTACAACAACCACCCGGTCCCGCTACCCGAACCGGAGCGTGCGCACATCGCTGCGCCTGCCAAAACCGCGACTGCACCCATCGACCGCTCCTACCGGGAAGCCATGTCTTCGTCGTCGCGCAACCAGTCCGCCGACCGCGGTGATCGTGTCCCCTCGCGGGACGCCTCGACGAGCAGGAACTCGAACAGGGAAAGGGATCACAGCCGGTCGCAACAGCACTTCTCACAAAAGGACGGCCCCGCCTCGTTCTTCAACAACCTGAAGAGGGAAGGCGGGAGGGTAGCAGAGTCAATTGGCAAGGGTCTCTTCGGCAAGGGCGGTCGCAGCGGCAGCACGACGGAGAAGGAGCCGGTCGTCGATGACGAGCATTACGTCCTGAAGGTCATCAATCTCCCACTCGTCGAGCAGACGCGCCTCACCCGGATATCGAAAAGACTCGAGGACTCGAGAGACAAGACGGAGTTCTGGATGCCCGCGTTTCCCTGGCGGGCGATCGACTATTTGAACTACAAGGGCTGCGACGTTGAGGGTCTGTACCGGGTGCCAGGCAGTGGGCCCCAAATAAAGAAATGGCAGAGGCGTTTCGACGAGCGTGAGTCGCCACGTGGATCCAATGGCTGTGAGAGCGAACCCCAGCTGACTGACTTATCTCGTGCAGGTTATGACGTGGACCTTTTCAACCAGGAGGACCTGTATGATATCAACATTATTGGTTCGATGCTGAAAGCATGGCTTCGCGAGCTTCCCGACGAGCTTTTCCCCAAGGAGGCACAAGACCGAATCGCTCGAGAATGCGCCGGCGCAGAGAAGGTCCCTCAGATGCTCATCGATGAGTTGTCGAACCTTTCTCCCTTCAACTACTATCTGCTCTTCGCCATCACATGCCACCTGAGCCTCCTCTTGGCGCACGCCGACAAGAACAAGATGGACTTCCGCAACCTGTGCATTTGCTTCCAGCCGTGCATGAAGATCGATGCGTTCTGCTTCAAGTTCCTGGTCTGTGACTGGAGGGATTGCTGGAAAGGGTGCAAGAACGAGACCAAGTTCATCGAGGAAGAGTACAAGCTGTTTGACGCGCCACCACCTCCAGGCCTCGGCGTGAAGAAAAGACTGGAGCCTCGATCCGAACCCCGACCTGAGCGCCGACCCTCGCCAACGGTGGAGAGAGATGACCGGGAGCGGAACCTTTCCTCTTCGGACAGCAGCAAAAAGTCGCAGCAAGGCGGGGACAGCACGCGGCTAAAGAAGAAGAATGGCGCCCAGGAGAACGGGAGCACGACGACCAAGACGACTCACCTCTACACCGACGCTCCAACAAACGGGCAAATGGCAACACCAAGAGGGTCGAACGACATGCGGCCGCTGTCTCCCATCAAACCTCTGTCACCACTCGGGTTCTAGAAACGCCCGCTACGATTATGCTTTCGGTAGACCCGCTTCTCCAAACATTTCTTACTCGCCCTCAGGCGCAAGGTCGAGGCCTGGATGCTGGACCCAGCATGCCCGCGCCAGGTGGCTTTCCTACATGACGTGAGACGCCAATGACGAATTCCCTTTGTTCGTGGACCGTAAGCTTTTGCGGCCTCGGAAGCCGGTCGAGGACTATGGTCGCGTAGGGCGACGGAGAGGCTACACGATGGAGCTGCCCCGAGAGGCATTTCTGATTTTTCTTTTCCACTATTTTATTCATGTATGTTGTTCTGTATACCCCCCACAGGCATTTGGATCGGTGGGTTCCACCCACCACAGAGCAGAGGTTGAGGTGCATTGTTTTTTTCCTGTTATTTGCTTTGTTTTGTCGTTGCGGATAGGCATGCCTTTTTTCCCCTTGCCTGGCGGTTTTATTCCCCCAACTCAGCGTTGAATATGAATGGAATTCGATGGGGTGCTCGCAGGGGTTTACCAACGAACGATTTATACCAAGATTGCGAACGACTCGCGACTCTGGGCGGCAGCCATTCCTGCGCTCCTGCGAAGCATCTCCCTCATCGCGTCGGACTGGAACAGGCGGGAGCACGGAGGATCGAAATTTTCGAACGGACTGGAAGGCTATTGTGGTGCTGCAACTGCTGTGCCTCTTGCCGTTTTCCGGATTTCTTCCCCCACACTCCCAGGGAACGGGGAGGTCAGAAACCTGCTTGTTTGGGTTAATATGCAAAAAGGGCGGGATGGCAAACGGTTCTTCCAAAAACCGGAGTTGGAAACGGCGGTTCACGGCAAAGAAGGATTTGTATATTAAGGAAGTTGAGGAGGCAAAGCAAGTGGACTCTGAGAGACACGGTCGGTGGCTTGGGCCCCGCTGGAGAAAGATGGAGGCCCTGAATGAAAAGGTTCAATTTCAAAGTGCTCTCCCGAACGAGTCTTGTGCTCTCCATACATTTTGCTTTGTCCGCTGCCGTATGTGTTTGGGTCTCGTATGCGCACTTCGCAACTGCAACATCAACAACAACCATTCTTCGCCAAGATGCCCCAGAAGGGAAGGGGATGCAAGCGGGCACTAACAATACCAACAAGACATCACCTGCTTCACGTTGTATTGGGACACGGACAGTGTGTAACTGATCACAGCCTCGTGATTAGAGACAAGATCGAGGGAATGTTCGATGCAACGTGATTGACCCTTTGCTATTTATAACCCTGCTTGGGAAACAATGAAAGGATTCTTCAAAGCTTCGCGAGATGAGCTCGTCCTCTTCGTCCAACCAACAACATCCCTCAACGTCATCGACATGACGAAGACATCGAGATGAAACTGCTCGGATTACCTCGCAAAATTGCCCTTCTGCCACCAACACCACACACCACGGGTATAGACTCGAGTCTGATGTAGAGGCTAACAACCACATCCAACCGGCCGCATCCGCAACATCACAGTTCGCCTCTCGTGTCATCGTCCTTGGTGCACGAGAGAGTTTTCCGAGGCAAATCGGACTGCTCCCGTGGTGCGCGGGCAGACTGCGCGGGCCGTGGTTCACTCGTGGAAAGACGGATACCGTATTTGGGGCTTGGGTGGTATTTCCAGCCCCAGTCTCGAATGGTAGGATGCTCAATAGGCACTTGCTCTCCTAACAAAATAGAAGCGCACTCTTTGATTTCAAGTAGCCGCGGTTGAAAAAATATCGGTTTCCCCCAGTCCTGGACGCCCAAAACTCCGTCTCGTGAACATGCATGTAATGCCGCGCGGGTGCCAATGCCGCGATGGGACCCCATTGAGCCCAACCAAGCCTCTTCGTTCGCATCGACTCTCCCTCCTCCTCTCGAGGGCCAAAGATACAACTTCCCGTTGCAAACCTCCCGAACGCTTACTTGTTGGCCGCGTGCCGGGCATTGCTGCGCATCTTCCTCTCGTTCCGGCGGATCTTCTCCTTCCTCTCGCGGCGGCCCTCCCCGCGCACCGTCTCCCCGTCCTTGAGCTTGGCCTCCTTCTTCTCGTCGACCTCGACGATCCAGTCGTCGGGCACCTTGCCGTCGGACCGGTCCTGCGGGCCCTTCCACCCCCACTTCTTCTCCCACTCGCCCTTGTCCTCGTTGTACTTGAGGTTTTGCCGCTGCGCCTTGGTCTTGGGCTTGATGCCCTTGCGCGCGGCGAACTGCTCCCACTTTGTCGGGGGTTTGGGCGCGGGCAGGGGCTTCTCGCGGGGCAGGGGCGTGGATGCTGCTGGGAGGGAGAGGAGCACGCCGTCTGTCTTGGAGGAGGTTATGGGGCAGGTTGTGAGCAGCTGGTTCACCAGGGCCTGGGCGCCGTCCCGTGCGACGGCTGCGAGGCTCGCCTCCAGGTCGTTGTGGTCGAGCTCGAGGGGGTTGGGGTCTGTTGCCATCAGGAGGCCCAGGTCGAAGGTGTAGGGCGTCGGCTTGTCGACCGTGACCGGCAGCTTTGGTTTTGTGGTTGTAGACATGGTGAATTAGATCCTTTCGCGGTGCTGTGAGTTTGTATTCTGGTTTTGCTAAGGCCGTGGAGTGTTGATCTGTGATTTTTCTGAGTCGTCCCTCGTCGTTGCGCCCAAAAATATCGGAATCCACGCCTGCCAATTTGAGGTGGTTCGCAGAGGTGTTTCTTTCTTTGGCGTCCTTGACTTTTGGTTCCTGGCCTGGGGAAGTCTGAACTTTTTAGTGGAGCCGGCCAGACATAATTGGCTGGCTTGCTGCAGGGTGGCCCGAGCGCCCGCCAGTCGCTGCATGCCCGGCGTCGAGCTTGAGGTTGAAATTCTTCAGATCGGCCAAGCAAGCTCCAGCTGCCGCGCTCTCGAACCCCGGTGACCCAGCCGGTATTGACGACATCTCGCTCAATCCCGCCTCACGGCCATGCAATAGGGTCCCGTACGGTCGCTTTCAGCAAGACGAGGACTGGCGAACCCGCGCACAATGGCTTCCCAAAGCTGCTGGAGGTGCCTCCTCCGGCCCTCGACGACCGCCAACCAAGCCCCGACGACTACCAGGCAGCTCGTGCCGACGACCGCAGCCGAGAGGATATTGCAGACCAGGACAGTGCCCGCCGCGACATTCTCGACTACTGCCCATCAACAGGCTACCAAGGGTGGTGGCGGCGGAGGTGGAGGCCAGAGCCAGCGTAGTGGCAAGCGCATGCAGCTGTCCAAGTTCAAGAAGCCCAAGGACATCGTCAGAGGAAAGACCCCACAGCCCGGCGAGAGGAAAGCATGGCGCAAGCGAATTGTCCTGTCCAACAACAACGCCATCCCAGTCCATGGATCCCCGAGGCTGGACAAGGACAACATGGCAGCTTCTGACAGCGCCGGCAAGGTGTACAGGATCCCCGAGGAAACCCTTGACCAGCTGCGCGCGGTCGAGGCGTTCAAGTCGAGCCAGACCTGGGGCCTATTCCACAGCCCCCACACCCTGGTTCGCCCTGAGACCGTCGAGCTGTGCGCGGGCATGAAGGAGAAGGCGGCCAAGGGCGAGACGCATCGGGTGGTAATATCGGGCGAGAAGGCCACGGGGAAGAGCGTGGTGCTGTTGCAGGCGATGGCGAATGCCTTCCTGAACGAATGGGTTGTCATCAACATCCCCGAAGGTGAGGATCTCGTCGATCCATTGCCCTGAGCGGCGGGAGGATGTACCAGTGACTAAACAACACCTCTTTATAGCCCAGGAACTGACCACCGCCGCCACCGACTACGCGCCCATCCCCGACACCAACCCCCAGCAGTGGATGCAGTCCGTCTACGCCCTCAAGCTGATGCAGAACATCCGGACCGCCAACCGCGCCGTGCTGGACCGCATCTACACCACCCGCTCCTACGAGGAGTTCACCAACCCCGTCGCCGAGGGCGCCTCGCTCAACACCCTGATCGAGTCGGCCCGCGAGACCGAGCAGGCCTGGCCCGTCTTCTCGGCCCTGTGGCACGAGCTCACCCTCAAGAGCGCGAGCAACCCCCGCCCCCCTTTGCTCTTCGCCCTGGACGGCCTCGCCTTCACCATGCGCGTCTCCGACTACCGCAGCACGACCTTTGAGCCGATCCACTCGCACGACCTGGCCATCGTGCGCATGTTCACCGACCTGCTCTCGGGCAGGACCGCCCTGCCCAGCGGCGGCGCCGTCATCGGCGCCACCTGCCGCTCCAACTCGGCCCGCAACCCCAGCATGGAGCTCGCCGTCGACCGCCAGCTGGCGCGCCAGCGCGGCGTCCCCGACGAGGAGCTACCCCCGCGCGACCCCTTCGGCAGGAGGTACGACCCCCGCACCGACGAGGTCATGGAGGGGACCGGTATCCAGGTGCTCGACGTCTCTGCTGTGAACAAGGCCGAGGCCCGCGCGCTCATGGAGTACTGGGCCGCCAGCGGGATGCTGCGGGCCACGGTCAACGAGCGCGAGGTCACCGATAAGTGGCAGACGGGCGGCAATGGTGTCATTGGCGAGATGGAGAGGGCCGGGCTGTTGAGCTTGAGGATCTGAGGCTCTTTTGGTTTTGCATTGTAAATGAAATGTACCAATGTAGCAAATTATAGAATAGATGTACTATTCTGGCCATACACCGCATCAAGACGCGTTGCATGAACAGGATATTAAACGAAAGCACGTCTGGAATATGTGATTGCAAAAGTCTGTATAAAACCTCGCAACTGAACGCATTAAGTGGGCAATAATGCTGAAGTCTAACCTCTGGAAACTACTTGTTGAATAGCCGCATGCACAAATGTTTGGCCACTAACAAGTTCGAGTGACTCGAGCAAAAAATTCAACTTACAATCAATTACTTCGACGGGTGTATATACACTCCTTTATTCACTGCAGAAACAATCGATTCAATGCTCACGCGTCTAGATTACCACCGTAGTGCAACCGCATCTGCCACAGGATGCATTCAGTCATACACAGTCAGACAAGACGACACCCCATCCCATAAACGCCTTCGAAAACATGCAATAACCCAAACATGAATCCAATAATCTCATGAGTCAGACATCTACTCGTCGTCCTCCTCGTTGTCGTTCTCGGCCGCTGTGACGAAGACAAGGCGGGCGCCGTTGCCAGCAGTTTGCCAGAGCTAAAAGGAAATCGACTGTCAGTCTGGTTCTATTCGTAGGGGGTATCCAGCGGGAAATGTAGGACTGGTACTCACATCAAGCTCCGTGTACTCCTCCAGCGTGTTGAGCCACTGGTCCTCGGTGAAGCCCTTGGCGATGACGCGGTCGCGGACCTTGCGCATGCTCAGCTCGACGCCGAACTCGTCCTCTTCCTCGTCGGCGTCGTCGGGCCGGCACTGGCCCGTCTCCATGAGCGACTTGACCAGATTGTAGATCCTGCTGCTGACGTTCATCGCCCGCCTGCCTCCCGCGCCCTGCTGATCCGTGTGCAGGCTGTCCTTGCTGGCCTCCACCAGCCGCAGCGACTCGTCCACGTCGTCCTGCGACACCTCCTCCGCGAACCGTAGCCGCGCCAGCGCCTGAGAGAGACGCACGATGCCCAGCAGCGTACGGGGCGTGGTGTGCGCGAACTGCTTGCCGCGCTTCTCGGCCTTCTTTGCCGCGTCGCGCATCTTGACGTACGTCTTGATCAGGTACTCTGACACGGCCTGGGGCACCGTGGGGCGGTAGTTGCGGGCCAGGGAGATGTAGGCGCGGACCTCGTCGGGGGAGAAGACGACCTCGTCCTCCGTGCCGATGTCCGGGTGCCGGTTGTGCATGTGCACGTAGGCAACGTGCTTGGCCAGCTGCGCGTCGTTATCACGGTTGGCATTGTCAAGCAGAAGGAAGAGGATATCGAAACGGGAGAGCAGGGCGGCAGGGAGGTTGATGTTCTCGACGGGGGAGAGCTTGGGGTTGTAGCGGCCGTAGAGCGGGTTAGCCGCGGCCAGGATCGAGGTGCGCGCATTCAGGGAAGTTGAGATGCCGGCCTTGGAGATGCTGATGGTCTGCTGTTCCATCACTTCGTGGATAGCAGTCCGGTCGTTGTCGTCCATCTTGTCGAACTCGTCGATGCAGCAGATACCATTGTCAGCAAGGACAAGGGCACCACCCTCGAGGACCATCTCATCCGTCACAGGATCGCGCATCACAGCGGCGGTCAGACCGACGCCACTGCTACCGCGACCAGAGGTGTACACGCCGCGGGGAGCCACCTTTGAAATATACTTGAGCAACTGAGACTTGGCCACACCAGGGTCACCCATGAGACAGATGTTGATGTCGCCACGGATCTTCATGCCGTCGCCCATCTCCTTCGAAACACCTCCTACCAGAAGGAGCAAGAGAGCCTTCTTAACGTCGAGGTGGCCATAAATTTCTGGGGCGATGGACTTGGCGAGATACTCGTACACCTGCCCCGATCGCCTGTACTGGTCGATTCTCCTTGCCAGGCTGGGGTCGACCTTCATATCCTCGTACGCCTTCTTGTGCTGAACGATGTGGTGTGCCTCAAGGTAAGTGTCGGTCAAGAGGCCTGCTCGCATCGCCTTGAAGCCGGTGTATGGTGTCGGGAGGAAAATACCCGAGATATCCACGACGTCGCCGGGGGATATCTTGCGAACAGCGGTTCCGTACGCTGATACCGTCAGGGACCGAGGGATCTGACCAATAGGCACCTGCTCAGGGAGTTCCTGCACTTTGATCTCTTGGAAGGGCAAGAACTTGGACGCTCGGGAAGAGGGCTGTAGTTGACCCTTGGTCTGGTTGGCCTTGCAGTCCGAGGAGGGACACATTGTAAGTGGTCCGAATTGCCTGGCAGTGACTGGCTGGAAGATTTCGCAGCCACATCTGTCACAAGAGTAGGCTGTGACCTGAACCAAGGGCTTCACGTCGGACACCCTGGTGGCGATGGCTCTGATGGTAATGAGGTGGCCGAGGTGATCGCCGCGCACCTGACGGACGGAAAGTGATTTTACTGGGTTCTCCTGTGTGGATGAGCGAGGCTTGAAGACGAGAGTGTAACGCCTGGTGAGCTCTGCCGGGAACTTGTCCTGCAGCAGGGTAGGGTCACCCATTGCCTCTGCACCTTCAGCGAGCTCCTGGTTCCGGGCTTGTCGGCGTGCCATCAAAACATCCAACACATCGTCCTTGAAGCTGTTGTAAAGTCAATATGAAATCACTTTATCTCCATCTCCGTCTGGCGCCCAAAATAATACGTACGTGACCTCCGAAGCGGGTTCTGGCATGCAGTCGTCTATAGCCCTTGACAGGATCTCGACGTAATGTTTGGTGTTCTCCTCGATTGACTTGACAAGTTTCAATGCCTGGACATCCTCGCCCATCTCGGATTCCCACTATTGCAGAGTCAGCATATGTGGCCATATACCGTACACGCTTGTTGGCGCGATGCTTACCTGGGCAATGTCGTCGAGCTCGATCAGGACCTCGTCGATGTCGCGATTCGCAAGTTGTTGCATCAAGTCCTTGTACTTGTGGTAGGGTTTCTTGCGGTTGGCCCTTTCCTGTCGGCGGCGCTCCTCGTCCTCGTCATCGTCGTCCATGAAGTCATATTCGTCGTCAAGGTCTTCCTCCTCGATGTTCATGCCACCGAGCGCATGAGTGATAGAGTCTGCTGGGGACGCCTTGAAGTCCTGGAGGAAGGTCTTGAAGGTGGCTGGCCGCAGAGGATACATGTCAGTAGGCTGCATATTCTGCCGCACTGCCGAACTGCAGGCATGACTATGCGACGACAGTCTGCACGGGATTGCACATACACAATTGCGCCTCATAGTCCACAGGCGCCTTCCACTGAAGAAGCGCCATCTTTGAGGTCCGTTAGGGGAGAGAATACGCGATGCAGTCGATATCCCAACGATGGTGGTGTGTGGGTTGTGCTTGGGAAAGTCGAGGTCGCGATGAGGTGGTGGAGGGGCAAAATGAGTCGCGAATCCGTCACTGTCTGAGATGGAGCAGAGGTGATACCAATTGAGGGAAGAATTGGGAAGCAGGGGTTCAAATTGATTTTCCAGCCTCCAGACGCGTCGCGTTCATACAGCTAGCTTGCCCGGCGCGTAATGGGACGCGCTCAAAGGCATGATTTGGTAGCGGGAGTGGGGCTACTTCAGTAAAGACGTTATGCTTGCAAATCAGGAACAACTAGGCGGCAGTTGCAACTGAATAGCGGGCTGTCAAGTATCCGCCTCGAAGCCAGACGGAACCCCTGCAAGAGATCAAGGCAGTCCTGCCCATGGCCCGAGCTCCCCCAGACTACAGGGGTAGTTGCCCATCAACCGAGGCACATGGCAATCGCAAGTTGTAGTTCCGGGATCTCGTCCCGCAACCGTAACCGGAACGGCCCTGCCTGAGCTCTGTGTACTCGGTTTCCAGTCGCTTACCGGGGGAATAGATTTAGACGGGACTGTTCACTCCTTTCCTGATATCATGATATGAATGCGCCCTCGAGATCTTGATTTCAATTGCGACCAAGACATCTGCCCTCCACCATGTCTCAGCGCAAGGCCACTGCCGCCGAGATCTCGCTGGTGCATCTCAAGAACTGCTTGGTCAACCTCCCAGCGTCTCTGGTCTCTCTCCTGGTGACTGTCAACACAGTACGTATGCTGCTCTTTTCTTGATCTATATTGTTTTTGGTGGACAGATTCAGCTGACGTTGCCCTCTAGCCCGTACAGAATGTCGTCGTCGAGCTCAGCTACCGAGATGCGTCCCCCGCCGACAAGCCCTCCGCCCCTGCGGCCCAGAAGTCCGTCTACCTCGGCTGGACCGGCATGCCCAGCAAGAAGAAGATCGCCTCAATAGTCGGAAGAGATGGGATGGGCGGCTCGGGCTTGCGGGAGCAGGATATTCCCCTCGTCGAACTCGACCCGACTCTGGCCAACACTCTGGGGCTGCACGAGGGCCAGAAGGTCATGGCGACCATCCATACGGACCCTCCGCTGGCGCATACAGTCAACATCGAACCACTGACGCCCGATGACTGGGAGATCATCGAGCTGCATGCCACATTTCTGGAGCTGAACCTCCTGTCTCAAATTCGCGCTCTGCCGAATCCCGCCTATACTCCGCCGTCCGGGATCAAGTCGAGCCCGCACCCATTGACGCTCCATCTGTCGCCCACTTCGACTGCTAATATCAAGATCCTGTCTCTCGAGCCCGCGCAATCAGCACAAACCCCGTTCGCCAAGATCGCCCCCGACGCCGAGGTCATTGTCGCCCCAAAGGTCAGGCCAAAATCCTCACGGAGCAGCAGGGAAAACCGTAGTGTGGCGAGCACTTCGAGGAGGAGCGGGAAAAGCTCAACCAGTACGGTCCGGCGCAGAAGTCAGCGCGAGGAGCGCAAGCCTGCCCTGTTCCTGCGGGGCCTCGACAGGAAGCTCTGTGATGATTGGTTTGACGACGAGTCCGGAGTTGAGGAATTGAGCATCTGGGTCGACCGCGAGCTTTTGGTGTCAAACGAGTTCAGAGGGTTGAAGTGGGTCACCGTGCACTTGATGAGGCCATCCACGCTTGAGGAGCCAGCCCCTGTGCAGGGACAGCAGCCTCAAGGACAGGATGCACCTGAGGTATCAAGATCCAGTCTCAGGGTGGTTGCGCAGCTGCTGCCCTGGGATGATCCTCCCAACGGGCAGACAGCAGCATTGTCAACAATACTGTGCTCTGCTTTTGGCTCTGAGGGCCTGGTAGGAGGCGTTGTCAAAATCGAACCGGCTGCGCAGCCTCTTACTAAAAAGTCAATTTTGAAGTCCGTCGCCGAGGTTGAGGACCGGCCTTCGGTGCAACAGCTCAAGGTATACCCCTTTACTAGTGACTCTGCAGCGCAGGCTCTTGGTCTGAAATTCGGTGGAGAGACCAAGGCCGAGCGGGAAGAGGCCGCGAAAAGGGTAAAACATATCTACGATGGAAAGCATGGGAAGAGCTTGTTTGACGGGCCTTTGACGGACGGCCTAGTATTGACTACGTTCGACGGACTGGACTCGCCACCTGGCTGGGAGGGAGCAATAATCAAGTTCCACCCGCCACCCTCGTCTCAGAGCTCTGCAAAAGAACCTACCCATTGGATATTGGGGTCCGACTGGCAACTTCCCCTCGAATTCCAGGCTCCCATTCCTCGTCCAAAATGGCTTTCAGAGCCCGAATCAACCACCGTGCCACCCGATGGCGATCCTTTGGTCGGCATCGACTCGCTGCTTGATGAGCTCAAATCCCACCTTTCCAATTCATCTTCAGTTCTTCTCACCGGTGCCTTAGGCTCAGGAAAATCATCTGTTGCGCTGGCGGTTTCGAAATTTTTGCGGGAAGACCAGCTCTTCCACACCACGTATTTCAGGTGTCGGACACTCGTGAATGACGAAAGCAGGATCAGCACCATCAAAGAGACCTTGAACCGTCTTTTCATGGGCGCAAGCTGGGGAGCTCGACTCGGAGGCAAAGCACTGGTGGTACTCGACGATTTGGACCGTCTTTGCCCGGTTGAGACGGAGTTACAAGTCGGCAACGAGAACGGTCGCAGTCGCCAAGTGAGCGAGGCAATCTGCTCCATGGTTCGCCAATATTGTGGCCAAGACTCCAACATAGTCCTACTGGCTACTGCACAAGGCAAAGAGTCTCTGCACAACGTGCTAGTCGGAGGCCATATAGTGCGAGAGATAGTGCCGCTCAGAGCTCCGGACAAACTTACTCGGCGAACTATCATGGAGGCCATCACCATGCAAAGCGCGGTACAAGCAAAGGACGACAATGTCTCAACTCATGATGGCAGCCGCCCTACAACAGCCAATGGAAGTGCCGCTGGTGAAGAGAATGCTTGGATGGACGGAGCCAGCCCGCCATCTAGGGTTGACCCCACCCCGGCCCCCAGTGGATTTTCCATTCAATCGGACCTGGACCTTCTTGACATAGCAGGAGAGACTGACGGTTACATGCCGGGAGACCTGAACCTGCTCATCTCTAGGGCGAGGAACGAGGCCATCATGCGGTCACTGACTGACAACACCGGCGACTCCGATGTTCATGCCATTCCACTAGGCCGAGTTGACTTCGAAAACGCTCTTAAAGGCTTCACGCCGGCGTCCTTGCGCAACGTGACGCTGCAGAGTTCTACAACGACTTTTGAATCTATCGGCGGCCTGACAGAAACACGTCAAGTGCTGCTGGAGACATTACAGTACCCGACCAAGTACGCACCAATCTTCGCCCAATGCCCACTTCGGCTTCGGTCTGGTATCCTCTTGTACGGGTACCCGGGCTGCGGTAAGACTCTTCTGGCCAGCGCCGTGGCTGGGGAATGTGGCCTGAACTTTATTAGCGTGAAAGGGCCCGAAATATTGAACAAGTATATTGGCGCATCAGAGAAAAGCGTCCGTGACCTCTTCGAAAGAGCCCAGGCTGCCAAACCTTGCGTGCTGTTCTTCGACGAGTTCGACTCTATAGCACCCAAGCGTGGCCACGACTCTACCGGCGTGACGGACCGCGTGGTGAACCAGCTTTTGACGCTCATGGATGGTGCGGAGGGGCTTTCGGGCGTGTACGTTCTCGCAGCGACCTCTCGGCCCGATTTGATAGATCCGGCCCTTCTTCGGCCGGGCCGTTTGGATAAGTCAATACTCTGCGACTTCCCCAACCTCGAGGAACGAGTGGACATCATTCGGGCCGTCGGCAAGAAGGCCAAGCTCAGCGAAGCGGTTCTAAAGTCCGACGAGGACCTGATGGAGATCGCGAAGCGGACGGATGGCTTCTCCGGCGCGGACCTCCAGGCCCTGGTTTCGAATGCGCAGCTGGAAGCCATCCAGGATGTGCTCAAAGACACGGACATATCGGGCGGCGCAAGCGCCAGCGGCAAACGCCCTGGACAGCGGCATGGCGCAGGCAAGCCGGGTGGATCGCTCGCGCACAGCTTCGTGCAATTCCGCTACGGCGAGGATGGCGCCGGCGAAGACTCGGCGCCTCGCGGCTCGAACAGGTCGTCCGAACTCGCCGAGCAGGCCTTGATAGTCTCGAAACTGGAGGGCCTCAAGGCCTCGAGGAAGAGAGCCAAGCAGCTAAGGAGCGGGCCCAATGCGAACGCGGAACCTGGTGCCGCGGCGGACGGCGCCAAGTCGGGAGGCGATGCTCAGGAGAAGGAGGTCATCATACAGTGGAGGCACCTGGTCAAGGCCCTCGACGGCACGAGGACGAGTATCGGGCGCGAGCAGCGCACTTTACTCCAAAGGATCTACAGAGAGTTCGTTGTGGGCCGTAGCGGGGAGATGAGGGATGGCCAGGGGAGCATGGAGGTCGGTGGGCGGAGCAGTCTCATGTAGTTGAATCATAGCATGGGGGTTGTTTTGGCTCGCAGAACCATGCCAAAAATTTAAATGAGAATTCTGTCCACTCGGGACTTGATTTCACTGTATTACATCTTCATCCCCTCCTCTGCTCTGCTCTCAAGCCTTCTTCAACGTCCAGCTTCCTTCTGGCGTTGGCTGCGCCGTTCCAGTCCAGGTGACTTGCCAGGTAGCCAGCGCGCACTTGTGTAATAAGAGTGGCATAACTCCCCTTTCCGAAGTTGCGTGTGGTGTGCTACCCTTCGTGCAACCGCATGCCGACTCGCGGGCGGGGCCCGGTCTGGTACGGGTTTCCGAAGTTTTGTGAGCACAACATGATCGGGCAGGACAAGTCACTCGATCGACTTGATCAAACGGGAGGAAAAGCAACTAGTCGGGGTGGCCTGGAGCCGTGCTTGTTGGTAACCAGCAGACTCGGTAGCGAGCAGGCCACCCACGTTCTTCGAGTGTCGGCCCAGATATTCCGCAAACGCGCTGACCCTCTGCCACGGACACGGTAGGCTTGGAGGTCTCTATTTGGTTTTGTTGGAGTAAATGAGGGAGGATATTTTGGCCGCTGCAGATATCTCGGGCTGGCTGGCTGGCTGGCAAGCCAGGGTCGTCTCAGGCTAGTAGTAGAGTGGCTGTTATTGGGCTGATACTGGGCTGAGAGGTCCTGTCGCTTACCTTCCACATGTACGCCTTGTCGTCTTAACTTGGCTTGGCTAGCACGAGGAAGCAAGGTGGAGACTGAGCTATCAGGCTCGAGCATCGCATTTGGGCAACCGAATGGACAGATTTGTAGTATGAAGCATGGTGTTCAAGACTGCAGGTTGTAGGTCTACTTGAGTGACGAGGGCACCGGGCGAGGTGCAACCAGGCTATGTTGACAAAGCTCTGTGGCAGTTGTCCGCCGGAGAAATCATGTTGGAGAAAATCACACCACAGAAGACATCAAGAAGGCATACCTCTATGGATTGCCTGCCTCTTACGTGTTGTCTGAAGAAATTGTCCCCAGGGTTGCTTGGTCTTGAGCGTTCAACACTGTAGGAGGGCGCCACATAAATTTTATGTTTATGATGATTACATTGATAGGGCATGCTCCCTTTCTAGACTGCTCGTTTCTGTTCAGGGTGCAATTCTCCAATTCCCATCTTGGGTGGACTACCTTGACAATATTAGGACAAGTTGCATCAGAGTACCGCAATTTTCAATGACTAATAAAAGATTTCATCCTCATCAGGTGTATTTTGTGAATATTGGTCTAGAGTATGGGTTAGGGTTTGCGATAACCTGTACTGTGATAATGAAAATTCAGAGTTGTTGAAGGACATGTGTAGGATTTCTGTATGGGTTCTGTTGCAGAGGATCTCACAGAGGGTCATCACATAGAAAGCACTAAGTCATGAGACTCCATGAACTCACTTATCCGCCAGCGTCATAATGCAATCGCAAAATTCAGGAATCTCAAGCTCGAAAAGCAACAGGAACCCATGGGAAGATTTGCTCTCATAGCCCCTCAACGTATGAGTTGTACTCCAGACGCCACATAGAATTAAGTGAAGTGTATCTACCCATCAAGTCCTGAAAATGGTCTGTTCTTGTGTCCTCCTCTGGCTTTTAGGAAGCAACTCTCTTTGCTGCACCTTGGCCAGCCTTTACCACAGTTTGCTATGACTCTGGCCTCGCCTTCTTTTCTACACTTTCGAACATCCTAGAAGTAATTCAGGCCAAATTCATAGTACCTAGAGTCTATTGGTCCATATGAATTATATTCTTACGTGACTGACGGTAAATGAATGCCAGATGAAGAACTTCTCAGTCACAGCTAATCTTTACCAATGGCAAGATCTGAAGCTCCTGGTTGACAGAATCACTTGCCTCCTGTGTTGTATAAATATCTGGTGCTTTTGCCTCTCTAAAAGTCTTAATTCTTTCCTTCTTCCCAACCGAAAAAAACTTCAAACACATCAGTACTCCTACATGAGGTAATCTGTTAGCACAAGGACTCACTCTCGAATCCTTTACATAAACTACATTCAAGAGATCGGTGCTTACACAACCTCAAAAACAGATAACGACAGCTTTTGCAAGATGGAACCTAACTGGCCAAACTACCCATACAATCAAGATGATGAAGACTACCGAGACTACCCTCCCTTTCCAGAAGATGCAACCCCGGTGACGGGCTATCGTGTGGCAACGTCTGCGGCACCTGCCAGTATCGGCTCAGGCCTCGGCCCAAGCACCGGCCAGGGATCTTCTCAACAAGGACGTCAACGACAAGCCTTCCAGTCAATCCCGGGACAGCCTCAACAGCGGACCTATCAAAATTACTTGCGACCGCCCCGATTCGAAGAACCGCATGTCCATTTTATACCACACCGAGGATCACAACCTGCCAATACCGGCCCATACACAGGCAGCCCACGACCCCGTGACAATAATCAGCATTGGCCGTCCCAGTCGAGCTCCAGCCAGCAAGCTACGCCGGCCACACGTCCTCAGCAGCACCAACGTCAACCTTTGCCGGTTAACACTCCAATTTCAAGGCTCCCGCCGCTCCATCCTCGTGACCAGGGCTTTTACGACTTCCCGGCCATGACACCAGTCATGCAACCGCCGGCCAGACAAGAGCCGGCTAGCATCTCTCAAGGCCCAGCAGCGGCAGGCGGAAGTTCCAATCGAGAGCAATTTGACCGCTACTACAAATTTGAGGATGAGGAGAGCGAGTGGCTGCTAACTGAGGGAATGTACCTGGACCGGGGTCCTAATGCAGTAAAGGATTTTCACAGAAGGTTCCGAGACAGGTTCGGAGATGAACGAACTCCAAGCATTGGGCGGATGATGGCAGAATTCCATCGCATGCGATCATAAATTAGGAATTGCCGCGTTTTGAGGATCGCCACTTCATGCCGAGTGGGAGTAGACTGCGAAATATTGCTAGCCTTCTCGATTGCGCAGAGGATTTAGCATATGAAAAGTTGAAAGTTCTACTACTCAGGGGGGGGGGTTCAAAAAAGTCTTTTGGCGATCCCATTTCATTGGAGGCGATGAGGCAGTGTGTGTTGCCCCTAGATGCAATCTTGGAAGACTTTTGATAAGCCTAGGGTATCTGCAACACTTGCGGTAATGATTATTCACATTAATGATATCTGTTGCACGACTCTGTTGGTTTCTTTCTTCGAATTCATGATCTTCGCAGCCATGATATTTCCATAGTTGGTGGAATGGCTGGACATGCATTGGGCGCTGTACACATCGCACTCACAATCGAAGCAAAACTTTAGATTATGGCAGTCTGCCCACAAAGGCCACTCAATAATTACCCAGGGGACCTTTGCAAGCAGGGGCTCCGATTCACTAGCACAGAGCTAGACTGACCGAGGCAATAAGGCTAGGCTGGGAGTACTTCCATTTTAACTGAATCTTTCCTTTTATCAGTCGACCATTTTTGAATTCAGACATTGGGATCATATGACCTTCTAACTTATGCTTGAAACCACTTAATTTCGAGGAAGACGCCCAGAATTTGCAAAGGTTGATGCTCACGAGGAACTAAGGATTTAGTCTAACAGAGTCTAAGCTTGCTAGACACCCACGATTCCGATATTTCTGTGCACCATAGGAAATTGCTTAAATTCCCCAGTATTCAAAATCTTTTGCTCCCAAATGAAAAAGCTGTGCTGAAAGCACCTCACAAATTC
Organism: Diaporthe ampelina; assembly: GCA_023522825.1. Lineage (NCBI taxonomy): Eukaryota > Fungi > Ascomycota > Sordariomycetes > Diaporthales > Diaporthaceae > Diaporthe > Diaporthe ampelina. Next base: position 235,539 of record JAMFTM010000021.1, on the reverse strand, counting down.
TAAGAAGCCTATCAGCACAAATCTGCAGCTTGCCATACACATTCTATCACTCCTGCAAACATGGAGGGAAACGGGAATTCATCAGGCAAGCTCCCAGAGCATCCTCAACGCCCTGTGCCCAGCTTTGAAGCCATGAACAATGATGGCCATCTATCAGAGCCATATGATTTCCCTGTTCCTGGAGGGGAAGCCTCTGCACGTCAGAGTCTAGAGCTTCAAGGGGTGAGTGTTTCGAGCAGTACAACCTTCTTAGGCAAGGCTAACGTATAATACTACCCTAGGTTCCAGATGTTCCCGGATGGAAACCTGAATGGGTTCTGTTTCTCAAAACTAAAGGGGAGATGAGAGACGACAGTGACTATGACTGGAGATATACAATGTCACAGATCACCGACCTGATTCATGGGAAGTTCGGGCTTGAGACGCACACGCTCACTTTGCATGATATAAATGACGTTTGGAGCGAATACATTCAGCCAGCTTTAAACAAATACCAAAAGGGGAAATCTCCCATGCACCAAAGAGATCTTCCTGGAGAAACAAACATGCCAGCTGGAGGCTCAAACGGGCACCCACAGTCCGGAAACGGCTACCTTTATGGAGCACCTAACGACAATCCCGGCGGAATTCATCGCGCAGCATCTCTAAATGCTTACGCTACTGTCTTTAACGGCCAATCTAGTGGCCACCAGGACTACTATGGCACACATAACTGCAGCGCTAGCAGCTCACGCGAGGGACCACAAGCTGGGTATGGAGCCCCACAGCAGAACTCACGGCGTACAAACGGGCCGTTTCCGCGGCTCAGATCGCTTGATATTTGGGACTTGGGCCGGGATTACGACCGTGACGGAGCCATCTCGCACACTGGCAGCACAATGAGGGAGCAGGAGTCTACGCGTGCTACAGCTGACTACAGTCCCTCCCGAATTCCGGCTCCAAGAAATGCCAGTGCGGCTACTCATGATGGGGTGGTTCACCCCCAACCGACTCGAGACATCCTGGGGCCTTTGCTTTCTCCTCAGAGAAAACACAGCTGGCTGAGAGACCACGAATGAGGTTTCCCACGGGACGCCCAGTGCTAGGAAACTCGTCAGATGAAGGGCTAGGGATGGTTTCGTTCTTCATCCTCGTCTGCATCCGAAGGATCAATCCATGAGAATGAGAACCACAGGGCCGACGTGGGTGCTTGTGACACTTGTTGACACATTTCCAAATGTGAGGTATTGAAGGGAATATTGTCTTATTGAACTTGCAGAGAACATTTTGTGGTGGCTTTCAGGACTCTTTGAGGCTGTTTGAGACCCCTTGTCGGCCTTAGAGTTCCCGGTGGAGGTCAAGGCATTGGGAGCAGACATTTCAGCACCGACAGGCAGAGTTGTTAGAATTCACAACACCTAAGTTACCTAGGTATGTTATGTTGTATTCACTAGTACTTCAAACTAAATGCGCCTTGAAATTACATGTTTTCTTTGTGCGGAAAGGCTTTGTTTGCTTGCATAGCCACAGCATCCCGGCACTCCAAACCTCTCAAATCAACCCTTCACAGAATGGCCTCCCACAGGTGGGCCTTCTAGGGAGGGCTTCTTGGGGGAGAGCCTCCTATACAATACTAGTACTAAATTGAGGGATATAAGCTACAAGGGTCCTACGACAGTGCGTTTCAACCATTTTGAATGGGACCATGTTACTGCAATGATGTACCTAATGGGGAGAGCTGGTTATGGAAGAATGTATGTGGCAAACGCACTATCAGTCGGCCTGTGGTTATGCCATGTTCAATGACAGGGAAAACATTCGTATTAACTCATCCGCTGTACGATATATAAATACCTGAGCGTTTGGGTTTCCGACTTACAGTGTTTCTGCTCCCAAGGGATTCGACTCAAGAGTACCATTCCATGGAGCAGCTCTCCAGCAGAGAAATCACAATTGCCTTCCTCCACTTCCCTCATCTGTCATTTGTTTTGCCTTTACTGCCTGTCACAAAGTCAAAGTCAAACAGTCAGATTTTGGAAATGAACCAGAACTACCGTCGACAGCCTTCCTCATCACGTAGGGACCAGAGCGCCTTTTACTACGCAGAAGGCTTCCCCATATCGGTCACTGAGTCACCAGAGCTTCTTCAATAACAATTCCAAGGACCTCAAATGGTGTGTGGCTCCAGCACATTCTTAGTTCTCGCTAACATGAACTGAACCAGATACCAAATGTACCCGGTTGGAGCGCCGAGGAAATTCAAAACATTTTGACACTGAGGGAGGCCGCTGGTTATGAGGACCTTTTTGGACTCGAACGTCAACACACGATTCCTGAGATGGCCAAGAAGTTGACTGAAGAGTTTGGGCACAAGGAAAATTATAACCCGAGTAGCTTAAGCCGGATGTGGAATCGACACATCGCGCGTCCAGGGCCACAAAAGGACCTGAGGTTCAATGAACGCCCACCAACCCTGTTCACATCTAGCGTATCAAGAACTGGATTTGGTGTTCAATCAGGACGGAGCCACCAGGTGACAGCACCTCTAAATCCCCACGATGCTCATAGTAGCTACAGCTGCTTTTATGAGAGACCACAGACCTATTGCAGCCAGCAACGTGGACATACCAATCCTAGTCCTGATTTTAACTATTACGGACCACCCCAGAGTACCTATCACACACCATCCTGGGACCGACCTCGTCCCAACCAACGATACGGAGTGCGATCTTTGAGCCAAGGCGCACCATACCAGTTCTCATCGAATTCTGACCTTGGGCACCCGGAAATTGCACCCCGCTCGCCCCTGCCGAATCAGCCCGGTCACAACCAGAGCAGTCGCTTTGCGATGATACCAGGAATGGAGCAAGGGTTGGCGCCGCAGGAGGCCGACTATAGTGACGCCACCATCCAGCCTCCAATCCGAAACCATGGAGTTGCTGCTGGCTCAGGGAATCTCGGCCAACAACATCAACTCATCCAGGCAACAAGTCAAGGGCAGTCGATTCGCAGTGAAAATCTGGCGGATGGCGAATATGAACTGGCAATGTGGCTATGAGAATCTTGGGGACTTGAGCGGAGGACTCGATGTGCCAACCGCCGAAGAAGTCGAACGTGATCTAAGGACTATATTCAAGTATCGGGGCGCCTAAATTCGGGGAAATTCAGCGGAAGACTTGATGTGCTCATTACTACAGAAATGGAAGACGGCAAAAATCAAGATTCTCAGACGGCGGAGCGGCGTAGCTGGTGAATTAAAGTGGTGTTGAATCATTCAACGAGACCCCAAGGCTGCTCGCTCGTCTTGAGGTCATGATAAGGATCGTGAGTAAGGTGTGGGGATTGGTCAGGGCTAGTCCTTGGATTCGTTTCTGAATGTTGACCCGTGTTGTCCGGGGTGGTGACATTGGTAATAGCATGAGAGCATCCAAGGTATCTGTAGTGCCTTAGCCAAGTGCAGAAGATATGAATGAATAGAAAGCGATAAGTGTCTTCATTCCTTACCTATAATGTGTTGGGTGCCATCATAGTACATAGGGCAGCAAAATGAGGGCACACAGGTCACATGGGGCCATGTGAATAATATCTGCACATCTTGTCTTCGGATGTTCCCAAGGGTTTTGGTTGGACAGAAGATATTCCAAATTATGTATTAAGTTGAACGAGATCTAATTGTGTTTTACGATGATCTTTCATCAAAGCTCATTATGAACCTATGTCGTCCCGTAATGAGGCGCATCATTTACTTCGGGTATCACAGCCCCGAGAGGCTTCCGAACAAACACAGCCCTGTCCCAACCATCAATGTCGTCGACAACAGTCTCCCGAACAAGCTGGTACTTCCCGATCTTGGGCAGCAGCTTCGCCCAGATGAACCAGTAGACACCACCAGCGAAGATGACACCGAACCCAACCACGCAGTGGATCCAGTAGGGCAGAGACTCGTAAACGTTCTGGCCCTCCTCGGGCGGCACGAAGGGGGCGATGACGAGGTAGATGTTGCTGAGCATGAAGAAAATGACGACGGGGAGGGTCGCGCTGAAAGGAGGGTGCCAGTTCCACTCGTCCCGCTTGATGTAGAGCCAGGCCAGGCCGGCCGCGACGAAGGCGTTGATGATGGCCAGGGGGTAGGAGATAAGACTGCACGGAAAATGGTTAGTATCATGACATGCCTTGTGACCGCAGCAGAAAGGAGACTTACTTTAAGATGAAGTTGTAAGCATCACCTGGCGGTGGTGCCATGATAGTGATGACACAGATGAGCCAGTGCCACATCAGACCGGGGAAGGGAGCGTTCAGGGGTCGGTTGCTCGCCCAGAACTTGGAGAAGGGTAGGATGCCCTCACGACCCAGCTCTTGTACCAGACGTCCCTGGGAGAAAATGACACTGAGAACGTTCCCAAGCGCAGACAAAGCCACGAAGACAGACAGAGCGCGCTCGGCAGTTGGTCCCATGACGTTGCGGAATAGCGATGCAGCAACTAGTCGTTTCGCAGCGAGCATCTCCTCCTTGGGCACGGCGGCAAAGTATGAAATATTGACCAGCATATACAGAACGCCGATGACACCCACAGCGAGGGGCGCGGCGATCTTGAGCGTCCGGACGGGGTTCTTGGTCTCGCTGAGGGCGTAGTTGGCGTTGCTGTAGCCGACGTAACTCCAGATGACATTGTACAGGGCCGTGACGACGCCGTACGCGCTCCCCGTCGTACCCTCGAAGGCGTTGCTGAAGTTGTCGGGTTTCTTGTCAAGCTTGACGTGGCCGGCCAGTGCGGCCCAGCCAGAGAAAACCATGATCAGGATGATAAAGATCTTGATGCTTCCGAGCAGGTTCTGGAGCCGCAATCCCCACTTCAGAGCGAGGCCGTGGATCAGGAATGCAAACGTAATGCATGCTAGGCCGATGCCGCGCTGGTTCCACCGGTCGACCTCGACGTTGGCGGCGTGCAAGATATATTCGCCAAAGACAACAGAGTTACCGCTGGCCCAGCCGAGGAGGATGACATAGCCGGTGTAGAGCCCGGTAGTCAAGAATTTGGGTTTCCTCCAAACGTATTCGAGGTAGTTCTTTTCGCCACCATTCTTGGGGATCGCAGTGCCAAATTCCATAAACACCGCCGTTCCGGCCAGAGCGATGAGCATACCGGCCACCCACATGAAAAGCGAGAGACCAACGCTGCCGGAGAGGCCCAGGATCGTACTGGGAGTGGCGAAAATTCCAGTTCCAATAATTCGGTTCACGATGAGGAATATGGCAGTTGGGATACCGATCTGTCTCTTGGCCTCACGGGCATCGAAAATTCGGCCATTGTCTGCAGCAAGGGTCAGTCAAGGCACAGCAGAAGAAACTCTCAGGAGACGGACCCAGCTCCTCATCACCAACGACTTGGTGAACATCCCCATCCTTGGAGACGTTCGACTTGGAATGGTTCGAAGCCGACATTGCGGGCGGGAAGTAGCTCACTTGTCGTACGGCGGCAACGTGAAGCAACTCAATATCCTCTCTGGAGTGTGGACTGGGAGGATGTGGACCTCATGCGTCCCCGAGTGGCTACCTTATATGCAGCGGCTTATACACTACAAATCTAGTGCCACACGCACATTAGCTGTAAGACAACCATACACGGGGACACGAGGAGTCGGAAAGGCCGAAGGCCATAAGGCTGATGCGAAGGAATGCGCTATATAGCGCATGGCCAACCATCTTGGCAGCTTTTGCAAAAGGAGGTCTGCTAATCACGTCTTTTTGCCTCCCACGAGTCGCATGTTCACATGCTGTCAACGCCCAAACAGCCCACTCACGCAGTTCAAGCCGGCGAAAGCCACGCGAGAACCATGTCTAATGACCCAGTAGGATTCCGAGATTCTGGTTTCAGGAAAGTGGCTGGCCCTTTTGGAAGCTCGGTTGAATTGATGTCTGTCATGGTTTTCTTGGGGGCCCACTTAAGCCGATGACGCGATTTCCCGTCTGCATCGCGACTCGGGAAAATTTTCTTTGTGTGTGTGGGCGGCTTGGTGCTGTGTAGCACGAGTCTATGTTACGCTTCAATGCGTAGCGCGGCCGCTTCTCCAAACGATAACCAGCAGGTACAACTGCGTGATCAAATTCCGGCGAGACTGATCAGCTTAGACAATCGCGAGCCGCATGACTCCAGAGGGTAATAAGGTTATCCTGAGCAACATGATATGGGTATTCTCGAGCGACTACGCATTATAAGTGACTGATGCCACTGCACTAAGAGTTAATTATACCTGGGAGACCCGTCGCCTTTCAGCCCCCTAATCATGCCATGTCTGCCTGCCAGTTAAGGACGAGCACATCACAGCCAGCCAAGTTGGCGAAACCATCTAGTCTTCACCAGGCGCGGGATCCTTGGAATTCGCCGGGGCCGTGGATTTTGAACCGATGGAAGCCAGCGTAGGTCTGTGCCTCTGACAGACGAATATCGGTTGTTTCGCCGAAGCAGTGACCAACTCCAACGCCGAGCATCCCAGCATCCCGGGACCTCGACGCCTCGTACATGGGGCTGCCTGGATTTGGGCGCGGGATATCTCATGATCGCCAGGCCCAGCCCAGCCCTCCTCCCAGGATCACCTCCTAGGGACTTTTGACTCCCCAACCAATGCGGAACCTGTCACTGGCTGTCAGCTTGTCTGGCTGCGGCAAAGTCGAAGCCATGTAGAAGCTAGTGTCGGGCCGACCCCCCGGCCTATCCGCATGTAAGTTACCTACCTAAGTAAGTAGGTAGGTTGAGAGACAAGTCGTCGTTTGGGACTGCGTTTCGTGCGTGGCCTAACGAGGTGTAGTTCTGGTTCTGACAACAGATACCGTAACGTTTATCCAGGAATAGACGCAGCAGTAGCTATTACACGGTCTCTAATTTCTAATTTCCGAGCGATGCCTGGGTCGTATTTGCATCGAAGTCAATTTTTGGAGACGACCAAAAAAAGCATTTCAACTCGCGCGAGTCGGGCCAACCCGAGACGTCAGAGTTGCCTTCACAAACACTAGTACAAGTGAAATGTGTGCAAGTGACGGTAGTGCTTTCTGACATGTTGACTATTTGTATTCTTTAAGTTCCTCTGATAAGCCGGAACGACAGCAAGTGTGCTTTCGACATACATCAAAGCAACACCCCAGCTGCAAGTTTAGCCGTCGTCTGCTCCGGATGAGAAACGCGCCGGTTTCTGAGAAATAAAGGCATCAGAATCAACTTGCTCAGGTATCGCATGCTCAGTTCTTCCTTTGATAATACTTTCCTTTACAGGCGCCCATCACCGGGTGGGTTGCGTGACGATCTCATTTGAGCGTTAGATGTCCATCTCACCCATCCTCGCTCATTTAACATGGAATACGTGCCCTTCTTGCTGGCCAAGGACTTGGCTGGATATTTTTACGATTCCTGGAAGCTGCTACGCGGCTGCGATACTCAGGAATTCTTGGCAATAGCCATCTTTTATGGTGCAACTTGAGGTCCAACACCACGACACAATCCGACTAGTAGAGGCACAGTGACAGAAGACAAGGGGCTAGATGAGATTTTCAGTGAGATTTGTCACCTAAACATAAGACTCACGCAAAGGGACCGTATGAATAGTTTCATGTAGACGTTCTCGCTCTGTTCATTGACACAGCTGACTTCGGCGAGTCAAAGACGCGAGAACAATCAAGTTTCCGACTAATTATCTCACAGCTATGGTAATTGCTGCTGCCTCCAAGTGCGCACGATCACGAAGGCATCAGCCATATCAATTAAACACACACGATCAAAATGGGCGCTTTCCAGTCCAAGCCCGTAAAGCAAGAGACCCAAGGCCAACCCGAACTCACTAGTAGCGAGCTAATGCCCTATCGTGATAGCGTGAGCGAGCCCCAGCCTACAGGCTCTGCTAGCCATTGCGTTCACGATGATGGACATGTCCCGAATTCGACCGATGTCTTCAATTTAAATTCCATATCTGATTTGCTACGATAGGCATACCAGACTTCGGGAGGATTAACGCTGGTAAGGCTGTCAGCTCTCACTCCTCGGGATAGTCACATGGAAAAGAGTCAGCATCCTTGATGGGAAAGAAAGGCGCAGTCTATATAGCAACGGATTCAAGTCTAGGAGCATTCAGGGGAGCACGGAAACTGGTTGTAGCTCTCACAGCAGCCCCTAAGGGAAAATGTACAAACGGATACCACGGTCAAATTCGCAGCGTGCAATTGCGATGAAAATCCTCTAGTCAGAATTAATCTCCACTTATCCTGCCTTGTCCTCCCAGAAGTATTGGAGTGACATTTCAGAACTCGCGCACTCACTCTGAAAAGCTAATCACAGAAACTACCGGAGGCCTGCCCGCTGCCCCCTCCCCGGGGCCCCTCCCTCACTCCCCCTATAAAAGAACCGTCCCCAGCCTCATTCCTCTCAGCTTTTCTGTTGAAGATTTCAAAGGCCACTCAAATCACCAGACAAGCAAGAAGCCAAATACAGCATAACCCGCCGCCACGAATATTTGCGAACCGCAAAAGTCCATTTCAATAACTCTAAGTCCTGTCCATCAAGTTGGCCATTTGAGTTCAACTGTGAGAGACCTGCAGAAACAAACGCAGCGCACGCGGCGGCCTGAGAAGCGATTATCATCAACTCTCAGCCCAGGGATACCAACAAAATGTCCCGTCACAATCTTAGCGAACGCGGAGGACCACACGTCAATTTACGTGAGAGGCTGTCTAGATTGAGTCCGTGTCATGATGGAAAACATCGAGAACTCAGCTAACTTTCCGGATGTAGTTGGGGGAATAAATGACGAATTCAATTCAATTCCAACAAGCCGTGAGAGAGATGAAGAACTTCAATCAGAAAGAGAGAAAGAGCTAGACCTGCTTCAACAAGTTGAAACGATACTTGCTGAAGAGCAACAACCAAATGGACGTGGCACTCGGAGACCGTTCCCCCATAACCTAGAAGAACTTGGAGGAAAATTGTTGGCACATATGTGCTTTTTGGGATTAAGGCAAGCGAACGTTGTGTTCTGGATGCGAACGCTTGAGTCCATCCGAATGCGCGCAGACGAGGTATTGAGCATGATAAGAGTTCATCTGCCCCCAGGCGACCAATGGAGCGAGGACAACTGCCCTGTTATCTCCGAACTAGAAGAACAAGCGCTTGAAGGGCTGTCATACTACCGACAGCTCCAGCTGAAGTTGGCATGCCAAATGCGACTCTTTTGGAGTATCTATGCGGCCCTACAAACCCCGGGAGGCAGGCTTGAGGACATGTACAGGGAGCTTATCCATGCTATCACCTCCAGGGAGGACCATTTCCACGATGGCGGTGGCCGAGTCGATCACCAAAACATACATGACTTCGAGTCCACAAACGGCTTTTCAAATCCAAATCAACAGGGCACTGTCCCCTACGGACATGAGTTTGACCACGAGGAGCCGCCTATGCAACGTGGATGGGAGGAAGAGTGACCTGACAGGTGAACGTGGTAACAGCAATCTCTTATGATGTGGATCAACGGGACGCATTCTACCGATGCCAAATGTGGGTTCCTGTTATTGGGTTTATTGGAAGGGAAGGTGTATTGGAGGAATTATCTCGATCTAGTAGGGTCTCTAGTCTTTCTCCACCTCGATTGGTAGCAACGACGAATTTGCATCTCTTTTGAGGCTATCATATTGGCGTCTTTCATTTTGAAAGTGTGATGGGGATCTGGAACGTGGGCATGAAATACATGACGTCAAACGCTTCAAGTAAGCTATAAGATCCTATTTTCGAAGAGACTGCCTCTCCGAGAAAATCGGCATCGAGCCAGGGCCCATGGGATTGTTCACCCTCATACAATTTTACGTGGACTTGTGACCAATGAAATGATAGAGGACAGCATTAGCTATCTACAAATTACTGCTATTTTGTTACCTGAAGTTTTGCTGTACAGGGATTAGTGGGTGTTTGCTTGTATGCAGAGACTTAACAGAAGATCTTGCCAGTACATAATTGCTTGGGCTAGTACGAAAACATCCTAGGTGACGAGGAGGAAGATGATAGTTTAAAATACTAAGACTAAGCGACGATGATGACTATAAGGATGATGAGAATAGATGAGGATATTGTAGTTAATGACTATAGATTTATGCTGTATAAAGCGAACTAGTGGTTAACTTCAAGGTCTGCGCACTGGGTCTGCAATTATACCTGTGCACCCTCCGTTTTTGCCTGTACGAGTCTCCGGTCTATTTTACAGACCCTGGGCAGATGATGAATCACACGCGGGCCATCGTGCTACACGAGTTGGAGACAACAGCTCAGCCTTCGCATCCCTCCCAGCCTCCCAAATGACACCGTTCTTTCTGTCACATGGGACTGCATAAGAATTGACTTTTTTGGGAATCTCTCATTCCAGATGGGAGACATTACTGCCAATGCTGACGTTATGCCTTTATGCGAGATAGCTACTGAGGCGTCAGGCCGTGAAAACACATAGTGCAGACAGAGCGAGGTCGACATGAACTGACAAAATGCGAAAGCTAAGACAATAATAAAAGAGCGAGGTAAAATCAGAAGTAATCTTTCATAACGTTGTAGAACAACTGAAGACCAACTGTGCCATCTCACCAAAGGGAGACCTTGAAAGGATTCATAGGGACTCGAAGACTCCTCCCTTTAGCGAGATGGCGCAGTTGGTCTCTGTCATTCCAAAAGATAGAGGCATTATAAAGAGTCTTGGTTCGAAGTTCAGGATTGGGATATCTCAGATGGAAATTTATCATGTCTTAACCTTGAAAAGATTTCGACATGCTTGTACTTCCAGTCCTCGTCACTCTGCTTCGCACTGCCATTGCCAAGCCTCTGGCCACCGATTTCACCTCCTCGGAAGTCCTACAGTTGGGTGCAAGCCCAGCCTCACCCCTTGTGGCGCGTCAAGAGTGCTCAACCATTGACACTATCATTGACAAGATCGGAACAAGCAGCGAGATGGCTGTCTGCCAGCACTGGCGGTTTTACTACACTTTACGTCTGCAAACGCATCCACGGCAAGGATTGCGAGTGGTTGGCCGCCTCCATTGCCGCGTGCATCGCCTTAATCTTCCTGATACTGCAGCGGTACGGTGCCATTTCGGCTCGCGACAACCACAAGGAGGGCAGTGTAAACCTCATCGACTTCCTCGCTCGTGAGTTTTCCAAGGACGGTGCCACTTTCGAGTCTATAGTGGACGTGACTCCCCATCTTCTGGCGCGCTACGACTCTGAGGACCGTATCTCCGAGGCCATTGTGAGCGTGCAGAGTCTCAAATTCCAGAACGCAACTGTCGACATGGACTCCTACGACTTTGGCAACGGCGATGGCCACATATACCTGCCCTTCGACGGAGATCATATAACCAAGCGTGTGGAGAAGCGCGCCTCCGGTCCCGGGTTCAAAATCTCCTACACGACCCGCCTCCAGTCTAAGCTCTCGCGGGCGCACCAGATCGATATGTCTCAACATCTAGCCAATTACTGGAACACCAGGGCGAACTGCTGCAACATGCACGACCGCTTCGGTTTTGTTGAGACCGATTACTCTGCCAACTTTTACTACCGCATCATCCCCGAGACTGTTAATTTTGGTCTCAACTACGAGAGCGTGGACGTTTGTGGGCAGATGGGGGGCTTGTTATGAAGTGGATACCGGATTACGAAGTTTCCCTGTGGATAAATTGAGGACAATCTGATTAGAGCGTACGAATGTGTAACTGAAAGTCGTTCGAAAGCAGAAGCCCTAGATCGACCGTGTTGATCTCTTTCCGGCTGGCATGATATCGATCCCGTTACTGGTGTCCTGCAATGACCACAAGAAAACGACAAAGCAAGTGAAGAGTTGAACAGCCCAAAGAAATAGCAATCGTTGCTTTGCCTCAAACTCCAAGCCCTCGCGGTTACCGCGCATGAATAAGTTCAGGGACTGGATAAATCCAGCTACCACCCACAAGACTGTTGAAGTATAAGTACATAGGACAGCAAGAAGGGGTTATGGAATGATTCACTGGTTTTTCTGTAGTTGAATCCGGTCTGGAATGCGATATAAAGCAGGAAGATAGTGAGCAAGCAAGATGTATAGAAGAAGACTAAAGCAAAATATCAGCTTAAAATTGAAGTATTCAACCATTGAAGATGAATCTTACCATCGTCTGTCACATGTCCAGTAGACCACCGGATCTGATTAATCGAGGAAGCAAAGTTGTTGCTCATGTTGGGACAAGTATGTTGCAATTCTAATGTTGCACACTGACCCACAAGCAATGCGGGTGAGCGAGGGAGTAAGGCTCCTAATAAATACTTGAAAACGCCAAATGTTACATTCACCCTAGGTGTATGAGCTATGAGGCAAGTCTGACTGGAACCTGATGACGTAAATTTACAGGTTAGTATAGTGGGCAGAAGGCCTAGCCTGGTCAATTTAATATTAATCATAAAGGTTAATGTGATCATTGTTGGTTGTACCCGCGTGACAACATCTGGGCCTTTTGCTACGGTGATGTCAGAACACCCGAAATTCCAAGTTTGTGCATGGTTCCGGACAATCCTTTGCCATATCTTCCACTGAGGAAGGCCGTATCACCATATCATTGCCGCGCATTTCGTTGGAACCTCGCAAAGGCTCGCATTTTCTCTGAGTTCTCCACCACCCGCCTTCAAGAATTTTGTGCTGTGTATAACTGGTTCCGTGTCTATTCCGTATACAGCCTGAGCCATACGCAGCGCCTTGATGCAGTCGTAAACGCTCAAGACCCAGCGTTTAAAAAACATATGTGCTGTGTATAAATCACCACATGCTGCGATACCTCCTGTAAGACCAATAGGCCAGCACCCGATGAATGGGATCTACGGTTGGTTGGAGTCGACTAAGCAAATGCCAATGCCCAAATTTTTCACCTCCACATATTTCCTTCTAATATTCACAAGAATGTCTCAAGTCAGCTACTACGAATGGAAACACCTGGAAACATCGTTTTAACGGGTGTCATGACAGGATTCGTAGCGGGTGTTGCGATGAAAATCCTCTAGTCAGCAATAACCTCTGTGTCTCTCACCTTGTCCTTCTAGAACTATTGGAGTGACATTGATCAAAAATCGATCTCTCACCCTGGAACGCGAGTCACAGAAAGGACTGGAGACCTCTCGCCCCCCTTCACTTTCTCCTATAAAAAGACCGTTCTTGCCCTCGAATGTTCGAGTTTTCCAATTCAAAATCTCAACAGCCACTCCAAAAATCGACGAGCATACGAAAGCAGATCAGCAAGTTTGTTTTACAGAATATTTCCGCACCACGTATCTCCATCCATCAAGTCGTCCCCTCGCGAGCGGCTGCAGAAACGTACGTAGCACGAATAAAGCGGAATCGCGACACGGTAAGGACGCAAATAAAATGAGTCCTCATATTCAGCGCAGAGGTGGGGCCCAATACAGGGGTGAGTATCGACGTACTTCCCGAATGAGACCGTGCCATTTTTGGAGGGATTTAGAGTCTAGCTGACGTGGGCGTGCATGACATGTTCCTGGAGACCATGGACAGAATGGTGGACATTTTGGGATTTACACTGAATACAGACCCAGGCCTCGATGAGATTCGAGAATCACAGGACGAAGAAATGGAGAGAGAGCGAGAGCTTTTTGCACAAGCGCAAGCGAACCTTCAGGAAGAGCAAAGAGCAGCAGCCAACGGCTATCCACCCCAGCTTCCCTTTGACCCACAAGAGCTTGAGGAGAAGCTATTGGATCAAACGAGTTATATTGGAGGACAGCTCAGGGGTTGTCAAAATGTGTTACAAGAAATCCGTTCACGCCTGGCTCCGCTGGAGAGCCTGAGAACACCGCCTTGCCGAGTCCCGCATAGAACTCAACAGAAGATGTACATCGCGGAGGAGAAGAGGAAGGAGTGGTTGGAGTATTTCGAGCAGATGCTTCAGCCCGACTTGGCACAGCGAATGACCATGCTCTGTCAGACATATCTGGACATAAAAGCTCGGAATCACGAAGCCAGGATCACATTCGGGAATATTTGGCCACCCAGCAGGCCCCTGGCAGGCCATCCCCACCAAAGCTGCGGCCGAGTCGATGATCCAAGCACAACCAACTTCACTTCCAGTCGAGTCTCCTTCGGTCAAAGTCAACGCAGAAATACCCGCGGCGGACGTAAGTCCGACAAGGGGAAGGCGCCTATGCCAGGTAGATGGGGTCAAAGTGAGTGGCGTGACATGGCGATGTATTGAAGCTGTTTGGGGTTTTGGAATTTTCAGTCTTTTGTCTCTTGTGACCATGATCTGGAGGATTTTTGGTTTGCGGGCCCGGTGCTCGCTTTTGCGAGTCGGCGCAGAAGATAGCTAGCTTTGATTTGCAGGCACTGATGAGTTGGATTGATTTTCAAAACCTTTTTTGGGCCCTACTGGCATCCTTTATCCTGAAAACGTGAAGATGATCCGTAAGCTGGGCAGGAGAGTCATCGTCTAATGTAATCCAAATGAGGCCCAAAGATCTTGGGTCCGCCATTGCCACTACCACCGCTCAGGCGTTGACTACAATCCAAGTATTTTTACTACGACCGAGTCATCATTTTGGACGATTGAATTCTTTCGGAGCTGAACAGAGTGTCACTTCTTTTTACTCGGCATTTGCTATCATTTGAGCACATTCTTTTGCTGCGGTGGTTTCGATGGAAAAGGCAGTGGATGAACAGATTGTAGAGTTCTATCTCTAGGAATTCTACCTGTCAATTACAGTCGTCTCTTTTGTGCGCTGACATCCAGCCGCGTCAGCAGATGTGCAGCCAAAACCGCGTACGGTGTGGTCACCTCGAAGCAACTCTCATATCGTGCGGACCGGGAATAGACCTGACGTTGGCGGCTGATCCTTGATGAGCGTGTTCGCGCACGGCTTCCCCTCAACAAAGTCCTCCAGGTTCCTCAAGGTAACCTCTGAGATCTCGGTCAGGGCCTCCTCGGTGAAGAAGGCCTGGTGCCCACAGACGATGACGTTGTGGAAGGTGGTCAGCCGCGACAGCACGTCATCGTCGATGATGGAGCCCGAGTGGTCCTTGTAGAAGATCTCTGATATAATGCGTTAGTCAAATCCTAAGGCTAGAAGATGAAGGCTTGTGCTCACTGCTCTCCCCCTCGTAGACATCCAGCGCCAGTCCGCCTAGCTGCTTGCTCTTCAATGCCTTGATGACTGCCTTCGTGTCGATGAGTGCGCCTCGGCTCGTGTTGACAAGCATGGCGCCCTTCTTCATCTTGGCGAGGGTGTCGGCGTTGATGATGTAGCGGGTGCTCGGCATCAGCGGACAGTGGAGGCTGACAATATCGGACGACGACAGCAAGGTCTCGAGGTCGGTGTACTCTCCGAGCTCCTTGAACGCATCATTCTCATAGGGATCGTGAGCCAGGAGGGTGCAGCCGAACCCCTTCAAGATACGAGCCAGAGCAACACCAATCTTGCCCGTGCCCACGAGACCAACAGTCTTGCCGTGCAGGGTCCTCCCCAGTAAGCCGTCGAGGTTATAGTTGCCCTCGCGGACGCGATTGTACGCGCGATGGGTGTTCCGGTTGAGAGTCTGGATCAGAGCCAGGGCGAACTCGGCGACGGCCTCGGGCGAGTAGCTGGGGACGTTGGCGACGAACATGCCCAGGCCCCCTGCCTTCTCCAGGTCGACGTTGTTGAAACCCGCGCAGCGCAGCAGGATGGCCTTCACGCCGGCCTCATGGAGGGCTTCCACCACTGGGGATGAGACATCGTCGTTGACGAAAACGCACACGGCCTTAGCGCCGGTGACGAGCGAGACGGTGTCCTTGGAGAGGGGAAAGTCGTGGAAGACCAGCTCAACGGAGGGTGAGGATCCATGGGATGCGTGCGCGGCGCTGAGGAACTTCTTGTCGTAGGGGTGAGTGTTGAAGACTGCGAGCTTGATCGGGGCAGTCATAATGTGTGTGTGTGTATTGAAGTAGCCAACTCTGGGTTGTGAGTTCAGGCAGTTGGCTTTAGAGTTTCAAGGTTGTGAATGACAGGAGGGGCAAGAGCCAGCTGTCTGCCTTGTCACTTGGTGTTTCCCTTTCAGAGCTGACGTCGGCGCGGGAGCTCCCGGTGCCAGGTCTTAGCTTGAGGTGGCCTGCGCCGCCGCCATTGTGTAACCGAATTTTGCTTCTATTGACGGCGTGGCGTAAGCAGTGATTAGCTGGAGGCGGCTTTGGCGTTGCAAGGGGTCGCCTTGGTGAGTGATATTCTCCAGTCTGAGTGGATATGCCTATGGCAGTTGCCAAGCGGCCAAGAGTCCAGGATAGCCCGCCAGCCTCCATTTTTCTGGGCTTATACGTGCTATTCACTTTCAGAGCCCCTCATAGATCAGGATCATGATTGGCTTTTTGGCTGTTATAATCATATTTGGCCAATTGATTTTGGTAAAAAGAACATTGTGTTGTGTGCTTGTAACTATTGGTGAGTGTGTGGTGGGGTCCCCTTTCCTTTGAACATTGTATGCATCTAAACTGTGGGGATGTCAATATATGCTTAAAAAGCCCATAATTTCTGACAGACGACTTCGATGTAAGCACTCAAATAGTGCACTGCGATATTGACTTCGAGCACAACGGCGTTGTCGCTTCCTATTCAGCCGTTTCAAGTTCGCAACGATGCACAGCTCCCTCGACTTCCAAAGTTGTCATGGTCATTAAATCGGGCTATGCCCTTCTGCATCAATGGTTGCAGTCATCGCTGAGTCTAATTACTTTTCTAAGCCCCGTCTATTCTATGAGCCTTCTATACCAACTCCGCCGTGCTTCGAAATTTCATTCCTCGTCTCCTTAACGCCATATATAACATGTCGTCTAAGCAGTCTCGTTGACCAGCACGTATCGGTAACGAGCCTTGCCATCCTCCAGGTCAACAACAGCCTGGTTGGCATCCTTCATGGGCCTCTCCTGGACCAGACCCCTAATGTTCTTCTCCGTAACAAATTCCAGCATGTCGCGCAGGTCCTGGGGCGATCCGATCAGGGAGCCCTCGAACTTGGTGCGGTTGAAGACGACAGACGCACCAGAGACCTGGAACGCGCCGTCATCGGGGAGGCCAAGCTGGCAGAAGCTGCCGCCCTTCTTGAGGAGCGACATGTACTCGGCCAGCGGGACCTTGGACGATGCCACCGTCGAGATGATCAGGTCCAGACTCTTGGCGTGCTTGGTCGTCCAGTCCGCGTCGTCCGCCGTCGCGATGTAGTCGTCCGCGCCGAGGCTGAGCACCTCGTCGCGCTTGTTTGCGCGCCGCGAGATACCGATCACCTTGGCGCCCATGGCCTTGGCGAACATGACGCCGTAGTGGCCCAGGCCACCGACACCCACGACACCAACGGTCATGCCCTCCTTGACGCCGTGGTTCTTGAGCGGCGCGAAAACGGTGACACCACCGCAGAGCATAGGCGCGGCTTGGCTCGACTCAAGACCGTCGGGGATCTTGACGGCAAAGTGCGCCGGCGAGCGGTGGTACGTGGCGTAGCCGCCCTGGCCGATGCCGCCGTTGAAGTGCGGGCCGCCGTACGTGTTCACGGATTTGTCACAGTAGTTCTCCTCACCATCCTCGCACTCGCTGCAGGGGCCGAAGCGGCCCAGGCAGCTGTCGCCCTGGGCGCCGACGCCCACGCGGTCGCCGACCTTGATGTGCTTGACGTCCTTGCCCACGCGCACCGCCTTGCCCACGATCTCGTGGCCCACCGTCAGCGGGTACGTCGTGATGCCCCAACCATTACGGAGAAAGTGCAAGTCCTGCAGTATTAGGAGTTAGCTTTACACAAATGTAACAAAGAGTAGGTCACAAGGTGGCCATAGCACGTCTTAGACCTGTGGCTTGTGAAGTCTTTGTTATATAGGCTGAGAATAGGGTATGTTTGTACTCGAAGGGGTAAAAGTTGTATCTAGAAGCTGCTTACACTGCCGCACATGCCGCAGTGCGTCACCTGGATGTCCACGTCCACCTCCTCCCACGCCTTGGGGTGGATCTCCTGCCACACCATCTTGCCCTCGATGGCCGCCGGGTCCTGCGCCGCCCAGCCCTCGAACTTGTAGTCTGTGGCCATTGTGTCTGTGTTTGTGTGTGTATGTGGGATAGGGAGAGAGAAGAAGAGAGATAGAGATAGAGAGACAGTTTTATGGTGAAGTGTGTATAATTGCAAGAAGCTACAAGGACTGTTCCACTGGAAACAACTGGTGTCTACGGATGGGTTTTATCGTCGACAAATTCGACTTATGGGTCAACACTCTCGGGCCGGTCCTGGGAAAATTCCCACCCACCGGTACAGTGCTCCAGAGCAATATGGACAGCGTCATGCGGATAGATACATGGCGTGAGCCTGGCAGTACGGAGCCTCAGGGGCAACTCCTAGCTCACTCACCAATTTTTCGTCTGTAGGTCCGGGATGCCCGGCGCATTCTCGTCTTTGTGAACTCATTCGGGAATAAACAAGATATGGCCCCCCACGCCCAAGGGCATGTTCCGCTGCCGTTCCGCTGTGGGAACTGCAGACGTAAAGACCCATTTTTGTGGGAAGAAGCCCAAGCTCAACGAGCGTAATCGAACATGGCAGAAGAAATCTTGACCGGAGTGCCGGACTGACTCGGTGGATTCAGTGTTTCGGTACCAGGACCTGGTGCCGCAGACTGCCGGCACCTGGGCAGGTCAGGGGCTTGGCTTTCGGCGATTTAGTGGCCAGAATCTTATCGCCGCAAAGACAAAAACGTGTGCTTGACCCGCTTGTGACGTCTGCTAAAATGTTGCCGGGCATGGTCCACAAAGCTGATACGCTTGACACATTGTCGCTCTTCGGCCTTCACCTACACGCGAGGAAAGCGCGCCGCGGATGCTCCCCATTGGGACAGAGAAAAGGGGTTGGCATCCTGTGAGTCTGCAAGGCGGCGAGGAAGAGGTATATCCGTTGGTCTACTGTTGGGAGGCATAAATCCGAGTCTCTCTTGCGAAACGAAGACTTTCGAGTCTGAAGCATTAGTTGATGTTACAGCAAAGCATGACATGGCATGATGTCTACACTAGAATTTGGATGCCAGATCAAGTATGTCCAAGCTGCGAGTGCGGTGCAGGGCCTTCTTTTAAGGTTAAATAGAGTTTCGCAGAGTGGGCTTCGCGGATCCTCCCGCTGCTGTGTGAGATGAGATCTCTTGAATGTGGTGTGAGATTCGCTATAGCGGACTGTGTATCGTTTCCACACTGGCGTCGGAATACGGGTGTAGAATCCACTCAAGTAGCCCAGTGGGAGACTACTTAGATTTCTGTCACAAATTTTGGACAAGGTCCAGTTGATATATTTGCGGTCTTTTGTCGTGTACACGCCTGACATAACTTCACAAACTTGGGAACCCCGTAACAAACCTATTCTCCTAAGCATCTGAGAACTACGCTGCTGTTCCAGCAAGAGATTTCGGTCTGTAATGAAAGGCACCTGGGACTGTGATCGAAATCGTATGTTGTCGAGACCCACTTTGCCAGAATCCAACAGGCTATGCTACGATTTGGATGCCTGGCGTTATTCACCATAAGCAACATCATGACGCTTGCTCCGTACATTGAAGGAGCTTCATACCTGGAACACTGGACTTGGTAAACCCGTCCCACATGCTAACTACTGCTTCCGTCGATTTAGCTCATTAGCTGTGAAAATGTATGTAGCGGTCTTCGTAAACCCTCGCCTCGTTTTCAAATCACCTACTCCCGCCTCGAAAGGACCAAGATGTATGTTCCGGGACGGAATGCCCCCGGGATCTGTGAACCTCAAGTCAGGCCTCTCACAAAAGGCGGCTCTTAACGTCCACAACAAAGCCAAAGCCGATGTGCGAGAATACAGCCGTGCTCTCACACCCAGGGCTCATCCAATTCGAACTGTTCAAGAAAAACGACAGAGAAACAAAACCTCACTTATGGACGAGCGTAAATCCCGCTCATGCTGATTGTCCTGCACGGCATGTAGCATACGAGAATTTTATCCCAACATTGGGAAACTAACAAACGCATAAACTCGACGGGAGCTTATCCGCAGCCCCGGGAACCACCAAGAAGCCAAGGAAGGCCTATCAGGCGATACGAGAGAACAAACAGCATGGATACGTAGCACCGGGCGGTTCCCTGAAACACAAGCACAAGACAGCTAACCTCTACTACCGGGATGAGCCGGCGGACAGCCATTCAGCTTCAGTGGGTTTTGCGACAAGGGCTGGCTGGCTGGCTGGATATTATCGCAGACCTCGTGTGCATCCAAATGCACACGAGTATTTTCGCGCGGACATGTAAGCTTCACATCACGTCAGGCCCAGGATCCAAGAAAGTCTCGTTTGTAGAAGCCTTCTCGGCAATTAGTCTCGACATTATTGAATTAGTCCGAGTCTATTCTACACCCGCCCCAGACTCGCAGTAGCATCAGCAGGGCATCCTCATCTGGCGTGCCCGCGTGCCCACTTCATGCCTCGTGTATGTTCTTCATGCAATTGGACGTCTATTCCACCGCTGCCCCTTCGTCTGCCTCTCTCAGCCAGTCTCCAGATTGACCACCAAATCCGCATTCTCTCGATCCATCCCCTGTCCTCTTGCCCTCCATCCTGAGATGCTCAAATTCTAGCAGGTCGTAGTCTGAACAAAACAAATCTCGCAAGAAACCATCGCGTTTCATCTTCCCAGATTCAAACAGCCGCATATGCTTTCTCGCCGAAAAAAAAAGACATAATAAAACAAGCAGTGCGAGTAACTCCTAGCCAATGCAATGCGTACGTGTGTATCGAATGCCTCCTCAACTCAGGGTGTAATGAAAACGAAAAACAAAAAACATGGCCGTAATGCTGTTGCCCTCACGTGTACGCCAACGCATGCCTTTCGTCATGATTGTTGAAGCCGTGCTTGATCCAAATGGTTGGGTCCCTGCCTCTGGCAACAAATGAGCCCACTCAGGGGAGCGGGATGATGAGATGAGTGGAGGAAAAGAAGTAAGGAAAAGACATCGAGTCAGGATTCATAAAATTGTAGGAGATGTGGGACAAAAGATCCTTAGAAAAGGAAGAAGCCCGTGATTAGAGAAACAAAGGGTACAAGACATGTCACAAGGGCACCGGTCGACATTGTCGCCAGCGCCGGTGATCCTGCAGAGGAGTCAGCGCCGCCACTAGAGGTACTACCATCTTCGCCGGAGGATTTGCTGCTGCCAGGCTTACTCGTAGCCGATGCGGAGGACGACGATTCGGAGGACGAACCCGCGGTGCTCCTGTGGGTGCCAGGGCTGCGGGACGCCTGGGCGGCGCAAGCAGTCTCGTCGGGCTCGAGGCCCTCGCCGAGGGGCGACTCAAGGTTGGCCACGACAGCCTGGGAGTCGCGCACGCTGAAGGACAGGGTGCCGTCATCGCCGACCGTCGCCGTCTCCTCTGTGTCGTCGACCTGCGTCTGCGTGCCCACGCTATCCTGCTCAAAGCTGACACCGTTCCAGGTGGTGTTGAACTTGGCGTCCGTCCCCTCGTTCGTCAGGCGCGCCAGGTGCACCGTCTTTCCGGCCAGTGACGTCGGCAGCGACACTGACACCGTAACATTGGCCTTGTCGGCCTCGGTCGTGTTGGACACCTTGCTGTTGAGCACGGCGATAGACTGCAGCGAGCCGCTCTGGTAGATAGAGTAGGCCCTGACGTACTCGCTGTAGCCAGAGGGCACGTTGGTGAGAGTGTCCTGGTAGATCTGGGCGGCGCAGGTGGGGCCGATGATCTCGTTGAAGGCGGCGTGTCCGTAGTAAATGGGGCGGACGTGGGGGCCACCGCCAGCGTTGGTGCCAGGCTGCCATGCGGTCGTGAAGCTGTTGGCGGTCATGTGGAATTGCACGCTAGTCATGTTGAGCGAGGCGGCCCAGAGGAGGAAGTTGAGCGTGTACAGCGCGCCGCCGAAGGTGTCGCTGACGTTGGCGACGCCCAAAGGTCCAACCATACCCATCTCGCGCAGAGCGTAGGGGAAACCTGTCTCATGGGCCTGCTCGATCTGGGTGACCCAGTCGGCAAACTGGGACTCGACGTAGTCGAAGCTCATAATGAGGTCCATCGTGAGGGCCTTGCCCTCGGTCACGTCGACGAAGTAGGAGTAGCAGTGCTGGTTCCAGCTGGTCAAGTACTCGACGCCGTTGAACTTAGCATCGACACCGGACTTGTCCATCTCCTCGATCTCGAAGGTGGTACCACTGGTGTGGGATGTGCCGCTGGCCTCGAAGAAGTTGGTGGGCAGGCCAGCAGGCTTGAGGACCTGCTCGTAGACGGCAGCAGCACGCTCGTGCCACTCCTCAGAGTACATCGAAGACACGTAGGAGCCGTTGCGGAAGCCGTTGGTGGCGTAAAGGTCTGGCTCATTGCCAATCTCGAACGAGACGATGTCCAGGTTGTCACACCTATCGATGATCTGGCTGGCCATGTCGACGATCTTGTCGATGTAGTCGTCCTCATTGTAGGCCAGGTTCAGGCCCCAGGTGAAGGGGGTGCCTGTAGGGAACCTGTTTGCAGCCTCGAAGAAGCGGGGGCCGATGAGCATGTTGTCCCATGCGATGTTGCCGTCTCCCTTCTGGTCTGGGTTCGTGATCTGGGCCCATTTGTTTTGGGACTCATCATAGATCATGTAGTCCTGGGTGTTGCCGCCGAGTCGAATGTGTGGTGGCTTGCCTGTGTAGTTGCCCAGGTTCTCAAGCAGGGTTATGGTCAGACGGTTTGGCTCATCCTGGCCAGTGTAGGCGAAGAGGTTTGAGGGCTCAATGCCGAAGCCGCCAAACGAAAGGTCAACAGTCTGGGAGATGCCTGAAGGTGCCGATTCAGAAACCTCGATGCTGACTGAGGACGACGACTGAGCCAGGGCGGAGGCGACGAGGCCAGTGGTGGCAACCGCGCCCGCGAGCACCCGCGATCTTGGCGAGGCCATACTGATGGTGTTTACTGCGACGTTGGCGTGGATGCGACCTTGTCGACAAACCTAACCTTGAGACGCGTTGCCTAATGCAGGAACCCGCACCGACGATGTGGGTTGGGGTTGTGGTTTTGAGTTCGAAGCTGGCGTTGAAGAAAGGCAGGCACGTCTGGGGCAGAGAGTTAGAAGGAGGGTGGGCGTAGAAGAGGTGGGATATGCCTCGACTTTTGAGGAGCCGTGATGACGGCAGTTGAGACCAACTAGACCGGCGCAATGATGAGCTTCGAGAAGACGCAAGCGGGCCCACTAAGATGGGAATTGACTGACGACCAGGTTGCAACGGTGACGGACGGGGCAGACGGGGTGACGGGCCAGACCAGACCAGATGGAGCAGGGGGGAGGAGGAAGGCACACAAGTGCAGTGCAGGGGTGGTGGGGTACAACGAGATTGATCAGAGAAAATGGAGCATCCAACAAGAGGGTCCCCAAAAAAGACGACTAGGAGAGGAGGGAGACAAAATTAAACAGTATTGGTCTATCTGGTCTGGGGGCGGAGAGGCTGGGTGGGAATGAGGATGGGGTCAGAAAAAAGGGCGGAAGGGGGAAGGAAGGCCAGAGCTTGTTGGTGTGGCTCGAGGCACTCAAGTAGTTTCGGTTGGCGGTCGGGTCAGGCTGTGAGCTTGGTTGGCAAGGCTGGTGACGATGATGTTGCTGCTGGGCCGGTGGGGGGAAATTGGCAGGATGGGGTCGACGATAGGATGGCTGGCTGGAAGGATCGACGGCAAGGAGTGGACTTTGCGATGTGGAAGGTGGATGAGGAGGATTTGAGTGTACACTACGCGCCCAGGCTGAACTTGCGGTCTTGGAGGCTTGGAGGCTTGGATGATTGTGTGTGAGTCTGGGTGTGCGTGTGCGTGGATGTGTGGGTGTGGTTTGCATGCACCAACGGTGATCCTTCAGCTGGCGTCAATCAAACCGTCAAATCCGTCAACTTGTCCAACATTTCGAACACAGCCAAGGCTAGGTGGGCTTGACTGACGTTGGCAGAGTAGAAAATGCCCACTTTATGGGGCTGGGGGTAGGTGGAATGGTGGACTGGTTGCCGTTTTCACGTCTTTTTGTCCTGGCGAACCTTGTATCTTTGTATCTTGTCGCTCAATAAGACGGGAATGAGGTCGTGAAAGATGGAGACCGGGGTGGCAACTGCCATCTGGGCACTCCTGACATTCCTGGCAGCCCAGTGCCGAGTACAAGACGATGGACAGGGAAGGGACGGACGGTACGGTACGAGAGCTGACTGCAGAGTCAGAAGAGTTGGCCCAGTGGCTCCAAGGCAGGCTGGCAGTGAGGCTGTACAATGCAGGATGGCCTGGATGTACACACACAGATGCACGAGCATGACACCGAAACCAGACGTGCGAACCAGTGAGCGGCGAGTGATCAGACATTCGGACTTGGCCAGGGGCTAGCAGAAACTGGGTGCAGAAACTGGGTGCAGTTCGATGCTACGCGTCACCCTATCCGGCCACGAGCTGTCCCAAGATCTGCTATGCAAGAGCTATGGTAATATGTTCCCCATTTTATTTCTGCAGTGTTGACGTCACATTGGAATGCGGGAAAAAAAGAGTGCACTAACAGATGGAAATTGAGATGAGATGAGACGGGACGAGACGGCAGCAACCACAGAGCAACACCACAAAAAAACACTGTCGCAATCACGGCCATGAAACGCTAAGTAATACCCAAGCCAGTCTGTCCCACAATCTCGGAACAAACAGTCCTAGTCGTCTATCTATCTCCTGTTCATCTATCCATCGTGTGCATCATCCTGACCGTGTGTACATACAGTCTCTTTCTTCGAAACAGCATCAACCCTACCTGCTACATGTGCCATGCCTGCCCACCGCCACGACGTCTCCCACCGCCTGCCTGAGCTCAGACCAGATGAGAAGTTGACATACCGCTCCCTGCCACACTGGAAGAGATCCACGCCATGGTACAGGGGAGCATCACGGCCCCGGAAGCCGGCTGCCCCAGCCTTCTTAGCGTCTAGCGTCCACAAGACAGGCGCACCGTGGTCACGGCAAAACTCAATCGCCCGCCAGAGCTTGACGGAAGCGTCGCTGTCCCAGCCTTTCCCGACCTGCTGGGGAAGCTCTCCGAGGCTATGGCGCCTACAAAATTGTCTCTGGCCCTGTCATCGATTGAGTTTCGGTTGTCTCGTTCCCTCGGGACGCTACAGATAGATCACCCAGTCGATGCCGGCATCCACCTTGGTGACAGGTATCACGAGCGAAACAGCTGTCGTACATCACGAGCCCGCCCTCGAGTCCATCTTCGTCACTGCTCGGAAAACCGTGCCGCGGTCTTTTCTCCATCATGCAGGAGGCGGCAGCTCCAGCCCTGACCGAGGCTTGTAAACATGCTGCACCTGAGCACTTGGCACTTGGGCACTGGGCAGCCAGCAGCCCGCGCCCCTTGGCCTGAAATGGCCTGACGTCGCCCCCAAAACAACGCACCAAAACAGGCCCAGCAGCTAAACTACTGTACAGGCTAGCACCCTAGCTTCGGCCCAGGTCAGAGAAAACGTGCCGATGTGCCGTTTGCGGGGGTGCCCGATTGGTGGTGTAGCTGTGTAGCTGCCGACCAAATTACCATTGCTGCAGGATGAGGAACCCAAATCTCCAGGACGCAAGAATCACAATCGCCGATTCGCAAGCACCGCAGAAATGATTGCTGACACCTGCAGCCCACCCTCCATGCAATGCAGCCACGCCATGCGCCAGAAAATAAAAATCCTGGAATAATCTCCGCCCCTACGTTTCCAACAGCTTGGCACCCTAGCCACGCACGCACGCACGCAGCACCCGCATATGAGGTCTACTGTATGCACCTTGACCGGGAATGGACCACCACAACGAGCTAAACACCCGACTACACCAACTACATCTACACGTGTAGGGCCGCCGGGACTTCAATAGACTACTTCCTGTCCTGACGATCGAGCACTTGGCCAGAGCGAGCTCTCCCTCCTCGCTTGACAACACCCTGTAGATCTTATCATCGCCCACGCCGGGTCGCCTTGTCAGGCAATGCCCACAGAATGACACATTGTTTCCGAGGATAGTCACGACGCAAAACGAGTGACAACAACCGCCAGCATCCCTACAAGTTTATTCGTAAACATGTAACTACGTATCGATCGTACAGCGTGTTCCACAGGCGCTGGTCGGCATGACAAACTCCACAAGCCGCGGGCGTCTCGAACGACTGGTTCGTCTCAGGGGGCGGAGAGCAGCAGCCAGTCTGCCTGTTCCTCACCCGTCTGTTGGCCTGGGACCTTCGGACTGGAGCTGGGCGATGCCGGGAAAGAACTGG
The DNA here is from genome assembly GCA_023522825.1 of Diaporthe ampelina. Classification (NCBI taxonomy): domain Eukaryota; kingdom Fungi; phylum Ascomycota; class Sordariomycetes; order Diaporthales; family Diaporthaceae; genus Diaporthe; species Diaporthe ampelina. The sequence continues at coordinate 209,248 of JAMFTM010000021.1, read as the reverse complement.
AGATTAATTAACGCAACCGCGCGACTCCCTGTTCACTGATCCCTACAGGTCCCTACCGGCAGGAAGTCCAGACAATTTGATCTTCATCAGGCGCTTGACGGCTATTTCGCATGGGCGCACGCAAGCGCTCGCTGTGCCATCGACCGGCGCCTACGTTCCCGTAAACAGCAAGGACCTGAGCTGTCTGCCTATACCATTCTCTTTTTTCGACCATCCAAGCTTCTTGCTTTACGTGCAACCTTTGTGCACGTACCCAGAAGAGAGCACAGAAGAGTTAAGACTTCCGGCATCATTGGCGGTCCCCCTGAACCCTCCCCGAGACCAGGGCCGGCCCCTCACTCTCCTTTCGCGGGCCGCTTCTCATTCCCTGTGAACAGGTCACAATGGGCTTGGCTTGCCGATCCCCGCCCACCTACGAGGCCCAGCCGAGCTCTCTCCCCCCGGTCGGACTACCGGTCTGTTTGCTTTTTGTTTCCATTTTCGGCCGCGGGCTTGTTCAGCGAGGCACAGCGCGTCCGGGCCACCGAGAAGCGCCTCATGGGACGACATGGTTGCTGCACGGCTGACTTCACACAGCTGGAGGCGCCGCAACTGCGTAGGAGGCGATCAATATCAGAATACACCACTCGTGATGCACCACGGTTGCTACCTCAAGTTTGCATCGGCTACATCTCCTTTCGCAAGCCCTGCCTGGATCGTCCTTCCCACAATTTCACGTCTCCAGTGGCATGGCCCGTGAGACAGCACCAGTGAGGAGGCTCATCGTAAACGCTGTGCCATGCGCACCCGATTGGTCCGTGATATTGTACCCGGGACCGTGAATCTTCCAACTGTAGCCCAGGAATAGTAGTCTGTTGGCCACGTGCCCGTCCCTTTTACTTTTCAGCTGTTCCCAGCGGTCTTGCTGAAGGAGCGTGCACAGAATTAGTAACGCCCCTGCAGTTGGTTGCACTGCATGGGCCGCCTGACGGCCGCCTGCCTGTGTCCTCATCAGCCTCACCACCAATGTGACGTCTTGTGAGAGGCACCATCCAGCATGCCAGGCTCCCTACGCTTGTATCCCAGCAGCATGCCAGGCAGTCTCCCATATCTTCGGGGCCGCCGCCGGGGATGGACAAATTCAATTTCTTCCCCAACGATGATGGTCAATATTGATTGATATTCGCCCGTCGTCTTCGTCCGAACGGATCTGAAGATCTTGCGGGGAGAGACCGTGCGGACGGCGGGGCACGATCATCGTCGTCGTCTTCGCGGGGTGTTGGTGTCGGCCGAGCCGATTTCCGGGAGTAAATGGCCGGCATGTGAAGGAGGTGATGAGCGCGAGCATCAGTCATGCCTTCGATGATCTCGGTGTGGTCGAGGGCCTTGAAAGGGGTCGGAACGATAGGCGAGGGCGACGTGAGGCTCGCTGCTCACCTGCCCTGACAGCCCGTCTTCGGCATTTCTGAACAAGCGCTCCAGTAGAGTTCACGATGGCCAAGGTCAACTATCCTGACCATCGGTCAGGACAGAGTAACCCTGGTGAGAAAGCTGGCATTTTCGGGGGGCCGAGTGAGTCGGACACATTCTGCATGACATTTGCTTCGAAGCCTCGGTCTCAAGGGGCGTAAACGTTCGACCAGGCAAGAGCAGATAGGATGGTACATATCATCTACACTTTATGGACGTGATAGCAGACAAAGCCACGCCCACGTCTTATTTGAAACTTCATCTGCATGTCGGCTCGCTATATTTATGTCCTTGGGTTCAACAACTATCCTACAAGAAGAACTCGACCGGGCCACAAAGCAGGAATATCAAATGCTTGAGACTAATAGCGTCAGCTTCATCGGCTTGAACATAGCTGGTCCACGTGACTTCGGAGCAACGTTGGACTTGAACAGCGATGAAGCTGGACGACTTCAAAGGCCGTCGCCACTCCCCCACAAGCCAGTAGAATTTTCTTCCTTCAAATCTACCCACAACAGATCAGCTTTCCAACATACATGATCATCCGCCTCCCAAATTTCAGCCGCAGCAATCACGTCCCCGGGCTTCCATTCCCGAGCGGGCATTCTCCCATCCCGGCGGCCGTGGCATCAGTGCTTCCATTCGCCGACGGCGGCGTCATGTTGAGCGGGAAGAAGCTGAACAGGTCCGTCGTGAGCACGTCGTAGTGGAAGTGCGTCAGCGGATCGAGGCCCTCCCCGCCGAACGCGTCCGCCTCTCCTGCCCCGCCGCCCATGCCTGTCCCCGTCCCCATCCCGAGCGGCGTGTTCCCCATCGACGTGTCGGTGCTGTTGCCGCCGCCCAGCGAGCCGGGGAGGTCGCTGAAGTAGATGAGCTGGTTTGCCGACGAGGGCGGGGCGTGCAGCGAGGGGAACTGGATCGTGCCGTATTGTTGCTGTTGTTGTTGTTGCTGCTGCTGCTGAAGTTGGCGTTGGTGTTGGTGGTGGCGGTGATGTTGGCCGTGGTCCTGGCCGCCGCCGTTCATGAAGGACGACACCGGGGACGCGAGGGACGAGGGGTTTGGCGCCGTCTGGAGCAGCGGGTCGGTGAAGGCGGGCAGGCCGCTCGTCGTGGCGGTGGTGGTGCCGGCGATCTTCTGCTTGGAGATGGTCTCCTCGACGACGCGCAGGATCTTCTTGAGGGAGTTGCGGGCGTTGGTGACGGGCTCGTCGTCGATCATGAGGTTGACGCTGGCGATGGCCATCTGGATGAACTCGATGTTGTAGGCGTACTTGCTCGGGTGGCGCAGGATGTCGAAGAAGAGCACCGCGCAGCTCGACTCGAGGAAGAAGCCGTGGTACCGCGACGTCCGCGTCACCTCGTCCTTCTGCAGCTGCGAGTAGCAGTACATGATGCAGTCCTGCGCCGTGTTGGTCGCCTGCCGGCACGCCTGCCGCAGCCACATGGCGCTCGCCGCGTCCTGGGAGGGGCTCGACGCCAGCGCGTAGTCCGCCACCAGGAACGGCCTGAAGGTCAGCAGGATCGTGTGGTAGTACAGGTTGTGCAGCAGCAGCTTGAGCGGGTGCTCGCCGCCTGAGGGCAGCCCGTTATTGTCCAGCCCGGCAGACCCGATGCCGTGCTTGTTCGCAAAGTCCCGCAGCTGGGCGTGGATGTCCTCTGCTGCGACGAACAGCTTCCGCAGCGAGTCGTAGCGGTGTGTGTTGTATATGGTCTTGGAGCACTGCTCGCCGATATAGGCGAGGCGGCTCAGGGTCACGATGAAGGGCTGGTTCTCGGGGAACGGCGACGAGATGTCTGACATCTTCATCATGCTCTCCCGCCCGACCATCATGCTGTACCAGCTCTCCATGAAGTAGAGACACCACAGCGTGGTCCGACACTTCTCGGCGTCCTCGGACCGTGTCAGAGAGTTGGCGGCCTCGCGGTGCAGACCTAGCGCAAAGGCCTTCCTGGACGCGGTGCCGAGCATGAGGTACGTCAGGTTCGGCCTGCCCATGCTGGTCTGGTACTCTGCCATGAGCAGCGAGAATTGGATCATCGGCAGGCTGACGGTGTCATCGAAGAGAATCGCCTCGTACTTGGCCCTGGCCATCAACTCCTCTGCGACGTCGGTGTGAGGCGTGGCGAGGGCCCCGAGTGCTAGTATTGCGACTATGAGGGCTTTAGTCTGAGACGGCTGGGTCTCATCACTGTTGTATAGATGGTGAAGCATCTTGTCGAGCTCCGTGTTGGTAAAGAATGGGAGTATGTACGCATGCCTGTTCGCCTGTCAGTTGGATGGTGCTCGATTCGAGGCACGTTGAAGACGAGAGACTTCATAACTAGATATCGCACTGGCTGGAAGGTAGATAGCTCATCCGAGAGAACGGCAGCGTGTCTTACAAAGCACGATTGTCTTTCGAGCACAACCAGTCACACATCGCTCTTCGGATGCTTCATCCTGCAAATACCCATAGGAGGTTGGTCCACACCAGCTGAGATTCATATCATGATGGTGGGCCAGGGCATGACCGGTCACAGGGTGAAATTCACAAGAGTACGATACGGGGTGAGCAAGGGCATCAGGAGCAGGCCACAGGAGCAGGCCCCTGGATCACCTCAGAAGGGGAAAGAAGAGGAGAAAGAAAAGTAGAGCATACCATGCCTTAAATCTCTCCAGGAACACTCTGGCCTGAGCCAAAGTGAGTTCGCTGAACAGACTACTCGCTGGTCGGTGAAACTTCAGGGCATCGAACCTCGGTGCTGTGCCAAAGAAGAAGCTGCGTTGGAGGAAGAGATCTAGACCGGCGCCGCCTTCCTGGACTTCACGGTCTTGTTGGCCATTGGGACCGGTCGACGACAGGATGCCCCGGTGTACTTGTTGTAGAAATGCAAATTGAGCTACATGATCCCTACATGTCAGTTGCTACCGCACCAAGTATCCCACGGAGTCACTTGAGACGGGAATAAGAAAAGAAAGAGGAAAATCATGGAGACTCTAGCGAATAGAAGAAAGCTTTACAAGAGAACAATACACGAGATCACATATGCAGCACGCCAGCACTCGACCCTGAGCCCGAATTGCTAGATTTGAGAGCTTCCAAAAAGAGAGGTCGAACTCACAAGCCGGCCCGTAGAAAAGCCGGGCAGTGCCCCCTTGGATCGGCTCAACATCGCTCCTCTGAGGCACGGCGGCGATGCTCTGATAGATGGCCGAGTCGGACTTTGGGCCCTCGCCGGCCTCAGGCACGTCCCTCCGGAAACCAGACGGCGAATCATGGCCCGCCGAGGCCGGGTGCGGCGTCGGCTGCTCGCTGCCGTTGGCACCAACAGCAACGACAACGGAGCGCCCGTCGGAGCCAGGCGTCGGAGGGGGAGGAGCCTTAGCCACGCTATTCGGCGAGGTGGCAGCCGCCGCCGCCGCAGCCGCCTCAGCAGCCGCAGCAGCAGCCCTCTGCGCGGCACTCTTCCGGATCCGCGTGCGCAGGCGGTAGACGCAGTCGCCGGGCTTCCGGTCACACCGGTTGCAGGGCGTCTGGCCGTTGCACCGGACCTTCCTCCGGCGGCATGGCTCGCACGCCTTTGGGTTCTTCTCCATGCCCCGGGCTGCTGGTGCTGCTGCTGCTGGGGGGGCGGCGGCCTGGTCGGCTGCGGGGCCTCGCTGGACCTCGGGCGCCGTTGAGGCGAGAGCCAGCCACACTGTGACGGCTCTCTGGAGGTATGTCTATGGCTCCGGTCCGCCTTGGTTTGGCCCTTTTCTGGGGACCAGCCGTTATCCCGCCGGCGTGGGAACTGGCGGAGCAAAACCCCAGGCGAAGGAGGTTGGGCGCGGGGATAGGAAACCTTGGGAGCCCACTAATTCCGAATGGCCAGGGCGGCCTGCGGTGGAGTGACGGTCCGAATCGAGAAGTTGTCGCGGGAGCCCTGCGAGCAGTTCTGCATTGGGATTCGGATCTATGTTTGCCTCTGTCGACCGACGGTTTTAGAGATACTCTTGGTAGTGAGAAAAGGTGTGGTGACGGAGAGGTTGTCGTCGTTTTCCGATCAAAGTGGGGCTCTTCGTAAATCCGATCGTCCCACGTCGTCCTTGTTGGCCGTCAGACGAAAGACTGGGCTTGGTTATCTCACAAGTCGGACCAAACCTTATTTCCGGGCACCAGGGAAAAGAGGCCTGTGCCGAGATAAGTCTCAACTTCCACTTGTCTTGGTAAATCCGCAGCTGATCTGCTCAAACTGAAATAAAACGTTATCTTTGCAAGCCTCGTGAATTAAGTTCATTTTGCTGAAGTAAAAGTTTTGGTTCGGTGGTAGAGTTGGAGTCTTGGCAAAAACACTCTAGAAGCTCGGGTTTTGTCACTGCTCACAGGCGCTCTAGCTCACCATCGATTATCAAGAGCTAGACACCACACTTCCGAAGTCACAGAATCCAGCTGGTCGCACTTGCCACGGGTAGTTCTCTTACATTTCAACCGGACAGGATACAATTTGAAATCGCTGTGGCACTCATAAGGTTCAGCCAGAGACCTGTTGCCTTCGCATCGGACAAAAAGCCACCATACCTGATCTTCGCCTCCCCAAAGCCATCTACATTCAATCATCCACAGCGCAATCTAGAAAAGTCCTAAGGAATGCATTCATTGTCGGCAACGTATAGGTGCATAGTATTCGCTACCAAGCAAGTCTTGTAACACAGACCTGACTACTGACATTGAAGACAGCCTAGACTGACAGGACGCCTTCAAGTACAATGTATTTCTTCAGCAGGGGTCAAGACATACCATCACCATCTGCCAAAGAATCCCAATACGAGATCAAGACTTCTCTAATTGGCAACCTTGGCTCCATGATCTCGACAGAAACTTTGAAAGCAGGTTCCACATCACATCCTCACCCTCTTGACTTCACAACATAACGTATCGGATGGGAATGGCCCGAGGATCGTCTCTTCCTTTCTAACCAGTTTCTTTTCTGTGAACAATGGCTTGTCAGAAATGAAGAACAAATATTGAGCGTCAGAAACATTCACCCCAGAGGAGCTCACACACCCATACGGGAAGTGAGCGGGCCTAATGCTCGCAGCTGCTCATCAGGCGCAGCAGGCCATTTCGGACCAGAAATCGACCCAAATATGCTGCTGTCACACAAGGTTCCAGTCAAGTTATTTCTTCTCGTAAAAAGATGGCCGTCCTCTTCTAAGGTCGAGAGGGGGCTTCCAATGTTGGTTTCAGCTCAAACAGCGGAGTTCTAGGCAAGCAAGCCATGAACTTCCAAGATAACGTTGATGATCGCGATGCTCAAAAATAGTCTAATGTGGCCTACGCAACACTGTGTACACGTCCATCAAGACGGAAAAAGAGCATTCATCCAACAGAATTCGCTAACTCTCAGGCGGATGCAAGAAAGAACCACCCGAACCAAGAAATCAGTATGCTCACATCGGATACAAATCCTCATGAGGACATGAGCTTGACCACTTCCGAAGTCTCCGACGCTACCGAGTCACCCTCCGGCGAAAATCCTCTCAAGGATTCAAATATGCAAAAGTCTCCGCTGGCGGTCGACCCCATCCGGCCTCTGAGATCTGCATTATGTCGAAGTAATTCGAACACCTGCATTCTGGTCTGAACCGCAATCAGGGACCAGACTAGGCAAGATATGCAGTGCAAGCCCGATTATGCCTAACCACGTGTGGCACCGGTCGGGGAACAGGGATCCTACCTCGCAGCCTCCTCTACTTGCTTTTTTTATGCTGTCTGTCTGTAGTGGACTCACTTCACTTCGTGACTGCAGATAGTTCCTGCACCTGCAGGAGGGACCTCATACCTTCGGCTTGGTATGCAGAAATTGGTGAGATAATGACGGTAAGCGTGCGAAGGTAAGACGACCAACGTCATCGGTGCAGTACAATAACCGATTCCTCAGGTCATCCTGCCGTCAAGCAAAATTACATGATTCTGTGGATAAGACGAGACTTCTACTAATACGGCTTGTGCGGATTTCGACAGGCCAAGGCCAAGGCTGTAGACAACTGATTACGCCGGAGTTCCTCAACAAAAAGGCGCGACTGGAATGTGTCCCAAGCAGCGTCCTTTAAAGAGAACGGTTGCACAGCTACCGGATTGGTCAAGAATAGGGACAGACACCCGCTAGCACGAACGAATGGCATGGAGTTCAAGCATCTCCGGCTCATGCTAACATGAAGTGGTACAAACTGTTCGCAGCCGCGACACCCACACCGATCTGAGATCAGTCATGAGTGCCACGTGAGTGCTTCCCCGGCGAGGCTGCTCCGGAACTCCTTGCACAGTGGCCACTGATAGTCCAAGAAGCAGCACACCGCCCACGCCGCCGGGCAACAGCCGGTGAGCAGATCGTCCACAGCTACCTAGCACTACCAGACCGCCAAGCCGCCCCCAGGCGACACACGCACAGCGCAAGGGCACACAGCTCTCCCCGGCTCCGCGCTCGCGGGTGACCCGGCCCGGACGAAGGACCAGTAGATAGAGATAGAGATGCCCTTGGCCAGCGACGCAGCTGACAGGTGAGATCTGTAGCCTCGGGCGCACAAAGGCAAGAAAAGGGTAACAAACATAGGGTAGGGTTATCGGAGTATGGGGGCGGGCGGGGGCCAACTTGCCACTCGCTCACTGGAGAGAAAAAGCATCATGTGCCGTTTGACCCGACGGGTAAGCAAACAAGCAGAAGAAGCGAAGGGCCGCGGCCGTGTAACATGAGGGAACAACGTGACTGTCTGTACCTGTACGTGCTGTGCTGTGCTGTGCTCTACAGTAGCAGCGGATGGTCTTTGGGCTGCAGGCAGGAAGCTACAGCATAGGGATAGACGTGCGTGCCATGCGCAGACAAAAGAACAAATAGGCTGTAGTTCCGGGCAGCCCGGGTTAATGGAGATTTGTACAGACTGTGCGACATCAAATGTGGCGAGACTTGGGCTCTGAAAGGCCGATGTCCAAGCTGGGGATTTCAGAGACACGACCAATTGTAGCATCACATGTCTCTGCTATTACGATACAATCAGACCAGACTGGAATAGGCACAGAAGCGGATAACAAGAAATCCAGCTGGGAACACCGGTTATAAGACAAACTTTCGCGTAAATGACGTCTCATGCAGGGACCAAACCCCCCTCGTCCGTCTATTTTCTTGTCCCTTGGGCATCATCATCAGGAGAGCGGGGAGGCATGCGGGCTGAAATGGGGGGACCAACAGAACAATGACATACCAAAAGCAAGAAGAAAAAAAATAAAGCACAATTTTCAGGGTCCTTGTGTCTCTATCGTGGCCCCTTTCCTGCCCACATGACGGACAGTACTAAAAAATGCCACAAGTCATGTAAGACTACGTCTGTATCACCCCAGGCCCGCCTCGTTGCCTCCCACGCCCTCAAACCCCACAGGACCCCTTGGGGGCACAGGTGTGGGCATTGCAGTAGTGTGGTCGGCGGGAGCATGTAAGAAGAGTAAGAGTGGCCGTTTGTTTTTCCCGGCTAATCCAGGAAGAGGAAAGGCAGGCACGGCAGACGAGGGTCGCTGACAGGCAGAGAAAGACGCTTGCGAGCAACCCTGATCCCGGTGCCAACAGGCAAAGATGACCCTCTTCCACTGGTAATGTACAGCCTGTTACTTCGCCCGCCCATTAATCCCGGGAAGGGGCGCAGTGGAAGCAAGTGACTGGACCCGAACCCGCAAAGACGTCTGTCTGTCTGTCTGTCTGTCTGTGTGTTTCTCCATTTCACCTCTTCCCTGCTGCTTGCTACTACTGTACCCTGTAACCTTGCCCCCAAATCCATCCCGCTTGGATGTTTATAGTGACAATGACGTCTTGATGGATCGGCCCGGAGCCTCAGAGTAACTCCTTTTTTGCAACAACACACAACACAACGCCACGCCTCACCTCTCCATCCCTGGGTCCCACCTGGCAGAATTCCTGGTCTTGCGCCCGCCGGTTCGGCCTTGTTGCGGTCCTGAAGGCAGATCGATTTCGTCACGGGTGGATATGGTAAGAATGACCGGTGTTCGCCCCCCGAGCGAGTCGCTCGCTCCAAGGCCCGTTGAGCCAAGGCCGCAGGTCCAAGGCACAACACAACAAGGGAGGCTGAGATGAATGAGACCACTGAGACGGGACCCCTTCCAAGAGTGGTGGCGTGGCGGCGTGGCCAACGTGAGGAATCTTTTTGTTCGTGTGTCTATGCGAGCGCGCCACGTGAGGGAGTCAGCCATCAATGCGTTCCGTCCCTCGCGGGATTAGTGCCTGTCTGGCAGCAGTTTCCAGACAGCTCTCACCACCCGCGCTAGGCTCATGGCTCGATATCCTTGCTTGCCACATACCATGCAATAAAAAGATCAGCTTGGGACATGGATGGCAATCAATCAATCAATCAATCATCCTAGGCGCGGAGAGGCGGCAGAAGAAGAAGCGGGCAGGATGTTTCGGGCGAAAAGAGACGAACGAGACCCTGTCGAGCTGCTCTGCTCTGCCCTACCGCTAAATCATGACAGTACGACAGTAAGTACAGTATGTAGAACATGTACATTCGAACATGACCCATCAGTCAGCCCAAACAGACAGGAGGAAAAGTCTTTGCCCCCGGCACCGACCCCAGATTCCTCCCACCGCTGCGACAGAGAGAAAGGGCCGGAACGCGGGGTGACGTCAGCGGCGTCCGGAGAGAAGAGAGGATCAGCAGCTGTCCTGCGCCGCAGGGGTTGACCACTTCCGGTCTCACCACACGGTACTGCGGTAGCAGCAGTGTGTCTCCTCATTTATCCGCCTGCTCACCTCACCTAAAAGGTGCCTCGCCCCTGCAGCGTGGCTTCCGTCTGGGCGGGAGCTGCAGGCGGCAAGGGGACGGGCGGGTATTATTGTGTGTAGCTACTACGCCTACAGTTTGGGACGGCATAGTGTATTGCAGTTTGAATTTCCTTTTGTGGACTCTGCTACGAGGGTCGTGTGTCCGGTGTGCGAGCTTCCCGTCAACATGCCCCTTACTAGTTTTGGTTGCCAGCAGGGGGTTGTCGAGGGAGCAAGCGACTAGATATATGCAAACCCTATCGTCAATTTAAAGACAAATATGATGCCTCCTCTTTTTGCGAGGACGCCGGTATCAAGACTCCCCTGTGAAGCTAATCTCCACTCAAAAAACACCGTGCTCCTGATGAGTCGTTATAAAAAAGAAAGAGAAACGATGTAAATGTACAATATGCCGTCACTCAGAGAATAAGACCCATAAGAGGGGGGAGACAGAAGTGTAAAAAAAGCAAACATATGCATGACAAAACGCCGACGCCTGTGTGTGGACATGACGCTACCCAGTCCCCAGTCTCTTGAATGCCCGTGAAAAGCCCCCCATGGCTGGCTGTATGTAGAAAGTGCAAATGTCCGTTGACGAGGTTGTTGATGTCCTGAGGTCAGTTGTTGCTCAGGAAGGGGATGTACAACAGCGGACGAAGATCCTTGGTATTGATGTGGTATGATAAGAGGAATTTTCATCGGTGCGCCGCCATCACCAAAGAAAACGGGTATGATGTGTGATGTGTGTCGACCCCCGGCTGATGAACCAAAACTAAAAAAGAAACGGGCGGTGCCATGCCCCCTCCTCCCCTCTGTCCTAAAAGCTCCCCATGTCGTAGGTATTGTCCGTGTGAAAGTCTCCGTCTGTCTGTCTGTCTGTCTTCTTTGTGAGTGTTGTGGATGATTCAAGAAGGAAAAGGTAGTATGAAGAGTTGTCGGTAGTAGTTGGTAGTCTCTGCGCTCCGCCGTCCGACAGCCCGAGAGGAAGGGCCAGCTCCTGCCCATCTTGCCTTCCATAACGCCATGCTGACCGGCCGGCGATCATGCCTCGACAGGACATCCAATCCCATGCGCGACTCGGCTGCGGCTGTCGAGATCTCCGGTGCCACGAGGGCGTCGTGTAACGTTATCGCCTATGGCATGTCGCCGGCCGGCCCTCAGCAAGAAGCTTTTCGTCTCTTTGCATGACGTAGACGGGCAAGATCGGCTGCATGCTGGCAAGGCCCACCAGTATGCCGCCCCACAGTCACGTTTGCCCCTATTAATTTTTCCTCCCCATGGACGGCTGCCATCGGCGTCTCGGTGCCACACTGTTGAAGCTGCTCCCCCCGCGCCAGCCTCAAGAGCTGATAGATGAACGCGTTCACTTTTTGGCCCTGCTCGACGACGTTGCTGTGATTTTGCTCGTGCTCATGAGGTCTCCAATGTATTTTTGCAGGAACTTGTTGTTGCTGTCCAGCTTGTCATGCTCCTCCTTGACAGCCTCGATGCGGTTGAATATCATGAGTAGTGATTCCTGGAGAGCTTTTGCGTGCCTAAAGGCGGTGGCTCGCGCGTCAGCAAACCATATCCCCAAGCCGTAGAAATGACGTGTAGAGGACCGGCCGGGATCCGGCCGGGTAGGATGGTAGCTGCTCACCTTCGGAGTTCATCCCGAGCCTCACGTCCCAGTGCCTCGAGGTCTTCGCTGGTCCTCCGCGGACTCATTGCGCGCACGTCGCCGGGCTCTATCATGACATCGGTTGGTTCAACTGCTTCCGCTGATTCTCGAGGGACAATGATAGTACCGCTGCTTTTCCGGCTGGGGAGGCGTGGTCGTACTGGGACGGGGGCGACGATCTGGGGGCTGTTTGACTGGTCGATGGACGAGGCCGAGGAAGAGTCTGAGCGAGCCATCTCAGGCATCTGATGGCTGTAGATTTGTTCTTGCGGTGAGTGGCCTTCCTCCATGGCGGACGGTAGGAAGACAGGGTCGGGCTGGTGTGCGTTGGCTGCCTCGGCGTTGATGGTGATGTTGTCGTCGATGTCGTCGAGATCCAGACTGTCGACGTTGGTGGTGGTGAGGGGAGTGGTGTTGTTGTTGTTGTCGGGTGCCCGTGGCTGCGGCAGAGACTCGAGGGTCGGGGGAGAGGGATGGGGGTTAGTTTGTGTCGTGTCGTGAGTCGTGGCCTCGGGTGTCTGGCAAAGACTGGGTGGTGGAGTGGAGACCATTGGTCGGGCTAGTAATCGTGTTGAGCGGCGAATTGGACCATGTGCCTCTCTGCAGCCTTGTCTCGGGTGGCCAAGGTATAGTGTTATGCGGAAATTCTCAAAACGACCGTCACTGTTGCAAGATCTTGGATAGATGTTTTGCCACCGTTGGCCGAGAAAGAGGGATCCGTGGCTGTGACAAGGGGAGAGGAAAAAAGGTACCGCGAGGAGACAGGTGGGCGGCCGGCGGAGGTTGGGCTTGGAGGGCTGAAGCGAGAAGAAAAGAATCGGGAAAAGTTGGTCAGGGCCACGACGGCAGGACGGCAGGCGAAGGGAAGGAATCTTCGCTGGAAGAAAAAGAGGAGTCGGCGGGTGGGGTGGGAGGGAGAGTAGAAGTGGGCGTATGGATCGTGGACGGGACAGGATGCACGGCGGCCCTGCGCTTTGCTGCACTGCACTTGCGCCGTAACGGGCGATACAGTATTCTTGGGGGGGAGGGCTGGGAGGGGGTGGACTTTGTAAGTCGCAAACAGCAAGTGATCCCGAAAAGAGGAGGCTCAAATTGTTCAGGGCAGCCGGGGCAGTAGGGCAACCAGACCAGTGTAAGCCAGAGCAGAGTAGAGCAGGATGTCTGGCAACCTAAAATCAACGACGTTTTGCTGCTGGGTAGGTGTGTGCGTGCTTGCAAGCGAGCAGAAGAACAGACAGGGTGAGGTGAGTGGTGAATGGCGAGTGGTGAGTTGCTTGAACCCAGCAAGTTTGGGGGGGGAGGTGGAGGATGCAGAGACAAGAGAGACAAGAGAGACGAGGTACCTGATGTACCCAAGCAGGGCCAGATACCACAGTACTGTGCCCGGATGCTGGGCCCTAGGTCGGACCCTGGGCCTCTCTGACGCTGCACGGTGAGCCCACACACTGTCCCCATGGAGGCTGAAGCAGCTCTGCCACGCACCGGGCAGGGCTGCCTCACCGTTGAGGGGCACAGTGCGGTCCAAGTCAGGTCACCTCAAGACACGACCCTTTTTTTCCTGTTCCCCCGAAGCTTGATTGGATCAGACATCAGACTCCCAAGGCCTGCAGAGGGTATCCAATGTATCGCGGTACGCGGATACTCGAGGCAGTACGGTACCCTGCCCCCCTTGTCACCACCCCCCAAGAGGAGAGACGGCCGTCCAATGCCAGTGGCCAGTGCCGTTTCCCACGGGAAAAAGACGTCACATCATGACGGGGGGCGCAGGGAGGCACGCAGCTCCCTATTTGCACTACCTACCGTGCGCGACGCTGCGAGAAGGATTGCCAGCCGATCGCTTCTCCTTGCTGTGCTCGGCTGGTCACCGCCAGAAGCGGTGGGTTCGCTCAGAAGCAGGCTGGCAGGCTGGACAAGATTTCGTGCGATTTCTTAAACGGGCCCTACAGCTGATCGTCGGCGTCTGCTGAGCACCAACTGGGCACCTCGGCACCTAAACACGCATCGCAGCTGGCCCTCGAGGCACCAATTGGCAGGGAATCCCCAGCCCGGGTCCGTCGAGAGGGGCATCAAGAGTCAAGACAGAGCATAGATGGACATGCGAGGCACAGACTTTGCGATGCTGTTGTGCCTCGCTCATGGCGAGATCGCTGATGCGAATCGAAAATCCTGTGGCCTGCCTGACTGCCTCTTTTCTTTTCTCTGGGATCGCCGGCGGGGAAAGGTCGACAAGCGAGCAGAACAGCATCGATTCTGCTGTTTTGGAGTGGCCGGCAGACCCAGTGCCGTTGTCGATCACCTGTGCAAGAGGAGAGAACATGAGGAGGGCAGCGCCTATTTCGAGAGCACACTTCCCTCCTGGCACACTGGCAGACCGGGAGGCCCTTGAGCGGTTGGCGAGCAGAGTGCCCCGTTGCTTCTGCTGTGGATTGCTCCCGATTTTTTTTCTGGGGAGTAATCACGATGACACGCAAGATTTACGCCGTGGGCAAAACAGGCAGGCTAAGGAGGGCGAGCGCTCCCTCATGCCCCATGCACAGGCTGGGCCACTGTGTATTGGGCTGTCGGCGGTCTCGGACGATATTGATGGACCGACCGTCAACGGCCGGGAGTCAGTCTGTTGTGGCAACAAGGTTGACCATGAGCTTGCCGTAGTACCGCGGCGGCTGTTTTCTGTGTGCTGTTTTTGGAGGTGATGCCGGCGGTGGTGGTGATGACGATAAATGCGGGAGGCACCCTCAAGGTCAGGGTGTTTCAGGTTCGCAGACGCCTGCCCTGCATGGATACAGATGGACACAGATAGATACAGTACAGCACCCGGCAGAACCCAGCTTGCTGGCTCGTCCCCTCCTTCTTGCCTGGCGCTGCCTTGACCCTGGCAACCTGGGCCCCTGACCCTTGCCCAGCCAAACCTGCCAGCCTGCCTGGCTCAACCCACGATGTGACAGGGAAGGCGTGTCATTTCTCTCAGGTGACCTTTCCTGTTTCTGCAGGGCAGCAGTCTCAGAAAGGGAAGGTAGGAAAGTCAGGGAAGGCACAGAGGGCGGACCCTGATTCTTGTACCGTGTACGTACCGCAGGACAGTACTCGAGCTTGTACATGACAGTGATTTTTTTTCTTGCCTGTTTCTGCCCCTCTGCACTTTGCCTCCGCGACAGAGGGGGGAAGTAACCAAATACGGTTAGTTCCAATCTTGTGAGAGGTGGGTTCCTCACCCGTTCGGTCGAGCTCTGCCAGTCAGTCAGTCTCCTGCTTGCCATTTGCCTCGAACCTCAATTTCTCTCGACTCCGTAGACGATCTCAATTTGGGCGGCCTACCAGCTACTGCCCGTCTTTTGTGTGCTGTGTGCTGTGTAATTGGCAGCCAGCCTCTGACGGGCATCCATCCCCTCCTCACCCATGGAAAATAGCACAGACACATTGGCAGACACACAGACGCATCGAGCTCGCTCTGCCGCCGTTCACCGTCGGGTCTTTTGGCCCTGCTGCACATCGTCATTTGCCTGCGGATTTCACGACACGACACGGCTCGACTCGACACGAGAAGATACGTTGTCGTGGAATGAAGCCTGATGCCAGCCCATGACGCGCCAGCCCATCGTACGTATGTATACGAACGACACCAAAGACAACCTGGGAGCTCGAAGAAGACGGGGATTTACATTATGGGCCCGACCCAAAAGTACTTACAACTGTACCCTACTACCTGGCCTACCCTGACTACTGCAGCTGTGCAGGCGCTGCGTACCACAGTACTCCATACACGCACACAGTAGCCCTGCATGGGGCCCTGGGGGCACATGTCCCATGTCTCCAAGCTGCAGAAGTGAGCGGTCGACTCCCGCAGTCAGACACGCACCACGCACACGCACACGCAGGCACAGCAGGATCCGAGCCTGGTTGACTGATCGGTTTTATGGTGCACCACCGAAAGGCCTGGTTTGACTGGTTGAGCGATCGTCGCGCCAGTGACGCCCTCACCGTCCCCTCGCGCATGCAATACTGCAGCACATACACCACAAAACCTGACAGCATGGCATTATCAGCCCGTGATATTCAACGGGTCTGTTCTTGTCTCGCCTCCCCCCATTGGCACCATGCTCCATGATCTCCTCCCACTCGGGTCCCTGACGAGCCTGACAAGCCTGGCCAAACCACCTGGTTGGCTGCCAATCCTCGCGTCCCCTGGTTGATAGTCCCGACGCAATTGCACATCCTCACTCGGAAAGAATCACATCAGATTACCGAGTCCGTCCCTACCCGTGGCTGTCTCCAGCAATCCCAATCAGCCTGCGCCCGACTCACCAAATCGCAGCCCAGCAATGCCGGCGATCATCAGCCCTCGGTGCATAGTCCGGCCCTTCGGCTCCTCTCCCAGTCCCCTCACCACCTGCGTCACGCACTCGCTTCGCCTCGCCTCGCCTCCGTCTCGCGTCCGCCTTGGCCCTGACACCGCGACTGGTGACTGGCACGTTCAGGCTTGCAAGAGCACCACTCTGTCCTGGGCAGCCCTGCCTGCTTACGCGATGCTGGGATGCCCTTTGACAAGCTTCCGCAGCAAAAGCCTAATTGGCATCTACAACTCCGACCCAGGCAAATTCAATGGGTCCTGAGGACCTGCAAGACGGGGGCACCGCCCGGAGACCCTCACAGACACAGACATTTGTCGCCCGCCCCTCCGTCCTTCTTGGCGAGTCAAGAGGTCAGAAGGTCGTGCAATTAGAGTTTGCCTGCCCAACCGCCTCCAACCCAATCTGGGAGCATGGATGACATCACCTCAGTCATGCAGCCCGCGACCGCACACGGATGGGGTAGCCACGTGACTGTCGTGATAGCAAGGTGTGCTACGGCCCCTTGGGTTTGTTTCACCCCGGCACCGGGTCCGTGACGGTCGTGTTGGGATCGCGGACAGGTATCGCAAGGCGACCAGAGCAGGCCCGGACGGTCGAACGGGGAACCTTTCTCGAGGCAGGCCCCAGAGGCTAAGAGGGTGCCGTGTACTGGTACTGGACAGCAATTGTTGGCCTCGGGGCCTGTTTGAGAGGCCGATAAAAGTCTCCACAGTTGGTCGTTCCTAGTCATGATCGGCGTCGTTTGCTTATCCCCGGTGTCAGATGGGGTTTCCCTCTTCACGGAGTCGTGTCGGCCAAACAAAACCTTGCTGTCCACCTCTCTGTCGCGCTTGGCCTCTCTCACTGAAATCCCACTGGCTGATGAAACCCAGAAAAGCAAAATTGGACAACTGCCTGCGCACAGGTGCCGTAAATGGCTCAGGTCACACACCACAAACCACAGGACTTTTGCCAGTGGGCCGTCAAGCATCTTGACAACCCCCACCCCCAGACCCTGCAGGGCCGTGGGTGCTATGCTACACAAATACAAAGCCAGGAGCTGTGTCTCCGGTGTTTCTAGCAAATTGTTCTGAGCGCCAACGTGATCCGGTATTCGGTTTACGGCCGATGCTCGCCGGAAATCAAATCTCCTGGAGTCAGCGGAGAAAAGAAAAGACAGGATGACTAGGTTGGCTCGGTTCAGGTCATTTTGGGAACGAGTGTCGGCGAGCTTTGTCCAGCAGCTCTCAGGCTGACGAATTGCTATGCACTACGCATCGGCGGCATCGAGTCGTACTTGTGAGTAACTAGAGGAGCAAACCGGCCGTCTATGGGGTCTGTGGACTCTTGCGATACATGGTGACCGATTCTTCCCAACTCGCTCATCTTCTGTCAACACTTCGGGCCCTAGACAACGCGGCCTGTCACGGCTCTGCAGCTATGGGGTCAACCAAGACTCAAAAAGCTCTTGCTAACGCGGCATGCCCGCGATTAAAGAAGCCAGTCACCACGAGTCCATCTCAGGATCGTCAGCCTGAAGCCCGCATCGTATATCTAACACTGTGCCAGGCTCCATCAGCCGACCAATCTCCGTGGCTGTCAGGGCTCCTGGACTTGCGGTATGGATCACCCGTTGGCCATTGCTGGCGCCCGCGGTACTGTGCCACCCTCCCTCCTCTCACTGCCCTTCACCTAACAACTCTTGCTCACGCTCCATTTCTCTTTCACATCTGCTGCCCATGCAAACATGGTGCATGAGGGCCTAATTCATGCTACCGGACAGCCTCCGAATGACGACGATCGGGCGGTACACGGGTGGGCTGTGGCCGGCCCGCAGGACAGAAAGCGCGTCCTGGTCAGTGACTGACCTGTGAGCCCCTCGCTTCTTGGCCACGTTGCCTGGTTGCTGACCTGTATGGGGCGCCCGGAGGCTTGGTGAAGCGCCTGTAACGGTCATGCCGCCGTCACCGAGCATGGGGCGCCCATCTCGTCGCGTGCTTTAGTGGAGCCCGATCCCCCCTTTTAGGGCGCGTCTCTATGAGGCAGTGTTTGACGAAAGATATGACAGACACGACAGAGACCGACGCATCTCTGTTGCCTGGCACTGCGAACAGTACCACAAGGCTATTTAGGCTCCAGAGGCGTATTGAATTTGGAGACCATTGACTAATTCGGTAGGTAGCAAAGCCGAATCTGACGGCATCCCTCGTGAACCCGGCGTGGGTGAAGGCGCTCTGGACCAGTTCAACTAGGTACACCACTTTCTTGCGGCTTCTGCCCTTGCAGTCTTGCAGTCCCAAATTTGTGCCCAATGTGGGAACCAGCTGCAGCCAGTGCATCGGCGGGAAACCCGGAAAAGATGCGGACCCCCTTCTATCCCCTCCTACCGACATAATAACACAAACTAGTGAGCCTGTGCTCTCTATGCACACCTAGAGCTGCACCGCACCGCACCGCACTGTCCGCCCGAGATATGACCGATGTCAAGCGCCCCGGAAACCGGAACCTTCACCTTGTTCACGTCAGACCCGAAATGGATCGCGGGTAGACCCGTCAACACGGGTCTTACATAAGTATACCCCAACTGCCTACTGGCAAGACCGCTGGCGTTATTGGCGTCGTGGTCGTGCTGCGAGCGTGTTGCTCTTTGTGCTGTCCTCAATAAACGATGCCCTACCTTCGTGCCGAGACCACGAGGGGGCTTTGGCGCAGAGGTTTCTGGTTTGGCAGGTCGGATGACTCGCGACAATAGACCAGACCACATCGTGTCACCAGCACACATCCTCAGATGGCGACTGAGGCCAGCTCTGCATTGTGACCAATTGCCTCCCGTTGACGAACCAATTTGGCCACCGTCGTTAACATTAGCACAACGCCGAATAGGAGACTCGAATTTCCGAGTGAGCTCTTGATTTGAGCATATGACGCGTGGGTCGCGCTATTTGCTGGCGGCGTTGGCAACGCCAGCTCTCGACAGCGCGCACATTTGGCACGCATGAATCTCCAGCGTACTCGAGACGCTATCCACATATTGCCATTCTGGATTGACGATGTTCTGACGACCTCACCAGACTCGGGTCGTTTTCCTCCTACCGCACCCACGAAACTGTCTCATTAAAGTCGAAGTCGAATTTGCGAGTCAGCTCAACGCCGAGCCGTGTCAGTCGAAACGCCCTTGTACAAAGCTCATCCTTGATCTGAGGGGCCGATCAGATCCCCTCCCAGACAAATGGAACCGCGCGGTTCTGTCACGTTTGCTTGGGTCACCTTGAAATGGCTTATCGGACCGCCCATGGGACTGCCGGTCCTCGTTGCCCGGCTTGCCGATCTCCGGGATAATTGCGCGGAAAATGCCGCCGTGAACCTGTTCGTGGAGGAGATGCAGCAGACCCCCGCTACGGGTCTCCCTCCGCACAAGCGTCTACGGAGATTGAGATCTCGGGGCACGGGATCACGTGTGGCGGGAAGGCGGAGGTATTTCCTCTTTCTAGAGAGCTTTGCCTCCTTGGATGTCGATGCATTGGTTACTATCAATCACGCGTTCCGTGGCGCCAGTGTCGACTTTCCTAGCAAGTGCGGGACGACCTGTGGGTGCTTCGTGGGCTCGTGTCTCCCGAGGCAAGGTGCAAGAGTCGGAGATGTTGGGATCAAGTGGTCCGTCTGTACTCTCACCTGGGGCAAGTTGCCCGCCCCTCTCGTTCCTTGAGAACGAATTCCTCGTGCTCAAAGCAAGTAGTTGGCGGAACGGCCAAGCTGAGAAGAACAAGCTTCCGGAGCGCTCGTGCGCGACGTGGTGGTCGACTCTGCCGAGGAACAGAGATCCTTTCTGAGGTGGGCCCGGTTGCCTTGGTTCTCTTCTGGGATTCGGTTCACAAGGTGCTTGATGACTCCTAGCTTCCTTCCATTCGGGAGGGGTCATCAAGCTGAGGTCGATCAGAGCGCTTTGAAGAAGGCAGATTTCACTCGATCGACAATTTGCTATTTCGGGGAGCTCAGGTGTTATTGGGGAAGAGACAGACTGAGAACAAATTACTGTCTACATCAGCGGCTGTGACCCCCGCAGCCGGTCCTGGGCCGTCACGCCGCCGAGAACCAAGGTCTGGGCGGCTGGGGACTCGACAATTATGATGCGAGGCCCTGGCAATGTGATGGGTTTGGGACAGTCTGTTCTATTTGAGATGTCTGCCTACAGTTTTGTGACAGTGCAGAGTCATGCCATCCCTCTGTGAGCAGCAAGTTTGCAGTCTTTTTAGAAATAGGCATCTGATCTGACAAGGGGACCCGAGTGGCAGGGAAGGGTGGTCGTGCGGGCGTGTGAGATCTACGCTGGGTCACTCTAGTACCTTGAGAACAAAGTCTAGGATTATGAAGACTGATCCTTGTGATGACAATTATAAACAAGCAGAGTGTCATGGGTTGGCCTGTTATTCAACTTGCATAAGTGCCCAGAAATCGAAAGCATGGCACAACTAAACGTTGCTTCAATCCAGTAATCAGTCGCAAACCTTTGAATCTAAAGGCACATTTTGACGGCACAAGTAGCCACCCCAGTTGTCCCCTTTGTCTTGCATGCCACTGCTGTACCCCTTTCCTTGGTCTCTGACAAGGTAATGAGGCTCAACATGACCCTGGTAGCATACTTCTCAGTTCTGTTCTCGTCATCGGCTCGTTCTTCTTTATAGACATGTCATAGAGATTGCCCTTGGATTATGACAGATTTATGATGGCACAATCATACTGTTCCTTCCACAGGATGTTCTTCAGTATGCAACAGAAAACCAGCTTCGACACAAATCGACATTCGTGGAGTCTGCAGCTGTGGCATTTTATATAGCACAAGCAGCCTTTCGGCAATAGAATGGGGCAATAGACTTTGGCTTTGGAGTCGCAAAATGATACATCTTCCGAGCGAATTCAACACAAAGTACACCACAATAAGTTCTCTACTTATCAGATGCTATAGTTGCGTGGCCACCTGCTCTTCCTGGGTTATTCGAGGCAGTAGCCGGCTCAATGGAGCCGGAAGTCAAGCTTCTGTGACGACTCTCCTGGGGACTACTTGTAGAGAATCACGTCAAGGTTAGAAAGGCCTTGGAACGCATGTGTGGAGTATGGGCGCTCCCTATGTGAATTGTCTCCATATTCCCGGTTCCGCGTGAGCCCTCCCTACAGATCATAGAGCAAACATCCAAAATCCCAGGGTGGGACGGTTCTGGAAGAAAAATATCATGGGGGAAACGCAACACACATCCCTGGCGAAACCATCCCGGCATGTGCGGTCGAGTTTCTCTACTGATCCTAATAGACCATGAAAAAGGCGGCATTCTTGACTTGGCGCAATGTTTTGGATTTTAAACCGTTCCTGTTTGTCTAAGGGGGCCCACTCCAGGAAGAAGTGTGATCGGTGATGTTCGTCACACGCGGTGCGATGAGACAATCAACACGTGTGGCCGATGGCTCATGTTTCTGCTCGCCAACACATTGCTCTGCTCATCCCCGACCTTCCGCAATACTGCCCGACTCACCTCCACATACGTGTATGAATCTGCGATATGGTAATGCTGTGGCTGGTTGGCGAAGACGCTCAAGGATAGGTGAAATAGCAATGCCGCTATTAGCGGATCAACCATCCTTGTTGTCTGCATTCGGCCGAGTTCTCTCGGCCGTCGAGATGCCGCTAGGCGATATCTGGTCTAACAGACTCGGAGCAAGCGCCTGGGACCAAGGATTTGTTTTGGGGGCTTTGGAATGGGAGTGGGGGATCTTGGCCGCATTTTCTCCACCGGATCAGATCAATGTCTGCGTGATAAAGATGAAAGCCAGAGATACGGGTGATCAAATGTCAATAAGACCCGTCAACATGTGCATGAAGGAGGGGCTATCCAAAAGTCCCTTCGACCAAAGGAGTCATGATTATGTGCTTATATTGAGGTGTGGGGTTAGATTTTCTCGGCGATGCACCACTGATTGGTCCGGCGTCCCTGGAGCTTCTCAAAGGGACTTTTGCATAGCGCCGAATGTCTCCTCTTCTTTTCGTCCCACGCGAAGCCCAGTGGCAGACTTCTTCCTGGCTGCATATTGACAAGCCGAAACACCTTCCCAGGATGGGTATCAACAACCGGCCCCCGTTTAGATTTGGATTTCGATCCCGGAGCTACGTAAGGTGGGTTCTGGTTAGCAGGTGAGCGTCTGAAGCAGCAACCAGCCGCCCGGGACGGGAAAAAAGGCCAGCACTTCCACTGCAACGTCAGGTCAAGCCGGCATCAATTAGCTTCATCACAATATTGGCGTCTGCGTTTCTTGGGGCAGCCACTAGGCGCAAACGAATTACTATTCTCTTTTAAGGCGTTATCATCCCAGGCCGTGCAACTCCGGTTCCCAGTCCCACACCAAACCGCCCATCCTTCCACTCGTCACGCTGCCCATGGTGTGGTAGCACAACTGACGTCTACCAGCCTTGCGTAATCCACCACGTATATACTCACTAATCTCCCTACTCTCATTCTACTGCATGAGTATGCGACACATGTGACCACGCTCTTTTCTACAAACTTTCGCAACACATTACATGCATGGCGAATTACTGAACTGATCCCGAAAATCCCCAGGCCGTGGCGATTTCAGAGCAGCAACGCGCCAGGAATAAAACATATGCGGACCATAGTGGAGACCCAAAACTAATCCAGCATACAAGATGTCATACACGCAAACCCAAATGGGCATGAGCGCCCTCATTGGTGTGACACTCGTCGCCTTCACCACGCTTCGCTTCATCATCGCCGGCCTGACAAACCCCCGCCGCCACATCCCAGGTCCATGGTGGGCCAGGTTCACCTCGGTGCCCATGAACTACCACCGGTGGCGCGGGGACAAGTTCAAGTGGGCGCTTCCGCTACACCAGCGTTACGGCCCCGTGGTCCTCGTCGCGCCAAACGAGATCTCGGTCGGCACCCTCGAGGGCCTGCAGACGGTCCACAAGATGGGCACGGGCTTCACCAAGGGCGCCTTCCACGTCAACTTCCGGATCGGCCCCGAGCCCTCGCTGTTTGACATGACAGATAACAAGCTCCACGCCGAGCGGAGGCGGCTGTTCAGCCGGGCGTTCACGGCGCAGTCGCTCCGGCAGAACTGGCAGCCCGAGGTGCGGAGGCTGGTCGAGAAGGCAGTGGGCAAGATCAAGGCGGACGCCACTGCTGAGGGCACGGCCGACGTGGCCAAGTGGTGGAAGTTCATGGCGAGCGATGTCGTGTCGCGGATTGGCTTCGGCCAGGCGTTCAACATGCTGGACGGCCTCGATAAGGCTGACATGCGATTCTGGATGGCGCTGCGGACACTGGGCCAGACTATCCTGCTGCGGCAGTACGTGTCGGTCGAGACAATCGACATGCTGGCGAGGGTGCTCCCGATAGCCTGGCTGAAGCGCGTAGCGGCTGCCAAGCAGGCTATCTACGACCAGGGGTCCATCGCCGTTGAGAACATGAGGAGGAAGAAGGACAGTGATAAGAGGAATATCTTCTACAAGATCGTCGAGGAGGCCGACCACAAGGAGGCTTCGGGTTTGACGGATAACGCTGTGCGCTCCGAGGCCGCGACCTTCATGATCGGCGGTGCCGAGACGACCAGCGCCGCGCTGACGTATCTCACTTGGACGATAGTAAGGCGGCCCGAGTTACAGGAGAGGATCGAGGATGAGGTCGCCGGCCTGAAGGCAGACTTCACCGATGAAGATGTCGAGGCCTTGCCGCTGCTGAGTGCCGTCATCACCGAGGCCCTGAGGATGTATAACCCAACCCCGGGAGCCAACGCTAGGGTGTGTCCTCCGGGCGGAGCCACAGTAGAAGGTGTTTATATCCCGGGTGGTTCCACCGTGTGCACAGTAGCCTATGCCGTCCATCGCATGCCAGAGATCTTTCCCAATGGTGACGAGTGAGAATTTGTCCCCTCAGTCTCTTTTCTCTGCTTCTCTGCCGCCCTGCTAACAGCTGTTTTCTGTCAGGTTCGACGAGACCCGCTTCGAGAACCCATCTCCCGAGGTCAAGGCCGGATTCTCGACCTTCATGATAGGCTCGCGCTCGTGCATTGGTAAGCACCTAGCCATGATGGAGCTGCGGCTGGCTGCCGCGTTGCTGTTCAGAGAGTGCAGGGGCCTGCGGTTGGCACCGAGCTGTACGGACGAATCGATGGAGCAGCTTCAGTGGGTGTTCACGGGACCGAAGGGAGGGAAGTGCGAGATGGTCTTGTGATCTCAGATGCTTGACAGGTGATGACTTAATTTTTGTATGCCTTTGTGTATATACCTTAATCGAGAAAGAAAAAGCCGTGCTGTGTCTTGGTCGCAGCTCACGCCCACTTCTTAACGACCAGCTCCGCGAACGACAGCTCTATCTCCCATGCAGGAATGAAGTTGTTGAACTTCCACCTCGTCTCATCCGGAACGTCGTCAAATGGCTTGGTCGAGTCTAGGAGGCACCTCAGCTCGGCGTACAAGTCAAGCAGCCTGCGGCTCGAACCCGGGTCGTCGTGGACTAGGCGGATCGTCTGATCAGAGGACCACCCCTTCAGCTCCTCCAGGGCCATGGGCGGCTCGATCTCTTTATATGCCCACTCCTTCGCCACGGCGTCATACTCCTGCTCCTTCCCCGGCTTCCTCTTGTTTCCTTTCCCCAAGAGCTCCGACGGCCTGCGGACGGGGCGCTCCCACTGCTTGCCGAAGACGATGGTGATTTTCCGCAGGTGCAGCAGACACCTGGGCAGTTTTTTAAACCACAGGCGCACCTTGGTCGGGTTCTCTATAAAGATGCTCGAGTCGAGCGCCAGGTGGGTGAGCCTTGTCAGGACCGTATTGCACCTGAGGTAGTCACGGGCCTCAGGTCCCGGGTTGCGCTGCTGGAGGATAAGCTGGTGTCTCCGGAACCAGTGGAACTGCGACTTGACGATGTAGACAGCGTCGTGGCGCATATACGGCCGCAAAAGGAGGTTGTCGAACTTGTCCCCTTGCGAGTTCTCGGCATACGTCCAAAGGTACTTCTTGACCTTGTCCACGACGACCCGGGACTCCTGGCAGACGTTGTAAATGCTGGGCTGCGGCGATACAATGTGTGGGTCGTTGGGCTCGTCGGCAGCGTGGTGCCAGAAGAGGATCGCCGGCTCATCCCAAGCTGGGAGCGTGAGCTCCCAGATGTCGAGACGGAGCTCGGCCGGGAGCGACTGAAATGATGGCATTGCGAACAGACACCCCAGGGTGAAAGGGTGTTAGTACATAAGTGGGTTGCTACACGTGGATGGTTATCTGAGCTAATTATGAGGCCATGAGATTTCTTCGTAAAATGGTTCCTGTTGAGAAAATGTTTGCGTCCGCTATGTTCACTTCATGAGATCAAACTTAAGGTCATCGCTTTGTTCGATTTGCTGTGCAACCTGAAAATCGCCGGATTGGGGTTGACCCTTACGCTTGTCCGTTTTGGCGTCTCTCTTGCGGACCGACAAGAACAGGGCTCACGGGAACGCAAGCACCGGGAAATAGATTGTAATTGAATCCAAGGACTCAAAGTAAGGAAAAAGATCGATAGTATTTTGAAGCATGGATTCATTGTGTAAATACGAGGAAGGCGAGCAAGGCACATTGTCTGAGGCTAGACACGCTCTACTGGGAAACAACACGATCACCGGTAGTCGTGCTCCATATAAAACCGCACTCATCAGCCTGACTTGGAGACATCGAATTCAAAATAAAGTTGATTGGAATTGTATTCGCATAGTTGCGCAAGTCACTTCGGCGTCGAGTCCTTCTGGGTGCATGGGGACGAGCTACCCTGTGATGCCGCAGAGTCCATTTGGGAGGCTAGCCTCAAACTTGAATGGCTCTACTTCCCCATGCCGACATTATGTGTGCAGCTTCAAATCAATATTTTTTTAAAACATCTTTCTAGAGCAAGTAAATCTACAAAATGCAATTCATAGCACTTGGTTGCGCACAATGCTTCTGTCCTTCACTGACGACCTCGGGAAACTCTGCACATGTGCTACGTCCATTTGTGGTGAGCAAAGGCAGTTGGGATGAACTATCGCCGGGAACTATCCTCTGAAGCCCGGCAAAGTAGCTTCAAGAAGACGAGGTTCACAGGACACGCCCGAGCGAAGCGCGCGGCAGCAAGGTCCAGTGAATAGATTTTACAGTATCTGGCTGGCCTCAGTCGGCTTTCGACCCTTGGTAGGTACATGCCGCCTACACCAATGACATCTAGTACCACCAGTCCGGCTATAGATACGGGTACCGCCGATCGGCAAACGCTTGCTGAAACAGGTAGTTGTCACAGTGTCGTCTGATGTCGAGAGTCAGAACAAGCACGGAGGCCAGCTGACCCGGCCAAACCGTCGAAGCTTATATCCGTGTGGACAGCCGCTTGCATCCATTCAGCCTGAGATGCCGAACCAGAAAAAAGAGGAAACTAAATTCACTGAATTTATTGAGCTTTTTGAACATGCATTTCATGCATTTCAGAATTTGCAGTGACAATTTAATAGTACCGAACGAGCCTCTATGCCCAGCTCCAGCCCTCGGTCTAATTAAAATTGTCGAAAAATTTCCAGTGCTCACGTAGGAAATTTACTAGCACGGACATATCTGTAGAAACCACATTTTTGGTTGCCTTGCTTGCATTAGAGTCTAGCATAAATATTGTAACTATCATAAGGAAAATGATACGGCCGTCGAATCGTAAATTGGTACACTGTCCTCAGACATCATCCCGGCCCCGACGTGGCAGCGCCATCTCGGTTAGCACACACATATATGTCTAAGCGCCCCGATTACTGGACCATGACGAAGTCGACACAAGACTCATAAGTCTGCTGAGCATTCGTGCCGAACCAGAACCACTGCAGCACGCACTCTCCGGCAACAGCGCATTGGTTGGCGGCCAGGTTCGTGGGCATGGTGACGCTGAAGTTGGTGTTGTTGGCCGGCAGCACGGCGAGGTTCTCGTCTGCGTATGATGCGAACGAGATGAGAGGCTGGCCGATGACCGTGTTGGTGGCGGTGTCGACAATGCTGGTGTTCATCGGCCCCTCGTGCGGGATGGGGATGATCGCCTCCATGGGGACGACCTCGCCCGGCGCGAACTGCTGCACCTGGTTCGCGTTGTCCTCGAATTGTGCGCCCCTGCAGAGACCCAAATCGCCTAGTTGCGTTCAAATTAGCCTCTGTAATTACTTCAGATATTTTCATTCTGCTTTTTTGACTTACATTGTGTCGATGCTGCCGTTACATCTTCGAGGGGGATGGTCGGGTCGGCGTTGATGGTGTCGACGGCGTCTTGGCCACACACCGCAGCCATGGCGGCACCTGCCTGCCTCGCGGGAGGGGAGGTGATGTTGCCGTGGGCGGAGACCGCCGCGGCGAAGAGAGAAGCGCTGACGATAGATGCCTTCATCTTGATTGTTGTGAAATTCGTAATGAGTGAAGATAGTTACTAAAAGAGCGGCAGGCTGATTACAGAGAAAGCGAGTGCCCAGCACTGAATGATATATAGTATGATGCACGTATTATTCAGGAACCTGAGAACTGACAAGCCGAGACTGTCAAGCTTCTGCCCAAGAGGACGGCTCTGAACATCCTTTAAAGGATGGTCGATCCAATGCCAAGATGGACCACGGAATAGGTTTCGGATGGCATGCGAACCTCGGGACCCAGGACCGACATCTCCTGGGTGTCAGAAGGGATAGGGCATCCAATCGATGAGCCTCTCTCCCGCGCACAACAGCCCATCATTCATCCACCCCAACTCTAACTCGGCGGAGCCGGAGAAAGTGGCACTGCAGCCTAACTGGGAGCGTCCCAGGACCTGATGCAGGTCCGGGTTTGAGGCTCTGCTGTCTCCCGTCTGAAACCACCCTCATTGGGGGAGCGGAATCTAGGTTGGCGGTTGGGGTTGCATACTGCCAAGCTGCCAGGGGGTGGGGGTTGAAACCTCAGACGACTCGCATATCCAGAAGCAGTCAACAGCGTAAGATCGGCACCCCGGCCAAATCTGCGCCAACCCAAACGTCTGCCTGTTAGTTCTGAAAAGAGCGAGAGCAGCTAAAAGCTTGTGTGGGTGCTTGGTTTTGCTTCATTTTATGATCCGCGCTTGGCAGGCCTCCTTGTTGTTTTTGCTACGATGATCTTGGCCCACCAAGCACAGACGGTGTTCACGGTGATCTGCTGTGCGACGATCATAGTAGCGATCTTTGGGTGGATTTGATTCAACTCGCATCACAATAGAAATTTGCCTCTGGCTCGGAGTAAACTTGTTGCCGGAGGGAACGGATGACGATAATCTTAAGCACGCTATGGCAAACATTCAAACATGACTTGAATTGGAGGAGACAACAAGAAATGGGAGGATGAACTTAAAGAGTGCCATCTAGCTGTACGAATTAGGCGTATTACTCGTACCTCCCCAGTTTCTGTTTCGAATGTCGGCTTGGGAAGTGTCAGCGTCTGTATTAGGCTAATGACGATAATCGCATATCGTACTAGTCCGCCATCAACTAAGTATAGCACACTGTAAACCCCTTTCTGATGATACCTTGACAGGCACGCCTTCCTTTGTTTTAAGGCTAAGGGGTCACATTCCTAATACGTATACATCCGAAGGTTCAGGGCTTAGACTCTAAGAAGGTTTGCTGGCTTCTTGCAAACCTCGGCTTATACAATAGGACTCGTTCACCCTACGACAAATAGCAGACACCATCCATAACCCAAAAACTGATTGTTGAAAGAAGAGACAGGCGGCTGACAGTACAGTATTTAGCGTCTCTGCTACAATTTCCCACATAAAATCCACCGGCTTCAACCATTTTCCCCCAGCATGTGGAGGTATAATGAGTGAAACAAGATGCTAGTCGAACTAAACACGTGGATTCGCCCACGTGCGACATCGGATAGAAACAACTACATGTCTAGGTAGTTTCAGTCCGATTGCAGAAGACAGCAGGAGGCCTTGTGTTCATCATTTACTTGATTGGTCTTTTGGCCAAGCTCCGTCCATGAGAGACCCTACAAAAGTGATTTGTATGCAAAACTGGATTGTCGTCTTGGACATTTGGAGCCGGACACAGAACTTGAAATCCAAGGCTCACCCATGGGCTATGACTCGCACACATATTGGGCCCGGTGCACCTGGACATCGAAAAGCTGCTTGTATCATCTGAACTCTGCATGCAAATGCCTCCAACAGTAATTTATCATTGAGGAACGATATTATTCTGTATTGACAATGACCCCTAAGCGGTGACATGGCTCACAAAACATCCACGCAGGGAAGCGATCGACAGCTGCATCACGAGAACATATTAGTGACAACCCGTCAATTCTCTTATCATAATCGGCAGTAGAACGCCATGCCAATGTCCGAGTCAGGGCAAGCAACTTTGATAGCCGCGCGAGGAGCAGACTTATCGAGGGAGAACGATCACCCACCGCCTTCGACAAGCAACATCCAGTCCGTTTGACTTTACATCTTCGCCTAGGACGCTTCACACTCACCCATCAGATACTTGAGAAGACAGCCACACAAGACCCAAAAATGTCACCACCACTAATCCTCTACGCAATCCCGCCCCGCGAGGGCCACATGCGCCCCGCCCTCCAGATAAGCGCGCATCTCATCTCCCGCGGGCTAGATGTGACCATGCTAGGCGACGACAAATGGTCCCCCGCCATAACAGCCATCGGCGCCCATCCCTCCCCCATCATCGGCCTCTGGGGGGCCATGGAGGACTACACCAAGTGGGGCGACATCATAGCCGCCAAGACTTCCGAGGAGCGCCTGCGCATCTCGCTGTCGGACGGCTTCGTGAGGCTGCTACCCAGCGGGCTGGAGTCGGTGCGGGCCGCGCTCACGAGTATCCGGACGCGGTTGGGAGGTGGAGATGTGTTGAGGGGGAGGACGGTGGTGATCCTGTCGGATACGTGTCTCTCGGGGACGCTGCCGCTGAAGTTGGGCGCGGACCTGCCACAGGGGTATGAGGGCGTGACCGTCAGGACCGTAGGGATCGGGCTGGTCCCGCGGTTTTGGGCAGCGCCTGAGAGGCCGCCATGGGGCAGTGGGATGTCATACGATGTGTCAGAGGAAGGGATCGCGCGGGCCCTGGAGGCGCACGCGAGGAAATGGGACGAGGTCGCCGAGGAGAGGGCGAGGTGGGTGCTCGGGGCGATGAACTGCAGTAAGTCGGTGGATGAGCTGTACGGGGAGTACGACAAAGGCTCGATGGGTTTCAGACGTCCATTCTGGGATGCCTCAACGGTCTGTCACGACGTGGTATTTCAGATGGGCCTGCCGAGCTTCGAGTTCCCTGTGCCAAATGAGCCTGCGCACCTGAAATTTGCGGGTTCTTTGCCGCCTAAACCAATCCCTTCGGATTTGCAGTACCCGGACTGGTACCCTGAAGTCTTGGAGAACAGCTCAAGCTCAGCTGGTAAGCCGGGACGGAAAAAGATCGTATTTGTGGCACAGGGTACAGAAGTGTTGGACCACAGAGATCTGCTGGTACCGTGTTTAAAGGGGCTTGCAGGTCGAGAGGACGTGCTTGTTGTTGCAGTGCTTTGTCAGAAGGGCGCAACTCTCGACAAGCATCTGAGTCTCTTTGAGGGCGGTGTATTGCCTTCGAACGCCCGGGTCATCGACTACTTCCCATACGATGCAATCCTCCCCCACGCAGACGTCTTCGCCTCGAATTCTGGGTACGGAGGGTTAACTCACGCGGTTGCCCAGGCTGTGCCCGTAGTACAGGCAGGAGATGTTTTTGACAAGCCTGACATCGGCCGAAGAGTAGAATACTCTGGCCTTGGAGTCTTTCTTGCAAACTCACCACCGACGGCTGAAGCCGTAGCGGCTGCTGTGAATGAAGTCCTGGCCGAGGACAAGTACAAGAAAAGAGCGTTGAGCTTGCAAGCCGAATCTCGGGAGTACGATCCTCTTCAAATCATCGAAGATGGAATCAAAGCCTTATCTTGAGGTAGAGTAGTCGAGGTGAACGGGTAACAGAAAGAGATGGACACAAAAAAAGCATTTGGACGAGGCCGGACTTGAACCAACATCTCCCGCAGCATTAGTAAGAATCGGGCTTTGCTACCATTACACCACTCGCCCCAGTTTGGTCGTGACAAGAATCAAATATGAGTCTGCTTCTGCCACTAATATAATACAAAAAAGCATTTGGACGAGGTCGGACTTGAACCGACATCTCCGGCAGTAATGAGAATCCGGCTTTGCTACCATTACACCACTCGCCCCATTTTCATCATAATAGAAATCGAATATGAGTCTGCTTCAGCCACTAGTATGCTTCAATTGTTAGTTTGGCAGCTTATGAAGTACTATGATCACTAGTTCAGGGCGGGCCCGAGTCACATGGTGCTAGCCGCGCAGCTGGTTGGGAGGAGATATCGTAGAAGACGCCCAGGCTCAGTTGAGTTCACGATTTAAGGATGCGCTTGTTCTGTAAAGAGCTATTAACCATGGAAAGTTAGCTGGCAGTGGTCTCTGTCATATTCTGGGAGGCGCAAAACGACGCATCATAATCGGTCCAGGAATTCGGAAGCGAGTAGTAGCCACGGCAAAATGGCACACTATAAAGCAAAGCGGGAGACGACCCATGTCCCAACATTTTGGGATGGCCGCATGTTTGGGTAGAGCGAGCTGCGTTTGTGTGCAAGCACTCAGTTGCTGCGGCCTTGTTATTGTGTGTCGTCTCATGGCTGCGACATTTCGACCCACGTTGGCCATGGTTGGGCTCTGGGAACAAGATTTGTCTAACGGGTCGTTTTCCTCACTCGGGTGGCCAGCGAGTGAATGGACCGATATGGTGAATTGTCCTGTTCCCGATATTCGATGAATGCAAGCAGTCCGTTCAAGCCTTCTCCCATTGCAAGTCCCAGCCTGATACTCTGCGTCGATAACCGCTGAGCCTAGCTTGATGATTTTCTGAAAATCTATGTCTTCCATCACAGGGCGTCTAGCTCAAATGGTAGAGCGCGCGCTTAGCATCGATCCTCTCATCTGAGAGGATCGGATCATGCGCGAGGTACACGGTTCGATCCCGTGGTCGTCCATTTTGCTGATTCTGGGGCCGTCAAGCTTCCGTGCTTGACCCCCAGTAGCATTTTTTTGCCCACGTGAGTTCCGATACGGATACATTTCTCATCAGGAGTGATACCGCGGCTCCGTGGGTACGCGGAACTGAGTGCTGATGCAAACTCGGTGTGCCCCACTCGCAGGGCGTCATTCCGGATGGCAAACCCAGCACGACAACCATCCAATGTCCCGACTGGCTCGGTGCTCGGCCCGGACTCAATACCAGCTTTCCACAGAAGTGAAGCCGGAATGTTCAATGCATCCCGGAACTTGCGGTTCGCCTCCGAAATAGCACTGGGGCCGGAGAAGGGGCCTCCTTGGCGGAGGCTCACGGGCCTGGCCGCCGGGTTGAAACGCCTTGGTCGTCGATGAAACATCTCCGCTTACCTCCAAGTTGGCGGGCTCGACGAGTGTCGACGCTACCAGGAGGCTTGCAACGGTTCATATCCTGTCAACAAAATCCAGCATTGATTCGAACATTCCCTTTATTCAGCAGCGAATTTGATTTGAAGTTGAAGTCGAAGTCGACAGTTGAAATGCGCTTTCCCGTACTCCTTTTCTTTTTGGCGTTCGTTGATGGTTTGAAGGATGGCGTCCCGAGCGCGGATATCGGAGGACTCTGCGCATGGAGCCCGCTCCTGAGATTGGATGAGGAGGTATCTTGTCCCCCGACCACAGTTCCCGCAAATCCAGAGGGCATTACGGACAGGCTTGCCCGCCACGGAACCGAGGCTGCGGCAAGCTCGAATGAGACTGGCTGGGAGGGCCCGAAGCACTGCGTCAGAGAGTACTGCGTGTACTCCAACCGGAAATTCGCAGGCGGCATCACGGTGATCACAACCGCCGAGAATGCGAGGCGGATAGCAGACATCCCTGAGATCACCGCGGCCAGGAGTGGGCCGCCACCCTTCTTTGCCACCGAGGTGCTGGGCAAGGGTACCGGACTGGTCGCGAACCGGACGATCAGGCGTGGAGAGATGATCATGACCTGGCAGCCGAGCTTCGTGATACATCGCCGCCTGCCGGACGACCTGAGCCAGGAGGAGCAGTACCGAGTGCTGGATGCGGCGCTGCTCAAGCTGCCAGCCCAGCGTCGGCGAGCGTTCTTGAAACAGCTGGGGCAGTTCGGCGGGCACCGCGTCAGCGACATCCTGTTGACCAACTCATTCCAGATGGACGTTGGTTCGGAGGGCGGCGGAGAGGAGGGACACCACCTGTCAAACTTCCCCGACGTGAGCCTGTACAACCACGACTGCCGGCCAAACACGGCCTTCTACATCGACGACCAGCTCACGCACCACACCCACGCCGTGCGGGACATCGCGGCCGGGGAGGAGCTCACGCTGACGTACATGAACCCGTTCGAGACGTACGCGGCGCGGCAGGCGCACATCCAGCAGTCGTGGGGGTTCAAGTGCACGTGCCAGCACTGCACGATGGGCGAGGACAAGATCCGCGAGTCGGACGCGCGGCTGTACGAGATCGACGAGATGGAGGCGGAGCTGGGCAACTTTGCGAGCCCCAAGGCGTCGGTCAAGATGGTGCAGCGGCTGCTCGAGGTGTACGAGCAGGAGAGGCTGGACGTGAAGCTGCACGGGGCGTATGTGCTCGCGGCGCTCAACTACAATTTGTTTGGCAATGCGAAGAAGGCGCAGAAGTATGCCAAGTTGGCAGTCGAGACAGGCATCGTCGAGTTTGGGCCGGATGCTGACGACGTCGCGGCGATGAGGGAGCTGGCGAGGGACCCAAAGGGCCATTTTACCTGGATGAAACGAGTTTGAGATCTGAGCGAGGGTGTAAGTGAGCCAACCTAAACGATTGGAGGAAAAGGGATGGACTTGGTCTGTTGAAGCCTGGCCAAGATGGATGACGACGAACGGAAGGAGACATTCAACTGCCTGGACGCATCTAGGGAAGGCACACATGCAGCTGGTAACACCACCACACAACAAAAGTTTGAGAACATCCATTTCTTTGTAGCCTCGTCAATCTCGCTGCCATCAAAGTAGATGTCGAAGTTGCCAGGAACATGGTGGCTGGAAAATGTTCGCGGTAAGGGCACCCCAGTGGTGCTCGGCAAGGGGTCAGGAAAGACTTGCATTGCAGTTCAAACAAAACATCTATTGCTATCCGCCGGCTATGCTATCTAAAACATGATTGGAAATGCAACATCGCTGGTAGTTAGTTACCTTGGTATCCCGACAAGAAAGAAAACATTCATACAGTCGTCATGCTTGCCAAACCTGCGGCTCCTCAAGAGTCCGTCCTGGTGGAGTTGTTCCTTTTCTTTTCCCCTTTTCCGTCCTTCCCGCTCCCGTTTCACTCCGAATTTTAGTTTCTCCATCTTCTTCGCCATCGCTGTACGATCGATATCCGTCAACGGCATTTATCGCGTCCAGTCCATGCCCCTCCAGCCTCCCCTGCAGGCGCGGTCCCTGCTCCTTGCTCCAACCCCGGCTGGCCGCCATTCCGTCTCGGAGAACTCGCTCTCATAGTCGCTGTCAAGCACACGGCCAATGTCCTTGACGCGGAGCATCGTCCGTGCGATATTCCTCCGACGCTGCCTCCGCAGGGGCCGGCCCCGGGTCATCGAGTCTGACCTCCTTGCCGGCGCCGTCACCACCACCCTTGGTGTCACACACGCCTCGGAGCTGCAGTCGTCGGCTTGATACTGTTCCTCCACATCCTCCACATCCTCTGCCTCGTCGGCCCACCTCTCCGTGGTCTCCCACTCCTGGTCCTCCTCGTCGTCCTCATCTGCTGCGATGGCGTAGCTCTCATCGAGGTCCTCCCGGGACGACGGGATGTGGTGCAGCTTCCTCTGCTGCTGGACGTAGGCTTGCGAGTTGCTGCTCAGCATCGCCGGGAATGAGAGCAGCATCTGCAGGAAGACGGCGACGTTGACGATGATGAGGCTCAGGCCCAGGAAGGTGACGCACACGGCGATGAAGCTCGACATGGCGGGCACTGGGGTTGTGGAGAACAGATAATTGCTGGTTTGGGTCTTTTGTTTCAAAACGCTCAATCGCTGGGGCCAGGCCAAGTCAAGGGAGAAACAAGGATCCTGCCCTGTCTAGTATAACAGCAAGTACGGCGATATGTATGGATGTAGTAGCAATCAAGGAGGTTCAGGAACGTGGTACACAGACAGTTTGCACACGAGATTTATATCGCGAAGGCGATGAAGAAAACAGGAACAGGAGAGTCCAGACCGATCTCCTCGACTTTGAGGAGGTCCCGGCACAGATATACAGAAGCCACAATCCCGCACATTCCACCTAACCTGAGCATGTCTGACTCCCTCAGAGTCACTGACTGGAATGGGCGCCTTTCGTCAAAGGGCAGGCCGGGGTGGTACGGGAAAAGCCCCCCACTAGAAGGCGAAAAGAAGGAAACCCTTCACCGCAACAAACAAACCCGCGTGCCCTGGACTCGACGGCCCTCGTCGGGCCCTCCCGCACTCGATTCCATTGGGCCACACGTTCCGCGATGACATGGCGCCATGCCCGAATGGGGCCGGGGATCCTCAGGGGAGTGGGCTCCCTTAGCTCGCCTCTGCCTTGCATATCCTGCCCATCCTATCGACGCCGATGGCCCCCTCGTGGCTCCAATGCTGACAGCACGGGTGGGTTCGTCTCTGCTGCAGGTTTTTGCTGCTGCTGCCCTTCTTGCATCTGCTCCAGTTTCACCCTCTCTCGACGCCTGACCACGAGACCTTTGGCCCCTTGCTGGCCCCTGCGCAGACGTGGCTCTCCTCTTTTTGTGACCTCAGGGGGGGAACGTGCAGGGGCGAAGAGGAGGGGTAGAATGGGGAGGATGGGGCGGTGTAGTTGCTCTGCGAAGCGAGCGATCCGGCGCAATGGGAGGCTAGAAACTTCCGGGCCATTTCGTGACAGTGCATCGGGGGAGGGTTCTTTGCGCGGGGAGCCGGGAGACATGCAGCAGTTCGAAAACTAAACTGCTGCACGCGTTCCGTCCTAGTGTGGAAGTCTCTTTTCCTGCCTCGCAGTTCGGTGGGTTTCGAGTTTCTCGACCCGTTCGGGGTTGGTGGCATCGGACGTGGCTTGCGTTAGGCGCGTCAGCCCGCCCTCTGCTGTGGATCTTTGCCATTGCCATTGCTGCATAACCAGCGCGTGACATTTCACGGGTAAGCCACTCTCTTGCATTCCAGCTCCATCTTCTGATACTGTCATTCTTGAGAAAGCACTCACCTGGGCACTTTCACATGGTAAAAATCACGACTGAGGTCAATTTCGACTTGTCCATGCCGCGATCAGCGCCGCGGGCAGGGATTAAGTCCCCGACTGCGATGCAACTGCAAAATACCCGGGCCAAGCGCTGTGCTTCACTCAGAACGGAGCATGGGCAAACCTTGTGAATACCGATGTTTTACGTGCTTCTGAGTAGGAGGTGGTCTCATTCTTTTCGAAGCAGTCGAGCCCTTCCCCGGAAAGAATTTTTTTTCTCTTCTTCAGCCCTATATGAACCCAATTCCTTCTTGGGCAGTAACAGTGGACGACATGGACACCTGACCGAAGTGAGGTTCATGCACATGTGGGTCACGATGCCAGCAAGCAGAGCACTGATGAGGGTATCCCGTCTCGCTGGTGGAGTCAGCAGCTGTGCAGCCAACACGTCAAATGTCTTGCATATCTGCAGAACACGGAATTTGCCAATCCTGTGTAAGGTAGCGCTTGATAGATATTCGTTGTAAGCCCCACAGATTAGTTTTGTGTATGCAAACATGGCGTGGACCACCTACGTGACTAGGCAATAGGCTTAGGTAGACGCCATCAATGGGACTCTTTTTTTTTTTTCTGCACTCTCGTTCGAAAAAAGAGGTTATGGCCGTAGTGACTCACTTCTTGGAAGGCCACGGACGGACGTCATTTGTGCTGATAATTATTCGAGACCATTGTACCTGAATAGTTCAGCCGACGTAATTGACTCCCAGAGAGAGAACTGAGAAATAAACTTCACAATTTCATACATACATTTCTGGCTTGATTAGGAAGCCTGTCCCTGTGATCAGATCTTATTCTTGAAATTCAATGAACATGTTCCACATCCCTAAGTCTTCACGTGTAGTCGGTTGAATACCCAGAGCTTCCTTGAGTAGAGTATCAAAGCAGGTCCAGGCCTCTGGGTCTTCTTCCTTAGGGAATGACTGGAAAAATCCGATGACCTCTCCATAAGTAACTTTCGGGTCCCGCTCCAGAGCGGTAAGCGGCCACTTGAGATAGAGAGCCACATCGTTGAGGAGAGTGTGCCCAAATCTGGTCCGATGATCAGGGTGTAATGACAGCAACGGCTTTTGATCAGGCCGTTCATGCTCCGAAAGCCGGTATAGAAGATCATTTCTTTGGAAGTCTTCATCCTCAGACACATCTAAGATTCTTCGGAGATCAGCTCTGAATGCATCCCATTCGATGGGATGTTCCAAAGTCGGCGATTGTCTTGTGTTGGCCAGCACCCTGTAGTAAAGTTGACGAGGCGTGATTGTGTAATCTGGGTAAAGAGGTGACGAGTCATCAGATCGTGATCGCTCCAATGACAGAAGAGCATAAACTTTGTCCCTAACGTCGCTGCAATTGCTTGATTCGAATGTGCCGATTAAAGAGTCCAACGTTGTTTCTGACCTTGTGAAAGTAGATCCATGCTCCCGTCGTACCCTGGCCTCCACAAGGCGAAGCATTGCCCTCATCGAGAGGCTAGGCTCGATCGATGTCACGACGAACTTCAAACTTGCCCACTTCAACGTGGACCGGCCTCGCAGCAGGAGAATATCCCTGGCGAGGGTGAACTCTTGAATGACCCACATCCTGTCCCAATATGCATTGTCCGTGATGCCACTGATCTCGGCGTACTCTGTGATCTTTTCTCTGCTGCTGATCGACCAATACGACGGGTGTCTATTGTACCAAAGGTCGTAATAGGTGAGCAATATTTTGATTGCCCTGTCTGAGACCGCACTTCCAGGACCGAGCCAGACAAAGACCGAGCGAGCCTTAGAGTAAATGGCTCCCATCATATTGACTTGGTGGCCCCGCTCCGAATCGTCTATCTGATTGATACATATGGCATCGATCCAGTAGAGATTCCCCCGATAACTGCCTTCTTGTTTACCCGTATCTTGCCATAGCACTGACAAAGCTGAATACAGGTTCGGGCGCACGGGGAACACCTCTCCGTTCAGGTCGATTTCGCCAAACGTATGCGCATTCCCCCACGCGTATGACAGAGCGACGAATGACGGGCAGTTATCGAGGTCGTATGTGCCCAAACGGCAGCGTATACGAGCAGTATCCGCTGTGTCTGGATCAAGGAAGCTGAGCAAGCGGATTTGTCTGCTCGATCGATTTAGTGGAACGGCCTCAAGAACTGGAGGCATTTCGCCGTGTTTGATTTGAAATTGCCCAGAAGCTTGCCGTTGTTGTTATGGATTAAACACCGCGAAAGCAGCTACGGCGTTTCATAGAGACCGCCGTGACAAATTGAGCAGAGCTCGAGGAGAACCGGAAGGAATAGACCCCCAGTCGTGGGATTCCTTGGCTTACACTTACAACGGACAGGGATATAATGTCTTAGCTCGGCGCTAACAATATGCAGAGGGCCCTGGTTCACGTGTTGAGGAGACGTGTGAATGCCCTCATATGTGGCTATTAGTGCTGTGGTAAACATATTCAACTCACTCACTCACGTGCAACCACACAGTCTGTCAGGTTACACAGTTTGCTTCATGAGCATGTAGTGTTATATCCTGTGGCAATGATGACATCAAGATATCATTCGCTTGTGTAGACTATATCTATGTATATATGTCAACTGTCAAATTCTCTGCATGGGGAAACCTACTGTTTTAGTATAAAAGATACATTGCCTTGCCCTTCTAGGGAACTTACTGTTGTTCCGGCTTAGTAGAGGAACTCAAAGAATACCAATAGTCCATGTATATATGTCAATTTCCTCTGCTGAGCGGAAGCCACAATGAGTGCCCTTTAAGGACAAGACGCGGCGTGAGTGGTCTCGTTCTTAATGCCCATATGCCTAGAAGCGTACCGGTATGCGATTCATTCAAATAGTGATAGACTCTCAAGTACCCAACATTTAGAGAAACACCATGCCAAACACAATGTGACACCATCGTGAGAATTACTGCATCCGTCTAGCTAGATGCATTATATCATACGTCCTTAAAGGATGCTTGGTATAGTTCTAAGTTAGTAGATGACCTTGAAACCCACAAAGAGTCTGTAGTAGTTACTACCTATCTCATTTTCTCGAAATGGAAAGAGAAGGACTCACCATGACCCAACAAATCTGTTATTCTGCGGGCATTAGGCCAGGCTTGATGTGTACATGGGCACTACACTGCACGCAGGCCACCTGTGGCTGCCGAAGTCCAGGGCTGCTTGGATCGCCTCTTCATCAGAAGCTTTTCGTTGAGACGTTGTTTCTTCCTAAGTCTTCACCAACTGATGTAAATTGTATGAGTAGGACTGCCTAAAGTGCAGAACTATCAGAGGAGTTTAGATCTGATCCATAGGTGGACTAGATCTTTTGGGTGAACAGCACACATTTTTGGTATCAGGGTAAATAGAGCCTGAGAATATCACCCCTTGCAACCCATTGCAAGGAAATACGAGGAAGAGCATTAGCAATCCTTTCTTAAACCTTCTCCTTAATGGGATGCTGAGGTCCCAAGGACCGCCCCATCGGCTGCCTGGTGCTAATACAGCTCTTGAGATTTGAGGGACAAACGGTGTTAGTAGCGCATCTCGCGGATGTGATGGGATGAAAACATTTTTCACACAGAAAAACTTGTGAGTCAGTGACTCGTTATTCTTCTGAGTCGAGAGCTACCGCAACCGCCCTACAATACGATCGATTCTCCTGATAATCGCTCTAACGTCTCCCGCCGCGTCCGAGTACGTCTGGCCATCACTACACATCGGACTGAGGGCTGTCTCTTGTTTTTGTTTTGAAGCCGCGTATTGTATTGTCCTTTTATTGTAATTGGCATTGTTTTTTCTCTGAGCGCTGGGTCTTGAGCGCTCACCACTGTATGAAGGCACCACATACATTTTATATGTATGGGGGATTGGAAACGCAACCGCTTGTTTTGAAGCGGCTTCTTGTGTCGAGGTAGGTGCCTGCTGCTTTCAAAGATTGACAAGACGTCTGCTGCCAACCCCCCCCCCCCATCGCAGAAATTGGCCGAACGGCTGGACGTTTTTGGAAGCTCACTTCATTCCAGTTTCTTCCCCTATCAAACAAGTCAAAATACGGTGACCTCGCTCTGATCGCGCCGCACAGCAAGCGGACACAATGGCAACCGAGGACTTAATTTTCCGTATCCCCGGCCATGGCGTTGCCATGGCCTGGCTTCTGCCCAAAGAAGTTGTGACAAACAACACAACTCTACTCGACACCTACAAAGTCAACGCACACGGGGAGATTTTAGTGCACGACTGGTCCTCCAAGGTCTTCGATTTCTTTGAAAAGCTCCTGATTTACGATGACGAAAGACTCAAGGACTTCTTCGACAAGTTCGAGGCCAAGCCGGAGGAGGTGTGGTCTCTCGCTAGCTTCCACGAGAAGTTCATCCAACACGCGCAGGTGACCGACGACTCCAAACCGAATCAACCTCGGCGTGCCACACTCAGGTTGCGCCAGTGGTTTAGCAGCTGGTGGGAGGAGAACAGCGGCAACTTTCGGGGTGAGCTTGCTTCGGAGCTGTCAGTTCTCATCATGCCTGCGTTCTACATCGGCGACGCCCGAACATTCATGTCTGTTACGCATGATTGGTTCCTTCACACAAACAGCAAGCAGACCTTGCGCGTGCATGCGGATATGCTGGAGGACTGTGACGAAGGTGGGAGGGGGGTAATCAATTCTGGACACCCGTTGCTTGGTATGTCGCTATTACTTCTGCTCTAAACGCACGACCAGGAACCTCTTGCGGAGCGCTACTTGGATTGTGTCCCTGAGGCACAAAATCGATCCTATGACATCAAGTTCCGCAACACGACCCAATCCATGGATGTAAGGTGGCTAACCTCAAGGCTACAGACAAGCTTGAAGCAGTCCGGGCCAACACGATCAACAAGATCGAAGAGGCACTACCATACAACGAGGAGAGGGACGGTCTTCCCCGCGGCCGCGGCAACAAGTCAACCAAGTGTGAGGATCCCAACTGGTGTCCCAAGCTCAAGTCAGCCGCATATTACAAGGCGTTGAATGCCACGGGATTGTGGCCCGTGAAGAAGGCAATGAAGGACTACTCCATCCACGACTTCCTGACCACACTCGCCAAACAATTCGAGTACGTGAACTACGACAGCCTGACGGGTGTGCCCGACCGCGACCGCGCCCGCGCGAAGATGCCTGGTGCCGAGGGGACTACAGCCAAGAAGCGCTGCACGGTCTGTGTCGACGCTGCCGTCAAAGCCGCGTTTGACAGGAAGGTGAAGAGTCTAGTGAATTCACTCTTGGATGACAAGAAAACCTGGGTCACTGTCGAGCGGAACGGGAAGCTCGTCAGGAAAGAGGTAGACGACTCCTTCGCCGGTCTGTGCCTGGACTGTCTGACAAAGACCAAGTTTGGATGCGAGGATGTCGACTATTGGAACCACTGCAAGGAGTTCCAGTACGACCACGGCTGCACCGTTCCTCATGGCCAGCCAACCTGGTACTTCTCGTTTATGGGCCGCCCCAAGAAGATGAAGGAGTTCCAGCAGGGAGAACGGCAGACAAAGCGAGGGGCAGGCTTTGATGGGAGCGCACGCTGAACTCTGTACCGGAGTGCTGACTTAGCAGTCTACAATTGAGTTAATACCTGGGGATCAGAAGAGAGAGGGATGTCTCGACCGAAGTGAGGCTGCCATCGGAAGATCGCAGCTGTGGTACTGAACTGGTCAGATGCAGAGGCAACACCGGAACGAGGATGTAGCAACAGTAATCACAGCAAGAGGATTGCAAGACGGTATGGTAGCCGTTCGGACTCTGAGGCCGCAGCTCGACTGATAGATTTCAGAGCGAGCTAGAGTGACGATTGATGGTCGTCAGATGGAGCTAAATGTCCATGAAAACCCATTGATCAGAACCTTTGCGAACCGTCCCTTGCCGCAACCCATATGAAAGCCCTCAGAAACGCCTTTTTAGTGAATGATTTGATTTCCCCCACGAGGCCTGTCCATTTATCGGACAATGGCGTCGAAGCGCTGCTTGAACCACTTGATGGTGTCGTCGCGGGTGATGCGGTGGGAGGCACCGATTCTGCCCTTGGCGCGGCGACGGCGGACGACACGCTCACCAGGGCGGGTCATGCAGCAGTAGAAGTCCATACCGTAGATACCGATACCGGGGTCGTACTTGATTCCGAGATCGATGTGCTCGCTGATACCGAAACCGAAGTTGCCGGTCTCGGAGAAGTTGCGCTTGCGCAGCTCGTACTCCTTGACCTTGAGGCCACGCTCGAGAATCTCCTCGGCCTTGGGGCCACGGACGGTGACGTGGACGGAGATCTTTTCGTTACGACGGATACCGAAGGTACGGACGGTGTAACGGGCCTTGCCTGGAGAGGGAGATTTGTTAGGCTGGGAATTTCGGCAGTATTGCCATTAGAAGCTGAGAGTATGGTTGAGACGTACTGTAGACAGGTGTCTGACCAGACAGCTGCTCAAGCACCTTGGCGGCACGGGTCAGTCTGTCACCAGACTCGCCGACGGAGATGTTGAGGACGAGCTTCTGGATGCGGAGCTCCCGCATGGGGTTCTGGGCCTTCTCAGACTGCAGACATGTCTGTTAGCGATTGTGCGCCTCGGATGGTCACATTCATGGCGTATTTACCATTTTGGCTGGTTGTCGTCGGCGATCCTGATGAAGGGGCTTGACGAAGGCGATGGGTTGATGCTGTCGGTTAGTTAGGAGGAAACGCAGGATGCGAAAAAAGATGGAGTAAATGAGAAAAGTGTGCGGTGGAGCCCTGCCTGAATTTCGGGCTAGCCCCAGGGCGGACTAGCGGGCTTGCTGGGACTCGATCTGGTAGACTGGCTGGGACTTTGGAGCGAGTGGTCCGAGCTTTTCCTGGTGGCAGCCTTCCACGTCTGGCAGGCACGCAGCCGCGCTCAAATTCGACCTGGGAGGCATCAACACGCCCGTCTGCTGGACTTGGAAGCTTTGACAAGAAGCTCTTCGGGACCGCGACACACGAAGTCATACCCCTGACTTTGAACACAAGAAACCAATTTTTGAGATCTCTGAAGAAGCTACTCTGTAGCATCTTGTCGCAAAGATGGCGACCAACAAGCAGGGAAAGATGGTGAGTGCCAGCCTCCAAAACGTCACATTTGTATCTCGAGGTTGACATCAACAGGCTAACACAAGGTGATCGCAGGCCGGCTACGTATGTACAACACCTATTTTCTCCATAACCTCCATGCGAATACGCGACGACCCTCCCCCCCAACATGCGATCCATAGTACTGATGATACCCGCGTTTCTAGATCAACTACCGGATGCGAGTCACTCTGAACGATGGCCGCCAGATGACCGGCCAGATGCTGGCCTTTGACAAGGTACGACCCTCTGAGCCAATCCATACTATGGTCACTTACTGACGACATCGCATCTTCACAGCACATGAACGTCGTCCTCGCCGATACCGAAGAGTTCCGCCGCATCAAGAAGCAGAGCAAGCCCGCGGCTCCCGGCGCCGCTGGCGCAGCGCAAGCCGTCGTGCAGGAGGAGAAGCGAACACTCGGTCTGACGATCGTCCGCGGAGCGCATATCGTGTCCTTGTCGGTCGAATCGCCACCACCCGCCGACCCCAGCACGCGACTGGGCAAGTCTACATCAGGTGGAATCTCTTCAACCTTGCAGTCAGGACCTGGTGTCGCACGGCCAGCTGGACGTGGAGCCGCCCCTCCTGTTGCCCTCGCTGTATGTGTTACCCTTTATGAAGGATGTTCTGCAAGTGCTAACAAGATCTCAGGGTCCTGCTCCTGGCGTCGGCGGTGGTGTTCCGCCGCCGCCCTTTGGTGGTTTCCCAGGCGCACCCCCTGGGTTCCCTGGACGTGGAGGTCGTAAGTACTATAATCGTCCTTACGCCTTGAGGCGCCCTGCTAACCGTCGCCAAGCTGGTGCACCCCAGGATTCCCCGGCCCTCCTGGTGGCTTCCCTCCGGCTGGTTTCCCTGGTGCCCCAGGTGGCCAGTTCCCTCCTGGATTCCCTGGCGCCCCTGGTAGCCAGCCCCCGCCTGGCTTCAACCCTCCTCCTCGACGATAATCACGATAATACCCCCATAACAACCTAGCATCACCTCAAACCCTGGCCGCGGCAGCTTCTCGTGGTCTGCCAC
This sequence comes from Diaporthe ampelina, assembly GCA_023522825.1. NCBI lineage: Eukaryota > Fungi > Ascomycota > Sordariomycetes > Diaporthales > Diaporthaceae > Diaporthe > Diaporthe ampelina. The sequence continues at coordinate 164,544 of JAMFTM010000021.1, read as the reverse complement.
GGCTTGATGGAGTCGGACATCTCGCGCAAGCTGTACAAGTTGATCAAGGCCTTCAACATCACTATATCCGCGCACGAGTCCGCCGCCCGCGAGCGCGTCAACATAATAACGCAGCTATTCGAGTGGAGCAAGCAGACGGGCAGGAATGAGGAAATCAGGGGCGTTTCAAAAGTTTACGAAAAGTTGAGAAAGTCAGGATTGGATGCAGCAGCCCTGTGTACCATAGCATAGATGGATATCAATGCATTGCTGGATGGAACCAATGGCTCAATTACAAGAACTTCAAGTCTTTGCCGTTTGAGGATCCTGCAAATATTGTATAACTTCGTCCGTGATTGTTGTTGGTCCTGTCTTTTGGGCTCTTTGAGAAACTCCGGAGACGCACGTGATAAACGTCCAAAGCAGGCGATGTCAGGAACAGGGGACGGGGTTCCGAAGCTGAGGAGCTCCAATTGGAGTCGAGGCAGAGCTGATTTGGTCGCCAAGACCCTGCAGCACCCGCTCAGCGCAGCATTCCAACCCCGGCAACCCGCGCCCGATAGCTTGCCCCCGATAGCGCCCGCCAAATTTCCAATCCAACATCATTTTCGCGCGCCTCTCAACAACCATCACCCTCCGCCAAACTCCTGCTGCTGCCACCGGGCTCAATCGACAGCGACAACCCCACCGTCAAGATGGCCGCCTTTATCAAAGCGATCAATGCGAAGATTCGCTCCAACAAGTACACCGACTACATCTGCTCCACACGTACGTGAGGCAAAAGAGCTTCTTCCTCTTGTCTCCCCCAACGTCCTTCGGTAGCCGTCATCGGACAATCCCCCGGTATCTCCGGATGACAGCCAGCACCCTGCGCTTGGTGATGCTTCAGGCATTGGGTTGTCGCTGGTACTGAGCGTGCAATGGGCGCACGAAACCTCGCCGTCGCGAGAGCAAACATGATGTTGCTGCCCTCAGCGATCGAGAAGTGGAAGCCCGTTGCTGCCGGCGCCAGCCGTGGAAGCACCCGTTGGTCGCTACATCCGGAGCTGGGGGAGACCGGTCATGCCTGGTGATTGCGCATTTACTTTCGAGGAGCACCCTGACTGACATGACTACGATGTGTAGATTTCTGGGGCCCGGTGTCGAACTTCGGTATCCCCATCGCAGCCGTGATGGACACACAAAAGAGCCCTGAGCTGTACGTTCTCACCTGCCCAGCCGGACTCTCTTGCCTGTGCACAGGGAGGCCGGTCCTATAATACACCGGAATACTACAAATTGCTGACGACACTCCACTCTCACAGTATCTCCGGCCCCATGACCTTCGCCCTCTGCATCTACTCCGCGACCTTCATGCGGTACTCCCTGGCCGTTCAGCCCAAGAACTACCTCCTCTTCGCCTGCCACTTCATCAACGAGGGCTCCCAGCTGACACAGGCCTACCGCTTTATGGACTGGCACAAGTGGGGCGGCCGGGAGAAGGCCATCTCCTCGGGCGAGCTGGTCCTGGAGAAGGCCGCGCAGGGCATCAAGGAGGGTGCGCAGAAGGTTGAGGCCGCCGTCAGCAAGTAAATTCTGCTGCTCTGCTGTGTTATTTCGGACACGAGAGGGAGGCTGCTACATCAGTACTAGACGGAGGCTATGAAAGGATCTTTGGGGCGGGACTACCGCCAGCCAAGCTTGACGGACGAAGGGGATCTGTCGTGATGCGGCTTAGGCTGTACGAGATGGTGGTATGGGAGAAAGGATGAAATCCTTATCACGGAGGTGAAGAGGGCGTTGTTGATAGATGGGCCACGGCACTTGCCTGTTTTGAAGGCACACACCCACTTTCGGAGGCGACTGGGCAAAGATGATGTCGAAGGTGTATCGCTACTACCGTGCTGCTTTTAGATGTCTATCGGCGAGCATATCAGGAGGGCAACGCATGCAATTCCAGAAAGCACAACACACAAGTCTGTGCGTTTTCTTTGGCGGAACCTCTTGCGGTGGAATGCTCGGCCTCTTGGCCACTTGGCATTGTTTGCTGCTTGATATTGTTCAAACAGGACGTAACGTCTTGGCTGGGCTCCAGTCAGAGCGTCGCGGTGGGCTCTCTCTTCCCAGTGTCTCATTGTCTTCTTTTTTGGGAAAGATCGTAGTGGCCGACAACACATACTGTTACCTCTCCTGGGTCCGCTGGGACGTGGCGGGACCGCGGAGCGGGCTTGCGTCGCCGGGTTCGGGTCCCGAAGGTGTATTGAGCGAGGAGCCCCCCTTGGCCCCGCGAGTCCCATTGGCTCGGTCAGCCAGACCAGGCACTTTGCGGGCCAGTCAGCCAGACGGCATAGTAGTGAGTTCTTATGCATGATGTATGTTGAGGAACTGGTTGTATCCCGTCGCCCAGGCCAAGAGCGCTTCTCTCGCGGCAGTATGCAAGTCATCCCATGATTTGTGTTTTCAGCCGCCCCGGGTGATGGGATGACTTTCCTGAAGCAGAACGCGCAACGTTATATCAGGGCCCCCATCCCGTGTTACCCTACCTAACCGCCCATCCTCTGTGTGTGTGTATATACGATACTCTTGATTCCCCCTTTTGGATGGACCGGGATTCACGGATCGTGCCGTTGCGACAGAGTGCCCAGGCGAGGCAAAAGAACGCAGGCCAAGGATCTGCAAGAGGAGGGTAGGGGGCCATGTGTTTTGACTTGGCTGTGTAATTCGGTCTCGGGGATATAGTTGACACACAGCATGAACAGCCAGCGAGCCAGCCACAGAGATAAGAAAGAGTCATGGTCGGAGGAGGAGCCAGGGACGGGGGAGAGATGCGTACGAGGCTCCATAATGGTGTTTAGAAACGGTTCCCCGTTTATTCGAGTTTCACCGAGCAAAAAAAGACAAGAGATCTCTGTATGTACTGCCCGGGGTCTGTGATACTAGCGTGCCGACGTCATGCACGTGTTTGACCTGATGACATGAAGAGAAAAAAAATTGACATATTTCGGACATGCTGCTGCGATGGAAAGCCGAGGAATGACGGAAAACGCCTCACTGTCATATTGCATCGCCCCGGTTCAGCGGGCTGTTACCCATCCATCACCTCATCAGCCTTACCCGCTCGTCCGTTGTTGCTGCCGAGGTCGGCCGGAGTGAGTAAACAACACAGCCCGGGGAGGGGGACGGGGGTTTCCAGCAGAGAAAAAAATATCGTAATAAGAGAGATAGAAGGAGGGGGGGACAAAAAAGATCCACGAACAGGAATGACACATACACGCGCGCCAATCCTGAATCATCGCTAGACTACGGAGTATCGTGCTTGTCCTCCTCGCCTGTGGTGGTGCTCGGGTCATGGCACATCCAGCCATCCAGATCGGGGGTCGGACGACGCCTCAGCCAGCGCCCACCGAGGGAAACGAGGCGTGCGAGGGTGACAAAATGCCGCGTTTTCTGACTGCAGCCGTGCAGCCGTGCAGCCGCGGGATACGGGGCTCTAGAGTCTAGACTGACTATGCTCTCCCGGGCATAACAAAGCGGCGCGGTACCATAATTACCAACCTCCACAGGGTGATACAAGGTGGTCATTTTTATTTCTTTTCTTAAGCTCTGTTGTTTTGCCTTGCGAAACGGGTCCCAGAGCCAAGGCTTGCGGTAGTTCGAGAATCAGGGGTCGAGCTTGTATCAGGACACGGCAGCCAAGAGGTTGACAAGATGCAGACCGCCATGTTCGGTGGTTGCACACTGAATTAGAAAGAGGATATTCGTCTGTGCAAGGATTGCCTCATCTTTTTGCTATCTGGGACTTTATGCGGGCTTATTATGTAGGCTCTCACGGAGTTGATGTACCGCAGAGCATCATAGTGATGGGAGCGAGATGCCCCTGTTAAACTTCGGGCGTACACAGTAGAGGTTGTGAGTGTAATACAGGCGATACAAGCACGCAGTCAGGTGGTCTACCGCAGCTAGCCGCAGAGAGGGCCGCCCGAACGCCCGTCAAGGCCGAACGGTGACGGGCGAGAGGGTTGGTCGACCTATGTCGAGTTACCCCTCGGTAAGCTCAGACTATACCAAGGCGCTGTGGTTGGACGAAGCTCTTCGCCTGTCCTCTTGAGCTCGTTTCCCCTTCGGGCAGGGAGCAGCAGCAGGGTCCCGGACACCTGGGCGAAAGCTCCCTCGGTGGCCCAATCGACCAGTGGGGTTCCACCCGCTTGGGGGTGGTTGAGTCAAAAAAAGATGCAGCTGCAACAGCACATGTCAACACCCAAAATGTGGGGGTATGTGTTTTGTTGAAGCGGGCTGGCAAGCTGGGATCCCCCCCCTTGCTGGTATATGCCAGATGAATAGATCTCAGGCACCAGGGTCTGTCTGTAGGGGGAGGAGGATGTGCCAGCGGGAGTCAATGGTTGACCTGGGTCCCGGAACAATTCCAGTTCGACGAGGCCGTTTCGATCCATCAGGGTCTCACAGCCAAGAGCTGCAGGTTGAGACTCGAGCAGCGGCACTGCGTAATGGACGGTGCACGAGAGATCTTGGCGGTGGAGGGATCATGGTGGAATAAGCTCTCATCTCAAGGGGAAAACAGCCTCAGGTCGGTCTGCTTGTCCATAGGGTGGCAGCCGGGGCGGATTTGTGTGTCGGGAGATCTTCGCAGGATCATGGCTGGGGGGGTTTGTTGGGCGACTGACTGATGGACATGCCATTTCTCTCTCGCTCCCATCCTGTCTCTATTTTTGTGAATGATGCTGTGCCTCGAATGATGCAAACATGTGAGCACACAGGCCAGAGAGAGGCCCAGCTGGGGCTTGGGAACCCGGGGTCAGGAACACTGAAGGATTCAAGTTCAACAGCCCAAGACTTCTTGATGTAATCAGTCCCATGTGGATGTTCCAGACAGTGGTAGGGAGAGGTGTGCTGGTCAAAGGGTGGATGGTCATGGCGATGACACAGCTAGTCGTACCGGGCCCAAACAAGATAGCTTGGGCTGAACCATGTGAACAAAACCCCTCATCCTGCACCCATCCAGGCCCCCTCCAGCCATCCCAGACTAGAGCCCGAGCCCAGGACAGCCCAGATCAGAGCTAAAAGGATAAGCCCCCTCGTCTTCCAGCAATTTCGCAGCTTCTTATTAGACCAGGCCAGTCTCCCACACTTTTCGACTTACAAGCACCCCACGTTAAATCATCCAGAGGCTAGCTCCAGTAGTAGAAAGTACTCACCGCTGTCGGAGGCAGGGCCTTGCTCATTTATTTCTTCCCTCTTCATTATTTCAATACCCTCCAGCTCCCTAGCCTACCATTGTTGTTGGCTTCCAAAAACCAAAGATACCCAAGACCAACAACGTTGGTCGAGTCACCAGACAGACCAGGCCACCCTGCCAGCACTGATAGTGTGTACCTGGGAAGCTCCGAGCTCCCCTCTTGTCCGCTAGCCCCGCTGTTGCTGTCGCGCCCCGACAGCCATAGCCCCGCCATTCCAGAGCTAGGTGCCCACAACAACAAGGAGTCATCAGCGGAATACAAGTACTGGACCAGACTCGCACCTCCCACAGGCCTTCCGGACCTCTCGAGATTCCTCGCCCGGTCGCCTGAACCATTCCTAGTCTTTCTAGACAACATATCCCCGCGCCCAAGCAGCACACAATGGCCGCGACGAGCAATGACAGGGCGGTGGAGGAGGTCTTCGAGGAGGGCGAGGCCCCCAAGCAGGCCCAGTCCATCCACCGCATCCGTGCCAACTCTACCATCATGCAGCTGAGCAAGATCCTCGGTGAGTCAATTCCAGTGTGCAGAGGTCGACTGTTGACCTCGACTCGGTGCGATATGTCCGAGTCGAAAGTCCGACATGTGGAAGCACTGCATGATGTGGTGGCATAGTACAACAGTGGCTGACGTTACTTTCTTGCTGATCACAGTTGCAAACCGTGGTGAAATCCGTAAGTTTTGGCCCTACCCAAATTGACCCAAAAGTTGGGTTCCGAGGATGCAGGCCATGTTGTACTGACATTCATGTGCAGCCATTCGTGTAGGTTCCGAACTCAGAGAGCAGAGCTCTGGCCCCTCTTGATAGCTCTTGTAAGGGGGAAACAGAGTGCAGAATGCTGATAATATGCCTTGCCCGGCTCTATAGATCTTCAGAACAGTGAGCATCGTCTTGAAACCCGGGCCAATTGGCTTTGCGCTGACACTATTCTGCAGGCTCACGAGCTTTCATTGCACACTATTGCTGTCTTCAGGTAGGCTGCACACTTCCCCGAGGCTGGCCGCAGATAGCCCCAATTGAGCTCCGAAAGACTGACTCTCGCAGTTATGAGGACCGCCTTAGCATGCACAGGCAAAGTATGCAGCATTGACCCCCGGTCCTATACCATCCCCCTACTCCAAGACGAAGTTATCGTGGCCAAAAGTCTAACATGTGGTTTTCATTGTGCAGAGGCCGATGAGGCCTACGTCATTGGCAAGCGTGGGCAGTACACCCCTGTTGGCGCTTATCTGGCGGGCGACGAGATTATCAAAATCGCCCTTGAGCATGGCGCCCAGATGATCCACCCTGGTGAGTTTACCTATTTTACCGACACTTCTGCGCCCCGACGCTCGCCCGAGCGACTCGTCCGAGTTTCACGCGAGAGAACGGCACTGACGGCGCGGAAGGTTACGGGTTCCTGTCTGAGAATGCCGAATTCGCGAAGAATGTCGAGAAGGCTGGCCTTATCGTAAGTTTTCCCCTGTTCCACATGGCCCTGCAGCTCCGCATGTAGCCGAGGTTACTTGTCCCTCGCGCCAATTGGCACCGAGCTGACTTCTCGTCTCTCCCCAACAGTTCGTCGGTCCTACGGCCGAGGTGATCGACTCCCTCGGTGACAAGGTCTCCGCCCGAAAGATCGCCATCAAGGCAAACGTGCCCGTCGTCCCCGGAACAGAGGGCGCAGTCGAGAAGTATGAGGAGGTCAAGAGCTTCACAGACCAATATGGCTTCCCCATCATCATCAAGGCCGCCTACGGTGGTGGTGGCCGTGGTATGCGTGTGGTCCGCGACCAGGAATCGCTGAAGGAGAACTTCGAGCGTGCCACATCCGAGGCAAAGTCAGCCTTCGGCAACGGCACCGTCTTCGTCGAGCGCTTCCTCGACAAGCCCAAGCACATCGAGGTCCAGCTGCTGGGAGACAACCATGGCAACATCGTCCACCTGTACGAGCGTGACTGCTCCGTCCAGAGGCGGCACCAGAAGGTCGTCGAGATTGCCCCGGCCAAGGATTTGCCCACCGAGGTGCGCGATGCTATGCTCAACGACGCAGTCCGCCTGGCAAAGTCCGTCGGCTACCGCAACGCCGGTACCGCTGAGTTCCTCGTCGACCAGCAGAACAGGTACTACTTCATCGAGATCAACCCTCGTATCCAGGTCGAGCACACCATCACCGAGGAGATCACAGGTATCGACATCGTCGCCGCCCAGATCCAGATCGCCGCCGGCGCCACGCTCGCCCAGCTTGGGCTCACCCAGGACCGCATCTCCACCCGGGGTTTCGCCATCCAGTGCCGTATCACCACCGAGGACCCGGCCAAGGGCTTCCAGCCTGACACCGGCCGCATTGAGGTCTACCGCTCTGCTGGTGGCAACGGTGTCCGTCTGGATGGTGGAAACGGTTTCGCTGGTGCTGTCATCACTCCTTACTACGATTCTATGCTTACCAAGATGACTGTGAGTTATATGGACTTTTTGTCTTTTACTTTGAGCATAAAAGCTGACCGCAGGACCTCTAGTGCCACGGCTCCACATACGAGATTGCTCGTCGCAAGGTCTTGAGAGCCATTGTTGAGTTCCGTAAGTAGCTTCTGGATACCATGCTGGCCCCTTCAAGAACCAATGACCGCTGACTCCGACTGCTGTAGGTATTCGTGGTGTCAAGACCAACATTCCCTTCCTTGCGTCTCTCCTGACTAATGAGGTGTTCGTCAACGGAAACTGCTGGACCACTTTCATAGACGACACCCCCTCGCTAGTAAGCATCACTTTTCACCTGTTACGGATCCCCGTCTTTCATGTTTTGGAATGTTCTAGAATACAACACTTTAGGACCCGTAGCAGGACTAACCTCACCCTCAGTTTGACCTGATTGGCTCTCAGAACCGTGCCCAGAAGCTGCTTGCATACCTCGGTGATCTCACCGTGAACGGTAGCAGCATCAAGGGACAGGTCGGCGAGCCCAAGTTCAAGGGCGAGATCATCATTCCTGAGCTTCATGACGACGCCGGCAACAAGATCGATGTCACCCAACCTTCAACCCAGGGTTGGCGAAAGATCATCCTGGACCAAGGTCCTAAGGCCTTTGCCAAGGCTGTCCGAGAATACAAGGGCACTTTGCTGATGGACACCACATGGAGAGATGCTCACCAGTCTCTGCTGGCCACCCGTGTTCGTACCGTCGACCTTTGCAACATTGCCAAGGAGACGAGCCATGCTCTGGCAAACCTGTACAGTCTGGAGTGCTGGGGTGGAGCGACATTCGACGTCGCCATGCGGTTCCTCTACGAGGACCCCTGGGACAGGCTGCGAAAGATGCGCAAGCTCATCCCCAACATTCCCTTCCAGATGCTTCTCCGAGGCGCCAACGGTGTCGCATACTCCTCCCTGCCCGACAACGCCATTGACCACTTCGTCGACCAGGCGAAGAAGAACGGTGTTGACATCTTCCGTGTGTTCGATGCTCTGAACGACATTGACCAGCTCGAGGTTGGTATTAAGGCTGTCCACAAGGCTGGCGGTGTTGTCGAGGGTACCGTGTGCTACTCGGGAGATATGCTCAACCCCAAGAAGAAGTACAACCTGGAGTACTACCTCGACCTGGTTGACAAGCTCGTGGCACTCGACATCCACGTCCTCGGTGTCAAGGACATGGCTGGTGTGCTCAAGCCCCATGCCGCCAAGCTGCTGATCGGTGCGATCCGCAAGAAGTACCCTGACCTGCCGATCCACGTGCACACGCACGACTCCGCTGGTACTGGTGTGGCCTCCATGGTCGCTTGCGCCGAGTACGGCGCTGATGCTGTTGATGCTTGCAGTGACAGCATGTCTGGCATGACCTCGCAGCCCAGCATCAACGCTCTGCTTGCCTCCCTTGAGGGCACTAACCTCGACCCTGGCCTGAATGTCCACCACGTCCGTGCTCTGGACACCTACTGGTCTCAGCTTCGTCTGCTGTACTCGCCATTCGAGGCTCACCTTGCCGGACCCGACCCCGAGGTGTACGAGCACGAAATCCCTGGTGGTCAGCTCACCAACATGATGTTCCAGGCCCAGCAGCTCGGCCTGGGCTCACAATGGCTTGAGACCAAGAAGGCTTACGAGCAAGCCAACGACCTCCTTGGCGACATTGTCAAGGTCACGCCCACTTCTAAGGTCGTGGGTGACCTGGCCCAATTCATGGTGTCCAACAAGCTGTCCGAGGAGGACGTCAAGGCCCGGGCTAAGGAGCTCGACTTCCCCGGCTCAGTGCTTGAGTTCCTGGAGGGCTTGATGGGTCAGCCTTACGGTGGCTTCCCCGAGCCACTCCGCACGGATGCCCTCCGTGGCCGCAGGAAGCTGGACAAGCGCCCGGGTCTGTTCCTGGAGCCCGTCGACTTCGCCAAGGTCAGGCGCGACCTCACCAAGAAGTACGGCACCATCACCGAGTGCGACGTCGCGTCGTACGTCATGTACCCCAAGGTCTTCGAGGACTACAAGGAGTTCACCTTGAAGTTCGGCGACTTGTCCGTCCTGCCGACCAAGTACTTCCTGACCAAGCCCGAGATCGGCGAGGAGTTCCACGTCGAGCTCGAGAAGGGCAAGGTCCTTATCCTCAAGCTGCTCGCCATCGGCCCTCTGACCGAGCACACCGGCCAGCGAGAGGTCTTCTACGAGATGAACGGCGAGGTCAGGCAAGTCACCGTCGATGACAAGAAGGCCAGCGTCGAGAACGTCAGCAGGCCCAAGGCCGACCCCACCGACAGCAGCCAGGTCGGCGCGCCCATGGCCGGCGTGCTGGTCGAGCTCCGTGTCCACGAGGGCACCGAGGTCAAGAAGGGCGACCCTCTTGCTGTTCTCAGCGCCATGAAGATGGTAAGTTTTGCCCTGATAAGAGTGCAATCCGTAAGTATTAGCTTGGTTTCTAACATCACTTTTTTAGGAAATGGTCATCTCGGCTCCCCACAACGGCAAGGTGTCGTCTCTTCAAGTCCGCGAGGGCGACTCGGTCGACGGCACCGACCTGGTCTGCAAGATCGTCAAGGGTTAGAGGGCTACTCGTCTCTTCCAACACTTGCTCGTTGGAATTGTGTGGCTAGATTGTTGAGCGTTCAAGATTTCTGTTTCACAGCTGGCGGGATTTACGGGCGGCGGGGCGGTCTTACCTGAGTCCCCTTTTTGGAATTGGACATGCGAGCTTGGGAAATGAATACCTTTATATGTGACCCTTTTGTTTCTTTTTTGTACGGTCATCTGCCTCCCCTGAAACAGAAACGGGGTGGATTGAGTCAGAATTTCAGTCTTCTCGAGTGGGTTTTCCTCGAGGAGCAATAGCAAATGGATCATTTCTTCTTGTATTCAGATGTGACTGCATTTATTGTGTGGAGCTGAGACTGCCGTGTTCGCTGACGCGGGCCTGCTGACCTTGATTCATTGTTGCTGCTTCTCCCGATAGGCTAGACATGGCTCTCCGGAGAGTTATCCTAAAAGGCTTTCTCCCGGAGAGCGTACTCCGGAGTGTGTAGCCGTGGGCTTGCACTAGTGAGTAACCTTGTCCAACCGGTATCCCCAGTGCTTCTCTTGTTGGCCTCCGAGGCAGCAGAAAGGCCCGGCCGGGAAACCGAAATTTCCGTCTTTGTGGATCAGCAGACAACACTTCCGGTTCCATCTTATTGCCTCGCTCGGAGAATGGGGCGGCCGTCCTTCTCTCACCCCATTTGATTCTGAACTGGTGTCATGATTTGCTTCTCAGTCTGGCTGCCACAATATGCACGAAGCCACGTTCTGTGCCGTCTTGCCGCCCGGGAACCAAGACTGTGCCTGCCAAGTCGCCTGGCTTTTCCTTGATAGATGAGATCTGTCTCTGAAATGACCGACCTCGTGGCCTCGAGGTCTCGCAGCGCCCGCTTTGCTTCTTTTCCTTTGTAAGCTCCCAAAAAAAAAAAAGTATCTGCAGTCAAATTCGTTCCCTGGCGGGGCTGCTCGGACTCCATGTCGGACTCGCTGCCTAAATCGGTTTACAACTACTGCATGTAATTAATATCCTGCCTGGGAATATTCCAACCCCCACGCGAAATGGACCGACCGGCCACGCAAAGGTCGAAAATTCGGAACGGAAGCCCTGCAAAGAGCATGTTGTGGAAGACTCGATTTCCCCTGGCGAGGGGGGTCCGCCACATATTAAGGACTACGCGGCGCCGCAGAGGGCGTCCGCTCGGGGCTTGGATCCGTCCTGCTGGCTTGCAGCGAGTTTTTTCTTCTTCTCGTGTGGCTTGTTGGCGCCATCCGTGGGACCACGAGCGCCTCGTTTCCCGGGGAGGCGTGCTTTTTCTTTCTCTTTGTTGGGCGTGGGCGCGGGTGTATGTTTTTGCGCCATGCAGGCCGAGAGTGGGGGGATACCAAGGTTGACAGGGTAAGGCTGGTAGGCAGCAAGGTCAACAATACAGATACGAGTCGCCCGCATCATGGGAGTCTATTCGGATTGTCTGGGCAATACGATTGCATGTCCGCCGAAGGGTCGCATTATGCATATGCGTGTGGTATATATCCCTGGCACTCTAGTAAGGGACTCTAGGGCTTGTTGCATGTGTCGTCTGGGTTTATGCTGTGCCATGTGCGGGCGGATGCAAGGTCGCGTACTCGCGCTGCAGGTTCTATTTCGGATTTGCGTGACTGTGGTCGCCTCCCAGGCGGCCTAGATTCCGCATGGAATTGCAAAAGGGTTGGTTGGGAGTGGGATGGATGGGTTGCAATAGGGCTGAGTGAATGCCGGACGTGATGGGTGGTATTGCAAGTGGTGTGGTGGGACGGCATGAGCCGGGGGCCACGAGATACGATTCCGCCCGTCGGTAAGTATGCTTGCATTGTTGAGGCCGCTAGAAAATGGTTACAAGTTTGTGCTGCATGCCCAGCCTTTTCGCAGTCCTGGGTGAAATTTTGCCCAAGTAGAAATTGGCTCCGGCCCAACGAGATAGTGGCGGCTGTGGCTGCGGGCTGCATTTTTGTGTGACTGGGAAGTATTTCTTCACGCATTGCCAAGGACATAAAACTTCATTCTCGAGCGAACCTTGGTGATGTTTACGGTATGTCTTGCGAGAAGATTGAATAGCTGAATGTTGTGTGAATTAGACAATATCTTGGAACTCAGAATATGCAAAAAGTGTATGGGTAATTACATGAACATTCAATCATCACAGCCCCTTTCCAATGCTGTGAACCTTGAAGCCAAGAGATTTCAGGTAAAGACTGTCCACCACGTTCCTGCCGTCAAACACCCAGCTGTGTTTCTCCATTAGGGCCGCCACCACCTCCCAGTCCACAACGTCCTGGTCCCCAGACAGTTTCGAGTTTCGCTGGCACTCCTTGCAGCCAGCTTCGCAGGAGTCCCTCGGTACAAGCCGTTGCAATGGGTCTTCTGTATTCTTGCCTGCTGTCATCATTGCGATGCTCTCGAGCCCAATGATGTCCATCTCGTTGAACTCTTTCTCGCCATTCGAGACGAGGTCATACAGCTTCTTTGGGGATGAAACTGCAAGCATGTTCGGTGCCACCGGTGCCTTGCCGCGGAATTGCTGCCATTGAGTGAGTATGCACACGGCAGAAGCGCCCTCGACAGCGCTCTTCCAGCCGTTTGTGATCTTGATGCGGCTCATGGTGGCCTCATCGCGAACGAGCCTCCGGATCTCGTCCTCAACCTCCTCCGGCGCGCAGCCCGGGTCGAAGACAGCGATCTCACGGGGTTGCTCGAGGGCCAGCTCGGCGATGATGTGTACCGCGACACTGTTACGGGTGTCGTTAGTGCTGTCCTTGAATGCAAACCCGAAGATCGCAATTTTCTTGCCCCTCAGGGTACCATTAAGCTTGCGGATGGCCGTCTTGGTGAACCTCTCGCGCTGGTACCTGTTGATATTCAGCACGCTGGTCCAGTAGTCCCCCACCTCGGGCAGGTGGAGGCAACGGGCCAGGTACGCCAGGTTGAGGATGTCCTTCTCGAAACAGCTGCCGCCGAAGCCGACGCCGGCGTGTAGGAACTTGGAGCCGACGCGCGAGTCGTTGCCCACGGCGCGGCTGACCTCCTCGACGTCGGCGCCGAGCTCCTCGCACAGGGCGCTGACGGCATTGACACTGCTGATGCGCTGGGCCAACATCGCGTTGGCGACCAGCTTAGCCAGCTCCGACGAGAAGGTGTTGACGGTGACGATGCGCTCGGTGGGCACCCAGGCAGCGTAGACGCCGCGCAGCGCCGACGCCGCCCGGAGTCCCGCCAGCCCGTTGCCGCTGCCGATGAGGATCCGGTCCGGGCGCATCAGGTTGGCCACCGCGGAGCCCTCCGCAAGGAACTCCGGGTTCGAGAGGACCTCGAAGGAAGTCTCCGGCCGGTATTGGCGTAGCTGTGATAGGCAACTGACGTCAGCCTCGACACGTGCTTGGGGGGTTGGATGTGGTGTTGATTGGTGTTGTTTCTTCTTCTTTTTCTCCTTTTGGATCGATAGTGTGCACCAAGGAGTTACCCGAGACATTGCAACGGGGATTCCACGGCGAGGCTTTATCACACGCGATACCCAAAATGAGATATCCCGTGCGTGTGTGACGAGAAAAGGAAAGGAAAGCACAAGTAAAGGGAGAGAGGACCGAAAAAAGCAGAGACACATGACGGTACAATATGAGACCCTCGGGAAAACTTACGATATCCGAAATAATCCTCGCGGTTCCACAGGGGACTGTGCTCTTCTCAACAATCACGGCGCCGATCTTGGCGTTCATCGCGATCGTTCTCGTCGCCGACTCCAGAGCGCACAAGTCCGCGCTTGCGCCGGCTCCAACGCCGTAGGTCTTGGTTGGTGTATTGACGCAGATGAAGATGATATCCGCGCTCGCGATGCAAGGGGTAACGTTGGTTGAGAAGAAGAGGTTGGGCTTCCGCGCGGGTAGGCGAACTCCGCCGGATGCCTCGTCCACGCCAGGCAACCCGGATACGACGGCCTCGTTGGTGCCATCACGGGCGATGCGCACAATCTTGGGGAGCCCTGTCTCATGGATGGGTAGATGGTTCGCGTTCCATGCTGCGATGCGATCGGCGTTAAGGTCTACGACGTTGACGGTCATAGAAGGGTTGTGATAGGCAATCAGGGCTGCCGTGGGTCCGCCTAGAGCATTGTCAGCAGATGAAGATCGAGATCGGTGCTGTATATGGGAACTATACGTACCAACGAAGCCTGCTCCGACGAAGCAGATGTTTCTGACCGGAGGGGCCGACGGGAGCGTCACGATCGTGGCGACTTCTGAGCGAGAGTGCCTCGGAACCTCATCAAGTCGGCCCGGCTTGTCTATAGGCTCAGGAGACTCGCCACGGGAACTTGGAGGCGATGTCACCGGCGTCGCCTCACCAGAGCTCCAGACGCCCGCGAGGGAGGACGGGGAGGTCGTGGGCGAGCCCGGTCTAATATCGCGCGTCGGCGCCGGCATGTTGATAGATTCTGTCAGAGTTGCCATAACGAGAGCAGGATCGACACAGTTGTGTAAGTAATCTGAAAGATTCTGTAAACGAGCGGATGATCGTGCTAGCCGCTGATGAAGAACGCGGAATCACGAAGGATGATTGCATAGAAAAATAAAGCTGTACTGGACAAGTGCAGGAAGATCCGGCAGTTTTAGAATATGTTAACCTGATGCCATCGCTATATGTAGTGATCCGGATACCTGCCTATGTCCGTCATGCGCAAATTGGGATGTTCAGCTGGCCGACCACTCATGCTTCCCACGTTGACCTCCCTGCCGTCGGGTCCAGAAGCATGTTCTTGGCTTTTCCCATGCCCTGGCCATCGCGATCCGCAATCCCAGGTCCCTGTATGAGGCTTGATTCCAGGTGCACGTCTGGTTGATTCAATAATGAGATCTAGCCCGGGCTCTCGGTCTTCGGCGCGCAAGATATCCTGGTAGCTAGGGAGATAGATACCAGGCATCGTCATCCGTAGGTTATCCTTTCCCCGTCAGATCTCATTTCATGGTCGGACAATCGTGACTGCGGATAAGCCGTGTGTCCATGTTGTGTGAGGCGCTCAGGCAACACGTTCCTGCTTTGGCATCACTTTTCGGATCCGTGTAAGCAGGATGTAAGTGTCCCATCATCGAATCGAGACGGCATGCCTGGACAATTCTGTCGGAGGTTGAGCTTGTGCACATGTGACGGGGCTAAATGCGCAGATCCTGGCTACCCTCCTGAGACATGTTTGTCCAACGACGAGAGATGCACGCCATGACGGGGGTGCCTTCAGCTACCTAGGTAAATCACTCGATGGAGGTCCGATGGAGGTCCAAGACTATCACCATACTGTACTGGGTCGAGACTTGTCTCCAACTCTGAACATCAATCATATCTCATCTTCTGATCCACCAATGACCACCGTGGACTGGCCTCGAGACTGTTGAAAATGGTTGCCTCATTCAGGTATGAGAGGAGCGTCTACCTACTCCTTCCGTCCGGAGCCTGCCGAACAGCGAAGATCCCTTTCGTTTTGAGACCAGCCATTGTGAGACAACAGACCCAAGGGGGACCGGTCTGCATGGCATCTGGCTCAGGGGAGCTCCAGATGTTGGAAAGAATGCTCCGTAACACTAAAGGCTATACAGCTGACGATGGCGGATGCGTTCCGGACCCGCGGTGTTAGTTTAGGAGCCGATTTTGCAGAGACAGAGAAAAATGGGTCCTGACATCGAATGGCTTCGTGTTGTGGCGCGAGAGCGGAAACACTCTATTGAAAAACGGAAGTTACCCGGCAGGCCTGGGCATTCTAAATTAGGAGATGCGTTGTGGTATCTATCCTGTGGCATCAAATTCCCACAGAGTATACTTGAATACACGTTCCAGGGTGGAGGAAGGATAATTGGTTGGCCAGCGACGGCAATGGCGTGCCTTGGGTAGCCATGCTGCGGGCTAAACCAATAATCTAGATATCCCAGGGTGTTCGAGGGAAGGGAAACACTGTTTGAACCATTTGAGCTAAAGTGATGCCCGAGAAAAAAAAGTGTTGCACAACCTTATCTCAGCCCCCACTTTCGGCTGTGTTTCCCACGAACCTGCAGACTAGGGAGAGCCACTGCTGCAGTACAGGGATAGACCAACATTGGAAGTACCGGCCCATGCATGTGCCTAGAAGGAAAAGCAAAGGAGGAGTGAACGTCAACAGCTCATTGAATAATTGTGAGATGACGAGACTTTCCGTGCGGCTCAGCCTGCCAACCTACTTGGCAGGTATGCAGACAGACAACCGAGCGAGGACTCGCACAGCCGACAAAAGTTTCGATCATCTCGCCTATGACAGCCTATAGGTCCATGAAGCGCTCCTTTTTCTGTCCACACATACTCGAATGCTTGTCCAGCTATCGGGGCTGACCGTTACTACTGCCACGACACATTTTTGGCAGTTTTCTACATGCATCTCTCCCTTGTTTGGCCGGGAACAAATCTTACCGAGTCCCTCCATTTCTTTTTGAAGTCAAGATCCTCAATACCTCTCTCCATATCGAACACTGACCTCCCCAAATCTTACCCTATCAGGCCCCGATTGGTCTAATACGATGCCACCCAGGTATACAATCACCCTGGCAGCAACCCTTGCTTTGCTGTCTGGCGCCAACGCATCCGAAAAGTCCTCCTCGTCGTCTTCCTCCTCAGCTGCCAAAAACGGTTACGATGCCATAATATGTGGTCAAAACGGCTATGCAGATGGATCTGGACTCTCGTGTAAGTGCTCTTGCCTTTCATGTCTAAGATTAGAAATCCACTGACTGGCTCCTGACAACATGAAGACAGCGCAAATGCGTGGAATCCTTCAAAAAACGGGTTTCAGTGCCTCTCGGTAAGCTCCTATACAGACAGATGATATCTGATTTGTTTCCCCTGCGCAGTCAGCAAAAGTTTCCGTGTCTTGACTGCCTGATCATCTGCACCCAAGTGCATTTGCACGTGGTCAGGCTGGATCAGTCTGACAATATCCTTTTGCACGCTTTCGCTGACTTCTTCAGGTAATCAACGCGAGCTCTTCCACCGCTGGTGGCTTTGATGCGACATGGAAGTGGCCGGGAGATCCAAGCTCGGTACATTCGTACCCGCATGTGACCTTCTCGTCGGGCGATCTGCCGCTTTCCGTGTCCAACATTTCCGCCCTGAGGTTGGCTGCCTCATGGGCATACTCACCTGGCACAGCTTCCAAAGCTGCTGCCGTTGGACGCCTGGACGTCTTTGATGCCAACGGCCTTGATGACGTCGGAACAAAAGCAAACATTGCTTTCGACATTTTCATGGACCCTGACAAGCACAAGGCAACCTCTGCGACGGCTGCTAAGTATGAAATGATGATCTGGATCGGCCAGGTTGGCCAGCCTCAACCGATCGGCTTCAAGTCTGAGAATGCCACCTGTTACACCCAGCAACTGGGCTCCTCCAACTTGTAAGTTATTGTCCTTGAAATCCCTACCATCTATACAGCATGGTCGTCCAGCATTTCAGCTGCCCCTGGATGTAACCTCGGACTGCATTGCAAGTGCACCCGGTTCTCAGCTCAGCCCAACCCGCCCCTCCCCCTGTCACTATTTGTTCCCATCGTTACACTACACGGGCTAGACACCCTTAACTTTCTCCCTTGGCTCCATCTGTCACACCCTGCACTCGGCCGAGCGACGCCAAGTGGCCTCGTCCCGGCATGCATTGCTTCTGCGTGGGACGAGCGGAGCTTCCCAGTGGCGGCAGCCCCAAGGTGCCGGGCATCCTTGACGGCTCACCCCCACCCTCGACCTGCGTGCCCGGACGTTGACGTTCCCGTTGACGTCCTGAAGAAACTCACGTTGACTCCCTGCAGCACGCTATTCACCGGCCAGAACTCCCGGGGCACACTGGTCTACAGCTGGGTGTCACCCGCAGACCAAACGTCCTTCGACGAGGACATCACGCCGCTACTGCAATACCTCTGGCGTAACGACCTCGTATCTGCTGACGCCCGGATCGGGCTTGTTGAGTTTGGCTCCGAGGCCTACCACGCGGGCAATAACGTAACCTTCAGCGCCGGGGATTTCAGTATGGATGTCTGGCCCGGGACTCCTGTCAAACTAGATCTGAACCCGGTGGCAGATCACTGTGACCCTCCTCAGAGCCCCGCAGGGCCGCAGTCGTCGCCGGAGGAAGGAATAGGCGTCCGGGCTCTGGAGACTTCGCTGGGGGGTATCATCAGGATGATGGCCGTCTTTCTTTCTGCAGCTGCAGGTTCAGGCTGGTATTATGAGCTGTTGTGACCTTTCAAGTTAGCTTGTTTCTTGCTTCGTTGCATATTGTCAGCGTGGTTCAGATAATTTTGTCATCTCTCGATATTTACTTTTCACCAATCTGCATCTCAACATCATTACAAATTTCTCCACGTGTGACGAACCTCACTCGGGTGTGCGCCATACTTTTTCAAGTTCTCCCATTTACCCTGCAAGAGATATCGCTCTTCCTGGACTTGTGTACCCTTCACCAGAAAAAGTCGTTTTCTGAGGACGCCTTCCTCCCCCTGCTCATTCTAGCATGATCCTAGCGCGAAGCCACCCGCGTATCTGCATACTTCTTTCGTCCTCCACGCTGATATCCGAGATTTCCTTCAGCTGACTGCTGGCTTCCGGATATGGAATCCCTGCCTTCTAGCTCTTTTCTCTATGTCTTGCTTCTGATCAGTCTCCCTTCCGGGTCTCTATCTTGGCGGAATACTCCTAGTGGCGGTTGCACATCGAGACTTGACCATGCTAGACCCACATGTGCACTTGACTCCTATCAGAGCGGGTAGATACTCCTTGTATGGGCATGCACGGTCGTCACTTTCGCCCGCACTGAGCCAACGGGTGTGCAAACGAAGAGATCGTTGCCTATCCCTTAGCCACACCAAAGAACTAATAACGCCACTTTAAGACATGCAACTGGATCAAAGCCCAGAAGCTTGGATCAAAGCCCAGAAGCCTGGATCGGGATCATTCGAGATCTGCGGGGAGTTACCACCGCATAGCTCCGATAGTCTATTTTCCTCATTGAATAGCAGCTCGGCCAGATGCTTGGCAAGAGCTGGCGAGGCAAAATTTCACTCGAGATTGCGGCGCACCGGTCACATAATTAACACAGACTCTCACCCATTCTGCCAGTAGATTTCTGCTTTTGTTCTCGTGTCCATGTTCTTAGACTTGGACAGTCTTGGCCATTGTCTTCCACACCACTGCTCGTTACACATCACCAAAGTTTCCGCCATTCGTTCACTTGCATACTGTTCCCCTTCCACAGCTTCAACTCGCTTCCATACGCATATTCTTGTGCGCTTTCGCTCACTCAAATTTCGCTTCACTGCAGCACTTGTTTTCTTACTGCTGAAAGACTCCGTCGTTTCCCAGCATGAGGTCTGCTCCATCGCCGCCGACGCCCGCTGCTGGCAATCCTTTCGAAGCCCGCGAATATCAATTAGCCCAGAGCTCCACGCCGAGTAGCAGTGGAAGTCTGTCACAAAGTGCCAGCGTAAGTAGCGGGTGTCTCCGGGACTGATGTCAATCCAATTTGCTGAAAGTGACCATAGAGCTCGTCTCTGCCTTCTGAGCCTGCCGCAACCCTCTCCCCGCCGTCTCAGCGAGGTCGTGAGCAACCTGCGCCCCGTCCCGCTAACTCGGGTGACTCCAACCTCGAAATTGTAAGTCTTTGACGTGATAATTGATTGTATTTGGATTTGACTAACAAGTTTCAGACTCCTGCTGGCGCTGTAGCCGAGCCGCGAACTCAAGGAGATTCCCATGCAGAAGTGTTGAATGAAAAATGCAGCCCCTTCGACTCAGACCCAGAGTCCGGTGGAACTCCAGGCAAATTCACCACTGCAGACAAGAAAGAGGCGGACAATTCTCAGCCGACAGCTTCATGGACTGACCCAAAGACCAAGTCTCGTAACCCCTTAAAGCGGTCATACCACTGGATGCGGCGCACATACTGTCCTATCGAGGAGCCGCCTCTGGTCCTCCCAAGCTGCCCCACAGACGCTGAGAAGCTGTCGTACATCCACACCAACCGGATCCCGCTGTACATATTCGGCATCTTCTCCTTCCTCTCCCTATCAGCAGGCATGTGGCTTTTCTCCCTCTGCGCGACCCCGTTCTACTTTTATGGCGCCTTCGTCGGCTTCCTCAACCTCTACCTATTCATCAGTTACATGGTTGGCGTAGTCGGCAAGGACTGGGACTATGATGCCCACAAGCAGCGTATCGAGCGGCACCCTCTCAACGCTGAGACCGCGCCGACTGTGGACATTTATCTGCCCGTGTGTGCCGAGGAGGTCGAAATCCTCGACAACACTTGGAAGCATGTCACCCAACTCGACTGGCCCGCCGACAAGATCCAGGTGCACGTCATGGACGATGGGGCCAATCCGGTCGTCCGCCAGCTGGCAGAGCGCTATGGCTTCAATTACACCGTTCGTGAGGACCGTCCACGGCTGAAGAAGGCGGGAAACCTGCGGTGGACGTTTGCTCGCACGAGCGGGGAGTTCTTCGCTATCTTCGACGCTGACTTTTGCCCACGCCCGGATTTCCTCAAGGAGCTCATGGTTGAGCAGCTCGACGACGAGAAGGTTGCAATCGTGCAGAGCCCGCAATTTTTCCGCGTCACTGACGAGCAGACATGGGTCGAGCAGGGTGCCGGCGCGACGCAGGAGCTGTTTTATCGCGTTGTCCAGGTTAATAGGAACAGGTGGGGCGCGAGTATTTGTGTCGGAAGTAATGCGCTGTACCGTCGCGCTGCTCTTGTGGACGTCGGTGGTACGGCAGAAATCGGTTTCTCTGAGGATGTGCACACGGGGTAAGTCGTCAATCCATCAGTGACGGATGCATCAATACTAACATGAGCCGTAGCTTCGGCGCCGTAGACAGAGGCTGGAAAGTCAGATATGTGCCACTTTGTCTCGCGACTGGCGTCTGCCCGCCCACACCACGCGCATTCTTCTCTCAGCAGATGCGCTGGGCACGTGGAAGCACTACACTCCTTACCAACGGTCATTTCTGGGTTTCGAAGTTGACTTTGATGCAGAAGATCTGCTACCTCTGTGGTAAGCATTACAACTCTAGTCACAATAAAAACCCAGCAGCTAACAAAATACTTCAAGGCTTTCTGTACTACTCGGCTGTCTCACTCGGAATCTTCATCTCCCCCATCCCAGGTATTTTGCTCCTCTGGTTCCGCCCGGAGTGGTTCAAGTACTACAACCTTGCCTTCGCCATTCCGTCGATCTTCTACGGCCTGGTGATTTTCAGAGTCTGGGCAAAGGCGTCGTACGGCATGAATGTCCAGCACATCATGCTGATCCAGTCCTACGCCTATCTGACCGCTATCAAGGACCGCCTGTTCAACATCGAGCTGATGTGGGCCGCCTCAGGCGATGCCAAGGCACACAAGAGCCACAAATACCGCAACATGCGCATCCTCTGCTGGGTCTGGAGCATAGCCACCTTTGGCGGTATGGTCAGCGCTGTGACTTGGAGGCTGACACATGGCTTTGAGTGGTACAACCCGATCCCGCTGATTGTGCTGAGCCTTTACAACCTCTATGTTGCGAATCGCTTCCTTTTCTGCAACTGGTAGAGAGAGAGAGCACCGACTTCTGGCGCAAGGGCAGGAGAATCTGCAAGGAACTCGGGGGTCGAACCTGCACTCGAAGATTACATTTCCCTTACTCTCAGGTCGGCTCTTGTGGAATTCCTTGCATACACGGCGCCAAATGATGGAGGCGAATCCTGGATTTTGTTTTGCATCTTCAAATCATATTCGTTAGTGGAATAATGGGACCTGGATGGAAGACTCCCGTGGGTTTAATAGAATAATAGGACAAAATTTGGGGCGCGACCAAGTTCTGTCATTATCGTGTTGACCCATCATGTTTGCACCACACAGAGCTCTGCTCTGTTGTCCGCTGTGCAGCCACGGTATCTGACCACCCCTCTAACCTCCAGTGGGACAGCGTCTTCTGGTTTAATCTCCCACGGTAAAAACTCCTATAGGACAAACTCGTATGAGACAATATCCTAACATCCTACAGGACAGTCTCCTCATGGATGGGCCCCCGTCCACTTAGGGAGAACTCTAGATAAATACCTAGCACACAGAATAAATTTTAATAAATCAGAGGTAGGGCATCCACAGGGGCTCTAGCATGTAAGTATACAAAATTTTAAAGGAGGGCCAGTATAATAACAATAATATAGGAGAACAAGGATTTACAGGGCAAAAATCAGGGGGTATAGGGCAATATATACCCCCTATACGCCAACATTTTTATACACCACCTATTCACTATATAAAACAATAATATATAGTTATTAACTATATATCTATTACTATATATAAATACCACTATTATTACTTCTACTTACCCCTATTATTTCTTCTCCCCTAGTATTTTACTACTTCTTTCCTTATCTAATAGAGTGTTCCTTAACTAATCCAAGCACCTAAATCTCCTCCTTAGTATCCTTCTTATTACTAATAAGGTCCTCTATAGTTAGATCTACTCATTATAGCTAGTTAACTATCTTATAATTCCTTATATAGCGCTTCTTAGCTACTAGCTTAAGTATTATCTAGTAGTAAAAGGGGGATTAGTAGGTCTATAGGTTAGGGGTATAAAAAGTACTTAGTATAGGTAGTGTGTATATAAGGTAATATTAAATAGAGTACTCTGATTAGTTGGTAGGTACTTATTGCCCTATACCCCCTGATTTTTACCCTGCAAATCCTCGTTCTCTAATATAGTATGTGATGGTTGTCGGGGAAATGAATACCCAAAGGTTCCCACAGGTTGTCAATTGATATGATGAAGCTAGTATTAAATCCAAAATATAGGACCAGTAAGCAGCCCATGTTATCAGAGCTCATACACTGCCACATACTGCCTTTCTGTATATACAGATTATATCTCCCCGCTATGCATCCAATCTCATCTCACCACTTTATGGCAAATGCTCAGTGTCCCCATTTCCCTTCTGCTCGCCCTTCTCCTGAATTTGCATCCGGCTCTCTCTTCTCTGCCACGGAGTTTCACCACCCCAGCCGTGCTTCTGAACCCTCTTACTCATTTTCACCGCACCCTTTTCCAAGAACAACCAATCAATCTCCTCCAGGGTCAGATTGCTGGTCTCTGGATAGCAAAAGTATACAAGTGGAACGAATGCAAAGTTGAGAGCCATGAAGATGAGGTAGCCCTTCCACGCCAGGTTGTTGAGAAGAGTTGGGGTGACCATGACAACAAAGAAGTTCCATAGCCAGTTCGAGGAGATACCAACTGCTGTCCCCTTTGCTCTCACGTGGAGCGGGAGGATCTCTGGTACATATACCCAAGGAATACAATTGGCGGTGGCTCCGAAAATGAGCATGTAGGTGAAGAAGAAGGTCACGCTGGCAGAGGATGTCGCCTTTGCCAGGTCGCCGCCTCTGCTCTGGAAGCTGAGTAGGATTGAAATCAGCATCATTGAGACACCTAGTCCGAAAGAGCCCCACATCATTGGCTTGCGACGGCCGTACTTATCCTGCATGGTTTACGATTAGCTTGATCTTTTCCGAAGGATGGGAACGATGCATACCAAGAAAAATGTTGGGAAAAGCGAGCCGAAGAAGAACATGGCATTGATGACTCCACCCAAGAGCAACGATAATTGCCTAGAGAGTCCGACATTGAGCTGCAAGACAGACGTAATATAATAAACGACGAGATTAATGCCACCCATTTGGTTCATGAATTGCATGCCGTACGCGAGAAGAACTCTTCTTCCCGTCTGGACTTCATCCCGCTTCAGAAGGTTGGACCAGCGGTACTCGCCATGCTCCCGTTCCATCTTGAGGGCTTCCAAGATTTCGCCTTGCTCCTTGGCGATCTTGGAGTCTTCTGGAGGCCTATCATAGACCTTGCAAAGTACTGCCAGGGCTTCCTCCTCTTTTCCGTGTGCATACAGGTATCGAGGAGATTCGGGGAGCCCAAACACCATTGCGATGACAACGAAGGCGAATAGCATCTGGCACGCAATCGGGAGTCGCCATGCAATGGAGCCGGGAACGAAGCTCATGCCGTAGTCAAACCAGTACGCGATCTCGATACCGACGCCCACGAACAGTGGCTCTGAAGAGACCAGTCGCCCGCGCTTGGATGCTTCACAGAGCTCGGATTGGTACATTGGTACCGTGCTTGTTTCGATGCCTGTGCCAATGCCGGTGATAAACCGTGCGATCATGATATGGGGTACCGTGAAGGCGCTCGTTTGCAATGCCGCTCCGACCTGTAGCTTGAGCGTTAACCTGGTCCGCGTCCAACCTGTACGCGGGGGTTTGCTCACTATGATGAATACCATCGCGATCCACATCGCGAGCCTTCGACCAGTCTTTTCGCAGAATATGAATGAGAGTATGCATCCCGAAAAACAACCCAGATTATATATGCTGACTATAATGCCCTCGAGGCTGGGGTTCGGATGACCGAACTGTAGGTGTTGTCAGCATTGTCACTGCCCATGTGGTGGGATAAACGGTCGTAGCAGTGACTTACCGTGTTGAGGAAATCTTCGTTGCCCACAATACCGCTGAAAACTCCTTGATCATAGCCAAAGAGAACGAACGCCTATTTCTAATTATTTAGTAGAAATCTCTCAAAGGCAGAGGACATGAAGACACGTCTGGAGATCAGCTGGCCAGACATGTTGCTTCCACACCGCAGAAAGACGTCATTTATAGCACGAGGAGAAGGTATTAGAATCTCACCATCTGACATGCCACCGTAATAGCGATGCGCAGCTTTCTGCCCCGGCCGAACCACTGTGTTTGAATCATGATGTGCAGCTGTTCCAAGTCACTGGATCTGCTCGAATGCTCATCACACAAGGGAAGAATGGATCAATCAGATCTTGCAAATTGAGTGGGAATTGGGGAATTCTGCATAAAAGTGGTGGCCGGTCAGGTCGTTGCATTTTAATCGGTTCATGATACCCTGTCCGCCTCGATCTTGCCCCTCAGATCCACTGCCGTTTTCCGGCGCTATTCCGATGTCAGATCATCCAGCCGGCTTGCCTGAACAGGACGAGCCGGTCACACACGCATGTTAGCGAGCCAGCAAAACCAAGACGGCGTCATATTTGACTGGAGCGCATCCAGGCCGAAACGTGGGGAATGATCGACAAGCTCGTCGGTTGTGGGCCGATACCCCAGACGAGACCCATATTTCCGGGTAATTCCCCAGATTCCAAAGATGGACTCTGGGGTAGTAGGCTATAAGCTTCGGACACCCGACGGTAGTCTATTCGCACGGATGATTCATTTACACGCGTGACATTGATGCTGTAATGTTCTAATGGGACGAACACTGGGGTGACGTACTGGTGACCGGCCCGGGAAAATGCATGAGCACGTCGGCTGAACTTTCGCCTCTTCACTCTCGCGAATCCCTGACCTCCCCTTCCCCCACACCCTTAGAAATCTTACAATAAGTGGCTTGTAGTTATAGACGGATGCGCCTAGTCCCAGGCTTCTCTGACTCTGCTTATTCAGATAAGTCAATGCGCAAATAATTACTTTAAGATGCCAAGTGCTGCTCCCATTACCTATCTTGCTGCTTCAGGCCTTGCACATGTATTTGGCCAGTTTGTTCCGGCCGCTGCCAGTCAAATAAACGTGCGAGGTGTCGCCTATTGGGAAGTAATGGGTATTTAAAAGTGCTGGCTATAATTGAATTTGCGGAAAGAATATATTCACCATCGTCAGCTTCTCTGCCCATGACTTTATGGGTAATCAATGTCGCCTTTAGGATCTCTATAAAATTTGAAAGCTTGGGACCTAATCACTAGCGGTGGCGCGCGGTTGCGTTTCCAATCCCCCATACATATAAACAGAAGGCGTCTCACAAAGCAGTGAAAAGTGTGGGCCTCGATATGTTCGCTCGAATCTTTCAACTGTTTAGGCGCGAGAGGATTGCGCAACTCGGTGACAAGGCCGAAGGCAACTGGCCGACGGGTGTGAACCAAGACAGGCGTCTGGTTGACTAACGTAAAAATGCGGGGATTCTTAGAACTCGACAATTGGCCACCCTGGGGCATGGATTCGTTTCCAAAGTACTAGACAGAGATGACTTTGAACATGTTACCAGCAACCAGGGCCTGGAATCCTTCAGGATCGCAAGCGAATGTGTGGTGCTTATGGTAGGCGTCCGACGACATAGCAACATCAGATGACAATTGGTAACTTGCCGCATGCACTCAGGCGGACCATGAAGACTAAGAGCGACCTTTTTGAATTGCAGGTATGGGCAACATGAACTCGTATCGTTTTGTAGCCCTTGCTGAATCCGAGGTGGCCCTTAGAAGAACGCCACACAGGAAAATGCCCAGCCACTAATGATCCGCGAATATTGTAGGCAGCTTAGCTTTCACAATATGAGATCCGCGACGATTTTTCACAGCAGAATGTTCGTTCGATTGCAAGTCATGCCTGCAGTGCTCCTGGCTTGAGCCGAGCTTTCCAGGATTAGGGCGAGCACGACTTAGTACTTGATTAAGGGATGAACCCAATATTGTATCGCGTGAAAGAATACACAAATCATAGTCCCTCAAGAGAAAATTCGCGTTCCATTTCGAGGGCTTGACGCAATGCTGAGCAGATTGAAAGCAACCGAAGAGACATATCAAAATCGCGCTTCTAGGTGGTCCAGAAATCTCATCTAGATATTGTAAACACGCGATTAGATAGGCTCGGACTGGACCAGATAAATGACTAAATCATCTAGCACTCATAGGCTACTGCAGTAAGGGTTCCGCGACAATACTTGCACATGAGCATGGCAACATTGAAGCCATGGATGCTTACAAGATCTCACTGGCATTGCCACCCAAATGGCTCAATGAAGGGTAGCTCGCACTAGACAAAGGGAGCTAAGCCCAAGATAAACCAGCAGTTGACCATTTTCTTTTCCGCTTAGTGACACTTGCGCTGGTCCAGACTTTTGAACTTCCGAGGCTCAAACGCGATCCGGCCACTCGGGTGGTGTGCAGCCTCCAAGAAAGCATATGCACGCCATGTGTTTCTATTGCTGCCTGGCCATTCCTACGTGTGGCTTATGCAGGCACGCGGTAGGGACTTCTTCTTTCACTTTGATGCAATGTCCAAAAACGGCATTTTGGCGTCCGCTTGAAGGTGGCCAAGAATCGAGACTGGCCCATTCCATGTGGGCTAATGGAAGCGATTTCCGAGCGACCGGACGATTTCGTTGAATCCAGCTTAGGGGTCCTCTTCTATTTGATTTACGAATTGTGCCAAGACACTTCGCACTTCTGGCTTACCGCCCATGGTGACTTCAGGATTACAAGAAGGGAACTAAAAACAAAATAATAGATACTAGTCATCAGCAACCTTTTGTTCCATGCAGTGGTTCGTTATCACTCTCAGGCAACAGCGTTACATTGAATCCAGCGAAAGACGCCTACAGATAGAGATTGTGGAAAAGCTTCAGTCACACATGACATTTGCTCTTCCGTTCTACCTTGGCGAAGCTGCAAAGAAGATTCACAGTTTATGTCAGCTAGGTTCGCAAACACAACGGTATCATGATGATCGAAAAGGTGCTGAGGGCATACAAATAGCATCTGATGGCTTTTTAGTGATTGTCAGTGCTTGCTTCTCCACAAAATAGTTGAGCTTGGATTCTTCTAAATCCCTAGGTAGCCCGGATGAGACTCGGAGAATTCACGCATTCTTTCAGAGAAGTAAAGGTGGGGCCCAGCTATAGTTAGAAACCCTAGCTCGGTCCCATCAAGTCAATATAAGCATCAAACCCACACCTTAAGAATATGGGTATATTTATTTTCCTCTTAGCTTACTAGTTATAAGCCCAGTTAGTTATTCTCAGAGCTATTTAACAAAGAAAGGAGCTAATATAAGATACTCCTATATTTAAACCTAGGTTAGAGTAAAAAGGAATTATTAATAAGTATAGTAAAGGGGAAGAGCCTAAGTAGGTAAAAAAAGAGACCTAGCTAGTGTTCCTTTGTTTATTTCCGGCTCTGTGATCCTAGGGGGAGAGTTAGAAACCCTAGCTTAGTCCCATCAAGTCAATATAAGTATCAAACCCACGCCTTAAGGATATAGGTACATCTATTTTCCTCTTAGCTTACTAATTATAAGCTTAGTTGGTTATTCTTAGAGCTATTTAATAAAGAAAGGAGCTAATATAAGACACTCCTATGTTTAAACCTAGGTTAGAGTAAAAAGGAATTATTAACGGGTATAGTAAAGGGGAAGAGCCTGAGTAGGTAAAAAAAGAGACCTAGCTAGTGTTCCTTTGTTTATTTTTGGCTCTGTGATCCTAGGGGGAGAGTTAGAAACCCTAGCTTAGTCCTATTAAGTTAATATAAGCATTAAACCTACGCCTTGAGGATGTAGGTGTATCCATTTTCCTAGGAAGCTCGATGGATTACATGGCGTATTCGAAGTACTTGACTGTGGCCAAAGAAATTCTCACTGATGGATATGCCAAGCATCTGCACAAAAAGACTAGGAACCAGACTATATTCTCCTGTAAGCAATACCTAGGGTAGGTTACATTGATGGCTTGAAGCTCGTCTAGAGTTAGATAGTCTCCATTCTGCTCACGAAAATTCCGCGAAGTGGAAAAAACGTACGATGTTATGCCTCCTCGGCATGGAATATAAAAACCGGCCGGTCAAGCCCGCTGGAGTTTGCCACAGGTGACCATCATGCCGCGGCCTCCAACGAACTTTTAGAAGTCTAGAAGTCTTTAGAAGTATCAGAAGCCAATACGTTCTCCACGATGGCCAAGGTAGTGATAGGACTTGTTGCTTTGTGCATCGCACAAACAGGTTATTCACTGCCTACCGCCGAGAACGAGCCCGTCTGGACGCCCTTGGGTGTTGGACCCCCGGCGGAATCCGAGGCCAGCATCGCAAGCATCGACGACGTTCTGATCCCTGAATTCGTCAGCCTCGACGCCGATATCCTGCAAAGCGTCATGGAGAGCAATGTCACGGAGGTGCCGCCCTCAGATTTCCTCGATGTTTCACAGGCCGAGAAAAGGGGAATTATCGGCGGGGTGGACAACCGCGTCCGCTGGACCGACAGGAATTTTCCATACTCTCCTATCGGCCGTCTCGAGCATGCGAGCGGCTTGTGCTCGGCGACATTAGTCGGCCCGCGTCATGTTGCCACGGCCTTGCACTGTATCCCAGAGCAAGGAACACCGATTACTTTCCGCCCCGCGTACGCCGGTGGAGATACTTATCCCTCGTCTCAGGTTCAGTACGTGCTAAACTCAGGCGTACCTATTGGGGCTCCATGCTGGGAATTCAGCGACTGGGCTATCCGTAAGTCTCCTCACAACTCATGTCGATGTTAATGTCTAGGTCCTGGTGCGGAGGGACTGGCAGTGGACTGACCATCTTCTAGTGATCCTGAAGGATCGCATTGGTGACCAACGTGGCTACTTCGGGGCCAGAGTCACCGAAGACCAGCACCTCAACAAGAACGTCTGGTACCACCTGGGCTACCCGGGAGACAGGGATGGCGCCTCCCAGCCTTACCGTCAGGGCGAGATCACAGTGTCGAGGCTCAACACGTTCTCGGGTTGCCCCAATGAGAGACGGGCTATGATCGTCACTGACGCTGATGCTCAGCCTGGCCAGTCTGGCGGTCCTCTCTGGCTGGGCCCTGAATGGGACGCAAATGGCAACCGCTACGTCTATGGCGTTTGCAGCGCGACTAGCGACCTTGACACGGCATTCTCAGGCGGTAGTGTCTTCAGTAAGTGTATCTTTCCTTGTGCCGATTAGCTGCTTTGCCGCCCGCCACTGTAGATAAGTGTCGAACTCCATCATTTCGACCGAGTGATTGAAGGAGCCTTTGTTTTCAAGAATAGTGTTTACCTACATGCGTGTTGTTTTGTCACTAACATCCGTTTAGCTCAATGGGTCGCAGCTGCCAGGACCAACTACCCCTAGTTGGTGGATGGACCCCACGATGGACAGGACATCCTCCCTGCTCACTCGAGCAAGCCAGGGGGGCGGTATCAAGTAACACATCTCGGATATCAAAATTCTACGCAGTTGAATAATTGAATTCCAGAGAAATAGGAGGCACATGATGAGTTCCACTATTATATATTTATAGGAGCAACTTTAGATATATACTACACGCACTTCATATGTACCTAGGTACTTATCTGTGCGTACACAGTTGGCAAACGACAGCAATATAAGTGACTATGGACTATTTTTATTCTTTGAGTTCCTCTATTAACCCGGAACAACAGTAAGTTCCCCCAGAAGGGCAAGGCAATATATCCTCAAGATAAAAATAGTAGGTTTACCCATGCAGGGAATTCAATAGTGACTTTCTAATTTGCTTCTGGAAACTAGTATTGTAGCCATAGTGTTAGGCCATGATATAAGTGACTATACACGGTTCCACAAAAAGAATCAAGGAATAAGACCCATGAAATTTCGCCCACGGTTCTGTGAAGAAAGCGGCCAGTTCCAGAAGATGATTGGATAACAGTACCTATCGAGAGTCTCGGACGGCTCTTAACGGTCAGACTCAATTGTCCGCAAGTGCCGCGCCGAGTCTTGGGAGCGTGAACATCGTCTCATACTTAACAGTCAAGAAGGGTGCATTCAAATGCTCCATACGAACTCTGATACCGAAAGAATGGAAGACTCAGTGTGACTGTCAGAATGACGGTGCCGAAAGTCTGAACAGTAACCGACCTAGGGCTCCAACCTTGAGTGCGTGAACATCTCACACCCCCCATTCTATGTAATGGATATTGCCGGCGTTTCCGAAGACCTCGGCAGTAGTCGCGTTGGGCCGGGCCGCCGTTGTCGAGCCGCGAACAGTCCCTAAGCTAATAAAATGGGACAACCCTCCTAGGTATAAGGTTAAAAGACCTATAACTATATTTCACTAATTATAGTATATTTAACTATATTATCTTTCTATACCTAGTTCTTCCTACTTAAGCCTCTTTTTAAGCCCTTTAATCCTCTTTTAGTTTAAATTTAAAGGTATAAGCTTAGGACTATTAAATTTATATTTAATAGTCTTAAAGGGTTAAATTAATTTTAATTTAAGCTTATATTTTTTAAGAAATCTTAAGAATATATTAATAATCCTCTTATTTTTATTTTCTTCTTTTAGGTAGTTATACTTAAGGGTATTTCTTATATAAATAAAGACTTAACTATTAATTTCTATTTTTATAGCTATAGAGCTATTAAATTTATATATTTAAATAATAAAATATAATTAACTTATTTATTATCTTAGCTTTAGTAGTATAGTAGGTTAATAATTACTTTTAAGTAGTCTTATATAAGAAGGTTATATTACTTAATCTTACTAAATAAGTATATATTTAAGTAAAGTTAAAACTTATATATATCTTATAAGATAGTTAGAGTAATAATAGCTTTTATAATTACCTATTTTAGCTAACTTATAAAGGCCTAAATTATATAGTAATAATATTTTTATATAATACTTAATAGTATTAAACTAGCTTATAAACTATAATAGCTTTAACTTTAATAGTATTAATATAAATAAAATAGGTATAGCTTAATACTATAGCTAAAATATTAGTTTATAAAAGTAAATTAGAAAGTTACTATTAAATTTTTTATATAGGGAAACCTACTATTTTAGTATAAAAGATACATTGCCTTGCCCTTCTAGGGAACTTACTATTATTCCGGCTTAGTAGAGGAACTCAAAGAATACCAATAGTCCATAGAATGGGACAAGGGCCAGGTCGATCATCACGGGCCATGACGGAGACAGAAGGCACACTCGGCCCTTCGCAAGTTACAAGTGCAGAATCATGAGATCTAATGGAACAGCACTAAACTAACTCAGTGATACCAGCTTCATGCGCCAGTGGTTTTGCATTTGCTGTGACGGAGATTTCCTGGGGGCGCAATGCGATATTAGAGCTCCAACCCCAAACACCGATGCGATCGATGAACAGATACAACAACTTGACATGTACCCACTCCGCTACGGTCTTGAGGCTTGGATACACACTCTTGGTTGTCAGCCACCTCAAGCACCGGGGCCAGATGTCCACGCCGAAGAAGCGATAATGCTGCCTGGCATGATGATCGAAGACCTCTTTGGCCGGCTACACTGGGAGCGCATCCTAGTTTCATTGACGATGCTCACACTTGCTCTTCCTTCTGTCTGAAGATCTGACGGTTCCACAGTCTACTATTCAGCGCATAGCAGTATTAAGCATCTTAAGCATTGAGCGATCTGTGAGGCCGGAAGACGTCTTCCCGGGGCTTGGGCAAAGCAAAGGCTCTTTCCTGTGCGATTCATCGAGACTCTGATCTCTGAAGTCGGTACTCGGCTTGTTGAGAAACTCTATCCCAACATTGTGAGCTGATATATGAAGTGGGACAGCAATGTATCATTGCGGATCGATGAAGCAAACAAAACATGACTCGGGCCAATCGGCAGTGATAGCATAGCGTTGATCGTTGCTTGCCTTGGTCTGAAAGCCCACTGAGGGTAGCATCGAACCGTCGTCCGTGAGTGACCCCTGCGACGCCAACCTGTAAGAACTGGAGTCAGTCTCCGAAACAACCCGTGCGATTGTTGGTGATAGTTTGGATGCTGCCAACATCAAAGGGAAGACTGGATTGTCATGAAACTATTCAGTGTTCAGAAGAGTTGGTGTTTGACAGTCAACGCAAAGCATGAATGGAATTTCGGCATCATTTCTGGAAGCCCGCCTCAGCTGAAGCTCAGCGCAGCGCTGATTAGCTCCCCAGTCCAACAACCATGAAGGGTTGTGGTGGACGTCACCCTCGCCGGATGGCTAAACCTAAAAAAGTCCCCACAGGCCGACATTGCCTCAATAGTTACTCCGGGGCGCGCGTGCCCAGGTGCAACCTAATTATCGATTCAGAGGTTGGGAACCGGGTGCAGTGCAGAGCAAGATTCGGTAGAACTTAATCCCCAATAACCTCTCCCTTTGGCGTCGCCGTAGCGTGTGCGCATGGTTTCAAGAACCGCCAAGAGGCCCGCCGAACCTGCCACGAGAAGTCTCCATAGAAACCCCAGACCAGCGATGGGGACAACCAAGGCGGGCCGAGAATGAATGCGGGGCCCCGCAATCAAAGTGGATCGTTCTCCGTGTTCAGCTTTCAGGGATTGAAGCTACGGATGAGACGGATTCCAGGAGGCTGAGAAGGTCATACGGCGCAGGTAGCGTGAAAACAAAGCGCCGTGTCGGGCGGCCATAAGAGGGCCCGCGGTGCTGCCGCATCAATGACAGTGAGAAAGAGAGCCAGCGCTTGGTGCCAGACACACGAGCAAAACGCTGTGAGCCTGCCGCCTGTGAAACGATGCGCGTATTGGCTTCCAAGCTTTCCAGAAAAACGTCAGATCGAGTTACACTGGCAGCACCATATCGCTTGCTTTTAAGCCCACAGCTCGGCCAGTAATGTGGTAGTGACAATGCTATATGGTTGTATTCGATGCAGCACGGACTGGTGTGACAGCAACATGCCCAAAAGGGGGCCCAAGTTGAGCCTCAACGCCGCCGATCGTCCCCAAACAGGCCGCGGGTACGATCTTGCTACCGGTAAACGCCCGCAGGGCTGTCTTCGTGAGCCTCCTCTCTCCGATCAGGACGACCTCGTGGCCCAGAACCGGCGCCACGTTGTCTAGCCCCCGCGGCCGTAAAAAGTACACCCCGCCCCAGCTCCGGCTGAGTTTGACCAAGACAAGCGCAAGGGGCTAGTGGCTCCTTCGAAGAGAGTAGTTCGATGGCGCCAAGGGTCTAGAGAGATCTCCCGCTAGGAGGTGGCACTCGCTGCACCATAGCATCAAATAGCACGCATCATCTACATCCCGTAGCCTCCCCCAGAGATCAAGAAGATGTGCCACGTCTGCCTGCGGCGGCCAAGGGCGCTGATTTTCGACCCAAGGCGTGATCGTCAGCCTGGCAGGCGGGATTTGCTCGACGGGCAACTATTGGATGGGACTAAGCCCGTTGAAGTCTATCACAGCGAAACCTAATGCGGTGACTCGCAGGTCTTGGCGGGGTCAGGCTGTCCTAGGGATTTCAGTGCCGCGGCCAGGGCTCAGGGGTCCAGCATGTTCATGTTCCATGTGTGCGGAGAGCAGAAATTAACCCGGCGAGATGCCTTATAGCTCCCCTGGTAGCGCCGGGCGACGTTCCCGAACCTGGCCATCTATCTGGTCCCCTTTTAACTGTCTCGTCGCTGCGCGTCTGGATTGACCATTTGTCGTTCGCGGTCATTCGAAACTGAACACATCACCGACCCGACTTGAACAGGAACATTCAGCCAACATGGAGATGGACGAGATCCGGGGGCAGAAGGGCCCGACTGTTTCCCACATTAACAACCAAGGGGACCTCGAGAGCCCAAGCACGGACAGCTACCAGCGGGCCGGGCAGCAAGTTCAGATGGAGGCTGACGCCCCAGAGCCGAAAGTCTCGTTGTCAACGATACTGGCTGTCTTTGTCAGTCAATTCCCATGAGATGTGACAATCAAGGGCGAACCAATACTAATATGTGGATGGCAACAGTTTATGGGCCTTTCGTATGTGCCCGCCATCAGTGCTGGTCTACTACTTCCCACTGGTATCCTGCAACAAATAGGACAGCAATTGGGTGATACAGATAACATTATATGGATTCCTGGTGGCTGGTCTGTCGCTTCCGCCGTTGCGTTCTCCATTGCAGGTGGTCTCAGCGATGTATTCGGCCGTCGCTGGGTGCTCATGGCTGGTCAACTTCTGACTCTGATCGGCGGTGTAAGTTCGAACCTCGTTCTCGAAGGAATGGTACAGTGCTGAAAGCCACGCAGATAATTGCTGCCGTTGCAAACACAACTCTTCAGGTCGCTGCAGGAGTGACGATCATGTGAGTTTCGAATGTGCTTCCATTTTCTCCTGGCGCGAAATTTCTAACTAGTATCAGTGGATTCGGCGCTGGTACCATCTTCGTCGGATATCCTGGAATCTCGGAGTTGCTTCCCAACAAGTACCGGTACGTCGATCTAGTAAATCGATTTTGTCGGTACGATTTTGTGACTGACAACTTGCAGAGGTATTGGTCTCGGATGGACCGAATTTTGCATCAACATTCCTTGGGGCTGCCTCAGCGTGTACCTCGCAACCCAACTGTTGATCAAGGCGACATGGAGGTGGTGCTTCTACATCGCCATCATCTACGCTGTGATCTGTATCGCCGGCACATTCATCTGTTACTTCCCGCCTTCCCGCCCGCAGCATGATTTCGAGAAATCTCGATGGGACGAGTTCAAGGAACTCGACTTTATCGGCCTCGCCCTCTTCACCGCCGGTCTATGCATCTTCCTCGTGGGAATGACGGATCTCGGACATACCAGCTACTCCATCCCACTCGTTGCCTCGACAATCTCAATCGGTGCCGTCATCTTCATCGCCGCCTTCTGGTATGATTTCACCAAGCCGAAGAACCCGATCTTCCCGTTCAAGTTGTTCGCCATGTTCCGCGAGTTCACCGTGCACCTGATCATCCTGTTCATCTCCGGCATGGTCTGGCAGGCTATCGTCACGCTTGCACCGCAGATCACATTGTACGCGTTCACGAATGACCCTATCGAGATCGGAGTCATCATGATCCCGTCCACGATGTCCGGCGTCCTGGGTGGCTGGATCATACCATCTTTCGTTCACAAGATCAAGCACATTCGGTATCAGATCATCTTTGCGCTGCTGATGCAGTGTGCTTTCACTGCCAGCTATGCCGCAGTTGTTCCCTCGAACAAGATGGCATGGAGTGCGATGCAACTGTTTGGACAGTCCTGTTTTACGTGAGTACTTGTCTTCCCGCCGGCGGCTCATACTTAGCATTTACTGACAAATTGTACAGATGGGTGACAACTCTTGCATACGTCTCCTCCGGTCTCTTCGTCCCAGTAGAGGAGCTAGGCGTCAGCGCCGGTCTCCTGGGAACCTTCCGCTCGGCAGGTGGCTCCGTCGGCAACGCCATCTTCAGCACGATCATGACCTCGGTCGCCAACAAGAACCTGGGTAACAACCTCGCAGGAGCCGCCATCGGCGCGGGCTTCGACCCGGCGAACCTGAGCGCCCTGATCCCAGCCGTCATCCAGAACGCCGTCGGTGTTCCCTTTGCGTTCGACGCCGTTCCCGGCGCCACACCCGCCGTCATCGCCGCCACGGGCGCCGCGTTCAAGGAGACGTACTCGAATGCCTTCAGGATGGTCTGCTACGCCACTATCCCGTTCTGCCTGGTGGCTACTGGTGTTGCGTTCTGGGTTAAGGACCCCTCGCACTTGTTGAACAACCACGTTGCTGTTCAGCAGGAGAAGGAGGTGCTCTCAGGGGTTGAGCGTCGCCCAGAGGCTGTGGTTGGGAAGCGGGTCGATGATAACTACAAGATCTAAGGGGAATGTGGTGGCGAGTGGCTGGCCACGGGATCACTGTTATCGACATTCAGTCCCTGGTTTTGCGATTCGAAGGGATACTAGCGTGTTGTATTTGTCTTCTCAGCAAGATCATTGTACATGGGAATTAGATGCACAAGTTGTAAAAACATTCGAGAGCTATGGAACATGCACAAACCATCTCTACAACCACCTACCTGTCCAACAACGTGCTTGAAATCCTTGGCCACAAGCTTAAGTGTGCAGTTGAGGCTCGTCTCTTCCGAGTGCAGTATTCAAACCAACTAGCTGAAACGTCTTCCGCCTTGGGCACTGCTTCTGTCGGTACAGACAATGCCAAAACGATTTCTGTAGGATTGGACCCATAATACGCCGTCAAATAGAGAATTGTAGAGCTTGGTGCAGGCTTGGCCAAAGCTTAGTAGGAACGACGGACCCACGTGTTCGCGTCTCCATGCAATAGTCGACGAAGTATATGGCTCGGGAATGACAGAATGTCGGATTAATCCAGCAACAAGCTATCATAGTCTTAAGCACCTTTATTTGTTTCCCCGACTTCTTCTCTCCCGCAGAGTCCTTAATGTGACCAACATTCCTTGGCCAGGGCCCTCGGAAGCCGTGTTCAGGATCAACTACCCTGTGACATAGAACCAAGCATAAAGGTATTCGCTTGCCTCTCAGAGACTGATCGCCTTTGGAAAAGGAATGTTGAAAGTCCTCTCGTCTGAAGAGGCCATGTTATTGGTAGGCTCTGAGCTTTTTGGAACACAAATTCGATCCCGCCAACATGATCACCATGGCTAGTCGCCAGCATACCTTACATACTGTACCGGGAGATGCTGCGGGCAATCAATGACCAACCCACTGTAAAGTTCAGTTGATAAACGGTTCCTTCAGGTTCAACATGGGGATTACTAGAAGGTATGGTTGAAAACTGCAAGTTGTGATTAAAAACTACTACACCGGTAGGAAGGAGCCCTACGGTAGCTGTAGTTTTCAACCATACCTTCTAGTAATCCTCCTGTTGAACCTGAAGTAACCGTTGATTGTTAGTGGACACTGTGTTTTCCAGTTGATTACTGTGCTTTCTAGTAGGTTACTCGTTGCCCCAGAATGCATCCTGCCGGTACAATATACTATTACAGTGCCACCTTGACACCTAAAAATATCGACATGTCAATGCGGAGCCCCCGCGGCTGAGGAACTATTTCTATGGTCACCATCTGTAGGAGCTGCCTTGATAGGACATTATTTTATAGTAATGTGTCCCGAAGCAGAGTGTTCCATCAGAGGTTATCCTATGGGGAGTTAGTTTCTTTTTCTTTTTTTTTTTGGGGGGGGGGGTTTGAGATACTATGCCCGCGTAATGGACACCCGAGTAAACTCATATTCTATAATCACCGATTCCCAATTCATGCATCGTCCTGCTTACACGGAAACAACCGTTGGTATGTCTTGTCTAAGAAAGTCACATTGCTGCTCGGTTGCATTGTGGCGTTCTTTCCTCCGTCGATGAAACACTCCCGAGTCCTCAGTGTCGTGTGGCATCCGACTGCCCAGAGCGGCTTGAACGATGATCTCGGATAAATCCTTGGTGGACAAATCTTGCTGCCAAGAAGCGAGTGAACTTCGTAAGAGACGTCAGCATCGGATTACACAGTGATGTGTATTCGAGTAATTTTGAATCAGATCGTGTTTGATTGCTCGAAGGGAACAGCATCCATCTAACACTAGTATCCACCATTTGCATGGCCTGTAGAAATGCCTTATCTCCTTGATCTCTTCATCACTAAGCAACTCCGTCGTCTGATTTGCGGTCAGTATGCCAAGGCATCTAGAACCATCGGGGATGCAGAACGTATTCCCCGGGAGATATCCCGCCGGCCCGGGCACGGCTGAAATAGATCACCAAGTCGGGTGTACGGAAAATGAGATCGCTTGGTGATTCAGCCGCCAGAAGCACTACGTTTCGGGTCTGTCTACAGTCCTGGAAGCTGGATTGAGGCCATGCTTATCACCAAGGCAGATGTGACTGGACTTAGACCGTAAAATACCGAGGATTTGTTAAACCCTGTTATCGCAGCAACCACACAGGGCCGAATCACTGGTGGGCCAAACGCAGCGTATGCACATGGTTCTAGGAGACGCCTAAATGTTCTACAATTATATATGGCTTTGAAATACAGTAAGAGAATACCATCACTTCGTAGTCTTTATCTGTCTATGCGCGATATCTGCAGCTGAACCCCATGGCAAGCATAGACGGCTTCAGGATAGCGAGGACGGGCACTAACAATGGACTTGGAGACACTCTTACGGGCCAGCTGGTCAGTATGCCTTATGAACGTTGAATCCTCAGAAAAGAATCGTCACAGCTCCGTCAACTTCTCAAGCATTTGCAAGGCCATCTTCCACCAAACGCTTGTGCCAGAGGGAGCGAGCGGCTGAGCGGGCGCGGTGCGACAATGTAGATAGGAGAGGAACCAAGGGAGTCGGTTGATAAAATTCCCCAATTTACGTTTGATCACAAGTATGCGCCACATTGGGTCCCCAGGGGCTTAAATTTGTGGCTAGGAAGCTGGGTGCTGGTTTGGCGCGTGACATTAGCGATTTTGTGAAGGCTACCCTACGGTAACGCATCTCGATACTCACTCAAGTCTTTGCGGAGTGAGCCGTCGAGAAATAGCGTGCTTTAGTCGGGGATGGTTGAGAAGGAAGCCGTACTTAAAATGTCACTAGCTGTGACGGAGGGAAATAATATGAGACCAGTGTTAGCCTCAGTCAATAAGCACCAAAAGTCACCGTCTGACCGGGCGGCGCAAGCATATCTCGCCTCTTCATATGCAGTCTGGTCACTGCTGTTTACTCCTCAATGACCCGCTGCACCAACGAAACGACTTATTTTCTTCAACAAAGTCAGCACCATAGATACAACTCCAGGCCCAACTACTCCAGTCGACGAGAGCTTTAATCGCCTTCCAGATCTCCACCAACCACGTTGAATATTACCATTTTGTATCACCGACAATCCATCCCAGCGTTCACCAACTCAAGCCCACACAACATATAATGGCAAGAGAAGTCTGCAACTGGATGCTGGACAAATATTTGATGACATTCAACGTCGAGAGCGAGGATGTGTCTCTCAAAACTCTTCGAGGCCGAAACCCACCGTGTCCGGCACGTCGCAAGGATTCTCCCGGTTTAGTTCCTCCCCTACGCAAAGACACAGCCAGGGAATCTGCTGAGGCTGCCGCGAAGAGTGCTGTCAACGGCTATGTCCGTGCCCTCGAAGAGAACGACCCCAAGATGGTTGCAGCTCGCACTGCCCAAGCCATAGCCGTCGCTGCCTCCACCTCGCACACTCATGCTGGATTTGTTGCGGCTGCCACTGCAGTCGAGAGCGCCGCGCTTCTTTATGTTGAAGATACACGGAACTCGGCCCCTCTTGGACAGCTCAAGGTGCTCACAAAGCATGCAATCAAGGCTGCTGTTGACGCTGCTCTGGCTGCCGATGATGAGAAAATGTCGACTGCGGGTCCGCCGCTCGACATCCGCAAGGCCGATGCCTCAAAGCAAGGGCAGCTCCCGCGATACTCCGAGCTGTTCCCGGATCCCCCGTCGAAAACGCCGCGGCCCGGACTGCCGCCACCACTGAAACGCGAGCCAGAATGTCCATTCTGGTTGGGATGTGGGATGGTCTTCGGTTTCTACTTCCTGTTCGGGTTCCTGGGGCCATTTGTATTTGGCGAGGGATTGGCTTTGTCAGCCCAGTGCGGCGCGTTTTTTGCGGTCACGTGCGGACTCATGACGATGTTGGCGTGTGCCGGGGGCGCCTCGCGCGAGGTGCAGTCCAATTCTGAGGCCATTCATGACGATAGATTGAACTGGAGAAGGTTGCCGAGGAGGGGACGGCGTAGAACGTAGCGCCTCGAACAGAACAGCCCACCTTGCCGCCTTCCTTCTCGAGGTTCTTGTTGCCGTCTGCTGGTGTTTTTGCTGCTCATACACATGTCGCCTACAGGTCCTAGAGGATGATCTTCTACAGGATCACCTTCTAAAGGATAACCTCCTAAAGGATAACCTCCTAAAGGATAACCTCCTAAAGGATAATGTCTTATAGAATAAGATCCTAGAGGATAACTTCACTTAAAATAATCGTTTAGTATAAACCTAAAAGAATACTTTAATGTCTGAATAGCCTAGTATGGGTGCATCCTCTCTGTTTATGGGTGTGAATCTCTGGTCTCTTGTTGTATGGAGTGTGGCCTCTATTTTTGAGAACGAATATGCCAAATGGGTAGGCATAGTGGTAGTTCTTGTCGAATTTGACGGTAAATTTGTGCTTCTTTTCCTTGTACATGTTGTGTAGGTGGCGGTAAAAGTTGCTGAGGTATGTGGCCTCGCTGGGAACTCGTCGACCAAGCCTCCGCAAGATTTAGATGACTAACGACGTCAAGTCAGGTTGGGAGGAAATACTTTGTGAAATAGATACATACTGTCTAGGCAAATTGTTTCAAGCTTCGCTCCACCACTGTGACAGTCGAAGTTGATTCAGGTCCGCTGTAACGAAGCAGCCACGGCTTGGACCGCAGTAAACATCCTATATCTGCAGAGTGCTAGATCTGGCCCCATCGCACCTGGCTGTTCTCCTCCCCCTTTGCGAGATCAGAGTGCCCAATTTCGACATGCCGGATTTTGCTATCAAAACAGCTTGCAATGCAATCTGAATTCTACCTGGACGGTGGGACTGGGCACCCTAGGTCGGCTCGATGGAAAATATATAATATTGACAAGATTGTGTCTTGTCCTTCTAGGACACTTGCTGTCGTTCCGGATTAGGAGAGGAACTCAAAGAATACAAATGGTCAATAATATTAACAAGACTTAGTCTGTGAAGGAGCCGGCTGTGGCATGCCATTTCAGTTCATCTAGTCGGCAAGTTCGTAGTGTTTGGTATGCCAGAAATTGTGTAGCCTGTAGTCGTTTTTGGTCCTAGTGCATCATCAATCCCCGCAGGTGAAAACCATGCTAGCAATGAGGTCGCAGGTTGGGGGATTGATGCGAACCAACTTTGGAGGGCCGGGTGAACCCCAGACATCGTTAAACACCAAGCCAGAATGCATCGAGCGCGCCATCTAAGTTGTTCAGCCGTACCAAGCCACGGCCCGCCTCACACCAAGCGGCCGTGTTAGACATGATGCGCAAGGCTGTGCTGTAATGACGAGGATGTGCATATGCTGGAGGCTGTGAAGGGGTTACTCGATTGACTCCCGGCCTGGATCTGCAGGCGATCACAAGTAAGCTCTGGGACCATCTCATGAGCGCTGCAGATGGGCTGGAAGGTGGTTGTTTTGGTCTCGTTCGTCGGGGAAAGTCATGCTTGAACAACCCGATCCCGAGCAAGCCACACCACCCACGGGCTCCATGGGAATCAAAACGTACTTTCCGGCTGGACATAGCTCTCGTCCTGGGTCGAGCTGATGACAGCCCATCGTCCAAGGTCCAGCAGGTAATTTTCTAGCACACCCGGTCGGCTTGAGGCTTGTCCCTAGGGGCCTATAAATTGCTTCTGAGAGCTTACTTAGGTACCTAGACACTCAATAAGGCCTGTGTACTTGCTAAATGATGAGCACCTAGCAGGTAAATAGGTGGCTACTAACTTAGATAAGTACTTAGACACATCTTCCCTGTGGAGGCTAGCTGCGCGCTTGGGCAATGACTTTGCCGAAGCAGTTACGTGCGTAGTAAGTACCTAGGTATGTATTTAGGTACCGAAGCGTCGCACCGAAGGAGCCGTCACAGCCCGCATGTTTTATAGCACCGGCGAGTGACAATGCAGGCACTTGCCCATGAATCAGAAGCCTTGAGAATGGAAAGGGAAAGGCAAGCTTGCAATTATCTTCGCCTCTCCATTTGCATTCGTGTCACTCTCATTCATCCGCCAACGTCACGCTGGACACAAACCACCGAGCCGGTACCCTCAGACCGAGTACCCAACCTTCCACGAATTTCCATATCGGCCAACGATACTTGCTGCCCACAACCAAAACTCCAGGCCATCCACTGCCGTCGATACTGAGACATCTACTCGGAATCACTGCTAGCACTTCTACCACTGCGGATCCTCGCCCTCTCTGGCCTGCCAATATTCACAGCATGCGTGCTCCAGAGCACCAGCAACCTCAACAGCTCCCATCGCTGCCAAGACAACTGCAGCAACCTGTTATGGTGTTCACGAGGACCTGGGCGGGTTTTACCGGCACGATCTATGTGGTCGGGACCTTGATGACCTGGATGATCGGAGCAGACATGGCTTGGTCAGTCGGGGCCGGGATGCTCTGGATGGTCGGTTTGGGGGTGATTTGGCTGATAGAGGGCGTGTTGAACTCCGAGCACCAGGAATGGCGCCTGCGGTATGAGCAATGGCGTCTGTCATACGAGCAATGGCGCCTACAGTACCAGCAATGGCACGTGCAGCATCAGCAACAGCAACAGCAGGCTGCCAACGATGACAGTACGGCTGCCAGCCCTCCCACATTCGACGTCTGCGACGCCGATACCTCAGAGGAACGGCAGCTACCACTGTTCCCTGAGCTGCTGCCGGATCAGCCGCTATCACAACTGCCGCCGCTGCCTCCACCGCTGAGGCGCCAGACGCACGTGTCCCCATGGCAACCATGGAAAGACTTTGTGGGGGCCACCGCCCTAGCCTATTCGTTTGGGTTCCTAATCCCCTTTGCGTCTGGATTGGGACTCGTACGGTCAATGCTGTCTGGCGCGGCCGTGGCGGCCTACTTCGGCTGCGTCTTGATCCGTGTGGCCATGTCAGACGACTAAAAGGAATACATAACATTATTGCTGGCCTGATGAAGGGGCCAGGCTTGAATAGTCAAGAGTAACATTTCATACGTATGAGGGATTGAAAACTCGACACCATCACTCTTGTCACTACTCTGAGGCGGGTGCGCTCAGCAAGTCCCAACGTGAGTCCTAGGCAACATTTCTTGATATTCATGCATTGCCTCTATCAATGAAAATAGAAAAGTATTTCTAAAAGCCTCTAATCACACACATGATAATGTCCAAACCCGGGGGGAAAGCCAGCATTGTTAGGATGCAGAGGCGGTTTTGGACGAGCGAACCAGTCTACGACTGGAGTTGACATGTTTATGAGATCGTCTCGGCGTTCCCTTCTTTCTCCGTCCATCTCGGGTAGTCGACGTATCCGGCGGGTCCTGGGGTGTAGAATGTCTTCTTGTCCGGGGTTGCCAATGGCCACCCGTTTCTCAGACGGTCCACCAAGTCAGGGTTGCTGATGAATTGCCTGCCAAAAACAATGCCGTCGAAATCACCGTCACGAATGGGCTGGACCCAGTTGGTGTCATCATAACCTCCACTTGTGAACGCCACGGTATTCTTGAGGCATTTCTTGAAAGGCTTGAGCGAGACCGCCTCGCGCACTTTGTCTGCGGGGACGCCCCTCGCCATGGCTGCCTCGTACTGCTTGGCCATCCGGGCACTGCCAGATATGAAGAGATCCACGCTAGGGTCCATGAGAGTCACGTAAGCCAGACCGAGTTTGTCGACTCGTTCCAACAACCAAG
Organism: Diaporthe ampelina; assembly: GCA_023522825.1. Classification (NCBI taxonomy): domain Eukaryota; kingdom Fungi; phylum Ascomycota; class Sordariomycetes; order Diaporthales; family Diaporthaceae; genus Diaporthe; species Diaporthe ampelina. The sequence goes on along the minus strand of JAMFTM010000021.1, from coordinate 120,255 downwards.
TGTAGTCGCCGATTGGGTCGCTGTTGCCAATCGGCATAAAATGAGCATTGAAGGGGGACAGTCGGATGCCCACGCGGTCCGCCCCGATCTCCGCGGTGACAGCTTGAAGGACTTCCAGGGCGAGACGTGCGCGATTCTCGATTGGGCCTGCATACTCGTCGTTGCGTGTGTTGTTTACGTTGGCGTTGATGAATTGTTCGATCAGGTAGCCATTTCCCGCCAGCTAGAATGAAAGAGTTAGAATAAGACTTGCGAATAAGTGGTTGGGAATGAATGCATGTGGTTGAAATGAATTGAATCGGGTGGAGTAGACTCACGATCTCCACACCGTCGAATCCAGCCTCAATTGCGCATTTTGCAGAATGGACATAATCGGCCATAGTGTCTTTGATATCCTGCACTGTCATTTGCTGCGGCTCCTCAGAGGGCGTCGGTCCGTTGGGCGTGAAGATGTGAATAAAATCAACCTTCGTGGTCGACGGTCCAAGGGGCTTGCGGCCCCCCAAGCAAGATGGGACAGAAACTCGGCCGACCTAGATAGATATTTCTTAGGAACCAGTCTCATACGCGGCCTTTATTGTTGCCACTTACGTGCCAGATTTGGTTATAGATGAAGCCGCCTTTCGCGTGCACTGCATCTGTGACCTTCTTCCATGCGCGAATGTGTTCAGGGGAGTACATGGATGGGACATTGTAGTAATTGCCACCCTATGTAACCAAGAATTAGTCTATAATGCAAACTTATGAGAGCCTTTCGAATTGAATAAAACTGACCATGATCGAAGGATGGATTCCCTCTGAAATCAAAAGGCCACCCTTCGTGGCCCGTTGACTGTAATACTCGACATTCATCTCAGTAGGTAGCCCCGCAGGGCAACGAGCTCTGGTCAAAGGGGACATGACGATCCGATGCTCCAATTGAAGCCTTCCCACTTGAAGGCCACCCCAATGATTGACTGCCAACTTGGCTCCGTTTGGCTGAGACTCTCCCATATTGAAAAGTAGTTATGCGTAAGACTTGAAAGACGCTTGTCCTCTGTGTGGGCAATGATGACTGTGCATGGGCATAGACCTGTTCCAACGGGACGCCCTTAGGCAACTTATAAACAATCACCATCAACACTACCGCACCTGCGTATCACTACATTGGGTAGTAAGCACCGCTGTTGTCTGTTGCACGACTATGCCTCAACGTCCTTAAGCCATTAGCGCTACTTCTGTTGGGAAAAGACCCGCAGTGCTAAGCCTGATTACTGATACAAAACGAAGGAAGAATTGTCGATCCACGAACACGGAAACGAAGCACGATGCATTAATTGATTACTGATACTTTTTCGCAGAAAAGAGTATTTTGGGACAATCCCAATGAAATGGACCATCTGTTGAGACACTCTCATATTCCTTTCAAGGTTGTCACGACTGTTTGGCGCGGAAACATGCTTCTTTGGCCTGCTCCACCTCCATAGATCTGACTAGCAGCAATCTACTCCCACCAGGCTACGGATCTGCTTCAACTTGATTGTCTCGGTGCATTACCCAGGAAGACTAGTAATCAAACCTCGAACCGAGGTTTCTAAGAAGGAGTGTCATATTTTCGAGAGACCCATGTTGTACGAGGACGGCCATTCGCTGGGCGCACATTTATTGATTAGTCTTGAATATAGCTGTGGACACTGCGCATGACTCTGTTCAATCGTTGCACAGCAGGCGGTCGTGAGCAACTGCCTACAGGGTGGCCATGTTGGGGTGGACGAGGAGAAGAATCTACGCCACGGACCCTGCCACGCAAATTAGTGCTTAGGTCGTTTCTGCTTTGGCAGACGAACTCCGGTCAGGATCTATATAGCGCAGGAGAATTTGGGAAATCTAGCAGAGTCAGAGTCGATCCTTCCATGACATGAGAACAGGTAACACTGATCTTTCCAACTTTGGACAGCACAAGAGAACAACAACTCCCGGCTGTATGTCCCCCTATGGAGCCATTTGACTTACTAGTAAAGCATATCCGGCGTGGGTCGAATATGAAAATATTCATCATCCCAGGATAGATAAGTCCAGTGAACAAGTTCAGTCGAATGTTAGCAGCATACTGGCATGATTAGCCTTCATCAGCTAGAGCACGTAACATGCTTGACGTCTCAATGAAAGAAAATGGCTTCAACTGAAGGCGAAGTTCTTCTAGTAGGTTCCAATAACAGTTTTTGCCGCACACAGAAGATCTACTAGTATGTCAGCGTGTAAAGCGCTTGTGATTGTTGTATCGATGGCTTGACAGCATGCTCGCCCGGGCGGGTATAATGCCGAGCCTCTGCACAAGTCGCAACATTGAAGTCATTTTACTTCACCTTGGCTGAAGACAGCTCATGATCAGATTGTATCTGGTGTCATGTGACCAGAGAAAACCAAGGGACAACTATACACCCATCTGTTCGGATCATATGGTCCGCAAAGCTTCCCAGGTAGGCTGACAAAATCGAGAGAGGGTCCTGACGGACCCAGCTGTACGGTAAACTTGGATACCCCAGTCTGAATGGACTCCTCCACGCTCCAATTAAGCGTAATAACTCAGCAGTGAGGCGAATCTCATCAAAGGAAACGAGACCGAGCAGGGGGAAACACGGATGATGCCGAAGGCTACCTCGATACGCTACAGCGATTACCCCTGTCAAGCGGTGGATTCGGAAGCGGAACTCTCTCGCGTCTTTCTTCGCGCACAAGCCCGATTCCATCCAGGACATGGTATTTTGTGCGCAAACGCTATTGTGGCCTGTCAATCTCACGAAGTCGCAGCAGCTTCACACAGGACTGCTATGGGCGCGTCTCGGGAACCGGACGTGAATCCATTTCGGTCTGTTTAGGCCGTAAAGTTACCACGTCGTTTCAAGTTTGTCGCCGCGGCAATGCTCCATCGCCGCGTCAACGTGTGAAAATCTGGTTTCACGCATTGTTGAACTCAATCTCCAGCAGCTGAAGTCCGTCAATGATCAGTGCTTCAGTTAAGGACAGGTGGATCAATATCTTAACACGCACGTCATCATCAGGCATCAGTCCCCGGGATTGATGTGGGGACTCGCCAGATGATCAGGAAAAGTCAGCAGGTGATTGCCCATGCTGACCTCGGTGAATCAACGTGTCGTGTGGTGATTTTTCGACCAAGTGTTGGTCTTAACATTAAATCTGGAAAAGTGTCTGGGTATCTACTAGTCGTCACAAGCCTCAGCTGGGCTTCCGTCCCTGTCGCCGCCCTCATAAGATGACCTCCTCTGCAGCGGAGAAAAAGCTGGTTTCCTGTCCTGTGAAGATCGCCTCTCGCTCTCGTGTATTCGGCGCGAAGTTGCACTCTCAAGGTTCTCGACCTCCAAGTAAAGCCGTGCCCTGCGTTGGGCTCATGATTAAGTGGGCCTGGCGGATCTTTGGTGGTGATCTGCGCCGGGTCCAGGCGTGTGGCGAAATCTCCGGGGTTGCATCGTGCGTTACGCGGCATCTACGCGGTCATGGCATTGGGTAATGCCCGCCCCGTCTTCCGTACCACCCGCCGTTCCATCCCGCGGTTCCTCTTAGGTGATCGAGTTGCAGTCGTGATGGTTCTGTGTTTCCCTGTACTGCAGCTTGCTCCCTCACTCACGAGTCCCTCGTCTTTATCGACTTGTCGCTGGGCGCGTCTCTCGGGTGGCCTGGATTCCTGGTCAACCAAGCCTCGTCATGGTCCCCAGTCGTGTATTCCTTGGTCTCGTCCATGCTGCCCGAGTTGCTGTGATGCACCGTGATCTGGAACTCTCTCGTCCTTTGTATGCCGCTGTTGGGGAAGGGCGCCTGGGCCTCGTCGCTCCCGTTGGAGAATGAGGCGCGGACTCTCGACTCGGTAAAGGTCTTCAGCGCGACCTCTCGCTCGTTCTGGGTTCGCCCTCGTAGTTGGGAATTGCGGTGGTGTGGGGTGCTGTGCGAATGCGAGTTTGCAAAGTAGGCGTCGCTTCGGCCGTTCTGTGCCAGTTTCACAATAAGACTCGCCATCGTCATTTCAATGTTGAGCTTCGCCGTGTCTGTGACATTATGGATTAGTACGTGCAGTGTGTCGGGTCGACAATTGATTTGTGCGCCCCTAGTGAAAGCCTCCGTGGAGCACTACTTACACACGAGCGGATGGAAGAGCATGAAGACCGTCTGGTTAGGAAGACTCATCAGACCGATGAGGAGGACCTGTAAAGATAGCCATGAGCTTTCTGGTACCAGTTATGCGGGACAGTGGAGTACTCACGTCTAGAAGGACAGAGATGAACATCAACCTGGCATTGAACGTGACCAGGGGAGCATATTTCATCAAGCCATACTGATCAAGCAGACGTTGCTTGACAATCCTCAGGAAATAGTAGTTAAGACCAGCGTCGATGAGACAGATGATGACTTTCGATATTCTGTCCCAGTATTTATTGATCTCGACGTATGTGTTGCTCACAGGAGGAACTCGATGCGCTGGGATAAACTGATTGTCGCGATAGTCAGCACAAGTTGCTCCGGAACCCAAGGCTGGTCGGCCAGGTGTCCACCCACTATGCAGAAGACAGCGATGTTGATTGCGGTCATGACAATCGCCGTACCCCATTTCAGCTTCGTGACGATATTCTGAGTCTCGCAAATAATGGCTATCCGGTTAATGATAATCTGCATTAGGATCTGTACTTCGAAGACCCAACAGAATAGGATGAAGAACAACGTGGTAACGCTGTTGGCAGAGCATTAGCTGGTGTTGGTTGGCCTTGGCTGAACAACAAAAGAGTTCATCCTCACCTGGGTGCGAGTATCCCATGAAACATCAGGTTCGCCAAAATCAAGATGGCGACATTAGCAGCAACTTCCACCCATATCATGTAAACATACGAGCTTCGCCGCGGGTTCTTGCTTCGTCTGGTCTGCTTGACAGCCTCCCATACTGTGAGCAGGCCAAAGCCAAGCGTGAAGCCCACAGCGAGCGACGCAAGGGTCTGGTCGCTCTTCTCGGCACTCATCGCCATATTGCAGCGTGCGTTGCTCGCTTGACAGCCTGTATCCGGTTGTCGATGTAAGGGTACGAGTCAGTGCCCCTTGGGGGCTGCCGACTTTTGCGGGCTATGGGTTTTCTTTAAACATTCTCAGATGTGCCCCAGATGGTCCCAGATGGTCCCTGGTCCGCCCTCGTGGCGATCTCCAGAGGGTGGCAGCAAATTCTGATGGCACTACGAACGCCCTCTGAGCTAATGGGCTCCACTGGCGCCCCTGAGCTAGTGATGCACATAGACCATGCGAGGTATGCATGTCGGCATTTGCCCCCGCATGGCGATCCCAGGGAAATAAATCCGGGTGTGCGCGCAAAATGAAGTAAGCGGTGCTGAGATTGCAGGCGGGCGAACCTGTGGGCTTTTTGCCTCGGCCTGGGCGTCCCGCCTGTCAAGTGTCAGCTTCGATTTGGGGGTGGGCTTTTTCCCTGGGCGCTGGCGGACAGTCTCGGGAGGGTGGATTCGGGGAAATGCCGACACATAGGGGTTCTATTCCACTTCTAGGCTGCAGGCCCGGAGTGATCAAACAGAACCCTCACCTGCGATAGGTGTTCTTTCGAGATATACCGCTCGTAGTATGATTAGTCAAGGGGGAGTGTAAATGATCGCTCCGACGCTAACCCGGATCCTCGGGCGCCACGCCGGACCAAACTATGCGATATTCAGGTCGGCATGCCGACCCCAATGTCGAGAAAGCACACCAGAATACGACCGTAAAGTAGCCGATAGGCCAGAATGTGACCCAAGATCTTCCTTCTCTTCTAGGTGGTGACCATCATCCACGCCTTGCATAGCGTCGCACCAGTTTCACTAGATGAACTATATGCGGGGCGTGGCTGATCTAACGGACTGTGTTTCTGGTTCCGTCACAAAAACCCCTGGGCATACATGAACCATTATACCGGATAGCAGGAAAGACCACGATTACGCAACCGTTCTGGTTGGTAGCAACAATGACGATGAGGGGTTCTAACTCCAAGCTACCGCAGGGACTGAAACAGGAATTTGATTGTCGCAGGTGAACATCTTACACATCGCAACCGAATTCCAAAGAGAAGATCTTGGTCTCCAACATAAATCTAGTGACGAAGGAGAGGCGAATTGGCCTCCCGAGCTGCCCATAATTGAGAAAAGGTGCAAGCGAAGGGCACGTGTTGGAATTCGACTGCGGAAGAGTTGGTACAGGGGCTCGCTGCCGGAACGGGCCGGTGTAACCATTCGGGGCATTAATCACACGTGGGGGCGGTGGAGGAGCATCTGCGGGCGCGACGTCAGGTAACACAGGAGAGCCGCCTCAAACGCATATGATAGCATTCTTGTGGGTAATATAGGTAAGTGATAATTGAGAATCAGCAGATGAACTACAATTCATGCATGTCCCTGTTTCTGTTATGACCAATTGCCGAGTATATCAGTGGGGAATATATGATAACTCACAACTCAACCAGACTTCGTTATGCTTAATCCTTCGGCAGTTGGTCATGGTGGTGTGCAATACCAGGATGGTGATCCCACGAGTGATGCGTGATGCGCAAGAGTACCAGCTTTGCACAACATGGTGTCAGAGGTAAAGGTTTCTGGGACTGCCAGTGCCGTCGAGCTAGCGATTGCGACTCGAATTGGCCTTTTTCTCGTTGAGATCTGAGGCAGGAGACATATACTGAGGGCGCCAAGAGTGCATGACTCGGCCTCATACCCCATCGTCTCAACATACAATTTTACCGTATTGCTAGCAAGCATAATTCGACCTCCAGTCTGCCACAAGGCTGGTGCGAGGCTGGCGCGGAGGCCATGCTTCGGAAAAGTTGAGGGAGCGACGCCGTCAGCCGCACATTGCCACGTGCGGTGAAGTGAAGTCTCCTACATAGAGCCATAGCCCACGGGAGATGGCAAAGCAAGATTGGAACAACAGGAAAATAGTGGAGAAGGCCTCTGAAAATGGCTTGATCGGCTCAAAAGCTGGCCTTGATGCGGCTCACGAACAGCGAACAGGACTGGAGTTGAGAAAGATGGGAGATGTAAGTATCTACACTCGGAGTAATTGAGTGAGCTCTGCGTATCTGGGTAAGTGTTGGTCCACGTACGATCTCAATCGTGCTAGACCTACTTTAACACATTCGCGTTCGAAAGTCTGTCTCAAGAGAGATGGGCTTTAGACAATCCTACAGCAAGAGTCTAATTACTCTGCCGCCTCGGTAAGAGCACGATACTAGTGAGATAATATACCTATGAAGCTTCACGCAGAAGGAACCGATTAGTCATTGACTAAGAACTTGAAGGGCTTTCGTGAGAAATCTCCATGTAATTTAGTCAAAACTTGTAGACTCACACCTAGTAGACAGCTTCGTTGGCATTTGAAAAGGTCTTAGCCGGATTCACACCGGCACTGGAGGGTTCTGTTTGGAGTATTATTGAAACGGATAGTAAGACATGACAATTAAACAAAGGACAGTGTAAACTTTGCCCAGAAGCTTCGATGTCGCAGTGACGTATGTGCAATTGATGGGACACAGACTTGGGCCGTAAGGGCGATGAAGGACGGACTATATAACATCAAAGAGAAACGTACATGCGAAACGCGGTCACCTATACAAAGGATTTTAACAATAATTATACGATACTCGTCAACTAAATTTTATGCCGACCTGGTAGAGGATCACTAGCGAGGCGAATAGTGTTCAGAGTTGAAGAGAATGCTGCGAAATGATGTGACGCTAAAGAATTGTAATGATGTCTGAGAACTCTCAAGACTCATTCATTCCAATTAGTGACTGCTGAGAGCTGCCTGAATAGACACTCATACTTAATCACAGCACAAGGCGGCCTCTTGTGGCAGAGTGCTAACAAAATGAGCAAGTTGTATTGTTGGGCGTATTGTCATGGCTGGCAGTCACTTACGTCAGGTAGTAATAACACTTCTGGTGCATTACTCATGTGACTCTAAATGTGATGTAATAAAAAAACTAGGACATTGGCACAGGTTTCTGTGTGCAAGTACAGTGATAGATTATCTACCGACCCAGTAATGTGAGCCGAGATATCTAGAGGAATACCTGGGTATGCATCTTGAACCTTCCATGCAGTTTAGTGAATCAGTTATGGCTAAAATTTCAGTCATTACACGTATTCCTTGATGGAACCTTGGAATCATTTGACCTATTGCCCACAAAACATGGCAAACGGGCGTTCTTGGCAGTGTAGCCCTCTGAACTGGAACCCCGGGCCTTTTCCACGTCAATTTTGGCGTCGACGTTTACTCCTCATTAAATCGTCTGCCCATTGGTCTGCTGCTAGATGTCTGTGACAACCCCAGGTCAGGAGCTGTCCATCTCACATGACAGTCCCCACCTATGTCACTTGTCACACGAAATTGCAACGTCCAGGAGGACTTGCCGATCCACCTCGCTTGGACAGGACGATACTACTCGTCCAACCATCGGCAAACTGAACTTTGCAATTTTGAAGTGCATATTATAGCCCACCCATGCGAGTGCTGAGAACAGCGGCGTGACAAGGTGCGATGCCAGTGTTGCACCACTTTTCCCTCATTTGGCGATTTGATTCAGACTTGGGATCAATTGCCACACGGACAGAATTGCCTCGCCATCGACACCTCGCCTCAAGAAAGCGGGTGGCTATTCCCATCGGATAATTACGTTGTGGCGGCCAATACCCTGGTGTAAGCTTACCACCTCCTTTTGGTCAATCCCAAGGGGCGTGAGTTGCGCCAAGCAACGGCGCCGTAGCTGGGGCACGTTGACCGACTGCCGTCCAAGCATGACATCCGTTTGACCCATTGCCGAGGCAAACACCTTCGTATACCGTACATCCGGATTTCTTTTGAGTGAGGTGTCGGGGCAATCTAGCTTCCCTCTGTATGCTTGAGACATGAAGTCTTATCTGGGCTCAACACCAAGTTTCCGGAGGCGAAGGGATGGGTGTCAGTCGGCTAGAGCCGCGGAATCAAATCATGCGAACTAAGTTAGGTGTGCAGCTACTGCTAGGGGGAACCGGTACCGGGCAGCGGGTGTCGCCCCCGGAACGCCGCTTTCGGATCAGTGTACGCCGACTCTACCGAGCATTATTCCTGTGCTCTGCGGAAAGGAGGAATAGGCCGTCCAAGGAATGTGAGTTCCTCAGGCCATGCTGATGAATATATTAATCACTGCCCGAGTCATCGTTATCGGAGGCGTGGGCAGCCACGTTCGCCCCCGGTTCCTGAGTTCGCTGAGGCTCGGGAGTCGCTTCTGCTGTGGAGCGGCCGTGGCTGCTGAGAGCTTGGCCTGCTTGGCGAGGGACCGAGTCAGGCAATCTTGCTGCATCATCTATCTTATCGCTCCTCGTTATCGAGGTGAATAATATCGAAGAATAAAACGCACGGGCAGTGTCAGACGAGTAAGGACTGGTTAATCGCATTCACAACTAGCTTGTGGGTGACGATGTTTCTCAATTCCTCTACGAACGGTCGAATAGGATGAGAGGTATTAATTATTGAGGCACACAAAGCTGCGCACTAAAATTCATATGCCGATATGTATTTTCACCAAAGAGTATTTACCATTGGCCCTCGTGTGGCCAATCATCAGGGTCCAAACAACAGCCTCGAGCTATCGTGTCGAGCCTAGCACGGCACTTTAGAGGCGACAACCCGGTCCAGTCCGTTCATCGGTGATTACCGGGCGGCTTGACAGCTCAGGGGCCGTCGGGAAAAGATAACGTCCTGCGGTCTCAATGGCCCGTCGCCTCAAGTGCTTGTAAGCTGCAACTGTGTTTGCTGGGTGATCCTGCATTTCCGGTAACCTAAAGCTAGGCCTGCCTTGCCTCCCGGATTGAATTGCCCTGCCGTGCCTGTCTGGGTTAATATTTAGCAGCCAAGTAACGTTAGCTGACGCGATGCCATGATGCAACAAAGTCCCGAAGATACGGATAAGGCACATTCATCCCACCACATGTGCGTCCCGTCGTGTTTGTACCAGATCCCCGGGATCTTATCTGGGGTTCTCCAATTCACATTAGCGATTGATGGGTGACAGGCATTGATCGATAAAGTTAAAGAAATGATTGGAGGTTGGGGGTAGCACGGGACTTGCTGCTTATATTGTAGATCTCAACCCCCGCATCGAAACAATCGTCCCTGCTGTTTGTTTCCCTGGCTCGTGCTACTTGCAGTTGAAGTTTTGATACTTCAACAAGCCCGACTGCTGCTGCATCTTCACCGTTACGCAAGCAACGCGCCGACACAGACAACCAAGATGGCGGCAGACCCGGTCAAGAACTCCAGCATGGAGGAGTCCAGCATCCCCAGGAAGGACATCGACGTCGAGAGCTCCAACGGTGAGACGGCAGTCATCGCCGAGACGGCAAGAGTCTTGGACCACGCCGCCGAAGTCAAGCTCACCCGAAAGTTTGACTTGCGCATCCTCCCGATCTTGGCTGTCATGTGTAAGTTTAGGGCCAAGCACACCAGTATTTGGTGTGTTAAGCTGCCAGCTTGCCCGCCGCTAACACTGTAAACAGACCTCTTCAACGCGCTGGACAAGGGAAACTTGGGCAATGCTGAGACGGCAGGATTATCAGACGACCTGGGCTTCAAGTCCAACCAGTACAACATTATCGTCTCAATCTTCTTCGTGCCCTACGTCCTCTTCGCTCCCCCGATCGCCATGCTGGGCAAGAAATATGGCCCCAGCCTCGTCCTCCCGATCCTCATGCTCTGCTTCGGCAGCATGACCCTCCTGATGAGCGCCGCGCAGAACTTCAGCGGCGTCTTCGCCCTGCGCTGGTTCCTGGGAATGGCCGAGAGCGCCTTCTTCCCCCTGGTCATCTACTACCTGACGACTTTCTACCGCCGTGGCGAGCTCGCCCGTCGCTTGGCTTTGTTCTACGCCGCCTCCAACATCGCGAATGCTTTCGCCGGCCTGCTGTCCTTTGGCGTCTTCCAGATCAAGTCGCACCGCCTCGAGAGCTGGCGCTACCTGTTCATCATCGAGGGCAGCGCCTCCGTGCTGTTCAGTGTCTTCGCCTACCTTTACCTGCCCAAGTCGGCCGCCGAGGCCAAGTTCCTCAACGCCGAGGAAAAGGACCTCGCCCTCTACCGTATGCAGGTCGACTCCTCCTCCGTCGTGTCCGAGAAGTTCAAGCTGCGCGAGGCCCTCAAGATCTTCCGCTACCCCTCCACCTACGCCTTCCTCGCCATCGAGGTCTGCCTCGGTGTCCCGCTGCAGTCCGTCTCTCTCTTCCTCCCGCAAATCGTCAGCGCCCTCAAGTACTCCACCGTCAAGACAAACCTGTACACCGTCGCACCCAACGTCACCGGCGCCGTCATGCTGCTGGTCCTCGCCTTCAGCTCCGATTTCCTGCGCATTCGGTTCCCTTTCATCGTGCTTGGGTTCCTGTTCACCTTCTGCGGGTTCATCATTTTTGCGAGCATCGAGGACGTCACTGCTCAGATCCACGTGGCTTATTTCGCGACTTTCATGATGTGCTGGGGCACCAGTGCTCCCTCGGTCATTCTGAGCACATGGTACAAGTAAGTCTTTTGCCCTAATTTGTCAAGACGAGATCACGTGGCAGTCCTTGCTAACCAAACATCAGCAACAACATCGCGGACGAGAACAAGCGTATCACGATGACATCTGTTGGTGTGCCGTTGGCGAACCTGATGGGCCTTGTGAGCAGCAACATCTTCATCAAGAAGGAGGCTCCCAAGTACGAGACCGCTCTGATCACAACGGCAGTCTTTGGCGCGACCGGGGCCTTCATTGCGGCGTTGACGGGCACTTACATGATCTGGGACAACGCAAGGCGCAACAGGAAGGCTGGTGTCAAGACGGACGCACGGGATGTTCCCACGTCCAAGCTGAGGGACGGGCCAAGTGTGCCCGAGTTCCGGTGGTTCCTGTAGAAAATTGGTTCTATGCATAATTGTCCCGGCATGCGTATTGGCCGCGGCTGCAAACCATCAACTAAAAATTATCACTTTTGAAATACTGATACGAATGCACTTGAAACATGTCAAGTCTGTAATTGATTCCTCCCTCAAGCCACAACCTTAACTTTTGATGCACCCAGCCTGAGCCGACTACTCCTCCTGGAAATAATGTTCGGGCCCAAAAAGTACGTGATGAAACAAACCAAAATGGCAACGGTTCCGCATGTCCCAAATACTATAGCCGCGATCGCACCGGCCGATAGTCCGCTATCGCAAGTGGCAGCTGTTGCAGTGCTCGAGGTGGCCATTGTGCTGGCTGTTTCTGTGGCTGAGGTTGTCGACGTGACGACCACTGTCTGGCAACTCGGTTGACCATCCATCAATGCCGATACCTTCGCTTGGAGGCTTTTGTTCTGTTGGACCTTAACGCCAAGGAACGCGCCCAGAACGCTGACTGCGACAACCAGAACAGCTATTATAGTGGAGATAGTTGCGCAAGCCAAAACAGGTAAGCCACAAACTGCTGGCTTTTGCAGAGCTCTAGTAGGATCTAGAAACCAAGCAAAGAGTCTGCGGAACATGGGCATGTTGTGAGGATACCTCGCCTCACTCAACAGGGTGATGTGCTTTTGATGTTTCTCAGGCCGATCGAACCCAGCATTTCGAGAAAAACTTATTGGCTGGATGTTCAGAGCACCATCGGTCCTGTGAACGGACTCATTGAGTGAACTCCGCAGGGCTCCAGACATATGAATCAAAGTGGACTGGCTGTTCTGTTCGTGATGGCTCGGTTGCTCCATCAACTCCAGTGGTTTGGCCCCAGGCAGAGTGCGCATCCCCCATGATGCGTCGTCAATGTCGAGAGATTGAATGGGTCTGTTTAGTGAGATGGCCAGATCCCGTATCGCGGCTTCTGCGACTTCCGTTTCTATGGGTTCGGCCCCATCTACGACCTCGGAAAGACTTAGCCGATTATCGTGACTGCAGATCGAGGATAGATTGTTCTCCAGGTCGGCCCCAGTCTGCATGAGTAGGTTCTGAAGAACGGTCTTTATTTTCGGAGAGTCTCCATGCGACTTGATAACCGAGTCAATGAAAGGTGCAATTTTCGAAGTCGGGGAATATGAGAAGGTGGGGCCCATAAACGCCTGTGAAGCGTATAGTCTGGCGCGATCACGATTGATCTTCCCGGATTTATTGTGGTAAATCTGAGCGAGGTCTGTCAACATATCGAAAGCAGGTGGAAGTGCAACAAGGTCCTCATTGCCTTTCAGTTTTACATCTTGTGAGATGGCGTCAAGTGTGTGTATCAATGGAATCAGAAAGGCTGTAGTATTGGTGCCAGCGATCACATGTCCGAAAACATTCCCATTTCTTCGGTCTACGATCCACGAACCTGAGTCACCCTGCTGGAGGGCTCCTCGCTGGCTAGAAGAAAGGTCGTCGAATTGTGTATCATCAAGTGCAGCCTTGGTGTTATATTAGAAGGTGTGAAGTCTTGAGAAATTCTCGGGAGTTTCATGTGTAAGGCGACTGACCTTCCAGACACTTACCCACCTGCCTGAAGGCAGGGGCAAGCTCACAACTCCGGGGATCATGCGGACGGCACGTGGACCACTAACACCAGCAAGAATCCAGGCGTCTGTAGGGCCGGACACCGGCTGACTCGTAGGATAGGTCATGTATCTTGTGACGCCGTCTGTCCCCGGGAAAGAATTAGGCAGCGCTAGCTCCTTGTCCTCGATCAGGTGAAGCGACCAGTCGTCTCCCGACATACTGCATCCTTGAAGACTGAACGCAGCAGATTCTGGGGTAGTGTAATGTTGGTCCTCCTGGCCTGCTCCACGTGGCTGCCACAGGTCGTCTGAGGTTGCACTAGGTCCACCACAAATGAGTGCTGATTCTATATCATCCTCGTAGTCTGATCCATCGATGGAACTCCCAAAAGAAGGCTCGGATCCTAAGTTGGGTTGAAATTGGTTCTCCGCTATTGGGTTGTGCGCAGCCGTAAGGGCGTACAACTTGTTGTCGACCTGAAGGACTCCACCGATGGTGACAAGGCGTCTTGTGCTGCCATCTTCGATGAGAGCGGTCTTCCCGCAAAGCGTGTCGCCGGGGTCCCCCTTGACGTGGATAGCAGGATGCGCTGCGTAGAAATCGACTCTTTGGACCTTGTAGCAGAGACGTAAAGGCGGGTGATACTGGCATTTGACTTTTCTCTTGGAAAGGGCGGCATGATATCTTCGCACGTCTTCTTCGGTACGAAAGTCGGTAAATCGTATGTAGGGACACGGTTTGGAGCCTACTTTGCTTCCCTGAATCAAGACTCTTTCGAACGGTTTGCGAGCATCTGGCAGACCCAGATTCTTGCTCTCAGCCCTGATAAAAGACTCGAATTCTTGGAATTTGGTCTCTGCATCCTCATGTTCCCGAAACGCAGCCACCTCTTGGACAGTATCTCCGCGGACTTTGGTCCAGTTCACCATTTGTAGGATCCTCCGTATTCTGTCATTTCTCGTGATTGTTTCGGACACAAGGTGCGGCTTCACGCTAGTCGATATTGTTGAAGGCTTTTCAGCATTGGCTGTAGACTGCGTGGCAGACGATCTCACCGGCGAGGGAACCGTTGGACTTCTGGCTCTTGGCAACCGCTGGAAACCAGCATAGCCAGTTTCATCTGCGATGCGGGAACTTGGCCCTGACTCTGTAGGAAGCTACAAGATTGCATTAACATCGTCAATAGCTGTTCCCGTCATCCCTAGCGCTTGCTTTGCTTCACGTACAAGGTTAATGGCCGTGAACATGGGCGGCTCCTCTGTCGCTCGAGCCCCCGGCAGTCGAGCCTTGGTAGGAGGTGTGGACCTCCTCTGGGTTCCTTCTCGCCGTGAACCACTTCGCAGAGAGTCTAATGAAGAAGCATCAGTGGGCACTCCTGGAATTCGAGTCTTGCTGACGGTGCCGGTCGATGTTCGCTGCTGCTCCATGGTGGCAGACATTTCAGCCAGGTGGCGGGTGACACTGATGCGGGGTGGAACATGGTACAGCCTCAAGGACAGAATTGTTTCGGACAGCTACTTGGAGCTCAGCAAGAAGCGACGTGATACAAATACCATTATCCGCATTAGGGCGGTGGCGGCTGTATGGCCAATTACGATCCTGCAACCATGCCTCGTCCGCTTGATCGTATCAATACCACACACATTTTGTAGCGCACATAAGGCTGTAGCTTCAGCTTGCTGCCTAAATTCCTCACATCTCAACCGCGACACCTTTGACCGTCTGAAAAATCCTCCAATCTATTAAACAACAACATGGAATCCATACAAAACCTGGTTCGATCGATGTGGGGGGTCGAATTGGACGACGATGCTCAGAGGAAGTACAGCACATACCTTCGATTCTGTCTGGTTCAAGGTATGGGGTCAATTGAAGAGACTGAATACATTGTCGGTCTACTCAAGAACAACGCCGACGCCCCGAAACGATTACTCAAGGAGGCTTTGGATCAAATGCGAAAACAACCCACAAGTGGAACCGCAGCGAATCATAGACTCAACACTAATACTTCGGCGAATGGGCTATTTATTCCTTCCATGGACTCACGCCTCAACAACAGAATCCTCCAGCCAACGCTCGATATCAACCGAGCCCTTTCTAAAGCCGTCCACATTATGTTAGCGACAGACCTAGCCATGGATTCGAACGAAGTCTCCGGCCATTCCCTTACTGTGTGGAATGATTCAGAATCGTTGAAAAGCATCATAGAATCCACATTCCCGAGACTTCGAGGCCTCACACAACCAGCATATCAATCACAATCGCCCGCATCGTCCCAGATCCATCCTAACAAGCTAAGAGTCAAATACCTTGTCGATTACGCGGATGTGAAGATCATCTGGACGAGACACCTCCCAGATCACCTCGAACTGGATGGCAAAAAGATCAGGATCTTCGAGCTAGCATCATACCTGGAGCTCTCAAGGACCGTGGCGAATGATCAATCTGGAGCCGGCTTAGAGGATTGCTTGAGAGGGTGGGATCAGTCCACATCGAGTTTCGGCGACAATAAGATTGAAGGCTAACATGACCAGGGGCTACCTCACACCGCAATTCCTAACAGAGACGCTGATGACATATCCGCTCCTCTTCCCGCCGAAAGACAGGCAGTGGCTGAAATCCCGTATTAAACCACATCGGAAATGGGCAGGATGGGGCTGGCCAACCATGACGACTGAGCTAGATCCAAGACTTGCCGCGCCTTTCGACACCACGATCCCCACAGAAATCTACACTAGACCCCCTGAGTATAGTCATGAGATCTACGAGAGATATCCTCACTGGGGGCCACGACTGCACGCTCTCTATGAAGAGGCACAAGAGCCCACCCCCAGCACGGCTCTCGGGAGATGGGCTGAGAGGCGACGGGCAGCACGGCACACTTATTGGGTCACCGCGGCAGCTTTCACTCTCGCAATAGTGTTTGGTATCACATCGACTGTAGTGGGGGTGTTGCAGTTATGGGTCTCATATTGTCAGTGGCAGGTCCCAAAAGGTGGCCATGGATGCCAGCCTCCACCTTTTTAGGTCAGCAGTGTCGAAAATTGAGGGTTGATGCTTATCAATATGGATGCTTTAATACCTCTCGGAAGCCTGCCAGTAAAGTCTTGTTTGAGGAGGTCGCATTCCAAAGCAGCAAAAAGATGAGCGGGGAAGAAAATCAAAGTGGCGTCAGTGCCGCTCCTTGTGCGTCGGACTCTGACCCAACCCTTGGGAAGTCTGGTGGTTTCGAAACCCGGCAGCAGTACAAGCCCGATGAGCGGTATCGGGCGAGGTAGTAGGGCTGATGAGACCCTGAAGCTTTATTGTTCTCCAAGTGAATAGAACTGTTGGAACAACGAGAGACGGTCCACAGCCAGCGCTGCTCGTGCTGCGTTCGATTAAACAAGCAGCCTATAGCGATACCTACGAATCTTACACATTTATAATTTTGAGAGTATACATGTGGATTAAGAAAACTGATAAAATACACAGAAGGAAAAAAAAATAATGATCATGGGCAACCTTTACGGTGGCAGGCGTAGGGAGCACGCGACGGCCTGACCCTTGGGTACATAGCAGAGGCTTGCTCACATCCATCTCGCTTGAAACGAATGCGATTTTATTCCATTCGAGGCGCAACAACCTACTGAAGCCCCACACTCTCTCTGCTCAATGTTTTCCCTTTGTAGTGCCTCAGCCTTCGCGAGCGAAGTATCTGCTGGGGCTGTTCCGCAACATCAGTCTCCACAGCTTCTTCCAAAGCTTTGATATCCCCTCTCCTTCGTGCCCAGGGTGCAAATGTACATGTGTAGTCGGTGTGGTTGAGACATTTTCGAAGGAGGTCTGAAAGCCTTTTGTGAACCTCCTCGATGCTCATGCGGCTCTTTTCTCTTGGATTTGGGGATTTGACTACCAGCATTTGGCCCGTAATGAAGTCAAGGAATTCATGAAAGTACTCGGTACAGTTTGATAGGGCATGCAGATCGAGAACAAACTGTTTGAAGTTAATTACTGTGAGTTATAATAATCCCTGCAGAACCAATTGTCTCCGTGAAGTGAACTTACATTGAGGACTGCGGGCTTCACCATGGCTCCCAATGAGTTAGTCTCTGCGCAATGCACGATCTCAAAGAAGGTGTCTGTCGATTGGACTCGCAACGGATCGTGCGAATTTCTCTTGCGGCGGAAGTCTTGAAGTAGCTTGGTGCCGCCCAACTGCCAGGTAATGAGTTCTAAGTAGAGACAGCCGAGGGTCCAGATATCGTAGGACGGGCCCACAACAGCCCCTTCGAGGTCACACTCTGGGGGTCTGTATGAGAGCGAGTGTGCTACTTGGCTATTCCGTTTGTAACAAAGACTATGACGGGTGCTGAATTCCGTCAACCCGAAGTCTGATATCTTCAAGACTCCTTGGTCGCCAGGGTTCCCTGCATCCCGGAACCAGAGAATATTTTCCGGCTTGATGTCGCCGTGACGTCCATATAGGTGCTTCCGAAAATGTCTTTGCTTGTTTTTGTCCTGAATAACCGACTTCTGCTCTGGTTCGACGTTCATTGAAGTGCTGCGGCCGGGATTACGATGCAAATTTCTAAGGCTCTCTACCGGTCTCGATGTTGACTCAGCGATCTCTGAGTTAGTGCGTCGCCAAGTTTCATAATGATGGATCTTCATGAGGCCATTGGCGATCCCATTGCATTGTTTGGCCAACCAAACAACCCCTTCGTAGTCCGCTGTCGGAGCAGGGTGCTTCATCCAGAAGCCCTGAAGGTCAGCTTCGGCCCAAGGAAATATGAGGTAGAATTTGCCGAATTGTTCATATGTAGCTAGCAGCGATACAAGATGGTTATGGGAGTCCCCGCTGAACTTTGTCAGAGTGTTGACCTCTCGCTTGAACTCAGCTTCATCTCGAGATAAGAGGCATTTCACTGCGAACTTCTGTTCAACGGCCTAGATATACAAATTTAGCCTTTGCCACATCAGGTGAAAGCACCTGGAATGCAACCTACATTAGACTTGGAGAGATTATGATGGTCAGGGTGTATGTCTATTTTGAAGACATTACTGTAACCACCCTCAAACTCCAACTTTTGATACGCAGGTTTATCAATGACGAATCGGCTGTCTTGAGTGAAAGGAAGCGCGGCCTGGTCTTGGAGTTGAAGGTGTTTGACTTCTTTTTGCGAGCCAAGCTGGAAAAATGGAGCTATCGTGGTCCACTGCCACTCTTCGAACCTCCAAATTGCTGTGTAAGACCACTTCCGGAAGCTTCTTAGAGTATTGCTCTGGCCCTTCCGTACAAGATGAAAGAAGTTTGGCAACTCTTTAGGTGGAGCTGACTTGTTCAAAGGAAGGTCCGCATCTGATACGTCTTCCTCTATGAAGCGGACGATATCGTCGGGTTTCTCACAAAGAACCAAGATCGCGAATATTCTCTTGAAGCCGGTTCGGGCTCCATGAGGAATGGAAGTCTTCTGACAGATTCTTCTTGCTAGTTCCTCAACCTGGTGCGGGGCCCAGTCTTCAAAGCACGTCTCCAGTTCTTGCCTCACGTACTCCTCGGACATCAGTGCCATAAGATCATTCTCCGGGAAAAACCCCTTCTTCTCGTCGTGGCCGGGGATTTTTCGGAGGATGCCGAGAAGTCTGTTCTGCAACGGTATTTGGTTGATGCCATAGACTGAAAGGGGTGGACTGGGTGGACATTCGAGACTCGAATCGTCGTGTACATCGCCACGGCCAACGAACTGCAGACTGCCTGAATTTGATATTCGAGTTCGTAATAATGGTGGATCAGACGAGCCATGTGTGGAAAGCGGCCCATGTTCAGAGGACTCAGTTCCGCGAATCAAACCTGTCTGGACGATATGTTTATCTTCAATTTCCGATTTGACGCTGAGTGCATTTGTGAATGGACGTCTTTCGGGCTTGGAGTACGACGGTGTGTACAAGTCCATTGTGGGCAGTCTTCTGTGGAGTTGAGAGCTGATAGAATTGAATGCAGAAACAGTTGTCCCAGAAAAGATTACGCGAAGACTCTGAGAACCTATGTGCCTATGTCCTCTTATTATAAATCCCTGCCTATCAGGACGCAAGGGATTTACTAATATTACTTTCGCCCCTAGTCACCCTGCCTCGCCAAGTCTACCTTGTGAGGCATATGTAGGAATAGCACAAGTGGCGGAAGTATAAATATTTGGAAGACCAAAAGGATTGTTTGTGTTAGCGCCCAAAGAAAAAACTTTTTCCACTGAGCGCCCACCGCCTGTCAGATGAGTGTGGCGCAGGTTGAGAAATCAGCCCGCAGGCTGTGACAAGAATGCCCTGTCATCCTGAATCATTTTTCTGCGCTTGGCCGGCCAGATTCGCCGGGCCTGACCACTCAGAAGATTCTAAAACATGGAGAACCTGTAGACACTTTGAGCCCAAGGCAGACTTGCGTTTCTTTCTTGTCGTGCAATGACACGATTTTGGGCATCGCTCTCCTATCATTCTCCCTGCGGGAATTGCAGCCAGAAACATTCTGCCACGCGTGCATCGAATTTGGCCTGCTGATTAATGAGGAGTCCTATTAAGGTGTTCGGTTGGGCTCGTACCCCAGCACCAGTACGGTAGCATGTCGAGAAAGGGGTACTTAAATGAGGGGAAGCACAGATGTATTAAACCCATGCCGCTTGCCCTTCGTGTTGCCACGTCACACAACAAAATTTCAAAACCGGTGAGAGCCTTGTGTAACATGCGTGCAGGTAGCTGACAGGGGCACTTGACTGCGGCCCATGGCGTGCAATTGCGGGCTTTTCCGGGGCCAGTGACATCCAGAGCGGCTAGGCTGGCTCCTTGGATGTGTGCACCACGTCAGCTGATACTACAGCGAGCTGCCCTCCTTCAGCAGATTTACCTTCCTAATTGAGCGGTTTTTCTGTTGGCGAGTGAGTACAGCCCCCGCCTCGAGCCTCTTCCCATACCACACGCACCTCCAGGGCTCTCTGTGACGACCGACTTCTGTCCATCATGAGTGTATGTTTGATGATTAATAAGAGACTCAAGCACATTCTTGGAGTGGGATGGCAGTCATCACTAGCCCTATTCCTGCCCAGTACGCTGATCCACTGGTCTCTAAATAAGATATAGACATGCCAAAGAGAAAGAAGATAAATTCGAGGTGCCTTGAACATCTGAGAGAGTGTTAAAATTCGTCTGAGGAAAGGACGTCCATGAAGCATGAAAGCAAAGGTGCTGCTTGCATCTGCTTGCAAGATGTTAGCCGGTTGGTTCCCATCTGGCCGAGTTGAGCGGCCAGTTGAGGACACAGAGCATTGTCGGAGCTTGAATGAAAGGAAAGATAAGGAAGCCGGTGAGTTTGAGATCGAGAAGGTGTGCTGACTGCAGGCGTGAGGGTTGTATGGCAGTAAAGCCGAGACTTTTGCCAAATGGGACGAGATCTTGACCCTCCTAGTTCTGCAAGAACTCCGCATATCATGCCTGCAATGCATTGCGCTCATTCAGCGCTCGATTCCACCCATCTTGATCTATCTGTAGGTGACGAGCGTCGTCGAATCGGGTCTGGACTTCTCATATCGGACGAAGAATTCTTCCGCAGAGCCTCATCCTGCAGTGGATCAAGCGTCGCAAACTTAAAAGAGGGGTCCCGTAACTGGAGCCTCGTTGGAATAGAATTGGTTTGAGTAGGCTTGCGTATTCCCAACCACGTGTCCTTCGAAGACCCTTGGATCAATATGGCTGGGACTACCAATCGGACAATGTCGCCCCCACAGAACAGCATGTACTTGTCGTTAGAAGATCAGGTTTCGGCGCGCCTGACCGAGAACCACTTCCCCTACGGCTGGAAACAAAAGTATATGCCTTCACGACGCCTCGATGGACTCATTACTAGATCCAATATCATTAGTGAGTTTCGCAAGGACGACGAATCAGACGAATATCATGGAAGTCAAACTCGAATCGATGAAGACCTCATCAATTTCATTGTTATTTCTGGAAAGAAATTGTTCGCGATCAGCTTGATCAGCGGCATCGAGTCTTTTCAACTCCACCGTGCAATGAAGGTCTTCTGGAGGTCAAACTATACGGACCAGAGACTTCCAGTTACCATCGGAGACACTACATTCCCACGGTCTCAACTGAAGTGGGGAACCATGAAGATGGAAAACTTCATAGAAAAGCAGTGGAAGTTTCTGGTACCCATCATCGATCACAATGGATCTCACGTACGGATTGGGAATCGGGAAATACTCCCATTCTGTTTGGTAGATGACCAAAGGAGGGAGGGCACATTCAGTAACGTATGGCAGGTGAAGATTCATGAGGAACAACAGAGACAGCCAATGCAAATGGTAAGTTGCTACACTTGTTGGACTAATAGTAGCGCTACACTGACTCAACCCGATGTAGTTCGATGGTAGTGGCAAGTTGGCCACTGCAGCGATCAAAGAGCTCAAATTGCCTGCTGATCTCATGCATCAAACATCGGAGGCGGTCAGCTTATGGGAGAGGGAAGCGAGGGCTCTCAAAGACGTGAATGGACTTCGGCACAGGCATATCATTGAAATGAAGGCATTCATCACCTGGGAGGGCAAAGGTACTTATTTCATGTTCCAGTGGGCCGACGGTGGCAGCCTCCGAGACTTCTATGCACGATTACCTCGGCCTGCGCTCGACGCAACATTTGTCAAACAAGTTCTCCTGCAATTGACGGGGCTCTCAAGTGCTCTCAATGCGCTGCACAATTACAGACAACACGACTTGGACAATGCTTCGTATCGCCATGGTGATCTGAAACCCGAGAACATACTCAGATTCAAAAATGGCACAGAGGTCGGGCTGCTCAAAATAGCCGATCTGGGCTTAGCCAAACTTCACCTCTCCGAGACTGGAAAACGTGGACCCACCGTCACTCGTCATGGAACCCCTCTGTATGAGCCACCCGAGGTCATATTAGAGCCCGAAATAGCCCGTTCCCGACAGTACGACATCTGGTCTATGGGCTGCGTGCTTTTGGAGCTTCTGGTGTGGCTGATATACGGCTATGACGAACTCGTACGATTCAACGACAGCATGAACTCTGCTCTGGGAAACAGCAGTGTATACTGGGTAATGGAAGAGACCGATGGGCGGAGCCGTTCAGCGAGTGTACATCCCAGCGTCGTGGTATGTATGGATATCATGAGCCAAGACTTGCAACGTGCTGGACAGACGGCAATCGGCGATCTCTTGTGGTTAGTCAGGAACAGACTGCTCGTGGTTCGATTGCCGCGAACGACGCAGTCTGGTTCTTTTGGACGGAGCAATAGCTCTCAACCAGCTCCTGCAGACTGCCGAGCGAAGGCAGCGGACCTCGAGAATAACATGCAACGTATTCTGAACAAAGCGCAACAAGACAATACCTATGCATCCATCAACGTTCGAGGATACGACCTTGTTCGTCGCATCGATGCAATCAAATCCGGAAAAATTATGCCTTCACGATTCAGCATGAATGTTCCTGTTGTTAGGAGACAAGAAGTAAGTATGCCTTAGTCGTTAACCAGAGGCTGGAGACACAATTTTAGAGTCACGTCTTGTTTTCTACCTTCTTGACTGCAGTGGTCGAAGTTTCTCACGTCTTTCGACAGAGATAACCCCTCTCATTGTCTCAATTCGACGAAGAAAAGTTGATGTTAACTTGGATTAGTATGTGAGATGACCACCCAGATCCTTCGCACTTCCCCCAGTCGTTGAGACTTAGCTAACTCAGAGCAAACTGTAGTCTGTAAGTTTTAGGATTCATTTTTCCATATGCGTCACCCAAATGCTGACGCTTATTGCCCCTCAAGCACGTAGGTTACCCTCCCCGGCGAACCTGGGTAGTGTTTGAGAATGATTACTCTTTCATTCTAGAATTTGTCACGCCACCACTCACAATTCCTATAGCCTGTAAGTTGCGCGCAAGATCTGAGGTGTCGTAGTAGATGAAGTCACTAACAATGAACAGCCTGTAGGTCTTTTCCCAGCACCGTCTTGAAATGAACATAGCTTCCGTTATTTTACAGTATCTAAACATTTGTAATAGCTGAACGACATATGGGAGTTTGCAGTAAGTAACACTGCTGCGGAAAGACTGATTCACATTTCAGGAGGCCTGGATACACCCCCCACAGCATATCCTTCTTCAAGACTTTGCCACACGTGTGAAAACATGGAGGTGTGGGCACAGCCATTTCGAATCGAGGATGATTTATCGTCATTGGAGACACACTCTGTCAGCTGCGACTTCTGTAACATGAGATGGAATGTGTGCATGAGGTTTAATTTCCAACGTCACACCCAAATTCGCTTCGACAGGTTGGGGTCTACCATTAGAGTCAACGAGAGATACCCTCCGGTCTTCACGGTATCTCAAGACCCAGGTATGAGCCTCCTAATACGCTCTCCAGCCACATGCCAGTGATTGACAGAGCAAATCCGCAGCGTCTCGTGGTCATTCGCTAGTTTCCCACCTGCAGATAGGATCCCCTCAGCTCCCAGCCGTTGGAAGCTCATCTCATTTTCGCATTCTCCGTCAATTCCTCGCGGATTGCGATCATCAGCACCCAGGATGCAAGCAAACAAGAACTTACCCCTTGCCCAAAAGGCTGATTGACGTGGGTTCCGAGACCTATCCGAAGATCAGGTTACATAAAACATCGCCAAATGAGAGTATGGACTACTTGGCACTCTCACATCCATGGGGAGACCCTCCGCATTTCTGCACCTTCATGAGTAATCTGAGCAGCTACCATCACAGCATTCCCTTCTCCGATCTACCTGCAACTTTCCAGGACGCCATTACAGTGACCAGGAGCCTTGGACTCAGATATTTATGGATCGACTCAATTTGCATAATACAAGGACCAGATGGCGACTTCGCCGAGCAGGCACAGCAAATGGAGAACATTTTTTCCCAGGCTTACTGTGTTCTTGCAGCGAACTCTGCAACAAGCCAGCAGGACGGCTTTCTCAACCCTCGGCGCACGCGGAACGTCGTACACTTTGAAGCTAACAACAAGCCGACAATACACATCGGAGACTTCATGGATAATTTTGACCAGCACGTTCTGCAAAGTCCTCTCAACCGACGAGGATGGGTGCTGCAGGAAAGGGCATTAGCGAGGCGAACTATGTACTTCACTTCTGAGCAAACCTTCTGGGAGTGCGGAGCCGGCGTGCATTGTGAGACCATGACAAAGATGAACAAGTGAGTTTATTGAGGTCTTCTTAGCGTTGGGAATTGTCAACAGCTTTCTGACATAGTATTTCCCACGCAGCACACTTGCATCATTCCTCGGCGACCCGGCATTCCCCAAGGTTGCAATTGAGTCTTCACGAGGGGGAAAGATCCGGCTATACCAGGACCTATACTCACGCTACTCTCGTCTGGGTCTCTCACACCAGCAAGATCGTCCAATTGCCATATCCGGGCTTGAGAAGCGTCTAATCGAAAGCTTCGGCGTCCACGGGGCCTTCGGCGTCTTTGACGACGGCAAACACGGACTACTGCGACGTAGCTTGTTGTGGTGCAGAGGCTCTGACCAGCCAAGCCTCGAGAGAGTGGATTTCCAGGAGACTGAGAGACAGCAAACACCACACCGGGCACAGCATCCACCTTCGTGGTCATGGATGGCTTACCATGGCGGCATTGACTATCTCGACCTCCCTTTCGACAGAATAGATTGGGAAGAGCACGATATTCTGTCACCGTGGTCTAGTTCTCAGCCCGGAACGGGAGACAGCAGCAAGTTGGGGGAGAAGAACACCTTGCCTGGATTGAGTGTCATTCCCAGGAGATTCGACATCGACCCTGTCCAGAGAAAAGACTCGATGCTCATTTATGACATACCATCCAGCTCTGTTGGAACTCCTCCAGACCTGAAGTGTGTCATCTTGGGGAAGATGAGGAAGTCGCTTCGCCCGGAACATGAGAGATTACACTATGTCATGTTGGTTAGACCAAGACTCAGTACCGGTACCTATGGCAAGATGGTATATGAGAGAGTGGGCGTGGGGTATATGCCAGGATGCCTTATACATGTGGATGGGCCTGCGTCGATGGAGATGGTTTACTGATTCTGACTAGAATTGACGAACACCTTCAAGATGCATTTGAGCCTACTTGCCCACTAACTTGTTTCTCTTTACTGACATGGGTATTGTGATTTTCGTATGTAGGCGCCCAAGCTTCTGCCCATAATTGAGCACGGTATATGAGTGTTGTATGCATTGTATCGATATATATTGATCTAATATATGAGAACGAAACTACGGCTCGTCCTCAGCATCATCAACGGGATCCTCCCGCAATAATTCTGCATTTATGTCAGCAAGGGGAGCAAGATCGCAAGGATGAAATATGGGAGCTGCCTACCACGACGCTCTGGGGCCGTGCCGCTCGTCTCTCCACGGCGCTTCTCCTCGATGCCAAACAGGGACGCCATCTCCTCGAGAGTCTTGCCTCTGGTCTCGACAAGACAGTAGCGGACAAACACGAACGCAAGGACATTGATTGCAGCCAAGATCAGATATAGACCCCATGATATCGCTGTCATGATGGGCGGGGTGACTTGAGCAACGAGGAAGTTGGCAATCCAGAGTGATGCCGTGCAAAGCGCGTTCCCTTTCGACTGTGCCGGCGTCAGTGATTGACTTAGAGTCGTGTGTGGGGGGACAATATGAACTCACTCGTAAAGATATAGGGAAGATCTCGGCTGCATAGAGCCAGCTACCCGAGCTCCATGACATGTTGAAGAAGGTGAAGAACATGAACGGAAACAAAATAATAGCATAATTCCGAGGATCGCCAGGGTGGCTCTCGGCGTGCCTCTGCAGAACAGCGATGCCGATGAGAGCTGTGAACATGCCGACAAGGCCCAGCTGCAACCAAGTCTTCCGCCCGAGCCGGTCGTAGTAGAAGATGGGAATCCACGAGGACAAGAATAGCACCACGCCAACACCGCTCGTTGCCAAATTGGCAATGTTCGGATCGGTGATGCCGCCGTTGTGGAAGAGCTGCGGTGTGTAGTAGAATATTGCATTGGTGCCAGTGACCTGCTGAAGGAACTGGATGGTGACGCCAAGCAGTGTGACGCGCAGGACAGGACCGCGGAACATATCCAGCCAGCCAGCCTGTTCCAGGTCCCCATCAGCCTGCTCCTCGCCGACCGTGTCTTTAATCTCAGCCATCTCGATGGCAGCCGCATCCTCGCCATGAAGACGCGTCAGCACCTCAAGCGCACAGTCATACCGCTCTTGCGCGACAAGCCACCGCGGGCTCGGCGGAACCCACGAGGACCGCCAGCACCCGACGGCGAGGAGCGCAGCGGGGATGACCTGGAGCACGACGGGGAGGCGCCACCAGCCGTCCGACGGCAGGAGCAGGAAGCAAGCATAGTCGACGAAGAAGACAGCCATCTCAGCAAAGCACAATATCATCAACTCGATGCCCACGACACGCCCCCGTAGCGAGGGCGGGCTGATCTCAGAGATGTAAAGCGGCACGCCCGCAGCAAAAGCGCCAATTCCCAAACCCGTGACGAACCGGCCCGTCGTCATCTGCGCGACGGTCGAGCTGGCCGCCTGGATGAGCGCACCGGCGATGGCCAGCCCGGACGCGAGGGACAGCGTGCGCTCGCGGCCCAGGGCGTCGGCTGCCGCTCCAGCAGAGAGGGCCCCCGCGGCGCAAGAGAGGTTATAGATGCTCACTACAAGGCCAACTGCCCAGTCACTCGGGCGGCCCATGAGATTGTTCCAGCGCTCGTCCGCGACGATCATGCCCATCACGCCTTGGTTCCAGCCGAACAGGAAGCCGCCCAGGGAGACGAAGGCGGTGAGCGAGTAGACATATCCCGGGCTTGGGGGCCGCTTGGAGCTCGATGACGAGCCCCTGGGCGGCCGGATGAGCTTCGTCTGTTTGAGGGAGCGGAGGAACCTCATTGCGGCGGCCATGCTTTGGGCTTCGGGGCCGGGTGGCTGTTGGCTGGATGTGGCGGTGTGCGGGATTGATAGCCCCTGAGCGCCCGGTCGCGGGAGGAGAATGGCAACGGCGAAGGAAGTTCTAGAAAGGCATCCCCAGTTTGATGCGTCCACGAGGTCAAGTCGACGCAAATGCTACTGCCACTCAAGGGACGATGTTGGTATGATCAAAGTGAGACAATGTTTTGGTAACACGACGTTGACACGAACGGCTTGCCAAGCCCCCGTGGACTAGCTCCGGGGACGGCTTTGCCGGGGACCCCCTTTCACAGCCCGAGGTCAAGCACTTACGACACCTCCTTCAACATCCCACGACGAAGAACATAACGAGTACAATCTTGTGAGAGAACATAGAAACCGAGAATTTATCAGGAAATTAAAGTATGAGATCATCGACTTTCCAGCGCTCCCTGCCCATCTAGTTATCCCTGTGTTGATGAGCACGCAGCACCGTTTGGTGGCCTCGACTTGTATTCGAGAGCCCAAGCCAAGATTTCCTGCTTAGGTCCCTTGAAGGCTTGGTTTTGCAGCTACCTGCCTTCCAGATGGCGGTCCTGACGGAGAAGAAATGTCGGTGCGAGCTTCTCTGAGCTCAGGCGGCTCAGCCTGCCTGCCTGAGGGCATTGTTGCCGCTAACGACGGCACACATGCGTCCCTTGACCTGCCGGCATCCTCTGGCCTGCGCGATTCTGCACTCTGTCCTGTACCATCGAGCAAGGTCGTCGGACTGACTTGTTGAGAGGAGTTTGCGCGGTGCCCATTCTCTTCTTCCACCGTTGCGTTGTCGTCATTCCATGCCTGATTAGTGTGCGGGGTGGGCATTGTGGCTGGCTTGAGCTTCTCAACATCCAGCTTTGCCTCCACAGTGCGAAAAGAGCCAATTCCAGTGTCGTAAGTACGATGCAAATCGCCCAGAAGCTCATCAGCTTTTGTGACAGGAATGGCATCGAAGTGACCAGTCCATGTCCCTGAGCCGATGCCCTGATATGCCGCCCGTTGAAGTTGTAAGCTCTCGGTTGTCACCCATTCCAGACGGGCGTATCCCACGGCCTTTTTCCGACCTTCTATAAAGCCTTGCAGAGGCTCTAGAAGGTATGAGATAGCGATGATGATAGTGCCGACCACGTAAATGAAGTAAATGCCAAACAGGCTGAAGGATGTAGACTTTGTACTCAATATCTTCTTCAGCACCGCGAGATTTCGTCAGTATGTCTTCTTGGAGCTGGTAGAAACGGACCATTGCTTACCTGGTTGTTGCAGAATGATTCTTGAATGTGCGAGCTTGGCGGACGGATTATGTATGGCTGAAGTTTCTCCCCAGGGGGACCAACGGCAACATCAACCATTCCTGCCTGCATAGACGCCAGAGCCGTAGCCCACCAACGCTCTACATCAAGTTGCCATTGAGTCTCTGCCAGAGGTGCCATAGCTCCTTCTCTGATGGCATTTTGAGAGGACAAAGAGAACACTCCGAGCTGTGAGAGTACATTGTTAACAGCCATGCTTGCCGCGTATGCCATGATACCTGTGAACCATTGATATCGCTGACCAAGAGGATTGTTTTCCACAAGCACATCCGCCATTATGGCCTCCTCAGAAATATTGAAAACACTGGCTGAGTCCTGCTGGTAATCAAAGAAGCCCTTCAGAGGCCCACAATGGCTTGCATCGACATTGCAGATCTGATACTGCTGCAAGCAGCCGAGGGGCGAGGCTGCCTCCTCCGGACTATAAGCCATTGTAATTGATGTTTCTCGTTCAGTTCGGCTTCGCCATTCTTGACCTGGTACCGTTCCCCGATACCATGGATCAATGGTCTTCTCTGTGTATATTACGCCATTTGGGACGAGGAAAGCGATCGTCAAGTCTCCGTCATCTCGCGAGAGTTCGGCAATCGGATTGAAGTCTGCCTGGCCATCCACGATGGTCCCATTGAAACGATATGCGAAAATGTTTCTGTTTCGAGCAATGTACTTAGGTTATTTAGTTTGCGGGTTACGGTCAGGGGCACTGGAGACTTACGCCACATGAAGGCTCACTCCCCTTCGCATATCATGCCAGTAGTCTGCACTGTTGTTATGATACTGGGACATCAGATCTGGAGCCTGGTAGGTGAAGTCCTGATCTTGGAAATCGTGTGATTCCCCGTAGTAGTACCTTGTAAAATTCCCCGAGGGAAGGGTAATGTTTCGGGAGTAGGCACCCGTTGCCAAAGGTGCACATTGAAGAGTACTCCGATATAAAATGCGTTGACTTGCTGGAGAGTTGATGCCGAGAAACTTGCTCGTGTCAATGTAGCCAGTATCCAGGTATATATTCGAGACATTGCTCCGGCAAACACGACTTTCAAACGGACACGGTGCATTCCGGTCAATATTGCTGAGAAGCTTTGGCTGCACAAACTTGGTGCAGTCGAAGGTTCGAGACGTATTCGCGGAGTAGCACTGCTGTGCATAATTTCCGGCGTTGAACAATGAGTTGGCCAAATAAGACAGCACAGCTCTTTCCTCACCATCGGTTGTCATGATGTCGACGAATCCGCAGCGAGAACCGTCTAGGAGGACCTCGTTGCTGATACCTGTCGACAGCTGTGACGAGAAGCCTCCAGCTAGAGTGAAGGCTGCTGCGCACAAGACGGCTGTGACAAAGACTGGCATGGCACGGGCCAGTAGTCGATCGGCTACCCTACGCCACGTCCATACAAGCTGACAAAGGGTCCACAGGCTTGACAACGGCGAGGCTGAGTTTCTGAGAATTGCTTGTCGTTGATGATGAAGGGCGTCACGTGGCTCTGGGGTAGAAAACTTCTTGTGCACGAAGAAGCAAAGAATGTGCCAAAATCGTGCTGATACGAGGCTGATGAACAAGGCGGTGAATGAGAGAAGATAGTTTCCATCCGTGCGAGAGAGAGTAAGCGTGGCTCCCATGATACGTCCTCGAGACCAATTGGTCCAGACGCCATGGTAGACAGGGTACTCCGTAGCTGGAGCCGCGCCGTCCCAGGATGTCAAGTTAGTCATGTTGTATATGTGCTCAGAGGTGTCGTAAATATAGGTAGGTTCGAATAAATAAAACCACAACACGAGAGATACCAGTATGATGGGCAATGGTCAAGAAACGCAGAAAGGCTGCCTATAGCATGAGAAAGCAGCATCTATCCGTGTAGCAAGACGCAAAAGGATTGTATCACGCTAGAAGAGAAATAGGATAAGGACAGAACCTTGGAATGGAGTAAGTCAGGACTGCTGGCTGAACCGGCATGGCCGTTCATATATCTCAAATAAATCAATCACTGTATCCTGCGTGGCGGGAATGTAGAATGAGTCATCGTATCGAGAGCCTTGTGCTTGTGCAAGAGAGAAGAAGCACAATTGTCCTTTTAGAGTGGCTGCAGGTTCTGCATGCACACTGTACTACATCTTTCAAGGGCGTCACCGGACGGAAATGGGTAGCTCAAGGATAAAGTCCAGGCAGCAAAGTATTATTGGTTTATGATAAGACGAATGCAGTTACTTCATCGAACTATATATTTACGTGCAACATCCAGTTCAGAGGTGTGGGTGGCATCATTCTCAATGCGTAAGAAAATAGGCAGGCTCCCGCAAAGCGACAGTCATATCCACATGCATCTGTGCATCGCTGAATCATCTAATACATGGCTGTTCTGATAGGGGCGACTTTATGTATTGTCATGTGACACTGCAGTCGATAGAAGCATAGCCGGACACAGCCCACGCACGTCAACGCCCGAAGAGAAGGAGGCTGAAGGCTTGGCAAGGTTGTTTGGCAATCTCGTAGCAATGACTGGCTAATATACCATGAAGAAATTGGGACGCAGCCACACCCTCTGATAAAGGTTTGGGGCTAGATTTCCCAAGTCCTGTGTATTTGCATGTGTCCGTTCGACAAAGGGGCCTCTGATCTGACGCACGCTCCAGTCCGAACCTGGGCCAGCAAGGACTTGCACAGCACCAGGATAGCAGTGAGAAGCCAGACCTAGCCAGAATAAGTTTATGTCCGACTTATATTCATGATCTGAGAGGGAGGGCTGGGACGACTGGCTACATATATACCGAACCATGCTTGGATGGTGTAGGGCAGACATTTTCCCCCGTAGCCTAGTCACGAGGCGGGAGGAGCAAAGAAAGTCAGATTTGGGTTTGACGTTGTTACTATGTTCTCCGGGTTTTGAGGTCTGATATGAGTGACAGTGGGCTTCGCAAGTTACATCCCCTGTGAGGTTCCGAGTTCTGCTCGACTGTCCGCCCCGCGGCCGTGGCATCTACCACCCTCCCCCAATCTCTTCTATGACAACTGTTTGTCAGAAAACCCCCCGTGGGTAAATCTCCTCCAAGACGGTTTCCTAACCTGCTATGAGGCGATACCGCATGAGGCAGATTCTTATGAGCCCGCTTGTTTGCCTCCTACAATAGACCTTCTTACCCCCAAAGAGGTAGCTTTTCTGGAGTGCCCTCAGCGTGAGTTCGAGATAGACAGTCTGCAGAGCAACTACCAGCAGAGTAGAAGTACGCAAGCCAGAGAATATTTTGATGATACCATGCAACGTTTATTGAAGACGTAGCAATTTTACAGTGACAATGTGTGTGAACCCTGGGTATCCGCCGATCATGCACCTCCAGCTAACGAGTTCTCCAGCTCAACAAGCTCCCTGAAGCCCTCCACAATCTCCTTCCGCCTCTCCCCCTCCGGTCTTGGCAACGGCTTCCGCGCCCAGCCCCCATAGCCAAAGTACTCCTGCAGTCCCACCTTGACACCCACCGCCCCAGACTTGATAGCCGCCCAGTCACCACGCGCCAAAATCTTCTGCAGCCTCTGGTCGCCCTGGCCCTTGACCAGCGACCGGTACAGCTGGACCACCGTCGCGGGCGCCACGTTGGCGATGCCTGGGATAACGCCGGATGCCCCCGCGGCCATGGCGGGCGTGAGGAAGTCGCCTGAGCCGGCGAAGCAGAGGAAGTCTGGGAACTCGTTTGCGTAGGCCTCGTCGGGTCCCGCGCCGGGGACGGGCTTGCCTGTGAACTCGGCGGCCACCCTCGCCAGCTTGCCCGTGTTGCCGCATGTGAACTTGGCTCCGACGATGTTGCGGTGGGCACGTCCCAGCTTAATCAGGTCGTCGCTGGAGAGGTCCAGGCCCGAGACGGCGCCGGGATAGTTGTAGATGACGACGGGGATGGGACTTGCGTCCGCGACATCAAGGAAGAAGCGGGACACAGTTTCCTTGTCGAACAGGCCCTGGTAGTACGCGGGGGGCAGGACGAGCGCGGCATCGCCGCCGTTGAGGGCTGCCTGCTTACACAACTCGATGGTCTGGCGGGTCGACTGGGCAGCACAGCCCACGATGAGGGGCATGTCCTTGAAGCCGGCCTCGTCGAGGGCGTTCCGCGTGATCTGGGTAATGTGGTCCCGCTCGTAGTCGAGCAGGTGCACGGCCTCCCCGTTGGAGCCCTGGACAGCTATGCCGGTGACACCTGCACGGGCTAGACGAACAGCATGTTTTGCGACACTGTCTAGGTCTACTTGCTCGTCTGCATCGTCTTTGAAGAAGGCTGGTGTTGGGACGTAGACGCCTGGGACCAATGGGTGAACATTCTTTCTCTGACGGGAGTCGTGGGAGCCGTTGGCGTGGCCAGCGCCTTCTGAGGAGGGCATGGTACGTGGTGTGGTGAGTGGGTGTGCTTGTGTATGAGAGGACGGATGATACAAGAGGTTTGAGAGCCCTGCGATATCTGGTATGATAAGTCCCCCAAGTGGATGGTGCTTTGTTTGAAGTAAGCTTGAGTCTATATGACGGTCTTGAAGGGCATGAAGTGGGGGTTTGAAGAGAAGTGTTGGACAGAGAAGGATACGGACGTAGTAGGCCTTTACACAAAAGTGGTGTTAGGTCAGCCCCGGGGAGGTGTTGGTGGCGGAAGAGGCGCACGCGACATATAAGAAGGAGGCGTGTGGAGGAGGACCGATGCAGACAAGTCATTGACACCGGACCATGACGTCCGTCGAAACGCAGCAGTGACCGGCCCACGCCCACAAGTGCTGCAACGGCAACAAGCAACACGACTCGGGAAGCGTGGCCACAGCCACCACACGCGCCCTCAACCAGCGCACCGGCACAGCAGCCAGCACCACCTCCTCCACATCCAGTGCTCCACCCCCGCGACAAAGACAAGCCCAGAAGCCCAGGAAAGCAGCCAACCCGGGGCCGGGCATATCGAAGTGTTTGCGGGCGGTGGAGAAGCTGGGCGAGCCAGTCAGTTTGCCATGGCCCGGGGCAGCTCTTAGAGGGCACAGACGGAAGGCTTCCGAGTGGGACACCCCACAGAGTCAGGACGGACGATCGCGAAACCCAGGCCTCGCTTGTGGGAGCCAATCTTTGACGTAACTTTAATCATACCGCAGGCCCATGGCGCCGTCCCTCTTTTTTGCTTCGTTCCAAGGACGGGGCGGGTTTGCCCCAAACCCAACCAAAGCTTGGACGGGGTATGGCCTAGCCCTGAGAGGGACAGCTCACGAGTTGTCTGCGTTACCTCCAACGGCAGGCTAAAAGGCGGAGAAGGGTCGACATGTTTCCACGGGTTGGCTGGCTTTGTTCCCTAGCCGGCCTGATCCCGGCCCGAGTGCGAGCCGGTATCTGTGCGATCGTGGGGGTTGACTTGGCCTTGGGCCATGACAGGTAGGGTAGGGTTTTGGACAGGTGCGAATGCGAGGCGAGGCACGATGCCGTCGCCGTCTGTATAGCACCACGGGCTATCGCAGGGCGTGCAGGATGGGCTGATGTCGGGAGTGACAGGTCGGTCTTGCCCTGCCAGGCCTGCATTAGCCACGCAGCCAACCGACGGCATCGGAGCCCCTTGTAACGCAGCCCGTACCTGAAAACAGAGGGTTGTCTTTGCTTTTTCGGTGGTCTCTGCCCGGCTGGAAGCACATGATTCTGCAGGTGATGATCTGTTCATGCGGGTGACCGAGACAAGCAAGCGTGGTGTGGCGTGATGGGTGTGTTTGGGAAGTGCCTCCCCAGCTTCCACGCCTGCTGCACGCCTGCACGCCCACCCCTTCTGTTGGAATATGGAAAGGGCCCCTGTCGACCTGCCGCCTTCCTTCTTTTCTCCGCCCCCCGCGTGGGGGTGGGGTCCAGTGTCACCTCCTCCGCGATCCCGTTCGAGTCCACTCCAGAAGGTACGGGGCAACTACACTAGCCTCGGGGCATTTTTCTACCCCTGAGCAGGTCGACGAGGTGGGCATGTTCCTGCTCGAGTAGACTAAAGACGAGACCGACTACTGACAACTAGCACGAACCCGATCGTCGACCTACTCGTCTCCTTTTCGCCCGACCTGCCTCATTTGACCATGGTGTAATCGAAAAAGCCCCATCCAGTCTGTTCCTCGCCTTTTTGCTTGCCGATAGCACGAAGGTTGGAGTGGAGCACGACAATGGCCAACTGCCACTCCTGCGGGTTGAGGATTTATTTCCCCCAGCTGGGATGAACGCTGTGTGCAACTTACCAACAAGCCACCAGGCTCAATGTGACGGTCGAGGGTCTCATTTGGAAACCTTCAATGAACAAGACCATACAGCCAGCAGTCCATTATGGATCAAGAATCGGGTGTACTGCGGTGCAATTGGGTAAACTCTTATACGCCAGCTGCTGATGGAACATTACATCAACGTGCAGTTGTTGATGACTGCCGCCTGCCTCTTGTACATGATATACGCCGGTTGAGCTGTGGTCGACAGGCATGTGCGATCACAGCCTGGCGTGATAACCAGGTTATTCGCCCAACCTCAGTCAGGATGGCCTTCCTCGCCACAAAGTGGCAATACCCACGCCTGTCCCATAGATGCGGCCGCTGGCCTTCTGCTGGGTTCGCACACCTACTTGTTTCTGCGTTGCAATGGCGATGGTCAGCCTTTCCCAGACGACCAACTGCCTCGCCTTCTTGCCGCTGATCGTCAACTCGTCGCCACAGACACCCATAACATGTAACTCTAATTCGCTGACCTTCCTGAGACCCACGATTGGTCAGTAGCATCTCTCCAACTTGAGTCGTTCCTCCCTCCCTCCAAGTCAGAGGTAACATCGGCCGAGCGAGCAATTTGGGCCAGTCACGGCCGAGACATGAGCGGGCAGCTGTTGGTGGTTGACAATTGGAACCGACGGGAAATTGACCTTGAAGTTGCAGCGAGACGCGAGCCGTCACAATCTCTCGCTGTGCCACACAAAACCCCTAGACAAGGTTGTTGACGTGCAGGACGTGCAGGATAATCACAGTAGCTCGAGAAACCCCCACGCCATCAACGCCCCTAAGAGATGATTATGACTCGGGGCCGAGGAAGGAGCACATGTCTGCCGGACCGGCTCGGCGTGGTCTGAGGACGGGACCCAGTTTTCACCGCTCATCGGCGATTGCCCTGCCGAAAGGCGGCAACGGCTCCGAACAGCAGGCACGCAATGCTTCTTTGTGTTGGGAAGGAGGCGCCCGAACTCGACTGTAGTGCGTTACTTATCACAGGCTGGATCATCGTCACATCAGCTTGGACTTTGTTTATTGGTTACACTCTGAGCTACCTGCAGTCACTCGAGCAATCCCAACATTCTTTTCCCCAAGCTTGTCTAAACCGCCGATTCAGCATCACGCTACGGATCCTATTCCGGGCTTACCTGCCTGTTTCGCGAGCACTTGTTCTCACCGCATACCTTACCCCCAAGCTACACCCTCGCAGGCTCCGTTTGCAGAAGCAGATTTGTCACAATGGGCGATCACGGTGAAGGGCCCCAGCCACCCTACCCCCTCCACCCATCCGTGGTCCAACGCATCGACCCGGTCTACGCCAAGTTCTACAACGAGCATGTTGCGGACAAGCAGCAGGTCCACCTGCAGCCCGTAGAGGCCTCCCGCACCAGCGGCGTCCTCATCCCCGGCGCGGGCCCTAAGTATCCCGTCGCCAAGGCCGAAGACTTCACCTTCCCACGCAAGCAAAGTACCGGTCCAGACGTCAGGATCCGTTGTTTCACGCCTGACGGACCGAAGCCTGAGAAGGGATGGCCGTGTCTGTTTTACTTCCATGGTGGTGGTTGGGTGCTGGGCAACATCGACACTGAGAACGTCATTGCGACGAATTTGTGTGGGCGGGCGAACTGTGTCGTGGTCAACGTAGACTACAGGTAAGCCTTTCACTCACAGCTCATCGCAATAAATGCTCACCCCCCCCTCCCAGACTCGCACCAGAAAACCCGTATCCCGCAGCAGTAGACGACTCCTGGGAAGCCGTCCTCTGGGCCCTCAGCGCCGCAGGCAAGGCCGTCCTGCCCCCGATCGACACCACCAAGCTCGCAGTCGGCGGTTCCTCCGCGGGCGCCAACCTTGCGGCCATCATGTGCCAGCGGGCAGCAAGCCAGCCCGAACTGAACCTCAAATTCGCCGCACAGCTCCTGTCCGTCCCTGTGGCCGACAACACCGCCTCGTCCGAGACCAAAATCTCGTGGCGCGAGAACGAGAACGTGCCCGCCCTCCCCGCGGCCAAGATGCTCTGGTACCGCCGCCACTACCTCCCCAACGAGGCCGACTGGTCCGCGCCCGAGGCGAGCCCACTGCTCTGGACGGGCGACTGGACCCGCCTCCCACCGGCTGAGGTCGTCCTGGGCGAGCTGGACGTGCTGCGGACCGAGGGCGAGGAGTTTGCAAGCAAGCTTGTTGAGGCCGGTGCGACGAGCACGAGGGTTACTATCATGAAGGGGCAGCCGCACCCGTTTATTGCGATGGACGGCGTGTTGGACTGTGGCAAGCTCGCGATCACGCTGTTTGTGGAACGGCTCCTGAGGGCGTTTTACGTTGAGAATTAGGAGTCTGAGGCCGAGTCCGAGTCTGAGACTGAGTCCGAGTCTGCGTTTTACGCTGAGAATTAGGAGTCTGAGACCGAGTCCGAGTCTGAGACTGAGTCCGAGTCTGCGTTTTACGTTGAGAATTAGGAGTCTGAGACCGAGTCCGGGTCTGACGAAGGCGATAGCCTGGGTATCTGGGCGGCTATTCTTTGAATTAGCGTACTAACTCCATAGGTTCAAAACAGCGATGCTTCAAAGCAGCGATCCGAGACCGAGTCCGGGTCTGACGAAGGCGGGAGCCTGGGTATCTGGGCGGCTATTTTTTGAATTAGCGTACTACCTCCATAGGTTCGGAAATAGCGATTCGTTAAAGCTGTGTTGCACTGGCCCAACTATGTCCTTTCTCTCTGGGTACCTACTGTGGGAACTGTTCCCGTAGAGCGCTATTCCATATGAAGTTATCCTATAGGGGGGATGCCGCGGGATGCTACCATGGAGGAGGATGCCGCATACGAGTTCTGGGAGAGATACTGCGGCCGCGTAGTACATCCCTGGGCAGGACTCGTCATGAAGTGAAGTTCTCGTCGCGGTGGGAGCTTGTTTCCATGTGGTATGGATCGGCGTCGGTGTCACAAAAGTTGTCAGGCAGGGTCCCTGGAAGCCACTGCACCATTGCGACCTATAAAAAGTCGAATCTGAGTTTGGCAAACATCCCAGAAATTTGAAACGGTGCAAAGGAGACTTGGGACAATAGAAAGCGCACCTCAAGGCTTCATTTCATGTCATGCTACCCCTTAGGAGGCTACGTCATGTCCGGTCACATTTTTAGTTAATCGAATCATCACAGTCCCCATCTGCTCGTGTTCTATGCCATTGCCTGGCTACATGAAGTGCCGTTTGAACTCAAGGCTCGTGGGCCCACAGCTTCTGCCCACGGTTCAATCTCAGTAGGGGATCCCCTCAAGTTCACCACGTTGTGTGCTTCCACAGTCCACGGGTGGACTGTTTGGAGTCGCCGTGGCTTCAGAGACGATTGGGCGTGGCCTGGAGCTACGCTTCGAGAGTGACGGTCCCCTCACAGGTAACGTATTGAAGAGATTCAAATTGA
Organism: Diaporthe ampelina; assembly: GCA_023522825.1. Lineage (NCBI taxonomy): Eukaryota > Fungi > Ascomycota > Sordariomycetes > Diaporthales > Diaporthaceae > Diaporthe > Diaporthe ampelina. The sequence continues at coordinate 81,810 of JAMFTM010000021.1, read as the reverse complement.
CCCTGCTGATTCAAAATCAAAACTGAGCAGCTGTCACCGGTGTCAATTCTGCTGTCAATGGGCCTGTGTCAATGATATAGCGTCGTTCTTCTATTTTCTTTTCATTTTGCAGCCCGTTCCGTCAATAGATTTTCTGGACCGGTAGGCTTGACTCTGATGTGCATTCAATAAGATTTCCGGCACTCATCTATTCCTGTAAACATGTGCTGAAGTCCAATCGACAAATGACAGTCTCTGTGACTGTGAATGAGTCAAATGGAGACACTTGCTGGTACAGGACTTTGGGCCTGCAGTTGAAACGCAGAAGCGCTGAGTGACTTCAAGTGGCCCTTAAGCTGGGACTCATGGAGTTTACAAAAAATATGCTTCAGTGACCTGGGTGGTGCGGTCGCAAAAGATACATCGCTGAGTTTCGAGATTAGTTGGCCGGCACCATGGGTCACATGAGCCGACAACCCAAAACCCACGTCTCGATCAAGCGAGTGGGCTGGAGTGCTTCTCTCCAAGCTTTGCCGATGAAATCTGGGTAAAAGGCAATTGCCGAAACTGGCCGCCTGGCTAAAACTGAAGCAAACCTGCGCGGTGGTTTGGGCACAGCAGCCTCATTCAGTCGACCCATCACAGACCCATCCAGAACAAATCGACATCTCAACTCCAGAAGTCCTGTCCCGCTCATGAAACCATGAGAAGGTCTAGGTCAAGTTGCCATTCAGTGTTTGGAGGAGCCATCTGGCGGCGTGTGACTGGTCGGAAAGCTCTGCTACTGCTACTCATTGTTGACAAACTTCGAATTTCCGCTTTGGGTGCTGAATAGGACCTCATCAGCCGCCTCCCTAAACCGCCCCCCACACCACTACAGCTGCTAAACGACCAAAGTACTTTGAGATGGAAATGACCAAATGAAGGCTCCTGGCCATGGCAGGGGACAAAAGTGTCTTTGGGCTGGCGATCCAGGCGGGCCTGTGAAAAGCAGCTGCGCCTGGGCATCGACAAGCTTTGTCATCGCATCTTTGATGAACGGCTCCTATTCAGACCCCGAAATGGGAAAGTTCATCGTGGGTTGGTGTAGGTTGGTGGGATCACCCGGCGAGGAGAAAGTAAGCTCGGCAGAAGGGGGCAGAGGTTGGTGGGATCACCCGGCGAAAAGAAGGGAAGCACACACGGTCATCCTGAAGCCCACCCCGTTTTTCTTTCAATTGCACTGACGATCGGCCGTGAGGTGTATTGAAAGCTGCGGCGTGGCCATCCGAAACTTTGCTTGCAAGCGGGTGGCCCTATTCAGCGTTTTGTGGTCTATTGTCCTGAATAGGCCGACTGCCTTGGTGACCTCTGAATAGCTGGAAGCCAGACTCCCCGTGGCTATAAGATCTCAGAGACGAGAACGCCGATTCCCATTTTTCCTCTTCTTCTTCCTCCTCACCGAGACATACAAGATCATCCAAGTCAATCAAAGATCTCTCAAGACAAGTTTACCAGTGTGTCGAACGATCAGTTCCACGACTCAACGGTCAACCCCATACATACAAAAACCATAAAGGCAAACAAGCCACTCAACTACTCATACCATTCTTTTAAGACCACATTTTCAACATGAAGTTTTCCGTGATCGCAACTGCGGCCATCTCCGTGGCCTCCGCCAACGCCATCGCCATCGCGGCCGCCGAGGCCAACCCGTCCCCTGAGGCATGGTGCTTCTGGAAGGGTGAGGGCTGCTGGAAGGCCAAGCGTGCGGCCGACGCCTTCACCTCCGCCCTCAAGTCTACCGGCGGATACAAGGAGTCCCGCGCCGCCGAGATCTCCAACCAGCCGGGCGGTGCCGCCTACCACGCCAAGAGGAACTTCGAGCAGCTCGCGGCCATCGTCGCCTCGGTCTACCCCAGCCCGGAGGCCCTCTACGAGGACCTCAACCTCATCGGCGCCTTCCCTCCTGACTCCAACCTCACCATCCCCGAGGGCCAGGGCCCACCACCACCCGGCGTCTCCGCCCGTGACGAGGCCGCCGCCATCGACCCCAGGTGGTGCTTCTGGAAGGGAGAGGGCTGCTGGAAGCGCGAGGCCACGCCCTGGTGCTTCTGGAAGGGCGAGGGATGCTGGAAGCGCGGCGTCCAGATGAGCAAGCGCGAGGCCGAGGCCAACCCGTGGTGCTTCTGGAAGGGCGAGGGGTGCTGGAAGCGGACCGACGAGAACAGCTCCGCGGTCGACAAGCGTGACGCGGCCCCTGCCTTCTGCCCCTTTGGCGGCGAGGCCGGCTCCGTGTGCTACGCCTCCAAGCGCGACTTCATCGAGGCCGACAAGCGCGCGTGCGAGGAGCCCGGCGAGGCGTGCCACAAGGCCCGCACCGCCGCCGAGGCCCTCCTCCGCGCCATCGAGGTCGGCGACAAGGAGGCCCCCTCCAAGCGCGACGTCGACCAGGACCTCGAGGCACGGTGGTGCTTCTGGAAGGGCGAGGGCTGCTGGAAGCGTGACGGCATGGACGGTGTCGTCGCTCGCTGCAATAGCCCCAGCGGTGCCTGCACTGCTGCCCGCCGCGACCTGACCAGCATGCACGCCGCTGCTCGCAACCTTCTCGCCTCTCTCGACGCCGAGGTTGTGTAGACTGTGAGTTGGCAGAGCCTGTGTCACAGTCAATAAGCATGATACTGACATCTGTCAACAGCGCTCTTCATGACATGATTTCTTCACGAAGACAATCAACAAAACACGACCCCCTCTTCTATTCTTCAACGACATGACCCATTTCCGATATCATACTCGGAGGCGCCCCGCCAATACATACCAACAAAACATTCTCTTCGTCTTCATCGAGCATCCCCAACAAACGCCACTCTTTGCACCAAGGTTGGGACTGTAGGGGGACATGTCTCTCAATAGCACAAGCAGCGGCTCATGAATCCTTATTCACTCATCTGAACAATTAGTTAGTGGACAGATAATCATGGCGGGGAACGAGGGCACTGTCACTTACTACATATTTTTGGAACGAGAAGGCGCGGCCGTTGAGTCGCTCGTCTCCCAAATTAGTTACCTAAAAGTATTTAGGGGAGCAGAATTGACAACATTTTCTGCTGCATTATTGCTGTCTTCGTTAATCGCGGCGATTTGTGAAATAATTTGCTCAGGATGCTGCTGAGCAGGCCCAGATTGAACCACATTGAGGCAGGCTCTTGTCGTGAAGTGAAGTAAAGGACCGCCTTTTGTGAACATATAGAATTCGGCGACAGCCTTGGGGTATATACCGTTGCCCTGGATGATTCGCACACATCTCTAAACGTATTTCCATGCTCTTTGACTCGGTCCCAATCTAATTCGTAGCCATATTTGTACCACGCACCCAGCCCACACCGGTTTCTCTTCCCCGAGTAGATAATAATCCTTGGTGCACACAACACCTCTTTACCCATGTCCACAACCTCACATCAACAAACGCCAAGCACCAAGCATCAGCGCCGCGAAACCAGTGCAGACACCAATAAGCCACTGCAGCGTCTGGAACTTGACCATCTCGAGCTGCTGGCGCAGCGCGCCGGCCTCCTGCTCGATCTTGGTCTCGGTCTCCTTGATGCGCAGCTCCTGGGAGACGGCCTCCTCGCGGATGCGGCCCTTCTCGAGGTTCAGGTCCAGCCGCACGCTCGCCTGCGTGCGCCCGATCTCGTCCTTGAGCCGGTTGTTGAGCTTGGCGATGTCGTTGGTCAGCCGCTCGTGCGCCGACCGCGTCGCGTTCGACTCGGTGCTGTCGGCCGACAGCAGCTCAGACCGCAGGGTTGCGAAGTCGACCTTTTGCGTGTAGGTCGCCTTGGCTGCGTCCTCGCGGAGGACCATGGTTCGTGTGAGGTTCTGGATGCTGTTGGTGGGGTTTGGGCAGGATGTGTTAGTCTTGGGCGTGTATCTACTGGTTTGCTTGATCGGGTCGATCAGGGGCTGTGTGGCTGGGCGGGTGCGCGTGGTTCTTCTAACCTTTCTTCGATCACATCGTTCAGAACCTTCATCATGGCCACCGACTGTTCCTCCGTGAACCCCTCGCCTTGCAGCCGCTGGACGAACTTTAGTGTGTCGAAGTGGTGATCTCTCCTGCGCGGGGCTGAGGCATGGAATGCTCTTCGCAGACCGGGCTGCTGGAGCATAGATCGGGGTTTGCTGGCGGCATTGATTCCGTTGTGTCGTGCTGCGCCTCTATCACTGTGCATAGATCGTGCCGGAGGCTGCCATTGTCGCAACGTACTCGACTGGCTCGCGGCCAGCGATGTCGCTATGCACTGTTTCGCAACGGGTGCCGTCCAGCTCAGCCGTGGCAGCAAGAAGCTGGGCAGTGTTGATACGGCGGTGGCCATGGCTGGGTGGGAGGAGGGCAGTCGTGGGCAGGTAGGTTGTTCAGAGCGGGATTAACGAGACGTTCCAAGCTTGCGATGTCATGGGCATTTATTGGCACCCCTGGCCAGCTGCAGTCGACAGATGACTTAACGTTCATGTGTCCAGAGATTCGGGTCCCACTCGCGGGGCGTCGGCAGGCGTGTCAGGGTCCTGAGATCGCCTGACGTAATCAAGTCTGGAGCTGGTTGATTGGCCAGACCTGGTGCCCCACTACGGGCGAGCCGCCCTTTAAAACTTCTTGGGCCCGTCGCCGCCAGCGAATTTTTCTCTCTTTTTCCTTTCTTCAAGTATGAAAATACACAACGCAAAAATTCACATTCTCGGGATAGTATTTCGATACGAGGTACTCCTTCGCCTCGTGCGCTGGACGTACCCAGGACTGTTGAACTCTCTCGGACAGAATGGAGATCAGACACAAAGCGAACGATCTTGGGTGCGGCGTGTCCCTCGCCTTCGAGGTATGGGATGGGCCGCAATGATCGAGCGTACAGATCTTGCTCGACCATAGCATTGATACAGCCAGAGCGCAACGAAATTTGAAGCACCGAAAGGGATATGTGTGAACGTAGATTTTCTAGCCACCCAACGCGCTACGAGCTGGACGATGGATTGGAATCTGGCTGATGCTCGCTCACCTTTGCGCTCCCGCGACGAACGGCGGATTTGTGTTCTGCTCACGAGCCACATTCTCGTTTCGTCTATGATTGGGAACGAGTTGCACCAGGAGAGAACCGACATGCGCCTTGATCTCAACTGTGGGTCACAGAGGCTCACGCTTCAGTTTTGTCTCGCACGCACCGTTGGTCACGGCTGACGCTGTGGGCTTGGTGTTGAGACCGATGGAACGCGTTCACGTGCCATCACCCGAAAAGGTCCTTAATGCACCATCCTAGGCATTCGGATCATACTCGTCATTACAATGCTATGGGTATCTACACAATCTGTAAAACTACACTACAGTTCCGTACAAGTACAACAACCCTAGTCCCCTCCAGCCAGAGGTCCACCCCTCTTGGCCAAGTTCGCATCCTTGGACACGGGGTCCGCGATCTTGAGCCACTCCCCGTTGAAGGCATTGATGAGCCAGTCCTGCAGCTTCTCGTACACGATCTGGTTCGCATTGTGGAAGTAGATGCTGTGGTCCGAGTCCGGGAACACGTGGACGTCGTAGTTAGCGACACCCGCCACGTCGAGCTTGTCCAGCAGCGTCAGCGTGTTCTGCACGTGCACGTTGTCGTCGGCGGTGCCGTGCATGACCAGGAACCGCACGTTCTGCGCGAGCGCCGACGCGTTGCTGACGGCAGTACCGTCATAACCCGCGGCGTTCTCCTGTGGTGTCTTCATGTACCGCTCCGTGTAGACCGAGTCGTAGAACCGCCAGTCGGTCACCGGCGCCACAGCCATGCCGTAGCTGAACGTCTGCCCGGCGTCCTGCTCCAGTGTCTTGAGCGCCATGTACCCGCCGTACGACCAGCCCCAGATCGCGATCCGCGACGCGTCCACGTATGAGAGCGACGCCCAGTGCTTCGCGGCAGCGATCTGGTCGTGCGACTCCCAGTGGCCTAGCTGGCCCCGAACGACGACGCGGTTCTTCCGTCCGATGAAGCCGGTGCCGCGGCCATCAACTGTCACGACGATGTAGCCGTGGTGTGTCAGGGCAGACTGGAAGTCTTGTTTGAACGTTTTCTTGACCTCCTGCGAGCCGGGGCCGCTGTACTGGTAGAATAAGACGGGGTACTTCTTCTTAGGGTTGAAGTGGGCCGGCCGCCGCTCGATATAGTTCAGGTCGACCCCATCCACGTTTATCGTGCCGTAGACCTTAAGAGGCAGCTCATATTTCTTGGCGCGGTCTGCGAGGTCTTTGTTCGTTTCCACAACGTGCTCGTACTTTTCGGAGTTGCTAGGCGTGCTGACAACCTTCTGCCAGGGAATTTTGGGCCCTTGATAGTTAAGCAGGGCGTATCCTGCTCCCGAGGAGAATGAAGCAGAATAATAAGCCTCTTCAGACGTCTCCGTCATGGGCCTCAGGTCAGTTCCGTCTATTTTGACTGTGTAGATGTGGCGCGTAGTCGAGGATTCCTTGGTTCCGATGAAGTAGACTAGGTTGTTCTTCAGGTCCACTGCTGATGGAGCGCTGTCGACCTCCCAGTTACCCTTGGTGAGCATGGTGGGTTCTGGGTTGTCCAAGGGTGAGAAATATGCCAAGTGATCGCCATCGTCGTAGATCACAGTGTCTATATAGCCAGCCTCGGGCCGTCCATTGGTTGGGTCTGGAGGAATGTAGCGAGTATTCTGGGAGATTTCGAACCAGCCCCCGTCCAATTTGCCCACATCAACCGCCCTGACAGTCTTTCCCGAGCGAGCTGCAACATCGACGAGAACCACCCTCATAATGTCAGAAATGCGGTTTGTCTCCTTTATGAGAACGCTTTGTCCCGTCCAGACGACCGTGGTAATGAGGCGATCCTCGTCCGTAAAGCCCCCTTCGATATTCACCTCGAAGTTGTCACCGTGATCAACATCGTGGAAAATCAGGTCCACGACGGGATTGGGCGCGCCGGCCTTGGGGTACTTCATGTAGAGCTCCTCAGGATAGTTCTCCAGCGAGTTGAGATGCCCGCCTTTCGGCTTTGATATGAAGTATTGGACGGGATACTCGGGCACAGCCGTATCGTTTGTCCTGAAGAAGGCGAGATACTTCCCGTCTTCAGACCACCAGGTTGCAGTGTCACCTCCGAGAACCTCCTCTTCGTACACCCAATCCGGTCGACCGTAGAAGTAATTCTCGCCCCCGTCCTCTGTGATTTGGCGCACCTCTTGGGAGTCAATCCAGCGCAGGTACAGGTTGTTTTCCCTGACGAAGGCGATCGCATCGCTAGTGGGACTCCACTTGGCAAGCTGCACCATGGCATCGGCAGCACCGGGGATCAGCGGTTCAGCGGCCTGCCTTGTGACATCGAAGATCCAGTATCTGGCCGTGACGGAATGGCGGAATACCTGCTCCTGGTTGGTGCTGATGAGCACCTTTTTCATATCCGCGCTGGGCCAAGCTCCAACGATCTGGTACTGGTTGCCCTGATAACCGAACCTGCTGCTCTTGATCAGGGTTGTTGATTTCGCAGCGTCGACGCCGGCGGCCGCCTCTGCATCCTGGCTCCTAACGTCCTCTACCACCAGGTAGTCTTTACCGGCAGCGTCCTGTTCGAGGAGCAGCCCATCCTCCCCGTTTGGACCTGCAATCCAGCTCATGGTGTGTGTGACAGGCCTCCAGGCGCCCGACATGATCTCGTCGAGGGTGAGCTTCTTACCACTACTCCGCGCGACGGTAGCTTGCGGGTCATGTTCGAAGCTGGAGCCATGCTTGTAGGTTTTGGAGGATATGTACACGACCAGGGCGACCACCCAGGCGGCGACGAACACGCCGGACAGGATCAGGACCAGGCGCTTCAGGCTCCTGTCCATGTGCTTGGGGCGGGCTACGGCGGCGCCATTGGGGAGGAATGGGCCGGTCTCGAGGTCGCTGGACGCCTCCTCCTTGAGCGGGTCATCATCGTCGAACTCGGAGATGGTGTCGCGGTCGGCATAAGGAGCGTTGCTTCGGCGGGCGGCAGGGGGGAGGTCCGGCGCTTGGAGGAGGAGGGATGGTGGTTTAACATGCGGTCGTTGATTTGGTCGAAGACGATACTTGTGGTTGAAACAGAGGCGTCGGAGAGGTGGGACTCGTGCGATGTCCTCGGGAGGTTGTCGGAGGAAGCCATCGTCAGGGTTTGGGCGGATGGATGGGGGTGTTAGATAAGATATATCTAGACTCCTACCAAGGTATCGCCCGCACCGGCACTACTGATGGCTGAGCTAGAAATAAGTCAGGAGTAGTGAGAGGAGGGTAGAAATCATGAGTGAGGATGAAACAACATGTCGTGCTTGGCCACTTGGCGAGTGGCTGCGGGTGAGGGCGGGAAGGTGTGAAGGAGACGGTTTGGCTATTGAAACCCTGATTCGGATGACAGGAAGGTCCTCTTTGTGGTTGTTATCGCTCTTCTGTGGGTCCGGGGTGATAGCGGTAGCGTGTGGCAGAGAGCCGCCAAGTTTGGGCTACCCCAGGTGCCCAGCACTAACTTCAGCGGTCGGTCTGGTTGTTGCCCTCATATAGGCCAATTCTTAACACGACGGGCTGAACCATATCTACCTAGTCAACCCAAGAACCGTCTCAATCGTGACGTGTTCTACACGTGTACCTCTGTCTAGCGCAAGAAATTCAAGCACGCATTTTCCACGGTGTACTTTTACTTTCAAGCGATCCATTCTCGACGGAAAGGGTACTGCTCCAGCGTGGGGGTTTGGAGTTGTGACATGAGTCGACGCAGATCAGGGGCTGGTGCGCTCGGGCAGGTCACAGCAGATCTTGGGCCGTTGCATCGGAACCACCTTCGAGCCCGCGAGACACGTTCAGAGAAACATCCGATGTCCAGAAATAAAACACAGAGTGGAAAGATGGGTGAGGATGACATCCAGTCCGGATTTGGACTGACTTCGGTACAGCCAGCAGAGTAGAGCCATTTTCATCAATACGAAGAGCCAAAGCCCACACAAACCACGTCGATCCGGTTGGATGGACCACCTCGCTGTTTCATCACGCCTTGGGCCGCTGCTCCTGAGTCGCGAGAACTTTACGGCTGACTTCACAATCAAATAATGTTCAGTACTGTTCTAAGTCCGACGCTGTGATTTCATCCGTGCTGTCAAGCATGAGCAAAGCTATTGCCGCTTCTTTCAATTATTGTAGTCTGTATTACCCTTGCCAATGGTGCTTCACCTTCACCCTAGACCCTGATATACATTAACGGTAAAACTAAGATTTGAATAATGGACTCGGTCGAAAATCAATCAATCTGAGTTTTGACTCTTCAATATTCCACGCCATTTTGACATCAATAGCTTCGGCTGCCTCTTGGGACCGATGCCGGATCATGAATTAAGCTCCATCACCATTGTGGTTTAAATTGTCTTTCCGCTCCACACGCTGTAGCAGCTAGCGATTTTGGCCGCCACGCGCCCTTTGGACTCCTAGTCTTAGCTCATATATTCATAATGGCTCACAGGGAAACTGCCATTATGAAATTGAGAGCCGTCAGATATATCGGACAGGGCCACGTAATCTGAAGACAAATTTCCATTGCGAGTTGCGTTCTCAAGACGTACTCCAGGGCTCCAAGGGCGGAGTGTCAATGTGTTGCCGGATCAGACGGCCAGCGTATTTGCCAGCCCCTCGAAAAGGTGGTTCGGGGGTGGTGATGTCGATGATACGATTGCAATAAAAGCGTTTGGTCCAGGTATCGTCTTGGGCAGAAACAGTGTCCTCTGTCATGGAGCCGAGGTGGAATGCGTCGAATCTGTGTGACAAGAGCTGATTTATGGCTAGCCCCGGGGTGGTCTACAGTGCCCACACGCAATCTGGCTCATATCAAGTTGTTCTTCCGTCATTTGGGGCCTTTATATACCTGGGATGTATGCTTAATAAAGATCGCAACACTCGTGTTCACGCCAAGTGCCTGATTTGAAACACAGTCGCGATCGTCCGCCGCTTATGGATGGATCCGTGGTTAGAGATCAAGTCATTCCTAGTGACACAGTCATTTAGAGTATGGATTCCTTTGCTTTCCGCAATGGGATTATAGGAATGATTATTTCTAGATATAATTGACTTTGCACGCTTGCGCTGTTAGCCTCCACGCGTGAGTGGAGTGACCTAGAGCTCAAGGATGTTTCGTGCAGTGGGCGGTGTTACTCAGATCCCGTGAGCCTGGATTGTCGAGAACCAGGATTAGAAATTGCAAATTGGTGACCTCCTCGAAGGTTGGATTGCTCGCTGGACTTTGGCAGCTAAAGAAAGGCAGGTGATTTCATTTGTAAATTTTCCTGGTTTGGAGAATCGGCTGTGATCACCGATGAGAAATGTGATAGAACCAGAAAACTTTTCCTCCCTTACTATCCTTTGAGACAACGCATAACAGCTTGAGCACATGTCAGGGGGTGAAAATTCTCCGGCACTGTCGACAGAATCCGGAAACGTGCTATTGCCGGTCGGGCAGTTGCAAGCAACAACTGTCGCCTCAGTCGATGGGAGCTCTAGTGCTCCGGAGTATAACGTGTCGGCCCTAGCAGTGTCAGCTTCGGCGGACAGTAACCGAAATTGATAATCACCAGAAGTCTAGTTGTTCGTTCTTGGGACAGTGGCTGGGGAGTCGTAGTCCTCGATGAGTTGCTGGAGAACTGGGTCAATGGCATCGCTAAACTAGCTTCTATGATCAGGAAAGCCCAGCTGTCAGTGAGTTCATGGAGAAATAGTACTTCAGCCACTTTGACGCTAGCTAGCCTCTAATAATGCCAAGAAGAATGACAAGACTGATGAGAAAAAAAATTTTGACAAGCAACACTTTGCGATATCCCAGGTCCACACTGGAACTCAAAACGATTGGGCCTGAGAGAGCGTTCCGGGGCCACAGATCAGAGCATCAATTGAAGTAACAAACCCACCACGGCATTAATAGTATTAGTTAGGTACAAGATCTAAGCGCTGAGCAGCTGAAGGTTCAAGAGCGGCAGGAGGACTCAGATTGAGAGGGCTAGATTCAGACATCTCTCCTTTGGTTCGTCAGGAGACGATGAACAGGTAGGAGGTATGTTGCACAATCATTGCTTACATGAGAAAAGCCGCCGTGAGCAGTTAGATCAGGTGGAGATCAGTCTCAGCCTTTGGAATCATTTCAGGACTAGAATTGCAGGGGCATCGAACGTAATGCAGAATCAATAAATTAAATGTCCAGCTGACAGAATATTCTGGTCTGGCTGTCGGATCGCCAAAGACTTACAAAAGGTTATAAAGAGGCATGGTCCCCAATGATAGATTCCCCGAGGAGTCTGAACATCATTCAGTGGCCAGACTTTAAGCCAAACTTTGTCAAAACAATAGCCCAAATTACCTTCGATCACCGGCTCCTCTTCAAAAATGCGCTATCCTACATTTATCGCAGTCTTGTCACTGGCCTTCAGCGCCTCAGCTTGCAGCACTCGGAATGATTGCCCAGGCGATCAAGTCTGCGCACGTACGTCTCAGAAGTCTCAAATACTGAACGACTTGGTTTTACTCACACTGATAAATAGGAATTTATCACAAATACGCGAGCTACACCGACTACCGATGCGTCGAGCCCACCTCCTCTTGTTGCCGGGGCGACTGTCTTCAGTGTGGTGGTGATGTTGTCAGTTCCGCGTGCGACATCTATGGCAACGCCGGATCATTCGACGCATCCTGCTCTGGCGGCGTGTAAATCCTTTGGTGACGTTGGAGACTTCAACGCAGAACCAGTCTTTTGACTTTTGGCGACCAAGTCACGGTGCCACACATGCAGCTTCCCACAAATTTATCTTCTAGGATTGCAGGTCTTAGTTGTCTTAGGTAGCATGGTCACCAGAGAGCAAATGTGTTGGGTTGATGTTGCAGTATATACATATTACAACGAACAATGTAGCTTGTGTAATCAAGATCCATCGTCCATTAATCCAGACATCCGTTCTGCCTATCTGCAAAATCACCAACGTAAACAGGCTCACTGTCGCGTCAAGTACCGCGTCCCATGTGGACTTCCTCTTTCCATGCAGAGCCGTCGTCTTTGATTCAGTTATCGAGGAGCAGGGCCATCCTCCGACTCGATCCCAGCGGGGAGATGTTGACTTCCCATTGCGTCGAACGTATGAGTAGCCTAAGAAGGGGCAGACTGACTTTGTTGGATCAGGCAGAATGAACAATACGTGGCGTACTTCACTGGGTACTCAGCCGGATGACACACTTGGCGAGTCTACGAGGAAAGCAATCATGTGGCTGGGATCGGTGGCAAAGCCGTGGTATCATGACAGTACAGCACCACCACCCGTCCAAATTTGATATCCACATAATCATGGGACGAGAGGCAGTAACAGAGGTTTCAGCACAGTACTATGTCACATGAGTGGCAGATACAATGCAATTGGTCATTGGTGTACCCAGCCACACGACTCGGATGAGCCTTAGCGTCAAAGATCGGCTGCTTAAAACAGTCTCTAAGGAAGCCCTCTCAGTCTCAGTTACGTATTTCCGTTCTGGACAAATCGGGCCCGGATCGTCTTGTTGGCCCGGCCCGACCCCGAGGATGCCCAAGTGTTGAAACATCTATACGAAAGCGAATGAGATTTAAACCTTGGCAGGGCTGAAAGCGGATCCCAGGACGATCTGACTCACACTATGAATATCCAAGTGCATCTGCCAAACTACTGAGTACGTGTGTCGGCTGTCCTGTCCTGGGGTACTCCAGTTCAAACAGATCCTTTTCTGTGCCACAGTCACTAAACATCAACGTAGCCTTCACAAACCATGAATATGGCTGATTGCCTCGAAAGTCTACATAGAGGCTAGACGCAGTACTGAGAGCGAACGGGCGTCTAATGCTGTATCATTCAGGGGCCCGGCTATGCCGGTGATGGTTGGAGCACCTGGGTCCCGCTACCCGCATCTTCGGCACGCTGAACCCTAACAGGAAGTCTGGCATAGGGACTAGCCAGGAACAAGCCACGCGTATGGAATAGTATCATCAATTAAAGTTTCCCCAGAAACGTGGTGAATGGTTCAGGGGCGTCAAACTCCATATCAGCAGACCCGGTTTTCTTAGGGGGCTAGCAATGTAAGACTGAATCGAGCATCAAGGTTGATGGATCTACGGTGAGGATCCGGCGGATCAGAAGACAAACCAGTTGGCATGATGAATACGCGTATTTGATACAGGGGCTCACTCAGGCTTCCTCGCCCCCACGGGACCCTCGGGGCGCGCTACTTTGGGAACTTCACTGGGAAATCTCGGAGGGTACGGTCCCTTAGTTTCCGCCAAGCAGCACTGCTAAATCCCTGTAGCTAACCACGAGTCAATTCTTCCATATTCAACCGGCAGTGATCTCCGTTACGTGTGCTATGTAAATCGCGAGATTCAACAAGCACGAGACTACATAAGCCAACAAGATGGCCTGGGTTCTAAATCAATCGATCCTCGCCTTGTTTCCAGTTCCCACACCGTCCACCAACCAATAGTCGTTCATTTCCTGAGCCGGACCTCGTTTATATCGTCGTACAAGATGTTTTCCGTGTCACTCCTCATGACCATCGGGGCGACGGCCGTCACCGCTGTTCCATCCGGCGCCAGGTCGCTCATGTCCGGCAGTGTCAAATGCCCCGTGGTCCTCGAGGGTCGAATTCCTGCGTCGGCTGCTCTCACGGACTTCGACGTCGACAACGACCTGTTCAACTCGGGGTATGTCAAGGGCAATAACCTGACCTGGAGCGACATCTTGCTCTTCCCAGAGGTTCCCAACTCGCGCTTCGACAACGCCTCGTACAAGTCCGTGGAGGTCACCATCAGCGACGAGTCCATTTTCCAGAAGCAGTATGGCTTCCGCCGCGCGGGACTCCTCTTTGCCAACGACACCAACGAGGGCAGCCTGGGCTACCAGGGCCTCAGGACAATGCACTGGAGCGTTAAGCAGGACTCAACCCGCGCTCTGAACCTGACTCACGAGTACTTGAACGTCTGGCACGAGTCTGCCGATTACTCCGGAGACCAATTCATGTTCCAGACGGGGCAGATGATCGCATACCCAGATATGCCGGCGGACACCTTCAAGTTCTTCGACCGTAACGCCACGCTGCTGTGGTCCACCCCGATCGACTTCACCGAGTGGCAAAACTTTGCCATCACGCTGGACATCGATGCCAAGTAGGTCTTAGCTTCTCTCCGGACCCAAATGCTGTCACTAATAGGCTTTCCTCCGCAGCCTCGTCCAGATCTACTACTCCCTCGGCGATGCGGCACTGGAAGCGGTAACTGAGTTTGTGCCAGCTGTCTTGTCTGGTGAAGGGCAATTCCAGATAGGGATGATCAAGAAGCCTACCGGGACCGATGATGTCGTCAACAGCGGGTTCCAAGAGTCCCCGCTCAACGAGGGCCAGATTTATGGTGGCATTTTCGTGGAAGACAGCACTGGCGGCTGCGTGTCGCTTTGAATATCGAGACACCCAAGTCCTGTGCTCACGAGATGGCGCATTGGGAGCCGCGACCCGCAGGCTATTGGGGGGGGTGGGGGGCAAATAAATGCCTTTGTTTTCTTGTTGTATATATTCAACCCTGGGAAGGCATCCTAGTGGCTTCCATAGAACTAGACGAGCCTTCTCCGCTCTGCGGGCTGTCATCCGTGTTCGCTGTCTCCTTGCTGCTGCCGCTGATCGTCTCTGTGCAGCCGACCAGGCTCAGGCCGGATTCGGCCACCGACTCGGTCTTGCCACCTCCTTCCGGACGGCGTTCGGAATCAAACTCATCCGTATCTCCCGGTCTGGGGCCTCTCTCAATGTCGAACAGCTCCCGGTGGTGGTCGTACCGCAGGTCGGCGATGTCGATGTCCTCCACCATGCCCTTCGGGTTGTACCTCGGATACATGCGGTATTGGTACGGGAACTGGTTCGGGTCCGGGTACAGCGCTGGCACGGAATTCCGCAAGGCAAATGTCCCCCCGTCGGTTGATGAGAGACCTGCGCTGTCTCCATGGCTGCGTCGTCCGTTTTGGCGAGACCTTTCGTTGTTCGACGTCGCTGGTGATCTGCCTTTGTGGCTGCCAACATGATCGTGGTATGTCACCCAGTGGACCATTATCGCAGAGAAGAGGACTTTTTACCATTTCTGTTAGAACTGTTTCGCCCGTGAGATGATGAAAGAAATACGCACCGTCACAGTTGCAGCACAGGAGACAAACCCATCCTGGCTCCCCATTCAAGGCTGTCAGGACGGACAGATTCCTGAACACTGAATTAGAATCTTTTTCCATGTGTTATCGTAGAGCAAGGAATAGCTTCCGCCTCTCACACAATACTGCTCGTCAGGGTACAGAGCGATCCGATAAAAGTCCGGAGTGCAATCTTTCGTAGTTCCAGACTCGGTTGTGAACGCTGTACGTTTCTGAACGAATGCAGACCTGTACATTGTCAATGAGGGACACTTTCTCATCAGATTTGGATTTTGTACATGGGAGACATACTCGAAAGGGGTATCAAAAACAAGGTGGTCAGATAAACCTGAACACACTGTCAGTCACGACCCGTGGACCGAAGAGACAGCAAATAAAACGAGGTTTGCCTACGTTAACAACCAAATCAAAAATAATTAGTGGTAACAACGCCGGCCGCTCCATCCCGATGACACACATGCCATTTCTGTCGAGATGTGCGATGCGGCTATGAAGAGAACCAGTCAGCCATGCTATCTTGTTGAGGAACCGTCGAGGTTGACACTCACTACACGAAATTCAAAATTATGACAATGGTGTATAAACCTGCTCAGATGTGAGTAGATGGGCTTCAGTGGTGAGATGTAAACAGGACAAACCCACCCAGCATACCAAAAGCATTGAAGACCCACATCTTGGACCTTAGTCTTGGCTTCATCCCTCCTCGAATGATGAACTGTTCTTGATTAGCTTGACGGATCTCGCACTCTCTTGGAATCAAGTGCCCTGGACGTACTGCTTTCTCCACCAGGAAGAGGTAGATGAGCTACAAAGCGGCAAGTCAACAATCTTGTCACCGTGCATGGAATTTCCTTGATGTTCTCGTGAGACTCACAACCTGCAGCAATATGATTAGCGGCGCCGCGTTTTGACGTTCCAGCATCTCAACTCACCTTGGTGCTAACATAGCCGACAAGACACAGCAATATAGCTGCGTCACAAATGGCATATGCTGAGTTCACACCCAATCCATATTTCAGGATGGCCGTCACGAAGACGAAGAGAAAGGAGTCGACATATACTGCTACCACGACTGTGTAGGTAGAAGCAACGTGCCTGCGTCAGCTCGTCTGCTCATAGGATTCTCGGTCCACAACCTCCCCGGGCTGTCCAAGTGCGAAGAGATGGTTACTTACGCCACATGGCACATGGCAGCATTCGCCATGACTTGACGGCAGCATATTTCTGGGCTATCGCAGGGCGTTTATTGTCAGCTCAGCTAGTCCCTGTTGGTGGTGTGGGCGGACTCAAGTTAAGTCAATAGGGAAGATGGTGGGACGGGCCGCAAGGTGGAGAGAGACCCACTGAGGAACGAGGAGATGATGGTAATTGACACCAGAGACACCACCACGCTAATAACAGTTCCCACCACCGGCGTGTGGTGATCCATCTGATGAGTCGACTTAGTACCGACCCTCAACGGCGATGTGGATGCGCAGAGACAGGAGGCAAGGCGGCAGGTCCACGATCTGAGGCTCGAAACATCACATCTGGAAATCGGCCTTTTCGTCGAGGTAGAATAGTGGCTGACTGGCCAAAGGAATAGCAACTGGCAGGTTAGGTGTGGGCAAGCAATTGCGTGGCGCTGGTATGGCACAGGTGGCAAACGCCGATATAAGACGGAGTCCGCCCTGGGCAGCGACAACCGTGCAGGGATATATGATCTGCGGATAAGTTGTAGGGATTGTTGGATCAGGATCTATGGTAGTGTTCGCCGAGTCACATTAAGGTCTTCGTTTCGGCGTCTGGCTGGCTCAGATTGCAGTCTTCACCTCTGCCGGCCAACCACTCGGATAGCCAGGATGTATGCATCCGTTTACAAGCGACTGGATGGCGTACAATATGGTAGCTTGCGGCTGACTCGTGTACATAATCCTAGATTTGGGCAGCCAGTCCAGATCCCAGGTAACCGAACGTTTCAACGCGTGTGCTGTAAAATGCATCACGCCATGAGCCGGTGATCACGGTATTCTGACGTTCTCACCGGGGCTGGCGTCGAAATTTTCAACGTAGGTGGCTCCGGCAGAGCTCTGAAGCACCATAGAGCACAGTATGTCTTGAGAGCATTGCTTAGAAATGCTGGAGATTGACCGCTTGAGAAATCGATACACTTGTATCTTGTTGCAATCACCCTTCATACTAGGCTTAGCGCGAAGCATATTGTGTCACTGGACGAAACCACATCGGACGGTGGCATGAAACTGGAAAATTGTTCAGATCACCATTCCAATATATCCAACCATGGGAGCGGCACCAGCGAATGTTCGGGGCGGTATGACAGTACGTGGCACTTGGCGGAAGACTAACCAGTTCAGTCAAGCAAAAGGTGTGTTGGTGTTCTCCCCACGCGTATATTCCAAACGGCACTGCAACTTGGCCGGCTTGACTCCGAACTTAAGCTCAAGCTCTCGCTAGCAACTAAAGACCGCAGTTGACTCGTACCCACCCAGACCTCCGTTGACCGGGCTAACCGATGTGAACCTTGGAACGGCCGAAAATGTCGACGAGTCGCGCATTAGTCTTTGGTCGCCTTGCAATGCACCAGAAGATACAAGCCATCGAGGTCTTAGGGTGAATGTAGTATGTGGTATATGAGCGTGTGTTCCTCGGCTCAGTAATTTTCCTAAGTAGTGTTTGTGAGTGCAGGCGAGCCCCGCAACGGCTGCGTGGAAGCCTCAGTTTGTCCCAAGGCGCTGAATGCGACGGAAGACAGTTCACCGCCGCCTGACTCGAGGCCAGAAGCTTAAAGACAGCAGCATTGCAGATTGATACTACCAAGATCAACGTGCACACAGGCTACCAGGCGTCATCTCGTCCAGGAGCTACTGCAGAAATGAACTGATGCCCACATCCGACGTGTAAAAAGCCCCGCTGCGACGGGATCATCGCTGTAATCAGTGGCTGACACGCCCGCGGGAATGCCTAAACCGAACTCCCAATGCTACCCTGTCCCAACTGCCTTGGAGCCTCCCACAGCTTTCGCATCTTCGGGTAGTTGTGGAACATCTGGAGAACAACCCCACGGGTCCCTCCTCCACAAAAAAAGCGGACGTGCCCGATGGAGTCCGAGAGTGGGATATTCTTGGGCAGAAATACAGCTCCCGATACACACCTTTAAGTAGTGTAAACACGCTACCCAGTTCCTTGCCATGCATCCCTGCCAGGCGGCAGGCAAATGCAAGCCGGACTTTTCGCGAAGCTTCTCCGGGGTGCACAAGTCATCGGTTTGATCTCGGCTCGCCGCTCGAGCTGCGCTGTTGCCGAGGCAGGCATGAGGACCCCTCGAAGCTGTCTCAGCATGGTCGGGTTGGTCTGACCCGAGGCGGTCAGGCTTACCGAGTTGGAAGTACGAGGCAAGAGGCAGCGGTCTAGAAGCTGGCTTCTGCGAGAACGGAAGCAAGTGTGCTGGCAGGTTGACGGCCATGGCTATAGGCCGCGCGAGCAACTGACCATTCATCTCGGATCCACAGGCCTGAAGGAGGGTTGAATGTCATTTACGACCAGCTGCCCCATCTCCTGGTCCAGGAGATACAAAACAGTGCACGCTGGGCCATGTCGATAAAGGCCATGCACGTGTGGCAAGATGTGGGTATTTGGGAATTTAGATGCCACTGAGGATCTGTTCTTGTGGCAGCATCACCCCTGAATCTACACTCGATGGAATCGCTTAGACCATGAATTGTGGCACTGCCGCCCGAGATGAACAACGGGGATCTCCGCTCGGTATCGGTTCTACTGTGTGAGTCGTGAAGTTTATGTTCCCATTCTGTCTGAGCGCCAATGTCTGAAGATTTGCTCACTTCCTAAGGATGGTCGTATTCATACTATAAGATGAGATCAGATAACGAGCGAATATCGTTTGTATCTGAACATCAGGGTAGCATATCGTTACCCGGGGAGAGGCTTAGAAGTAGAAAGAGAATTCGCTGGGCTTGCTAAAGGCTGTGTCTAAAGAGTCAGTGTATCTGCTGCGTCAGGGAATAGATAATATCTACGCCACGATGATTTCCACGCACCTATTCTATTTTCTTGGACCGCTCGATCAGTACTTGAGTAGGCGTGTCGAACAAGCCCTGAGTAACCATGGCAAGGCGGGATAAGCAACACGACGGAAAGTAAGACTGGTTGTTTAAAATCATAATGTGCCTGAGCCCGCATGAATGCAAACACAACTCGTGGTAAACCATATCAATTCAGTAGTAGGTGGTTTCATTCTTAGTCCACGTACACATGTTCGTGTGTCCTTCGCGAACCCCTTAGATTTGGGAACCGTCATCACCAGAACACGAAACTGAATTAACATATTCTTCGCGTCGCTTTTGTATCTCTTCTGCCAGTTCAATCGAGCCTAACGCACTGCTTATCAGATAGTAGTAAGCAATGGTGCTGGGGGTAACTATGCTGAGGAGTATATAGGCTGTTCGTGTAAGGTTGTTGGGGGCCATGACTGGCACAGCTGACAGGACGCATTGATAGGTAGGGCGAGGGGCGTTTCTCTGAGGCGACATCGTTCTGTACGGAGTGGGTTCGGAGGCCGAAGCTGGTGCGTCTGAGCAAGAAGACCGGCAGCTGGTCTTTGCATTACTATCGACGGCCGATGGGGTCGACCGCCACATTTCCAACGTTGGAGCAGCGGCAACGAATACCACTATCCGTCAAATTACACAGGGATTGCCAACTCCCGGCTCATACCTTCATTCACATTTTTCGTCCTCCATCGCAATCTCGTCGCAGTCTTGTGTCTCACTGGGCTCAGGTTTATCAGGTCGCCGTGGTCGTCGATGTGCTGAGTGCCCATTGTTGGTGTTGATGTATGTGCGAGTATGCAAATGGTGGTATTGCCAAACACTTCTTAGCAAGCAACGATGGATTTGGATGGGAAAAGGGGGTATGTGGAACAACCAAATGTGCTGCGTCAACTCGCCACGGAAACCACAGTCTTTGCCCTGTTCTGGTTGTGGCTAACTCCTTCTGACTGCTCCTCTAAACTTGTAGCGCTGTACCCGTGGGAATCTTATCCCGGCACAGTTACAACTGAAAGCCTTTAATATCGTGTTTTGAAGAGCACAGCCGTTCTGTACCCGATAAAGCCTTGAAAAGGTGCAAGCGGTGCGCACCTAACTGATCATAGACGCGGTACTGCGGGCTACATTACAAGCACGAGAAGTGTTACAAACCACTCAAGTCTTGAGAAAAGTATTCAGGCTTCATATAAAGACCACAAGGTACATACATGTAAGCGCTTCTTCTTGTCGTCGCCCTCAGTATTGGCCAACATCCGGGTTCCACCAGGACCTCTCGTGCCGCCAGTAATAACACAGCCTCCTCCGAGGACGACCTCACCCCAAGTACCGTCGACCCTGAGGAATAGGCCCGGCGCCGAGCACCCCGATGCGGCGGGGCTGATCGCACAGTTCCGGATCTGTCTTGTCGTCAATGAGGAGTGCCTGAAATCGTTGGATAGGATGGGCGTGGGTGGCGGGTTGCTTGTGGTGGTGTTTTGCGCGCCGCGGTCTTCTAGGGATAATCGCGATGGTAGCGTGAGATGACGAAGGATAATCAGAAAGAGTTAAGGAACAGGTTTTCTGAGACCCCGAGAGTGGGCTGGTGTGTCTCGGGCAGGTTCACGAGGAGGCCCCAGATGGCAACTCGGAACGGATCTTCGAGGCTGCGAACAGCATCATCTCGTTCTATGAGACTTTGAGCAAGGCGAATTATTGGAACTATGAGATCTCTCGACAGGCCGGCCACGCCACCGAGATCGTTTGTCACACAATGTGTCATCGGTAGCGAGCTGGGACCCTAAGCCATGGGGAACCGTGACTGGACAACGATACGTACAATTAAACCATTCATCGAGGCAGGTGAGTGGCCATACCATGCTGGAATTATAAAGTCTCACTGGAAGCCTGCTTCGATGCTTTGGTATCTTGAGGAAGCGACTCAATCTCTATCAATTTTTCGATCAACTATTGGCCAACTTCCTGCGTTTTCATTATTTTCAACCGACGGGGAAATTTCAACATGAGCAGTAAATCTGACCTGGACATATTCCTGGAGGTGACCGGGCCAGCGCAATGGTTCAACATCCCTCGCCATAAACGTTTCAAGAAAACCCATTTTGGCATCGGCAGTCATTCCAGTCAGCTGGGGCGCCCTCAGGCACGTCAAACAACATTATACCTGCGCTTTTCGACCCTACCATGCAATGTGAGTGTATCCTGTGGTTTCTTTTCGGCGCTGTCATTGCCTGTCCTGGCCCCATTCAAGATCACGCTTGCCTCTGAAGAACAAGCATAACTTCATTTGATGTTCGACGGCTCGATGCGATGAAAACAAGAAGTTATCTGGCTGACGAGGAAGTCGCAGGGAACGCCTTGGTTCTTCATCGGCAACGACAAAAGCAGAAAGACTGACATCTACATCAACTCTATTGCTGGAGTCGACCGATGTCATCTCTGTGTGGGGTTCGACGCCGAGGGGCAGGTTATCTTTCGAGATACCTCAAGATTCACTTCTAGAGTAATCTACACACAGTTCCCATCGGCGCGGTTGAATACGGCACCTAGATCCCAAGAGCATGAGAGCTCCGGCAGTAAAATCAACCCCCCACAGTGGGTTGTGCCAATAGGTTGGACCGTGGGCGTGTTCTTTGGCGGAACACAAGAACGAATCATCTTCCAAGTCCCAGATCACTCGAAGCATATGGAGCGGTACAAACAAAAGGTGCGGCGGTTCAGAGCGAGCCAAATCCCACGCATGTCATTCCAGGGTAGTGTAGCCCTTGGTAGTCGCCAGTTTCCTACCGCGATCAGAGTGCCGACTGGAGAGCGTGCGGGTTTGAATCGCAAGGAAGGCCGTTACGGGTGGATCGACAGCAATAAACGGATTGGTCATGGCGATCGTGGCCAGGTGTTCGCGGTGTTCCACAGTTCCACCTGGGCAAAGTTTGCTGGGAAACGAGTATTCGATGATAAGGACTTCTGGCGGGAACACTCGATACTGGAGACCCTCAACCACAGAAATATCGTTCGCTATGTCGATTTGCAACATTTCAAGGACTCCCCACCAATGATAATCATGGATTATTGCAACTTTGGGTCACTTCGCGATCATGCAAGAGAATACAAGCTCGACAAATTCAAGATCCTCGACATCATGACACAGATTTCCTGCGGCATCAAGTACCTGCACTGGCAGAATATCACACACCGTGATTTGAAACCAGACAATATTCTCGTTCGTTCAATCAAACCACTCGCAGTCGCGATAAGCGACTTTGGGTTGTCCAAGCCAGCCATCTCCGGGATGAATACCTCTTGTGGAACGTACTACTACACGGCACCTGAAATCTTGAGACTCAATGAGCCAGATGCGCTAGGCCCGAAGGCCACCTACGACAACAAGTCGGATATTTGGTCGCTGGGTATTATCGCTGTCGAGCTTATCCGCAAGAAACTACCGATGCTCAAGGAGCAGGGAGACTTCGACTTGAGTTACGCCATGGCAATGAGCCGGACGTGCAGCAGGCTCTTGGAGTCGTTCGATATCCGGGAGTTTTCCCATTTGGTTGAGGATATGCTGTCCTGGAACCCCGAGGCTCGACCGACTGCGGCTGATTGTTATCACAGAGCTGCACTGCTGGATCTAGGTGGTGGATCTGCCCTTTGGGGGCCCTCATACGCTACAGCGTCGAGTACTGCGGGCACTACAGGTCCAATATCTGCGGCAAGGACGTTGCGCCCGAGGATGTCTCCAATGCCCTGTAACCACGTTAGCAGGGTAGAGAATCAACGGGCACAGGAGGATGATTTGTGGGATGAGGATGAAGGAAGCTCAGAGGAAAGCGAGGACAGCATGTCCGAATATTCGTACCCAGATTGGAGTAGTGACATTGGGACAGACGAACTCACGTATGATCATCAACCATCATCAATGCCAGCGTGGCGACCATTGCCGCGTTGATGCGCACAAGGGAGGTGCATGCTTACAAGGGGAAATTTTGAAGTTATGTGAGGATACTTCTTCGCAATTCTGTAGGGGACAGAATACTCGAACAATGCACTCCTATTTGCTGAAATTCCCAGAGGGTCTGCAAGGCTCACTGCCTCCTGTATGGCGTGTTGATTGGTGTCTGTGACAGACAACGGCTGTAATACATTCCCCAACACCAGACACAGTCAAAGATAACACGACACTCGCTCATGAGACCCACATTGTTCGTTCCATGACAGAAATCGCCTCAAGGGGGCTGGCTGTCTTGCTAGTACCACCAAGCCTCTAACTCTGGCGCTCGAGTCAGACCAGCGAATAGTCAGCCCCCAAAAACGCGGGCCAAAAATCGCCACCTCTTCATGGAAGTGTAATTCAAGTGCCATATATAGGGTCACTGGTCATCAGGACGGCTGCTTTCAAGCCTGTAACACCACAATGGCGGCCGACGGCGAACTAGCTTCGGTGTGTCCCCCACACAATTGCAGCTCAATTCCGTGGGGCCCGGTCATTTGTTGTCCTTGTCCATCAGGGGTGTCAGGGGCCGTTTTCTGCTCCATATCGTTACTATAGTCCATGAAGCATTGCAAATGGAGATCTTCTTTACCAAAGCTGTCGGGAGCCTCGGCCGGCACTCACTATCCAGGGCCTTTTTACCACCCGTTCTCAATTGCCAAGCCTGAGCAGCATGGGGCTATTCTACATCCTCAGTCTTTGAGCGGTTACCACCGTGTGAAGGGACCGTAGGCCTTCGGGACGTATACGGATTAAGAGCGCAACCCCCTACATCCTCATTTTGGTGTTGGGGGTCTCTCAAGCGTACGCCTCCCAAAGATACAGACTCCGGACTTGGTTGCCATGTTATGAATACCACTGGCAGCGAAGAGCTGAGATCTGTGCGCCACAAACCCATCGCTATCACACCAACAATATCGGGATTGCTCGCGGAGCTGTGTGCGTTGATGATGTTAATTGCCTGCTTACAAATGCTACGCAGTTCATTCAGAGCAATCTTGCGTCTGCTGATGTCCTCCTCGGCCTGACTCCAACGATACTGAGCCTCATTGATGTTACGTGTAGCTTAGTTACATTACGTGGCCAGGACGAAGGCTTCTAATTGATACTAGTGATTATTCTGGAAGAGGATGATTTCACTTCTGAGGATAAGTGATAACCGGACATAGTTATCATTGGGCCCTTCTAGACATGACTGGCTTATTTTGGCCAAGCACCAGCGAGATATTGATGTACGGAGTCTAAGAATAACTGTGGTAGCCCTGCCGTAAGTCTTGTATGTTGTTTTAAGCTACTTACCTAGGTATTTCTTGGTCATCCGTTGCTGAAGATTGAAGTATCGCTGCTGAATACGGTGTGTGGCCTAGTAGGTATAGCGAACTTCACGGGAGAGTTACAATTTGCAACAACAATGACAATTAATTTGAGCTGAAAATGATATCCCTCAAGGGCCTTGGCTTAATGCTTACACGGTGTTGCCCAGGTGCAACTCCAGCGCTCTTCGAACCTGCACCAACATGATGTCGACCTCTTCCTCCGTACCCACTGTAATTCTTAGGCTGCCAACACACCCAGGCTCCATGCCGCGATAGCGAACAAGAACGCAAGAGTCAGTCGCCATCGCACGCGCGACTGCTGCCGCGGTAGCATTGTCCGGGTGTCGTTCCCCGCTGCTGTTGGGTCGTCCCAGGAACTGTACCAGGAGGAAATTAGCATTGCACCCACCAAGGAATCCACCGACCCCGGGGATCTTGGGGAGTTCCTGCAGAATCCGATCTCGCTGCTTAATCATGGCCTTCCTATTCGCCTCCATGAGTGCTAGACCCGCCGGCTGGAGAGCCGCGGTGGCCAGGGCGATTGTGGGGGACGACATGTTGAATGGGCCCTTGAGGTTGTTCAGCAGCTGAGAGACCTGGAATTGTGATAAGGTCACGCCCAATCGGATACCGGCAAGTCCAAATGCTTTGCTCAAGGTCTGCGTGACGATAAGGTTGGGCCACTCGTTGACCCGCCCAGCGAGGCTGCGGCCGGGTGCGAAATCGACATAAGCCTCGTCAACAACGACGACTCCGTTCCAGGTCGGATGCTCCAGGATCCGCACAATCTCAGACTCGCAGATGAGATTTCCCGTTGGGTTCGCCGGTGAGCAGACAAAGACGACCTTGATATGCGGGTCGCTGGAGAGGATCTCGCTGATCGCGTCCCCGCGGAGCGCAAACCCGTTCTCCGCGTCGAGCTCCACAGTGACAACGCCGACGTCGTTTGCGCTCGCGCTGACTTCATACATACCATATGTCGGCGGACAGACCAGAATCTTGTCCTTCCCAGGGGTGCAGAATACGCGGATTATGACGTCGATAGATTCATCAGACCCAACACCGAGGCAGACGTTGTCCGGCTGCAGCTGCACAACTGCGGCGTCCTGACCCAACGTTGCACTGTTACGCAGGTCGCAGAATAGCTGTTTCAACTCTGTCTGCTGCCTGTTGAGCCGTGGTCACTCAGCCACTTCTGCAGCAATATGAACGGTGGGGCGAGAAACATAAGTTATGCGACTTACGCGTTGGGATAACGGTGCAATTGCAGCCTCTTGGGGTCAACCGCTGACTGAATTGTGCCGGACCCGGATCGGGCAGGCGAGGCAGCATCTTGCCCCGGAATGCTGGGACCAAAACTATTCTCGTTGGCGTCAAGCAAAGTCATAGTGGCATCCCACGGGAAGTCACTGTGGTCGCCAATTGTTAATAGGATAAATCCGTATGGGCAATCGTGTCGTATCCTCCTCTCTTAGCATAGCACAAACTCACTCTCTCATGTTTTTATATGGTGGCAGGGCCAGAACGTTTGGCCGTGCACACTTAGTTAGGTCAAAGGCACGTTTCGCCGGCATCTTTGGGCAGTTCAGGGTTTGCCCCAGACGACGTCTCTTGATCACAGTTGTGTGGAGGCTTTGACTTGCAGAAAAGTAGCAGTGAATCGTCATGTGTCGTGGAAGGAACCAGATGCCAGTGAGCCCAAATTGCGGCGCTAACGTTCAGGATGACTCTTACCCGAGCGCCTTGTTTCCAACCCATGCGCAAGTGGATGTTCTTTACCATCAGAAATGAGTCACCTACGATGCATGGGAATACGTGAGTATGCGAGGCTTTATCTCCCAGTTTAAGTGGGTCTCGATGCGGATTCGGATCAAGCGACATGTAGCGTGGTTGCGTGCCAAGCAGAACTTGACAGGCCATGTAGACAAACAAGCCATGTATCTCGCCGTGCTTTGGAAGGTTATTTGCAAATGATATTAGTCCACCCGAGTCCAGCATTCGGACCCATTTGCTCAGGCGGCTGACATACCCAACTGCAGCTTGTAAACAACTTGTGTATTTTTTTTAAACCAGTATCCTCGCTCTCCAAAAGAGCCCATTCTAGGATGGAAGACTCAATAATTCAACATTCGAGAGTAAGTTCGTGAGCAAGTTGATGATTTCATGCTACCAGAAGCCTGTCTTGCCATCCAAATGAAGGGGCCCAGAGAAGAGGCGAACTGATGTGGCGCTGTCTTTGGAGATGAATGCCACTGCACCAGCTGATGGTTCACCTGTGCCCACGTCAGAAGACTTGAAAATTCTACCACGTGTCTTGTCTGTGACAAGATTCCGAATGTAATGTCCTCCACGGTGGTGGCCGAAGTGGTCGAGCGGTTTACACATCTGTCCTTCACGGGACCCATGCGTCAGTCTGCTCATCCAACACCAACATCACACACGAGTGCAAAGTTGCGAAGGCTGATATCCTGGCTAGAGAACTATATCCAGAATCCGCTTCATGGCACACGCCATCCCGGAGTGTTATCGTTAACATGGGAAACTGTGTCTCTTCCATGGCGGCGCCCAACATCATGCCATATACTGTGGTGAAACATGCAGTCCTGGCACGACACAAATTGCTGGGAAATGTGCTTGAAGTGCAAATTAAAGGACCAAAGGTGTTTGCAAAGACCGGACTAGACAACTGGATATTTTCAATTGGTCGAACGAAAGAGTGGGTGGAGCTTGGAGTTAGAATGTATGATCATTAACTAGATATACTAGTTTTGTATGTTCCACTTGGAGCTGTAAGTAGCAGACTGAGGGTTAGTGAACAAATGCGAAAAGCTTACGGCTAGAACCCATGGATCCACGCGAGCGGTACGATGGTAATTCGCCAGTACGAGGCATTGTTGGTCAGGCGTCCTGAGTATATGTGAAGATAAATGACGCAGATACGCAGCGAGCCACGAAAGCCTTGCGTTAGTGTATGAGTAGGAGCAGTTGCTCTTAGATCTTACCACGTGTCGGTATTTTGTTCGAACCTGATCAATGGATCAGAATTAGATTACAATGTGCTTGCAACTAGGTATAGACTCCTCGAAGGAGGGCTTAGAACGAAAATGTCAGTCTTATCCCTACTTGGCACACGTCTTTCATTGCGACGATGGAACCCGTCACAAGCGGACCGTAAGCTTGAAAGACGCTGCATGGTCTGATGAGTGAGCTTGGCGTATAAGCGGGTTCATTATGCAGGTCAGACTCGCATGTTGAACCTGCATTGGTTCCGCTGTTCCGTACAGAAGTTGATAGGAGTGGACGATCTTGTCCTGGTAGGAAGACACCCATGGCTAGCTCCCTTCCATCAGTGGGCCTGATCGATCGTAAATCGGACTTTCGCGTATCAATTCTCCCGACATACATTGGCGCGTTGCTGGAGTCGGGTTAAAATCCGGATCGACGCCGCCGTGCTGTCTTTCTGTTGAACGCGCGACCTTTCCATCCATTCCACATTCTTAGACAATAGTAAGGGACAATTGTTCTATCCTGCTCTCCTAAATTAACTCAGAATTTGCTTCGTCTCGTGGGAAGCTGTCATGGACGGGAATATCCTCCTGATCACTGGTGGCGGAAGCGGGATTGGGCGTGACTGTGTTCTAGCATCTGCATACGAAGGTGTCCGGGGTATTGCTGTAGCCGACCTGGACTACGAGGCAGCTCTTAGTGCGGTTAAAGAAAGCATGAGAATGGCCTCGAATAGGGAATACGAGGCAATCGCTGTTAAGGTGGATGTGAGCGACGAGGACAGTGTACAAGCCATGGTGGACAAGACAGTCGCCAAATTTGGGAGAATTGACTGCCTTATCAACAGCGCAGGGGTAAGTGTCTACACAAAATCTACGCATGCTGTCACCATAACCGAATATGGGGCTAACCCTAATTTCAACCAGGTTGGGGTCAAGTATCCGGCAGAAGTAGCAGAGACATCCATCGACGAGCTCGACCGATTCTATAAAGTCAATGTGAGGGGAAGTCTTTTATGCCTTCGTGCCGTCACACGCATTATGAAGGGCCAGGAGAAACAGGTGATACAGGGCCGCAACGGCCCCCGTGATGGCGGCCGTGGTGTCATTGTCAACATAGGAAGTTGTGCCTCTTACGTGGCGACGCCGAACATCGTGCAGTACACTACGGCGAAACATGCCGTGCTTGGCATGACACGAAATGCTGGTAAGTACGCACATTGATCTCAAGGGGTGTCACTCTCGCTCGTTTTGTTTTAATTCTAAATGTTGGAAGCTGATTAACCTCAAATCGCTAGCGCTCGACAACGCTCCCTACGGCATCCGGGTTTTGGCCGTATGCCCGTCTTGGGTGGACACACCGATGATCGATGGCGCCACCGAGGGCACTCCCCAATTGAGACAATTCATTGATAGGGTTGTACCTCTCGGCCGGATCGCAACCGTCGAGGAGGTGACCAACGTCATAGTGTTCCTGACAAGCCCAAAGGCTAGTTACATGACTGGTGTCGGCTGCATCATTGATGGTGGCGCAACTCTGTACGTCTATACTTGAACCAACAAGGAGACGGCTCAGGACTCTATATATTAATTGGGAAAAAGGAATCAAACAGCCATGTTGCAGTTCACAGAGGATGAGATAGCACGGGGTCAAATTTGAATATTGAGGGCGATATGTTTCAATATCTAGTCGTTGATATCCGAATCGGTGGAACAAGCCCAACCAGAGTTAAGAGAACACTATAGCCTCAAACATCGGCAAGGACGTGTTTCATGCTGTCAACCAAGTCGCCTTGTTTGAGACCCAACAATGCATTCGCGCTCTCGTCTTCTTTCAATGCATGACCGGCACCGTCACCAAACTGGTACTGTCGCACGTAGTCCCAAAATGCGTCGTATGCCTTGCCAGTGGAAAGATTGTCATCGGCTGACTTTTCAGCCTCAGCGGCAGTGATATAATTCGTCTCGAACTTTACTCCAGCCAGTTCCTCTGCAACCCTCAGAATTTCATTCTGTGTCGTGGTAAAAGACGAAATCACTGCGCGCCAAGTTAGCCATTTTCTGTATCCAAGCGGCCGAGGACCAGCGTGTCGCGATTCCATGTCACGTTTCAAAGTAGCTATGAGGGTCTTTCAGGTTTATGACGGGATACTCACTGAGATATTTGTTTTTCGTTTCTTCAGGCTTCTTCAAGATCCCGGCGACGGCCTGTCCGATCAGAGCCAGGTTTGTTGTTGAGAAGCGCTCGTCACCAGAGTCAACAATGGTAGCCTTCTTTGCTGCCAAGTCAATCCCAAGAAGGCTGGCTTTCATAGACTATAGGTCACAGTGAGAAAAGTCCATACAGACGAAAATTCGCGACATTCCTGAATCCCTAACTTACCCAGTCAAAAAACAGATTGTTTCCGAGTCCTGTCCAAGAGAACCAGCCATGTTCCTCAGCCTTGGCAATCAAATAGTCCACTGTCTTGATCTTTGTGCCCAGCATCTTTCCAAGCTTGGTGGACGCTCCGACGGTGCGCGTGTTTAGCCCGTACTCAGATGGGATGAACCGTTTGATCTTGGCTGCTACGGCGGCATCGACGAGCCTCATCTGCTCGCCAGTCGCCATGGTACCAATGACGCATACGAGCGCATCATGGCCCACGAGAGCAACGGTGAGTGATTCCTCCGACTTGAAGTCAACCTTCTGAACCTGGACGTCTGAGGCGAACTTCGTTGCTGAGTCTGATCGACTGATGGCCGTAACAGAAAAGTTCTCGGCTAACAAGGACTCGACGATAAATTTGCCGAGATTACCACCTGCCTGACATTATGTTAAGAAGCCTGAAGGGGAAGTGCCACACGGGGAGGGGAGACGCACGCCGACCACGGCAATCTTGTGTAGTTGCGCCATGTTCTTCACACGCCCAGGTACTCCTTCAGAACGAAGTGGCCACAATAATAGGAGGTAACCATGGTGCGAGAACAGACAAGCTTAAATTCCTGCGGCTCAACTCTATCGACCAAAGACATGCAATTCTCCACATTGTTCCTAGACGCCCACATGCTGCGAGTCGTGACCGGCGGCGCATGGGATATACCCACCTGGGCACTTAATCTGACCCATTATTTTCAGAACGGGACATGCCATTGAGAGTAATTGGGCCCCACAGACCATCAAAATGGCCCCCAGTTACCGAATTAGGCATTTTATCTGTAAGTTTGCTGACCAAGTTCCAAGTTAATACATGGCCGCTGCTCTGGACTCAATGTAGTCAACTGGTACCCTTCGGAGTCTGGCTTCCAGGCCCAAAATGTGATTACATATGATCGCTACCGAATTTTCATTCCCGATACCTTTCCTACAGATGGAGTATTCACTGTTGGTCCTGTAGAGCCTTGACGCTTCCCAGCCCTTGAAACTTTCCTCACAGTGGCTCTCCAATGTCACATGCCTTCCCAGTACCTACAGCAACCCGTCATAAATTGAGGGACGTGCTGATGGCTGACCGATGAAAATTGCCATCAGAGCTGCGGTCAACGACCCTCTCGCGACTGGGCCTGTCTCGCCCCCAGTAGGTAACACAAGGAGCGCGGCACAGACCGCCGCCCCCGAGACGCAAGACAGCCTGTGTTTTGCCTGAAAGCTTTCAGTACTCTACAAGGTGTGTTGCACTAGCCTGGCGTAGGCCGATCTGGGTTTCGTAATTCATCAGCTATCCGTCGACTCCGTCAATCTCTTGGTGGGCTGACCTGGAGCCACTGAGCTCATTTTGTTGCGGTGCTAAGACGCGGGTCACCAATCAGATGTGGCTGTCAGATAGGCATGACTGGAGCCTGGAAGTGCTGTTTCAAGGCTTTCTGGCCCCCAGCAAAGCATCAATTTTGACTTATCCTGGATATCAGAACGTCAGCAACAGCCTTCCCTCACTCGACCAATTTTCCCCTGTTTTCTAGTATTCTAGCTACTGTGTTCAAGTTTGTGATTCTTCTGTGAATTTTCCCATTATCTTAAAACTTTCTGCCGGGATATCCCCGGCGCATCATGACGATGTCTGGGCCATCTGACGTCAATGCCCTTTTATATGACTCCGAGTCCGTGCTTTCTCGTGACTCGCTTGACGTTGGCAACGATGGTATAGCCTCTCTGCGGTCTTCGGCGATTTTCGCGGCAGCTGCTTCTCAACAGATCCACAACAACTTGAACCAATATTCTCCAACCCAGCAATTGACACCAAACTCTGCTTATGAACCGCAGACTCCCAGCCCAGCAGTTTCTGGTGTGCAAAAATCTTGTGGAGGCAAGAAACGAACCAAGATCTCTTGGTGGTGGTGGTGGGAGATCGGTGGAGCGCTCCTCAGTATTATCTGCGTAGGGCTCATCCTGGTGGTTCTCTTCATGGCGAATGATCGCGCTCTAGCCGCGTGGCCACTATGGATCCAACCGAACTCCCTGATTGCGGTGTTCACCACTGTCGGAAAATCGGCCATGATGGTTTCGATTGCGTCCTGCATAAGTCAACTGAAATGGAGGCATTTTGAGTTACGCACCAACCGACTGAGTGACTTGCAGCTTCTTGACGAGGCCAGCCGGGGTCCGTGGGGCTCCCTGATGCTTCTTGCCGACGTTCGTACTCGGGCATTCACCGCTCGGGCTCTGGCTGTTCTATCTTTGATGTCGCTTGGATTCGATCCCAGTGCCCAGCAGATCCTAGAATTTCCGACAAGAGAGACCAAGCTCACCAATACGTCCGCTTCCATCGGGGTGGCAAGCACATATGAGTCCAAAGCATTTGTTGAGGATATAATGTTTGGGAATACAAAGCGTGAGTTGACTCTGATCTAAGGCCATTACAAAAGGTTTGATTGTGCGTGTGGACAAGCTGTTGTGACTGACCATGTTAGGAATGGATTACGTTATTGAATGGAACCAAGATCTCTTCAAGCTTCAGTCCTCGATCATTGATGGGATCTCTGGATCAGTCTTTCCAATACCATATTTGTGTCCCGGGGAACATTGTCTTTGGCCCAATTTCACCACTCTAGGAATATGCAGCAATTACTTGAACTTGACAGACACCGTGCAAGTGGACTGCGTTGGAACATTTGATGTCCAACAGAACTGTTCATATCGATTCCCTACAGATCTCCCGATCATCTCCGACTATGAATGGCCTTATATCCTAAATATCTCTTACGCGGAGCAAATAACGTCTAATAGTAGGCCCGATTCGAGTTTTGTTTCGCAAGGATCTCCTGGTTCCTCCCCAGGAGGGGACGACTTGGAGGCTCGCCTTGAGGCTGCGGTACTCTTCACAATCAAGGTGGTCAATGCTTCTTCCCGAAAAAGCTTCAGCGACGCGCCGCAGACAGAAGCCTATTACAGCTCATGGTACTGGTGCGAGCAAAGCTACCACAACGTTACGGCGAACCCCAGCAGAATCAGCCACACAGATTATGCTTCAGAGATGCTTACCAGCGTCAGTTCTAAACGACATGTTGATGGAACTGGGTATCTAGAAATGGTTGCGAATTCGACTGGCCACATGTTCAGCATCTCATCCACTTCAAATGCTGCCCTGTTCCCGTACATTTACGAACTGCTGGACCGGTCCGTCGTTGTCTCGTTTCCTCTCCGGGGTTCTAAGTTTGATGACGACTCTCTCGACTTATCAACATTTCTTTATAAGGCGGACATGAAAACTGTTACCGAGAATCTAGCAAAGACGCTTACAAACCAAGTACGAAGCGTGTCCCCCGGCGACAATAAAAATGCCACATTACTCACTTCTGGAGAAGTGCTCGTCAAAGAGGTTTACATTCGAGTTAGGTGGGCCTGGCTCACCATCCCTCTTGCCGAAACTCTGATCACTACGGTGCTCCTAGTCTCTTGCATACTATTGACTGGACAGTGTCCCCTTTTGAAGACGTCCCTCATCGCACTGCTTGTACACGGGCTGGATGGCTGGAGTGGGGATGAAATCAATATTCCGGATCCCGAAGACTCTGAGAAGCTAGAAGAAATGGCCGAAAATATGAGGGCAAAGTTTACAAAGAGTAATGATGGACGACTACAATTTTTCAAAGCCTGATGACCGATTGCCGATCAATCCCGAGGTGTCTCATTCTATAAGTCTATCCGCCTTGGCCTCGGGTAGTGGCAATAGCAGCTTTCAGCCGGGTGTGCCCAGGTGACGCACCAAGGCGCGACAGTGGTGAGCGAGCGGCGCGCGGTTGCGTTTCCAATCCCCCATACATACAAAATGTATGTGGTGCCTTCATACAGTGGTGAGCGCTCAAGACCCAGCGCTCAGAGAGAAAACAATGCCAATTAGACAGTGGTAATGCATGGAAGAAACACGAGCTGCGAATAAATGATCTTTTTGTCCTGTTGCTATTTCTTACTCTATTCTCAATTGGTCCATATATGAAAGCGTTTTTGAACGACATGGCCGCCCAAGGAACTATTTGATTGGCGCCAAAATATCCCATCATATGCTCATCACCCTTTGGCCGTGTTTGTTTCAAGGCCCAATTACCGAGATCTGGATTCTGCCAGTCTCAATCCTGTCACTCTTCTCTCTGAATAACTCTGCCGGACGGCCGTCCACCTTGTCTTGGGCTGCGCTGCTTAAGCCAATCCCGGAATCGACGCTGTCAGTGCGACCAACAGTACCGCCCCGTGCAGCCGAAATGAGAGCAGACATTCCACCTTTGAGGCTGTTCGCCGTGACGCCCTTTGCCCTCAAAACGCTCGTGGCCACTCGGGACGTGTCTCCTCCGTAGCATACCAGCCACACACTCCCTGCCTGCTTGAGAAGGCCAATTGTTGTGGGGTCGAAGACGGACTCGAGCTCCTTCCACTGTCGTTCCATGACCATTGGGTCGGAGAACGGTGAGGTCGTTGCCGAGTTGAGGGAGCCCAGGGGTCTGGATATTGAGCCCGGCAGGTGGTTATCGGCAAAGGATTCCGCTGTCCGCAGGTCTAAGATGACGTTCCCAGATGCGAAGCTATGGGTCTCTGTGACCACCTGGTCGGGGGTGGACGAAAACAACACGTCGCAGAATCTTTTGTCCTCCACCTCCCAGGCCTCATCGTACCTGTAGGTATCTACACCCAACAGATTTTCGTTGATGAGAGGATGAAAAGCGTCCTCGCCCAGCTTGTCGAAGTATTCGTTCAAATATTGGTAAGGCAAGTCACAGGCCATGAAGACACAGTGGACGTTCCCATCATCTCCCCGTAGGGTGTCTAGGCTACCATCGTACCGTTGTTTCTGGAGGAAGTTGTACAAGCCCTGCAGATTGAAACCCGATGAAGGCCCACAGATCAAGCCCTCGCGTGACATGTCAAGAGAGAGCCGGTACGATTCCGGCGATCCGACTTCCTCGATCGTGTCGACGGCTGCTCGCCATGGGAACTCGACGGGCGACATGAGGGCGTATGAGCGTGGACCGGGCACCCGGTCCCCGGCTTTGGTGCACACACTGTCAAAACATGGTGTCAGTCTTGAGTGCTCTCAGGAAGCACTTTATCGCCGGGCTTCGGGAAATGTGAGAAAGAAGCTCTTGCATACCCGACTCGTACAACTGATGGTTTTGCATCCTTGAGATACGTCCCGATTCCAGTCATTGTCCCGGACGTACCCATACCACAACAGAAAACATTGATCTCTGGCAGCTGAGTAAGGATCTGGGGACCGGTCCAACGAACATGGGCCTTCCAGTTCATATCGTTGGCGTACTGGTTGGGGTTAACCGTCTCCTCTCCACTCTCAGCGCTCATCTTCTCGGCCCTGAAAATGCCACCTCGGGGGTCTAAGGGCTCTGGCTGAGACGGCCCGCCAAAGAGAGTAATGTTCAAGCCGAAGAACCTCATGAGCTGTAGCTTCGTCCATGAGGTCTTGTTGCTCAGGAATGCCCGGGTGTCGCTGATCCCGTAAAGGGCCCGGGCTATAAGTGACATGGAAATGACAGTTGATCCGGAGCTATACTCGACGATGGTCTTCGTGTCTGGTTTCACAGAGCTCTGTAACATGTTCAATGCTGCGAGTTGTGTCAGCTTTGTGCACGTTGTTGTATTCGTATGTATCCTCGTCAACGTACCAGGAAGTGATTTGACATTATTGGCCGGTAACGTGCTCATCATCTTGGCGTAAATCCTGACACCATCTTCGTAGAATGGGTTGAGCTTCCGAGGGAGCTCCACCATCGGTATCATAGGCTGCTGATCTGGATCAAAATAATCCTGGAGTGAATGAGGGCCTTTATACACATTGTTCATATTCCTAGTCGCCATGTCGAGACTGTGTAGCCGTCAGAGACTCAGCAACATGAACTGCATCCAGCTCGAGGTGAGAAGCGCAATTGTAGAAGTGAGGTCTCGTCCAGTCTCTAAATAGCATGAGACCTGACGAGAAAGTGTTTGTCCGTCTTCAGGAAATCCCGCGCTTCCGTGACTCGTCCTGGCGATTGTGGGAGTGAGCTGCAAAACTGGCCTCGGACGACAACAGATCTGCAGTTCAATTGAGTGGGGGCTCCAACGGCAATTTGTGGAAAGCTCGAAGTCGTCGACTTACATCGCAGTGATTTGAGACTCCATCAACATTCAAGACGTAAGACGCCATCAAGGTACACTGATCTTCTCGGCGTCAGCCCCATATTTGGGCTTCAACTGGACCAACGTTGTAATGCCCAGAGAAATAGTGAAGCCGGATCAGCTTGGCCGTGCTGCAATTCATGGAGGTGCGCAACAATGAATATGGCTCATTGTTTGCCAGCATTGCTTTCGCAGCGTGATGAGACCAACGCAGTGACAGAGCTCTTCACCACATTTTTCCACTATCGTTATTCTTCAAAGTCGGCAACGAGAATAGCGGAGGTCGTCAGCTGCAATTGATATACACTAGACACGGGTTTGAAATATCGTAGAATTAGCATTAGCACAGACAAATCAGTGTACCCGAAATTGAGCTTTGGTTGAGTCTAAGCAAGACATTAGTAGGCAGTCCGAGGATGCAGTCGGAATGCGTCCGAGATGAGATGTTGTGAGCTAGCATATATCACCGTTCGCAGGACCTCGGTTTTACTGCTCAGGGCCCATGATCTTACCGACCGTATGGAAGGTTTCCCTGAGTGAACTCAATCAATCAATTCCACGTGGTTGTATCGCAGTTGACAAGGCATCGCGGCCTGCCTCTTGGCGAAAACAGGTGCTGCCGAGCATGCATGGATGGGTCTGCTTGCGCGGTAAACGCGTTGAATGATGGCATGCGTTTGGTGCGCTTGACGTCCCACGATCAGGCCAAGCAAATAAGTCGAGAACCTTTATGAGCGACCATGATCGACAAACACCTTGATGAGTATCCAGAATATTGCCAGACAGATATTCAGCCTTAACCCTTGCTGGCCGCCTGGGTTTTTGAATTAATCCCAACATTTCACCCGTTGCGTTTTGTTTTGTTGTTCGCCCATGATGAGCGAAGGTGTTATCGACAATAATGGAGCTGAGAAAATCTCCCCCAGCCTGGCGAAGCACTCAGATGCAGCGGCTGCTCAGCCAACTTTCGCGGACCAATCCACACGATTACTGCCTCCTGCCAAGATTGTCATTGTAAGCCAATAAAATCAGGCGTCGGCCTGGGTGTATGTGGATTATTTCATTGACAGCTACGCAGGTATTCTTAGCCTGCGCAAGCGTCGACTTCGTTGCTCTCATCGACCAGACATCCCTCGCTGCATCCCTATCAATCGTCGCCTCCTCGCTCCAAGCAGGGACTCAAGCGTCCTGGATCGCGGGTGGATACTTCATCACGTCGACATCATTCCAACTGCTCTACGGCCGCCTCTCCGATGTCTGGTCTCGGAAATATGTGCTTCTCGCCCTGCAGCTCATATTCTTCCTGGGCTCGTTGGCGTCTTCACTCTCGCAGAGTGCAATCCAACTCATCATCTTTCGAGCCATCGCTGGTATTGGTGGTGGTGGACTGATGACTGTTGCTCAGGTTATCGTCTCGGACGTTGTGTCTCTCCGTCAGAGGGGCAAGTACCAAGGCATTTTTGGAGCGGCTGTCGCCCTTGCCAATGGTGTCGGTCCTTTGATCGGAGGCGCACTGGCAACATCGTCCAGTGAGGGCTGGAGATGGATCTTCCGGCTCAATCTTCCGCTCACGGTGCTGTGTGCGCTTGCTGTTGTGTTCGCCATGCCGCTCAAAAAGGTGTCTGGAAGCTGGAAGCAGAATATCACCAAGGTGGACTTTTTTGGGTGCTTTCTCACTCTTTGTGGGTCCGTCCTCTTCATGCTTGGCCTCACTTGGGCCGGGGAAAATCACCCCTGGAACTCGGTCGCTGTCATACTACCGATCGTGCTGGGCTTTTGTATCTCAGTTGCCTTCTTGGTATGGCAGCAGTATGGGACTCGACATCCGCTTGTACCATTGCACATATTCCGGCAGAAAATGGTGAACGGTGCATGCATCACCATGTTCATCAATGGCTGGAACTTTGTCGCTCAGGTGTACTACATTCCTACCTTTTATCAGCTGGCATATGGCTACTCAACAGTCCGTGCTGCGTCACTGCTCCTCCCCCTGACGCTGATGCAAACACTCTCGTCCACCTTCTCCGGACTCATCGTCACTTGGCGAGGGCGCTACCGGGAGAGCATCCTGATCGGCTGGGCGGTCTGGGCAGTCGGCTTGGGCCTGTTCAGTACACTAGATCAGAACAGCGGGCTTGGGAAACAGATTGGCTACGCCACCTTGACTGGCTTTGGCGTCGGTCAGACTCTGCAGCCGAGTCTTATAGCTATTCAAGCCGGCGTTGATAAACAGAACATGGCCGTCGTCACGGGGACAAGGAATTTCGTGCGGAACCTCGGTAGTACCATCGGACTGGCCGTCACTGGGACCATTATCAATAATGTTGTCAGGTCTGGGCTAGCTTCCGGTGGTCTGGGTCTTTCCGAGGACCAAATCACATCGTTACTGAGAGACCCGGCGTCTGCAGCCAGTCTTGGTCTTGGAGACGAGGTGAACCAAGCCCTGCTTAGGGCGTATCACGTCGGATTTCAGCGAGTATTCTACACCATGGCTGCACTTGCTGCACTTTCCGGGTTAGTGGCAGCTGTTCTCATGCCTCAGATTGACCTTGACAAAAAGGAAGAGGAGGACCAAAAATCATGAGACATAACACAGTGTAATATTGTAGTGCTGCCAGTCGATAACCTCAGAGGCTCTGATCTCGTAATAAACATCCATACTTTTTATTCCAGCTGTGCATTTCCTCATTACCAGAAGAGGATTGATGCCCGTTATATCCCACCCTCCTCCAAAATCTTGCACCCAACATTGATCTCATTACACAAAACATAATATCACACCACGAAAGTATAACCCTCTCTTGAATTTAAAACCTCTTCCCGTCACTTAGAACACCATACCCTTGACCTGGGTGACCTTGGTCAAGTTGATGTTCTTGATCATGAAAGTCCAAATGAAGCACAGTGCCATCACACCAGTGCCAGCAGCAAGCATCCTCGTCTGCGCGTAGCCGTAAGCCTGCTGGATCGCCAAGCGGGTCTCACTGCCGACAGGGTAGCTAAGCTGGGTGTCCAGATCCTCATAGATCATGTCGAAGTTGTCCATGGCGCTGTCAGGGAGATACCTCATAAGCGCGTTGGGGAAGGTGTTGGTCCAGATGGCACCCGAGACAGCCCCTCCGATGGCACCACCAATGGTTCCGACGACACTGAGCAGCGCTAGGGCGGCGGCGACGTGGTGGTGGTCGACTGCGGCGAGGACGGCGACCTGCTGGACGATGATGAAGACGCTGCCGCCGATGGAGATGAAGATCTGGCACATGACCTGGTACCCGACGGACTGGTTGGGACGACGGAAGTAGATCATGAGACCCTGAGCGAGGATGTACAGCGGCACAGCGCCGTACAGCATCCACTTGAAGCGGCCGGTGCGGCGCATCAGGTAACCGACGAGGAGCAGGAGGACGCCCGAGACCACGTTGAAGGTGTTGTTGATGTAGCCCGCCTCGGAGATGGAGACATCATTGACCACCTGCAGGTACGACGTAAAGTAGTTGTCCCAGCAGTAGTAGGCGACCTGGTAGGTGGCGTCCAGCAGGCAGGCACCGAGGACGGTCCGGTCGGTGAGGAAGGTGTAGTTCAGCAGTGGCTTCGGGGCTGCGAACTTCTCGTAGAAGGAGAAGGATACCAGTAGCACGAAGCCGACTACGATCATGGCAATGATGTAGCCCGACGCCCAGCCATTCGGTGCGGAGCTGGCGATGTCGAATGGTAGCAGGAAAAGGACCAGGCCCGTGGAGAAGATGACCACTCCAAGCGCTGTTCATTTTTTGCACTGTCAGTTCCCGTTCCATGCCTGATGGATTATATGCTGAGAACACTCACCATCGAAATCCACCACGTAATGCCAGATGCTCTGGAAAACATTACGTCCGCTGTTGCGAGGAACAAAAGTGCCAAGCTTCTTGGCCTTATGCACGTTGACCTTCAAGATACCGTACAGGGGCATGGCCACGATTGGGAAAACGATGGCGAAGCAGCCGAAGCCCCACCGCCAGCTGATGTCCTCGTAGAAGCTCTCGGCTGCCTTAGGCCCTGCGAAAGCAGTGATGATATAGGGAGAGGAGGTGAAAGCATAGGCCAGTCCTCGGTTCTTCAGCTGGGAGATGTCGGCTGTGAGAACGTCGACGCAAAAAGTCATTCCTCCGAATCCGACTTGGTAGAAGACCTATGAGAGTCTATTGTCAGCATCAAAACATGCACATAATACTTCCATTTGAAGATTGATGCCACTTACAGATGCAGCGCAGAATGTCGCCAGGTTGTGGCTCACAGCCATGAGGATCATGCCCAGGGTAGCAAACGTGACCATGACAGCAAATCCCTCGGCACGTCCCCAGACGTCGAGGATCTTAGAGAGTGGCACATAAATTGCCGCAGATATGGCGTTCGCGACGACAGAAATAACATTAACCAGGGAGTGTGAAGACCATTCACTGGCGGCGTATGGAGTCAGGTTGCCAAGGATGCCACTCTGCATGGCATTCACGAAATAGATCAACCAGATACTATTGTGCACATTGTGTTAACCGAACCAGCTCGATCACCCATGTCGTAGTTGCTGCCGTTGGCGTGGGTATCGTGACAACGTACTTGATGAAGACTACAATGAGAGCAGTCTTTGTCCAGCTGAGGGTCACGGCCTCGACATTTTGGATACCGCGCTGGTCCTCTCCTTCCACAATCACCGGGCGGTCGTTCTGCCCTACCTCGGAGTCTTCGCGTGAGGCCGGGCTATCGGTGGCGTGAGCCATCTTGTTGTCTTCTTCGGGGCTCATGTCGAAGGGCTCGCTTCTGGTTCTCGATGGGCAATTGGTTCGGAGATCTGACTCGAAGTCCACAGGCCAAGTCTCGTGGGAGTCTTGGCTTCTTGAGTTTAAGGTCAACTCAAAGGATATCGAACTCGATTTCGCTTGTTTCCGGCTTGGGAAAACAAGGACGCGTTAGGCGAGGTCTCGAACTGGAAAGAAAAGACTTGGCGGCCCCAGTGCGCTGGGCCGGGCGTACGTATGTGCCCTCGGAACCCAACCTTTAGTGTGTCCAGTATTCCTGGGGGATTCTCTCTAGTAGGAAGTCTTTTCTCCGACGTCGGCTAGACTCGCTTGAAACTAATGCTACTCTCCCTCTCAGGTGCGCTCAGTATGACTGACTATTCTACTACCCCGGGACAATATCATCCAGTCTACCAGTCTGTCAGGTGGCGACCGTCGTCATCAGACTGTCTCTGCCAGCACTGGCAGTTGAGCCCTTCTACAGTATCATCTCGTAGTGCAACTGTTGATATTCATGATTCGAATACTGGAACCTCTGTGGTGGGCGCCACGATGCACACGGTTCCAAGACGGGAAGCCAAGCCGAGCTCCAAAATTTCTCTTGGGACTTTTATCAGACGGGAATCGTGTTCACATCGAACTCCCCTGGCACGCTGCAGTGCCGGCGCACATTTCTTGCTCGCACTACTGCAGTTGTGGAGCCCTCGGACGCCAGAAAAGAGAGAATATCAGTGGCACTGGGAGCAGGTGCGCAGGCGCGGTGGTGTGGTACCCACATGTTTTATGGGTCCAGACTCTTTTATCTGCATAATCTTATCAGATCGGGCAGGAAAATAGAGTCGCACGGTGTGTGCCAATGCGGCGTGCGCCGGCCGGATGGTGGGGGTTCGTCGAAAACCCGATGGATGGTCCCCAATTTAATCTAATCAGATCATCTGTGGAACCGCTAGCAGGAATGTGGCGGACCCAGCCCAACTGGTTTTTTGTCATTGTTTCCACAGGTGTGACCAACAGGATTCCATCACACCCTGCGAGAACGACGATGCCCGCCACGATGGATTTCGGCTGGGGGACATCGATGGCCCGCCCCGCCAGATCGTTTGAGATGCCTCGGATCTTCAGTCGACTCCCTTCGTATCTCCTGTCGTGCGCCGAAGCTAGATTCTTTTCTTGAACGGAAGGCTGATAGTTTTCTGGATGCGGAAGGAGTACGGGTAGAACAGGATGCAGAATCTTCCACATGAATAATGTATTGTTCAACACACCCAGGTTTGGTGTTGACGGTGGCACCGTAGAGTTCGGACGCGTACGGGTACACGAACAAGGACACCGAGGCAATAAATTCTTGGGAGACGGGCCTACGGTGGGGTGATGTTGCACAGAACGCAAAGCCGGGAGGGACGGATTGTCTTGGGATCACCACTGCCAATGCACGGCACACGCCCAAGCTTTCCCCAAGCTTTTGCCAAGCAGGCACGCATGCGTTGATCTCCAACGGCCAGCTGTGATCATCACAGAGGGTCCTTAGAGCATGAGTCGCCGCCCCTGAGGGCCAAGCTGCAGTTCCATCGGGTATGGAGAAAGGACCGTAATCCTGTTTCAAGTTGCTATGTACAAGTCGAATGACCATTGGTGTTCCCAATACGTCGTATGCCTCGTGTCCCTCGTGTTCGCCCGAGTCCACCCACCCACACCATGCAGAAGCACGACGATCGATCTCACGTGCTCTAAGCCGAGCCGATCAAAGCTTCGCATTCCAAGCCGCCCGGTCCGCCGACTCGAGCGGTTTCTCGCGCCCGTCCCAGAACAAGGGACACAGCTGGAACCACTTCTCGCGGCTGCAGGTCGAGTACACCGAGCGCTTATGGCCGAAGTCGACGTACTTGCCGATAGTCAGACCCTGAGAGTTCTCGTAAGAAAGAATAATGGGTCCGCTGGCCTTTGGCTCGCCGACGACGTTGGCCGTCCGCGGGTCGTCCAGGAAGCAGTAGTGGATGCAGCTCGAGTACCAGGCGTTGACGCGGCGCGCGCCCCGGAAGGAGGCGTCGCCTACCAGTGAGTGGCGGCCACGGTCGTAGTGGCCTGCGTCGTAGTGGGCACCGAAGTGGTCCTCCTATATGGCATGTTAGAGACTCCTTGCAAGGAGGAAGTAGGGAGAACGTGTATAGAGAGAGTCTTACCTTGGCCCAGTAGAGCTCGTAGTACGCGAACCGAGTCTCGTCGAACCGGCCGAAGAGGCACAGGACATGAGGATCAAAGTGGAGTTTGCGCAGGTACTCTCGGT
Organism: Diaporthe ampelina; assembly: GCA_023522825.1. Taxonomy (NCBI): domain Eukaryota; kingdom Fungi; phylum Ascomycota; class Sordariomycetes; order Diaporthales; family Diaporthaceae; genus Diaporthe; species Diaporthe ampelina. The sequence continues at coordinate 38,620 of JAMFTM010000021.1, read as the reverse complement.
GCTGCTCCAACGTTCCCGTCTCGTTCCAGCCCTTGGCGACGCGAGGGTCGTTCTGCCATGTGTTGAAGAGCTTCAGGTGCTCGTCGTTCTGCCAGTCGATCACCTCGAGCGAGAAGTGCATGTCGCATTCCACGATGTAACGGCTGTACGCGATCGACCCGGGGTGGGGCTTCGGCCGGCGAACCGGGTGGCGTGTGTATACTGGCTCGTCGGGGAACCGGTTCGTGATCTGGAAGTTCTCAGGCATCACGGGATATTGCGCCAGTGGTGTTCGCAGATTCTTGTCTGTGTTCTCTCCTACCACCCAGATGGGTCGTGGTCCCGTCGGGGAGGCTGCGCCTTGCCAGAACGAACTCCGGAGGACCAGAAGCTCCTCATCTCCTTGCTGGGCAGCTGTGTCTTTCGAGAGCTGACGTGGCTTAGGGTGGTGAACACCCAGGCCGGTGGCTAGAAGCTCATCTTTGATGGTATTCGCGCCCTCGCCAGCGAGAGTGAGTCTGAAATATTCGTTCGCAGGATGGCAGAGGTAGATGGCGTGGACCACATTCCAGATCTGGGCCAGAGATGGCGCGGGGCCCTCCCATTGGAAGTTCGTTGCTGGAGATCGTCGCGCGCGAGCCCAGGGGCTGTTATCTGAGATAGGTGGGCGTTCGCTCTCGGCCGGGAAGGTCAGGTCAACCCATGAGAGTTTGTCTGAATGTAATGGTTGTGGAAGAGCTCTGCCCTTGGCTGGTTGGTCTTGCAGAGTGAGGATGAGTCTTTGTGATTTCTCAGAGGCTTTTCGAACTCGGTACGTTGTGAGGAACGGGTAAGGAAGCTTGACAGGGGGGTATTCGCCCTTTGGTCTCGCGACAGGGTCCATCTTGACAGGAAAATGCTTCGCAAAACAAACTCTAATGATGAACTCCAAAGGGTTTCTGGTGCGATTTGGGGAGCGAGGGCGTGTTATTTTGCACTATATGACGACGACTTCACATGCGAGAGGGTCTTTCCAGATTAGGTTATCAAATAGAGATGGGCAGACGGGAGCCAACACCAGACCCTCGCGTGGTTTGAATTGCCGGGCTGATTTTCACTAAACATTGTGGGACCTGGAGAAAAGAACCGAGCAAGTTCTTATCAGATCCTTCTTGGCCAGCTTGGCTACGCTGTGGACAGTCCATTCCCGCGACACCTCGTCGTAATTCCGAGGTCTTGGTACGCCTTGGTATGCCTTGGTATGGGGAAGTTCACAGATAGGGGGATAGGCTAGCCGGGATAGAGTCAGGGCAGTGCCGGGCCAACTAGCGACCCCGTAGTTGGTCAATGGTTAATCTGGATTGAAATCCTGCACGTGGCTTGAGGCCGTAGATATTCCGAGGCCGTACAAATACAGGACAAGTCCACCCAGGTGTCGAGGGCCGTGGGCCGAGATCAGAGACGGTACGAGACGCAAAGCCACCATGGGGGAGACTCACAACAAGTATCAATCGCCACAGCCCTCATCCGGCCCACACAATGCGCCGGGAAATCCTCACCAACCAGTTTCGTTGCGGTCTCGGCCGTTGAAATTCCAGCACTTCCGTGTCACCTTCCCACAGGAGAAAGTCGTCCAGGTGACGCTAACCAGGACGGACAAGCTCAACTGCGTCGACAAAGCCACGAGCCGGGAGATAGCGGGGATCTGGGAGGCATTCGACCAGGATGAGAGTCTGTTGGTGGGGGTGATCACGGGCGAGGGAAGAGCCTTCTGCACGGGGGCCGATCTACACGGTGCGTATTCGCTTTCTTCTCTACACTTTTTCTCGGACGAGGCCCGCCTCTCTGGGACAAGCTTGGCATGGGTGTGCTGCTGACGTGGAACCCGTCCAACCAGAGTGGAACGAGATGAACAGGAGTGGCGTCGTCAACGACATGGGGGCACCCGGGCTGGCGGGCCTGCCCCGTCGAGGAGGCAAGAAGCCGATAATCGCAGCGGTGAACGGCATCTGCATGGGCGGGGGGTTCGAGATGGCAGCGAATTGCGATCTCGTAATAGCGGCCTCGTCGGCAACCTTTGCCCTGTCCGAGGTGAAGCGTGGCATCGTCCCCGTGGCGGGCAGCCTGCCTCGCCTGGCCTCCACCATCGGCCTGCAGCGCACCATGGAGCTGGCCCTGACGGGGCGGAACGTGGGCGCCGCCACCTTGCACGCGTGGGGCCTCGTCTCCCAGGTCGTGGACGGTGGCGCGGACGACGTCGTGGCCGCGGCCCTCAGGCTGGCCGGTGAGATCTGCAACAACAGCCCTGATGCGGTTATCGTGGGCCGGCTGGGCATCCGCATGGCGTGGGAGACGGGCAACGTCGAGGAGGCTGTTACCGCCCTGGCCGAGGAGTGGTACCCCCGTCTGGTCAAGGGCGCCAACTTTGCCGAGGGTATCCAGGCATTTGCGGAAAAAAGGCCACCAAAGTGGGTGGGTTCCAAGCTGTGAGTGGTCACGACGCACGAAAGTACTGACGAGGCCTTGATGAAACGTTCTTCCCTCTTGAAAATTCTACCGCCGAGTTCCGAGCAGATGGGCGAAGTAGTGGAATGACTAGCCTGACTAGCGTAGCATGCAATCTTATCAGATCCGTTTTGGAGTCAGGGAACCCATGTAGTGCCAGGCAGGGATAAAATTTTTGACGTGCTTTCAAGTCGCGATATATGCATATATGCATGTCGGCTTATATGCATCGACACCCCTCCACTCACCACTCAAGCGGTAGAAGCTTCACTGTTTTTGGACAGTATGGCCAAGATCGTAGTCTCTTTGCTTGCCGACCTCGGGTTACGAGAAACTCACCCTGAATGATCATGGAGTTCTTGTGTCGTTGAATGCGTAGCTGAACTGTACTGTAGCCACATCTGGCCAGGGAACGCTGAATATTGTGGTCATAGCCCCTTTTTACGAGCAGTTTGTGGAAAACGCAGGACCACGTCGTCAGTTGAGAGACGCAACGTGTTATGTTGTAATACCGCACTCAGCAGTAAATTCAGTGGGGACGCGAAAAACAAAATATTCCCCTTCACGACTTTGTGCCCACATCCGGCCACGCGAAGATTGATGGGATAGCCAGGGTGGTTTATCTAAAAGATCAGTCCAGCAACTGCCGTCGAGCTCTTCAGCATCCGGCGGCAACTTTGTCCGGGCCCAAGACAACTCCCCACTCATCTCAGGCCCAGGCCCCTCCCACCCAGCCCTGCGAGCCCTCTCTTTTGCCCATGTGGCAGTTGTTATCATCTGTCCCCTGCACAACCAAGCAACCAGCCAAGCCCGTCTCGCGGCAGCCAAGCAGTCGATCCTCTTGAGTTGCATTTTGCCGTGACAATATGGGACTCGCCAAGGGAATCGTGGGTTTCCCTCGCCTGCTTCTGGCAGGAAATCCCACAAAGGTCGACATCTTGATGCTCCTTGGGGGCATGCTATGTGCCATAGCATCTGGTGTGCCATTCCCTCTGATCGGAATAGTATTCGGTGAACTTCTCAACGACTTCAACGACGTAACTTGCGACGAGGCCGCCGATGCATCCACTTCCGAATCCGACGCCGCCTACCAGAGCAGCATCAACAGCAAGATCCTGCTCATCTTCTACCTGGCCATTGCGCAGTTCGTCCTGATCTATGGCCACCTACTCTGCTGGAGCCTGACGGGCGCTCGACTCGCTCAGAGGCTGCGGGAGAGATACTTGCAGAATCTGTTGCGTCAGGAGCCATCCTACTTCGACAAGCTGCCCACGGGCGAGGTAGCGTCCCGGTTGAGCAGTGATATCTCGACAATTCGCTCGGGAACGTCCGAGAAGGTTGGAATATGTCTCGCCAGTTTCTCCTTTTTCGTGACCGCCTATATCGTGGCTTTCATCAAGAATTGGGAGTTGGCCGCCATGCTGCTCTCACTCATTCCGGCCTACTTCATCATGTCCTTTGTCGGCAGTTACTACATCGAGAAGTATTCCGGCCTGATGTCTGACTACGCCGCCACCGCTTCGTCCATTGCGTCCGAGGCTCTGTCCAACACCGTTGTCGTGCAGGCATTCGGTGCGAACAAGCGCCTCGAGACGAAGTTTTCGAATGCTCTGAAGTCATCTGAGCGCGAGGGGTTGAAGAAAGCAACGGCCACCGGCATCCAGGCTGGTGTTCTGTACTTTGTGGCATACTCGGCCAACGGTCTTGCATTCTGGCAAGGAGCTCAGCGGATTGCAGACTCGGTGTCCAGCGGCACAGGCGGCACGACAGTTGGTGCCACATTCACGGTGATTTTTATTCTCGTCGAAGGTGAGCCGATGGTCTCCCATTTCAACCGTGCCGGCGAACTTGAATTTTCGCTAACACATTTCTAGCCACTTTGCTTCTCAGTCAAGTCGCACCATTCATCCACCTATTCACGGCTGCAGTGGCGTCCTACGAGAAACTGCGCGAGGACATCGATAGAGAGCCATCATACGACGGAACAACAGAAGCAGGTATTCGCCTTGAGCAGGCTGACGGTAGCTTTGAATTCCGCGACGTCTCCTTCGCGTACCCGTCCAGACCAGAGGTCACCGTCCTGGACCATGTTAGCATCCGCATCCCAGCAAAGAAGCACACGGCCATTATCGGCCTCTCTGGTAGCGGCAAGTCTACCATTGCAGGTCTGGCAATGAGATTGTATGATCCTGCTGAGGGACAGATCCTCTTTGATGAACAGAGTCTCCAGGAGATCAACACTCGAGACCTGAGGAGCTTCGTCAGTCTGGTCCAGCAAGAACCATCTCTGCTTGATAGGACCATCCTCGAGAATATCGCGCACGGTCTCATCAACTCCAGCAACCCCAAGCATGCCCACCTTAAGGCGGCACTGATTAGTTCTGATCTTTCCGATGTCGCCAGCGAGGCGAGGGATGGCCAGGATCTGATGGCTGCAGCACAGAAGCGCGGCGCAGAAGTGGTCGAGATCGTGAACCTAGTTCAACACGCAGCTATGCTCGCAGACGCAAGTTCGTTCATCGAGGGCTTACAATATGGATACGCCACTCTCGTTGGGTCAATGGGACGCCTGGTCAGTGGTGGTCAGAAGCAGCGAGTTGCACTCGCCAGGGCTCTTGTCAAGGAGCCTGCCATTCTTATTCTGGATGAGGCTACTGCAGCATTGGACTCGAGGAGTGAACAGAGAATCATGAAGGCCATCAACAACATTGCGAGCGGCAGGACGGTGCTCACGATCGCCCATCGCCTTTCGACCATCACCAACGCGGACAACATCATCGTGATGCACAAGGGACACGTCGTGGAGGAGGGAAATCATTCCGAGCTAATGGCTAAGAAGGGGACATATGCCGATTTGGTTGGAATGCAGACCCTGAGTACTCCAACTTCCAAGAGTGACGCCTTGGGTAATGATGACCACGTCTCCCTGACAGAGACCTTGACCGAAAACGACGCACCAGCAAGCAACGACAACGAGAGCACCAAGGAGAAGACAGGCCAGGACACTCCATCTGAAGGGGAAGAGGACGAGCCAGAGACACCGTCCAAGTCCCTATGGGCCCTGTGCAAAGGCTACGCCCCGGCACTACGGCCTCACCTGCTGGTCCTCCTCGTCGCACTTCTTGGCTCCATCATCGTGGGCGGCGCCTTCTCGGGAGAGGCCGTCATCTTCGGCAACACAGTTGGCAGCCTGAACATTTGCAAGAGTGCGTCCAGCATCCGGGACGCGGGCAACTTCTTCGGACTCATGTTCTTCGTGCTCGCTATCATCGAGTTCTTCGCCAACGTCATGAGCTGGTCCGGCTTCGGCTGGGTGTCCGAGCACATCGTCTACTCTGTGCGCGTCCTCTCATTCCGGTCGCTCTTCGAGCAGGACCTGCAGTGGCACCAGTCCAACAACCGCACGCCAGCGCTACTCCTTTCGTACATCACGCGGGATGGTAATGCCCTTGCTGGACTAAGCGGTTCCGTCCTGGGCACGATGATCTCGATCACTGTCAACCTTGTCGCCGCAATCATACTCACTCATATCATCGCCTGGAGGATCGCCCTGGTCTGCCTGTCCCTTGTCCCACTCCTCCTCGGCGCAGGCATGATGGAACTCCACGTCCTCGGCCAGTTCGAGGAGAAGCACGAAACAGCCTACACAAAATCTGTCGACATTGGCACGGAAGCGATCACAAATATCAAGACAGTCGCTGCCCTCTCCTTAGAAGAGGAGATCCTGAGTGACTACCGCCGGTCTCTCAAGGGCCCCCGTCAGGAGACCCTCAAGGTCACCCTGCAGGCCAGCTTATGCCAGGCCATCACCTACTTCCTGGGCAACTGCGTCAACGCCCTGGCCTACTGGTGGGGTGCCAAGCAGATCATCGCGGGCAACTACACCCAGACTCAGTTCCTCATCGTCGTGTTCTCCTTGCTTGTCAGCGCCTTGCTCTTCAGCCAGATGTTCGCCCTCGCGCCGGAGCTTTCGAGCGCTCGTGCGGCGGCGGCGAGGATCTTGGGCCTGATTGAGATTGGGTCTGATGGCATGAAGGGCAAGATCAAGGACGTTCCTGGAGGCAACCAGGACGTCGAAGCGGCTGGTGAGAAGTCCCCCTCGGCCTCTCCACGCCAAACGACGGCCGCAAGCGTACAGTTCCGCGACGTACACTTCGCCTACCCAGCGCGGCCCGACTTCAAGGTCCTAAGTGGGCTAAGCATGGATATCAAGCCTGGCCAGTTCTGCGCGCTGGTTGGTCCCAGTGGTGCGGGTAAGTCGACCATCATCTCGCTCGTGGAGCGTCTGTACACGCCTTCGTCAGGCTCCATCCTAGTCAACGGCGGGGACGTCACCAGGGCTCGGGATGTGGCCTTCAGGGAGGACATCGCGCTCGTCCCGCAGGAGAGCGTCCTATTCGAAGGCACTGTCCGATTCAACATCGGGCTTGGTGCGAGGCCGGGTCAGGAGGCGAGCCAAGCCGATATCGAGGAGGCGTGCAAGCTTGCCAATATCCACGATGTCATCATGGCGCTACCGGAAGGCTATGACACGCTTTGTGGCCCCAACGGTAGCCAGTTCTCAGGAGGTCAGCGTCAGCGGTTGTCGATTGCAAGAGCACTGGTGAGGAAGCCTGGTCTGCTCATCCTTGACGAGCCTACGAGTGCGCTGGACGCTGAGTCCGAGAAGCTCCTGCAGGAGGGCTTGGAGAAGGCAGCTAGAGGTGTCACTGTCATTGCCATTGCCCATCGACTGCATACCATCCGGAAGGCGCACCGCATCTTCTTGATTGAGGCCGGCAAATGTGTCGATTCGGGTTCTCATGAGGATTTGCTGGAGAGGTCAGCTAGTTACCGGGCCAATGTGATGCACCAGACTGTGGCTGCGTGATGGGGCTAGATACCATTGTATATAAGAGTACATATTGCCTATTTAATACCGCATTTTTCTTCACACAATGCCTACCCATCGCAGTCACAAGACTCAACTGGCCGCATCTGATAGTGAATGAAGGTGAAGGTGAAGGTACAGGTGCGCACACGACTTTGAGATCAGTCCACATTGTTTTGGAATGCATTATTATATTGATGTAGTACTAAACTTAGACTTTCAAAGAGGTATCCAAATAGCTCATCACCCTCTTACACAGCCACTGCCTCGGCTCCGCCTGGTCATCGTTGCTCAAGGCGTGAGAGGCATTGGGTATCACACCGCTGTGCTCTCTGTCCCAGACCTGGCACTCTCCATTGCGGTCCGCCACATCACCCCATTTGTTGAGTAGCTTCTGCTTATCAACATGGTCCGGCACAGACTGGTCTGCCCCAGAGTGCAGCACCATGAGCTTATGCCTCAGCAGGCCACCCTTGTGAACAGCCCCGAACGTCTTGCTAAGCTGTTCCTCGCCGAGGTCTGAGCTGAAGAGGTCGTCCTCGCCAGGAGAGTCTGGACTGTCTGGACTAACGAGACTGAGGAATCTGCGACAGCTGATGGGCGTGTTGGGAGGGTATATCCTATCCGTCAGCGCAAGGGGCAACATGGCGCCGTCCAACTCGCGCTTCCGCGCCGCCTCCCTCGCCAGCGCCTCCATGGCTTCGTACGCCTCCCGGCAGGTCTCAGGCGACCTGTCACCAATACCATGCTTCAGGACCCAATGGATAGCCTCACGGTCTGACACGGGCGCCTGCATGATCGCACCGTCAACAGCCGGCCTCTCGACGTGCTCGAGGTACGGGTCGAACGAGGGAGCGGTGCCGGTGTGGGGGTTGGGCCGGTACAGGTAGTGCAGAACACACTGGCTGCCGGTCGAGTGACCCATCAGGACGACCTTAGCCTCCTTGTCGCCGGTGCCGTACTTTGCGGCCTTGTACTCCTTGATGTAGCGCACGCACTGCGCGATCTCGTTGGTGTCACGGTCCAGGTGGCCTACACCCCAGGCCTGGCCGGCTGAGGTGAGGTTGATGGTGAAGAGGGACCATTCTGTGGGCGCGAGGGAGCGCACCAGGTCGGCTGTGTAGGATGTTGAGGCGAGGCCGTCGCCTAGGCCGCCGATGAAGAGGAGACTGTGCGGTTGGCGGGCCGCGGCGGGGGATGTGTACTCGAATGTCACGAGGGTCTCGGTCTACATTGTCGGTTGCTTGTTAGCTGTTGGAATTACGATGATGCCAAGCATTGTCTTCTCTGAATAGAGTCCAGGCGCATGGAGAGTCGATATGAGAAAAGCACTGACGTAGTGATGCAGGATGCCAGGGAGGCCACCCTTGGGCCAGAATTTGGAGTACTTAGACATGGTATGACTTGGACCTGGGGTATTCTCCTCGTACCGTCCGGATCTGGGCACTCGTCTGAACGAAGCTTCGATGAATGTGAAGCGAGGGCATGCACATGCATGTGGCAGTCGGCCGAGGTGTTCGGGCAGATAGAGCCAACTCACCCCCACCACACCGAGTCGCAACCCACTCGCTACTGCAGCCACTTCAAGTCGCCGCTATCGGGCGGTTGGGTTCAAGCATCATGATTGCACATGCCGTTCACCGTTCGGGCTGACTCGCAGGGATACTGGACTGGTGTGGATCTGTTTACGTGCTCACGTCGGCTCGTATATCCGAAGAGGAACATGCAGGGACGGCAGCTATCCCACTCTCGTGCCCACTCCGGTGGAATGGGTGATGCATAGAACTTTTCGTGCCTTTTTCTGGCCCACTGGGTCCTCGGAAATTGACCTAAGCCATGCACAACGGCCTCATGGCCACACTCTGGTTCAGGCGAGTGCGAAAAAGAGGAGTCTGGACCCGGCTGGTCGAAAATGTCGGCGCTACTTGGAAGACTTTTTCTTGTCTGATCAATCTAATCTAATCAGATCGTATCCCTGCTGTCCACTGTTCGGTGGGAAGCTACCGTGTTCAGCACTGTGTAGCCACAACCTCAATAGACGCATATTCCACTAACACCATGAAGGAGCTCTCCTCGGCTTCACGGCTCAATGCGGATCCCTGCACACTGATTTTGTCACGTCAACGAACCGACGACGCACAACACGTATGGGTCCCGCCATCCCACCTTTCATGCACATGCCTCACACGCGCTGTCTACTGTAACCCGCCGAGAGCTGAGAGCGGACCAAGACACTCAAGCTAGCGATCTGATAACCAGCACGCGGACATGGATTTATTTGCGTCCACAGCCGGGCCAGGATGGGTGGGGCGTGTTCGTACCGAAGACGGCAGCGTGTTCTCCAGCCAGATCAGCCAGCCAACCCGATCCATGGTCAGGAGCCCACTTCCTGGTCCCCAGACATGCGCATTATCGATATGAGATAGAGGCACTGCGGGATCGACCTTCTGGTGTTTCTCTGCGTGTTTGACAGTTAAGCCCACATCGAGCTCATGCAATCCGTGCCACACAAGACCAAACAAGCCCCAGCCCTGTCTCAAGATGGGATCAGTAGGCGTTGATGAGCAGGGTCTCACACAGGCCGATGCCCACCCCTTCAAGCACTTCACGATCGACGGCCTTTTCTCACCAAGCGAGACCTGCCTTCCCACAGCCTTGAGAGCCGATGTCCTCCTCACATCATGGCTGATTGTGCTTATGCGGACGAGAGAGGAACGCCAGGCCTCCTTTGAATGGGCTTACGACGGCTGGGAGGACGAAGCCGTACACCAGAGGACGATTAGACGTCTGTCGACAGATGAGGTGTTACCTGGGCTGGACCTGGACAGCTCCCTGGCAGACGCCATCCAGAAGACATCTCGCATCCATTCTTTGGGCGTGAAAGATCTATGCACAGAAACATCGTGTCCTAATCATCTTCTTCTGAGTACCGGATCTCTCTCCACAAAGTCAAGTGACGAGCAAAATGAGGTAAGTGGTGTATCTTCCTGGTAACTATGGTCAATTTTCTGACTGTAATACGCAAAGGATGCAATCCATCTTGAAGTGCGGCTTGACGATGGACGTCTCGCGATCCGGCCCGCATGGTACAGCGAGAAGGTCCTGCCATATACTGTGGCTCTGCATGTGGACATTCTAGTCGATATCATCGAGATGTGCCTTTCAAACCCTGCCGCATCTATCCAGAGCTGCATGGCACCAACAAAGCACGATCTGGACTCGATCTGGAGATGGTGTCACGACCTTCCTCCAACCCATGATTTCTGCATGCAGGACATGGTCGCGGAGCAGGCAAAACGGCATGCAGACAAAGTGGCGATCGACGCTTGGGATGGGACTTTAACGTATGGCCAAATCGATCAGTACTCCACCTATCTGGCGGACATTATCCGGGATTCAGGAGTCGAAACACATGACTTCGTCCCCTTATGCTTCGAGAAGTCCAGATGGACGATCGTAGCTGTTTTGGCGGTCATGAAAGCCGGTGCAACCATTGCAATGATGGACCCATCACTCCCGCTTGGGCGGCTGCAGAACATGGCAGTCCAAGTAGGCGCGAAGACGATGGTCTCGTCACGCCTACAGCATGACCTAGGCACCAAGATCCTGCCAGAAGGACCACGATTCGTTGTGGAAGAGGAGGCCTTCGCCCACCTGTCAGACTCATCAGAACCACCCACCCTCCCAGCCGTGCCGCCCACCGCCCTGATGTACATAATCTTCACCTCCGGCAGCACGGGCACGCCCAAGGGCGTCAAGATCTCTCACAGGACCTACACGAGCAGCGCGATCCCCCGCGCGGCCGCGGTCGGGTACTCAGAGGAATCGCGCGTGCTGGACTTTGCCTCCTACGCATTCGATGTCAGCATCGACAGCATGCTGCTGACGCTCGGCAACGGCGGCACGCTGTGCATCCCTTCCGACGAGGACCGCCTCAACGACATCAACGGCGTTATGCGGCAGATGCGCATCAACTACGCCGGAATCACGCCCTCTGTTGCGCGAATCCTGGAACCGGATGTTATTGCGTCTCTGACTGCCTTGGGGCTGGGCGGTGAGGCGTCCGCTCCGAGAGATGTCAATATGTGGGGAAAGGAGACGAGGATTGTCATTGGGTATGGTCCCTGTGAATGCACCATTGGCTGTACGATCAACAGCAGCGCAGCTACGGGAAGAGACTACATCTCTATCGGCCCTGGAAATGGTGCTTCGATCTGGATCGTTGACCCCAACGACCACGACGTCCTTGTACCAGTCGGTGCGGTCGGAGAGTTGCTCGTCGAGGGCCCAATCGTGGGGCAAGGCTATCTCAACGACGACGAGAAGACGGCGGCTGCGTTCATACATGACCCGCCGTGGCTGCTTGCCGGCCATAAAGGCTATCCTGGTCGCCGGGGCCGCCTTTACAAGACTGGTGACCTGGGCATGTACGACCCGGATGGGTCTGGAGAGATCATCTTTGCCGGACGTAAAGATACCCAGGTTAAACTTCGTGGTCAGCGAGTTGAGCTTGGCGAAATTGAGAGCCAGCTCAAGGCCAGTCTGCCATCGGATGCCAACGTGATTGCCGAGGTTATTGTACCTCAGGCATCTGGAGGGCAGCCTACCTTGGTGGCATTTGTCTCACAACTGACCAAGGTCAATGGAGTTGAAGAGTTGGAGGCTGCTCAGCTCTCTGCAGATCTCACGCAGGCGTTATCTGGTATAAATACCACACTGGCGAAGGTACTGCCGCGATATATGGTACCGAACGCCTATCTTCCCGTTAGCTATATCCCTACTTTGATCTCGGGCAAGATAGATCGCAAGCGACTCAGACAATTTGGTGCAACTGTGGACTTGCAGAAACTGGACCAGGGCCCCGCAGCGAAGGCCACCCGGGAATCCAGGGACCTGAACGACATCGAGCAGCGGTTGCGCCATGCCTGGAGCCTGGTACTGAAGGTTGCCGAAGACTCGATCCATCCGCAGGACAACTTCTTTGCACTCGGCGGTGAGTCTCTGGCTGCGATGAAGCTCGTATCCGTGTGCAGAGAGCGAGGTCTCGATCTGTCCGTGACCAGCACCTTCTCTCACCCCACACTTGAAGAGATGGCGGAGACCGTCCGCATTTACGACGTGGACGTTCAGACGGAGACATTACCATTCTCCCTCATCTCCCAGTCCGTCGAAAGTGCATGCGAGGAGGCGGCACAGGCCTGTGGAACAGATCCAGCCGCTGTCGAGGATATCTACCCCTGCACACCCACCCAGGAGTCCCTGATTACCTTCTCTCTGAAGTCGACGGAGCCATATGTGGCTCAAAGAATCGCATGTATCCCATCCAACCTGAGCCTTGATGCGTTCAAGCAGGCCTGGGAGTCGGTCTTTGCAGCAAACCCCATCCTGCGGACCCGCGTGGCACAGCTACAGGACCCAGGACTTCAGCAGGTTGTGCTGAAGCAGGCAATCGACTGGAGGCACTCGACCAATCTGTCCCAATATCTTGAATCCGACCGTAACGAGAGGATGGACCTCGGCCAGAGCCTGGCCCGGTACGGCATTGTCGAGGATGAAAGCGGTGGCAGCCGGTACATGGTCTGGACCGTCCACCACGTACAATACGACGGCTGGTCAGAGCCATTGATCCTCGACATGGTCGCAAAGGCCCTCGAGAGCAGCAGCATTGTCTTCCAACCCAAGGCGCTGATGAAAGACTTCGTCAAGTGGGTGCATGATACCGACCAAACCGCGATGCAGGAGTTCTGGCGGAACGAGCTTCACGGCGCCGCCGGCCCACAGTTCCCAGCCACGCCATCGAGAGACTACCTCCCCACCCCCAACGGCACAGCTGAGCGTCTCATCCGTCTCGATAAGACGGAAGGCCTCCCTTTCACAATCGCAACCCTTATCCGCGGCGCCTGGGCCCTTGTCGCCTCGCAGTACACGGGCAGCGACGACGTCGTCTTCGGCGAGACACTCACGGGCCGAGACATTTCCCTCCGCGGCGTTGAGGACGTTCTGGGACCACTGAATGCCACAGTGCCCGTCCGCGTGCGTATTGATCGCGCCGCCTCGGCAAAGTCCTACCTGTCCGCTGTGCAACACGCAATGTCGTCACGAACCCCCTACCAGCACATGGGCATGCAGTACATCCGGCGTGTGAGCCGCGACGCCCAGCACGCGTGCGAGGCGCCCACCGGCATCGTCGTGCAGCCCGAGCCGGAGCTGGTTGGTGGCGAGCTGGGCTTTGGACTTGGTGATCCTGTGCGGGAGGCCTTGCACTTTAACCCGTACCCGCTCATGCTCGCCTTTGGTCTCCGCAAGGGCGGTTTCCGGGTCTGTGCTAGCTTTGACAAGAGTCTGGTTGATGAGGCGCAGATGGAGAGGGTGCTGGCGCAGCTTGAGGCTGCCTGTCTGCGTCTGACGGAGGACCTTGACAGGAGGGTCGGCCAGGTGTCGTGTATGCCCGAGGAGGAGCTGAACCAGATCTGGCGGTGGAACCAGACCGCGCCGTTGGCTCCTGAGGAGGCGACGGGCAGATTCCGTGCTAATGGCGCTATTAAGCCTGGGTCACAGTACCCGCGAGTGGCAAACCCTTGGGTTTGTGACCCTCGAAACCCGTCTCAGCTCGCGCCCATTGGTTGCCAAGGAGAGCTATGGCTGGAAAGCGCCGTGCTCACGGAAGACGTTGTCGACACTCCCGCTTGGCTCATCGCCGGAAGCTCCGAAGTTGTCGGTCGTGCGGGCAAGGTCCAGCCTACCGGTGATATCGTCCAACTGCGACCTGACGGAAACTTGGTCTTCGTTGGAAGGAAAGATGATGTTATGCCAGTGTCGGGACACGCAGTCAACGTGGCAGATCTCGAAGCACACTGCGCCAGACTCTTACCACAATCAGCCCGTGCCGCCGCAGCAGTCTTCCAGCCAGTGGCAGACAGCAAGGCCCAGGCACAGGACCAGGAGCTGGTCATCCTCATTGAGCAACAGCCGCAACAAGAAAAGATCGTTGAGCTCATGTTCATGAGGCACGATATCAGCTGCGATGATGCAGATCCTGACAGCTTCAGGGCGACCGTCTATTCCGAAATTCCTGTAAGCCTTGCGGCCGCGCTGAAGAAACTTGACAAATTCATCAGAGATGACCTCCCGTCCAGTCTGCAGCCGTCGGCGTTTGTGGTGGTTGACAGACTCCCTCTCCAGGAGGGCCATGTGGACCGTGGTGTGCTTAACACCTTCGCCTCGAGGATTGCATCGCACGTTCTGGGTCAACTTCGCGATGGATACAACAAAGTCTGGGAGACCCTAGGACAGGCAAACCTGTCGGCGTCCGAGGACATTCTCCGGTCTGCATGGGCAAAGCTGTTGGGCATGCGTCCGGAACAGATCGATGTCGACGACAACTTCTTCCGCCTCGGAGGCGATTCGGTGCTGGCTATGAAACTGGTGTCGGGTCTTCGCGCGCAGGGCCACGGTCTCTCCGTGGCTGATGTCTTCCAGCACATGCGCCTTGGTGATGCTGCCAGAGTCCTCAAGGTCAACTCATCATCGGCGGGCAAGGCACTGCCATACAAGCCCTTCTCCTCCCTGGATGTCCAGAACGTGGACCAGTTTCTGGCCGATGTTGTACGGCCTAAGCTTGCTGTCCCGAGCTGGTCAATCAAGGATGCCGCCCCGGTGACGGACTCGCAAGCCCTTGATATCAGAGGAACGGTTCAGGCACCACGGACCTCTGTGCAGTATACTATGCTGCATTTCGATCAGGGGATTGATCAATGGAGGCTCATGGATGCCTGTAAGGATCTGGTCAAGACCCATGACATCCTCCGAACTGTATTTATCGAGCGCGAGTCGAACTACTACCAGATTATCCTGGATGAGCTCAACATCGCTCTGACAACACAAAGCGCTGATGAGGGCATTGAAGAAGCTGTCCAAAAGATCTGTACAGAGGACATTGAAACCGACTTCACCCTTGGATCGTCGTTCTTCAAGCTCTTCCATGTTGAGGGGGATAATGGCGACCACTGCCTCGTCATCAGGCTATCGCATGCGCTGTACGACGGAATGTCTCTCCCCCGTCTGCTCGAGGACCTCGAAACTTTATACACTAACCACAAGGTCGGCGACTTCGAGCCATTCCCCTCTTACATTGCCCGAACCTTCGACCAAAACATGCAAACCAAAGCACTCGGCTACTGGCGCGGTCTCCTTCAGGACTCGAAGCTCTCCATACTGGAGGGCCAGACTACTCAGCCCTCCGACAGGGGCGTCTTCAAAGAAGACCTCGCCATCGAGAACTTCCGGGTCCTGGCCGAGATCACGACGGCCAACCTCCTCACGGCGGCATGGGCCCTCCTCCTAGCCCGTCGCACAGGCACGGCAGACGTGACCTTCGGCGGCGTGACATCAGGCCGCGGCATCGACATGGCCGGCGTCGAGAACGTCGTGGGCCCATGCTACCAGCTCACCCCCATCAGGGTACCATTCAAGGCGTCCTGGACCGCGGCCGACCTGCTGCGCTTCGTGCAACAACAGAGCGGCGAGTCCGCGGCGCACGACTTCCTCGGCTTCGACAAGATCTCCAGGGAGTGCACGCAATGGTCGGACGGAGATGCTGCGCAGGTGTTCTTCGACTCGATCGTGCACCACCAGGACTGGGATGATGCGGACAGCATGCCCTTCGCGGGCACGACTGCCAGGCTTGAGATCTCGAACCCGCATGGGGACGCGCCAAGGCCTTTTAAGGCCGTTTCCTTCGTCAAGGAGGGCCACCTGCGGGTTGGTGTAGTTGGCAGCGAGAGGGACGCGGAGCTTGTTGGGTCGGTGCTCGCTGAGCTTGTGGCCGCGGTGCAGGAGCTCGCGAGCCCCGGTGGTGGACAACTTTTGCTTGGAGCCAATGTGGTGTAGACGCGGCTACAGGGTAACCAGTGCATGAAGAACTGTGCGGAGTATGGGATGTCAAGCTGTTTTTGTCGGTGCTACCTGTCCTGAAGGTCAAGACTCGTGTCATTTATCATCTTCAAAGTTTCTATCAAATGCGTTCCTTAAGCTTAGGTGATCCTCGGATCTATCCGTACATGGGATCTTGAATCTGTGTCATCGGATAATATCTTGCTTAGAAAGAAGATGTACTTGAACACTGTGTTGTGTCGTGCACCTTAGGACCAAAGCGGCTACCAAGGCACCTCGGATCGCTGCACCTCTGTCCTCGGATTATTTGTCCATGTAACCCAACCCTCTCTCTCGCTTGCCGTTCCAATCCAGAACTTTGCAAAACTCCCATTGCCGATCCCCAAGTCCCACCACCCGTTGGCGCCATTGCCTTTCGACGCTCATCTCGTGCAGGTCTTCCTCGCAGAGACGCATGAAGACATCAAAGAAGTAATACATACGCACGCGTCTTCTTCCCAACTGATAACTCATCGTCTCATCAATGTCGTCCCAGTCTTCCATGACATCGCAGGCGGTGTCGACGAGCTTGACCCAGAACTGCCAAGCGGTCTCGGACCGCTCATCCGGGGGCATGCTAGCAGGGCCGGAGCCTGCGGGAGGATGTCGATGGATTACTCGTCCAGGTAGATGAAGGATGCCCCAGGGGCGCCTTCATCCTCTTTGAGCTTCAAGGAGTGCGCATATTTTGAATCCATGTTTATAAGGGAAATGGCCATTCAGATAAAGAGCTGGAGTTTATATGACCATACTTTGTGTGATAGATCCAAGTATTACACACCTGAACTGTGCAAGGATAGTATCTCGGAAATGAATTTCAATTGATGTTTGTATGTAAGTTTGGGGGACAGCCATCGAGTGCATTCGTTCTGAATCTGCAACTTTCCAAGGTTGCCATTCAAATGCCAGTGCGTCCAAAATTACAACCCAAGCAACTTCATGTTCGACCCCCTCAAGCAAGCTGCGCCCACCCCACCTGCTGAAGTCAGCTGGGCCCTCTGATAAATACCGAACTCCATCATCCGTCCATCGGTCTGGCTCGCGGATGGTGTTGGTTGGATTGGTGGCTCTGATCTTACCTGGTCATTGATCCTTGCAACATGCTCTCAAGCTCAGCAATGAAGGCCACAGGCGCTCTCACGAGTTCTTCGGCTTTGTGTTTTGGACACCCAACCCGCCCAGGAAGAGTATTCTGATAACAGTTACCAATCCAGTGAAGAGTATGTTGGCCCAATCCGCCGAACGCATTTCTCCTCTACTCAACCGATCTTGCTGCTTCAGACTTGCATAATTACTGGAAAGCATGGCAATATCGACAACCAGGACTGCCAGAATGACGACCCTCCATACTTGAATATCTTTGCTGACACGCAAGACCATCCCCAGTATCATCGCTACGAATGTATACAAAGCAGCAAGCTGATGAAGGAGAAAACCTTGGTCCGGGTTGTATGCCGAGAGAGGTGGCGGAATGAGGGCATCCAACATAACTTGAGGGGTGAAAAGGAGCGCATACACCGACATGGCCAGTATAGCGGGATCTAACCATAAAAACCAGAAACGGTAGAAGACGTGGATGTCTGGAAGTGCCATGGTGACAGATGAATGTTGTGGGAGGAGCGTTTGGATGAGGAGAAAAGAGGCTGCTCGTTTCGTGCAGTTGAAGAACCCGGCGATTATGAGCGCTCAGCCCGCGCTTGTGTCAGCTGTGTCCCCTCGCCAACCAGTCTTGGCCCTGCATGGCCGTTTTTCGCTGTGCCTCGTTATGGTTAGGCCCCTGTCCATCTTTGAACACATCCAGCAATGGCAAAAAAGGGGTGTAAAGGTACTTTGGGCCCGTTGCCGTGGCCGTTTCCAGGTGCCTTTTTCTTCAGTGGCCTACCTATCAGCTAACGAACCCAAACCTCTGTCATAACTACTTAAATATGAAAAGTTATTGGCTGGTTTTCCTGTGCCTGCCCTGTTCTTGCACCTGCGAATGCCCCAGGTCTTGCACACTAGACCGAAAACGGGCCCCGGGTGCTGAGCATCATACCGGCCCTTTGTTGAGCACCGTCAAGCCGATCGCTCTTTCCTCGTTGTCTCTTCAAAGCTCCCAGTCATATAACTTGACTCTACCAATAACGACGATAAATCAATATTGCAACTCATGAGTACCATCTATCGCGTGGCGTGCCCAGTCTGCCCGACACAGTTGAAAAGCTTTTGTGAATAATTATGGCGGACTTGATGCGGGCTCGTGTCAGATTCAGCCTCGAACAGGCATACTTTCAGCGAAAATTCCACAGATATAGGAATGGTTTGACTGCAGTGGAAATCAGCCTTGATGAAATCTTGAGAAAGGCTCAAGACGGGGATGCGGATTCTATTATACGTCGCGGGGACATCATTCGACGAATGAGAGATCATCTCCCACGGCAGAATACGACGTACGATTTCACTCAGGCCAGTTCAACCGAGCTCAGACGTCGTGCCGTTCGGGTCCGCGTTGCCTTGCGAGACTTACCCGAGGTGGTCACGTTGGCGGATCTTCAGCGGCCGCCCACCACGGCACAAGCCCGGGTGAAGGACAACCTGAACAATTTCAGAGGGCTACTGAGGTCGTCATTTCGCTACATAAAATGTTTAGGTTGGGGCGGCGAGGGTGTGGTATCGCTATGGAGGTACCAGCCCGACCGCAATCGAGACCGCCTCGTCGTGTTCAAGGCCGTCATCCAGCAAGGAGATAATCCAGATTGGGCCGAACTGAACATAGACCGCGAAAGAGATATGCTGACTGTAAGTGTCATTGGGCCAAGAACATCTCCACCCAGTGCTGACAACTATTTGCCCACAGATGTTTTGTCGTGCGCCACACATTGTACAGCGATTCTTCCTCGCAGACAACCCTATAACGGCTGCCTTACCGGGAAGGAGAAGATCCGCTCGTATAGTAGATATGGGGACCAGGGTAGATGATACTAGGGGAAGGTACATATTGATGGATCACTGCAGATTTGGTACCTTGCATTCCCAGCTTGTCAAGGCGGCAGTGGACCAGGATCCCAACAACACAGAGCGATGGCTCCCAGAATCCGTACTGTGGCGCATCTTCGACTGCTTAATTAAAGCGTGCATGGCGATGGAATGCCCTCCAAGGTATGTACCGGCCAACGCACCTCCAGCTCCAGCGCCAGCTGCAGGAGCTGCACCAGCTGTGCCAGCTGTCCCTCCTTGGACGACATCACTGTCAGCAGGCTATCTACCGGAAGTGGTCGCACCTGGTAACGGAATCAACGCGGGGCACTATGGCATCGTTCATGGGGATCTTGTATGTGGAACTTTCATCACTTCAGATCATCCATCCCACAGTCACAGCTTCCTCAAAATCCTTCCGAATTCCTTTCGTGGGCCTGCATTTCCCCATCCAAGTTCTCCGTTTTATAGTGGAATGAAAGCTTAGGGCCCTCTCAAACTTTTTCTCCCTACGCCTTTCCCATCTAACTCGGAGGGACCTTCCTCATACCAAAATATCTTATCTTAGCTCTTTGTAACTAACGTATCTTTGGTCAGGACCCCACCAATGGTATGCACCATCACGTAGTACTGCGCTGTATCCATGTGGTCCCCGCTTACACAGATGTAGTCTTTGTATCTGATTACGACGCGCCTGGGGCTGGGTTCACGCCAGACCACACAGCGATTCCTCGAATACAAGTAAGCAAGCCCTTTACGTGATGTCACAAGGAGACCCAGATGAGTCTGACAGGGAACACAGGTAGGAGATTTTGGTGCAGCACGAGATGAGGCTACCCTATGGGCTCCTATAATCACGCCCGGGACGGATCAGAGAGAAGAGGTACGGAAACGTAGACAGAGATGGCTTAACAGAGATGGGGGCAAGCTCAATTATATGCTTCCGGTAATGCCTTAGATCATGTACTTGTTATCTCATTCTCTGTCACTGATAAATTGGATACAGGAACAATTTGGCAAGGACTGGGATAGAATACCTGTACACCAAGACCCTTCAGAGGACTTTCCACAACCTTGGATGCCACAATGGATGGGGCCGTGGGCCCCACCACCGCCGATCACGTCAGGTCCTGGGAGGTACACTTCTGCATCCAATGTGTGGCATGTTGGAATGGTGCGTCCCAGGAGGCCACTCATGTCCCCGTCCCAGAATGCTCCGGAAAGCTGACTTGAGAATTGAACTATAGATCATGAAAGTCTGCATGACGCTGGTATACCCCGATCAACCGCCCTGGGCAGGGAGGATGACAAGCGCAGAACCACCAGCGCCCGTGCCCCTGCCGGCGCACCAGGAACGCTGGACATATGGGTGGTCACTTCTTGATCCCAACGAACAATGGGTTACCCAGTATCAGCCGGCTCTAACCGACCTTGTGGCGAAATGTCTTATGGCCAAGCAGGAGTTTCGTCCAACCCTGCAGGAGATACAAACGATTATAACACAGCAGCTGGCCGTGCCGGCCAATGCAACTGTCCCTGCGTTTTGGACAGACACATTCTTCGGGCAGCCTCCAAGGCCACATCCACCAGAAGACACGGAATCCGTCACGCGGATAAATCCCTTCTGGGACTATCACGAGGATGTGCAAGATTGGCTTGGGAGACCGTGAGAACGTTCAAACGGTACAGGCTTCCTTTGTATTATCAGCCAGACTAAAATACTAACTAATCAGAGCCTCTGGAGCCTTCAGCATTAGATGTTGGTCCATCTTTGGTTGTTGAAGAAATACCAGAAACTTCTTATTCAGCGGCTGATTGGTCCATCATCTAAAAATGACTGCCTCGCATTCCTATAACAGTTAGAACCCATTATCATGGATTCCGAGTCGTCTCAGGTGATCCATAAGTAGCCCGGCATATTATGTCGATTAGTTCGCTCCTATCCATGCTTTGCCTAGCGATGTACGGATCAAACCAAATGGCTCGCGAATACAGTTGTAACTTGTCTTTGTGAAATTGGGCCCTCGCCTTCAGGCAAGCGCTATCAAAGGTCAGTTTCGGGTATTGTTATGGAGGGCTCAAATGCCCAGGGACCACCAATGTAAGGCTTAAGTCGACCATCCGAACTTATAGTACCCAGGTATTTTACTAGGTCATCTTTGTCGATAATGTTGTTGATGTCAATCTTTGAGTTTACTAGCTGCTTCCACTGCTTCCACTGCTTCCCGGCTTCAAGTATTTCGGAATGGAATCCCCTCTGTTATGCCAGCACGGCTGTGCTGCCCAGGTGGTGATGGCCATGGACCTCTCAGACAGATACCTACTTAGGTCAGCCAGCGTCCCGGAAATACTAGTGAGCTACGGGCTTACTCGGTCAAAAAATTGTGGTCTTCTCCGGCAGCCACTTATTTTCAGGACCGTCATTCATGACTTGACAAGTACAAACGAATTCAACGCACGTCAGGGCGATTTCGAACCCAGACATGCTTCTTATTGCTTCAACACCTTGCACACAACTTCGCACCATTGGTACTACTAGACCATGAAATCACCCAGGAATGAATTTTCGAGTGTATTTGAGCAGGATGTGAGCATCACCGTGGGTCTATGAGCACAAATGAAGAAATTATCAACAAAGACAGACTTGTCCGATGTGCGGAATCTTGGCGTTCTGAAAGCGGGTGTACAGAAACTTGTCTTTGTTCCGTAAATTTCACTTGACCATCATCACGACAACAAAACTCATCGCTGATAATGCCGGTATAATGTCATAGTACACCTTCGCAACATCTCCCGAAGACTTGGTGCGAGTCTTATCATCCATGCCACAATGAATCCAGCATTGCAAGCGGACAGGCTCAGAGTGCGAGATCAGCAGCAGTTTCTACAAGAAAAGTTCTGGAGATATAGAAACGGGGACGATACCTACCTGAGATCTCGAGATCGAATAAAGGCCGATTTCGAAACACCCACTGCCAGGGGCCGCAACCAGGCCCACGAGCTTGCTATCCGGGCAAGACGAGTTCCAAGAGTGGACTATGGACGGCAATCGAGAGACGCCAAAAGGATTGTAAGGCGGCCGTTGGCTGACGACAATAGATTATTTTACAGTCCTCCAAATAGGAATCGACCTGCCTTCAATTTGGATTTTGCCACAAGAGATATAGCTACAGAAGAGTTCCACAACATTACTGACCTGATTGAGGCAAGGAGGGAGTTCACTTTCATCAAGGTTTTGGGAGCCGGTGGCAACGGCATAGTGGGGCTTTGGAGATGGACTCCGGGAAGTAACGTGGCTCAGGCTGTGGGATATGATGTTGCCATGAAGTTCTCGACTGAGGTAGATGATATGGGAGATGTGGAGTGGCTTGGCATCCGAAACGAAAAAGAAACGATGCAAGTAGGTAACGACACCCCAGATCGCATGTTTTTTCGGGACTGAGCAATTCACTATAGGACCTCGTTCGGGCGCCACACTTAGCACAACTCTTTTTCTTCCGTGACAAGTTACCCGATCCCCCCATCAGACCTGCCAGGCGGGCAAGGCCTGACTTGGAACGGTCAATCCGGACCGCCGATGCCCTAGACTCAGCCCACCGCGTCTTGTTCATGGAATTCGCCAAGATGGGAGACCTGCGAAATTGGATCCAAAGATTGGCGGGTGAAGACAACCATTTGTCACCAGAGGTGCTATGGCGCATCTTTGACTGCCTCGTCAAGGCGTGCAAGGCCATGGAATACCCTCCTTACCGAAGGTTCCAGGGAGAAAGGAGCGGGCCGCCACTCCCAGAGGAAATACCGCAGGGTCCGCCAGGTGACCCACCTGCAGCGCATCCGGGGTATACTGGACTTGTGCACTTCGACTTGGACCCAAAGAACAGTGCGTTGTATCCATCGTCTTCAACCCTCACCTTATTCCTGTTGCTTTTACGTGTTGCAGTAACTCACCGCAGTTTCGGGGACATTTAGTATTTGTGATTGGGTACGACCAGCGCAGAGCGAGAAATCCATTAAACCCGGATCATACTCAGGTGCCTAGATTTCAGGTGAGCAGCAACCGCATAGGAAGTGCAAGAATCTATTTGCCCTGACTAATTCCATCGCCCAAGCTAGATTGGAGATTTTGGCGTCGCAGAGCTTGGTGCTGACCTATGGATGCCGACTGAACCTCCCGGGATTTCTGCGCGGCGTGCTTTGAACAGAATATCTGTTGTGTGGGACCAAAGAAATATGGCTAAACCTTCATGGTTTCTTCCTGTCAGGCACCTGAATGGCACTCCTAACGGATACGAATTTTGATTCTGATACTTGCCGCAGGAACAATTCTCAGTGGAATGGGACCAGCTTGACCGTGGTCCGGATCGGGGGCCTCCAACTCCTGGCCCTTGGCCAGAATGGAACAGGTGGACGGCTCCGTCGGGCCCAGGTCGATACAGCGCCTTCTCGAACATATGGCACGTCGGAATGGTATGATAAATTTCAGACCCCACGGATGGAGAATTTTGTTTCGAGCTAATGGAGAACTCGTCTGCCAGAACATGTTCTGCCTACTCCTGCTTCAGCACCCGGACTTCCCGCCCGTGGCTGGACGTATGTTCAGCGCAGAGCCACCCCAATACAACCCAGTCCCAGTGCGGCACCAACGCTGGACATATGGTTACAGGCTGATCGAGAACAGCGCAGAGGGCCAGGAGTACCGGAACAGGTTCACCCCACTCCTATGCGAGACAATAGCAAGGTGCCTCATGCACAAACAGGAGCACCGTCCGGATCTTGTCCAGCTCCAACGCATAATCACCAACGCCCTAGGTAACCCGCCACCCCGGCTGCCTGGTAATGTACGGCGCTTCTTTGGGAGTGATGCCCCGCCGCCTGTGCCTATATACGTGCCCTTCGTGGATGTAGACCTGGACACGATGGACCCTTTCACTCCTTACCACGGGTTCCGATATCTTGATGAAGGCCCGGCTGACCCGGCTGACCCGTCTTCGCGAAGGCGGGTTCGGGGCCGGTTGAGGAGGGATGGAGACCGCGCGTACCGACCCTAGTCAGGTCGACTTCCAAATTCTCACATGCCCGCGTGAATAAGGCGTCCGAATTGTCTGTGGCTTGAGCTCTAGCAAATAGTGCTTCATCACTTTGCCCCCTTTTAAGGGCACATCGTTGCTTATGAGAAATGATGAGTTTTGGGTGAGATGTTCATGTACTTTTCTTTCTTTTAGCGGGTAGAATTTCAGGGTCAAGTCTACCTAGGTGTGTCTTGTGACGACAGTGTAGTGGCTCTCAAATGGACAAGGCGCTCTCAAATCAGGCGATTGGTTTTCAGCAATTCAGGTGCGAGCTTGCAGACTTGTCATGTATTGTTCGTGCTGATTCAAATCATGGGCCCTCGCATCATGTGCGCTTGCACAGATATATTCAACAACATGATTGATTGGGAAAAGCGTGAACAGGATTTCTAGCACTATTGAATACATTCTGCGCCGTGGAGGGCAGCGCCAGACCTCAAATGATAGACTAGATGTGGCTCTGTTATCGAATTGATAGCTGCAGCTCTTCAGAATTAATAGAACACCTAGATATCAGCTTTTAGGATGACAGAAATAGTCGTTAGCCATTATTATCTGTGAAGACATAGAAAATAAAGGGCCCTGAACAGGTCCTACACAACATTTCTCTGTCTGTCCTAGCACGGCCCTACAATGAATGAAACAGTCTGATACTAAGGAATGCTATCTCAGGCCATCTCATCTCGGATCTCAAACGAAAAGCCCGAGGCAGAAGGTCAAAATTGGCAAGAGGTACCACCCCCAGGCAATCAAGCATATCGACACGATCCTATCCTCTGTCTGCGCCGTCTCGCCAACCCAGGCTGCCCTAGAATTCACCCTCGGGAATTCCACGCCTTCCGGCACGTCCTTAGCCAGGAAATTGCAAAGCCTCTCCCAGCACAACTCCTGCCCGGGTTTGAAGTACAGCAACCGCTCCTCAGGCACCATCTTCCTAATATTCGCATAATGTGCTTCCCAGACGTCACGCGCCCTCCGCCTAGCCTCCTGGGCAGTAGTCGCCCCAAATAAACCCATACAAACACACCGCAACCCGACATAGAAGTGCAGCCTTCGCACAGGCCGCACAATGAGATCGTACAGCAGCTTCCTGCGCGGGTCGAGCACGGAGCTGATGAAGACCATGTCGACGCTCGCGAACCAGCTCTCAAAGTCCCGCTGCACCAGGACCACTTTCGCGTTAGGGTACGCCGCGATAAGCTCCGGTGCAAAGACAGAGGCGATGTCACTCACGGCCTGGTACTCGCCAAAGACGCGGTCCCAGTCGGTCCTGGTGAATTCGGGCGGCTTAGTTTTGCCCTCGAGTCTACTGAGGATGGGGAATGTCGCGCGCGCGGCCTCGGCGATCCGGTCCCAGCTTTCGTCATCGTGGTCCTCTGAGGCGTGGTGGACGTGCTCGTAGCCCAGGATGTGCATGGCGTGGTAAAGTGATTTGGTGCCGGAGCGGAAGAGGCCGAGGAGGAGGACACCTTCACCTGAGGCTAGTGAGCCTTTGATGAGATGGGGCGGTGGTCGTGGAGACATGTAGAGTGTTGTCTGAGCTTAATGGGTGATTAAAGAGTGCTGGGTGTATCCCAAAACAAATTCATGGAACGAGAAAGAGATATCCAGGTGGCTATGTTGAGCCCTACAGCCTGGTCAATTGCCCGGGTGTCGAAGTTGAGGCAAACCCAAAAGTGGTTGAGACGCAGGGGTTCGGCTTCCTCGGGTTGTAACTATTGCTGAACTTTAATTTGATACCTAGACTTGGGCAGTTCTCTATACTTTAAGAGCCGTTTACTATTTGAAATAATGTATGCCTGATGCATACGACTTGAGAAGCGCGTTCTTTTGGTTGATAGATCGTAAGTGACGATGCCCCAGAAGACGAAGACCAATCCATACTCGCGGGTTTCTTTCTCGCCGTAAGATGCTCGAAGCCTTTCGAACTTGTCTGAATCAGCTGCCCAATTGAGGCTTTCCCGGAATTGTCTATCAACTCCTCGACCTTGCATTTGCTATCAACTCTTGTAAGCTGTCGAGTCCACCGTCACAGGAGTCCGAATGAATAACATTGAAGCTCAGAAAGCTGGGCCATGTGCTGGCCGCAGACTGGAGTGTGCCGTTCAGCTTGAACGAGCAGAACGTACATTTCTGACTTGAGCAAAGAGAAAAAAGCGGAATTCATGCGGTCAAAGAGCTGATATTCCTCGCCTGTCGCGTCGGCGTAGAGCAAGATCCTGTTTTAGCTTAGATCCCGTAACGTAAGCCTCGTTGGGCCCAGTCTCAGACATCGCTTTCATTCGGTTGATAGAGAGTAATTCGATTATTGCGGCAGAGTAAACTCCGATAAATGGTCGCAACATGTCGTCCACTGGATCGGATTGCGGAGCCCAAGGACGTCGTCACCAAGGGGCAGACGCTAGATCCCAACTGCTGGTAAATTTTAGATCAGATGAGAGTACGGCTACAAGCTACACACATGGACTCAGCGACAGAGCCATCGCAAACTGAAACAGGGGCTAGGCCAGCTGGTTGATCCGGAAATATAAATTATGATTTCAATACCACGAGATCATGGCATTGTGCGGTTTGTGTTGAGATGAGTCCATCATGTGAGTGGTATGGCCCATTCTGCAGCAGAAATCTGTGAAGTACTCAAATAAGTACCTAGACAGTGATATCAAGCATCATGGCCCGGCTGGGGAGCCTCGCAGTTGTAGCAACCACGGCGACCCCTAGTCTGGAGGAACCTCTCACTACTAGAATGTACCCCACTAAACCGCGCCCCTTACTTCTAGAAGCGGACCCTAGGCAGCCTTCCTTGTGGCTTCCATTCATGTACACTTCTCAGGTACTCTCGCTCCCATCATCCCCAAAATCCCACCCCACTCCCGAAGAAATGACCCAAAACTCCAAGCAGAAGAAACCGTGACGATGTCTTTGATATCCTCGATTCGTAACCGCTACTTGTCCTGGTCACATTCCACGCCCCTACCAGACCTGCCAGATGTAGCCCCACCCGTCTTCCAGCACTGGCATGTATTCGACACGACAACCTCCAACTGGGAGATTGTGCAACCCGACCTCAGCCAAACATCAGCGCCGACACCCCAAGAACCAAATCTACGTTTACTGACATGGAACATCGACGCCTTCGGAGAAAAGCCCGAATCACGCATAGAAGCAATCATCTCGAAAACCCGCCAGATGCTCAAAGACGGTAACAACGGGCCAGACATCATCTTCCTCCAGGAAGTCTCCAAAAAGACCCTGTCCTATCTCCTCCAAGACGACTGGGTCCGAGAAACCTGGATATCAAGCGAAGCAGACGAGACCAACTGGGCCAACGTCCAGTTCGCCACGATGACCCTCCTCTCCCGGCCCCGGTTCACCCCCATTTCCAAGCCCTCACCGGGGACCACCCCAAACAGCGCCTGGGGCTTCTCCCTGGGCCCGGTCTGGCGGGTGAAATACCAAAGCCGCTTCCAGCGCGACGCCCTGTGCTGCGACATCCTCTGGGACCGCACCACGCGCATCCGCCTTGTCAACGTGCATCTGGACTCGCTGCCTATCCAGCCGAACCTGCGGCCGCAGCAGGTGAGCATCGCGGCTGACCTCCTGCGCGCAGCTGGCGGCGGAAAGGGCCGAGGTCTTATCGCGGGCGATTGGAACCCGGTCACCGAAGGGGATGCACACCTGGTGCGGGAGAATGGGCTGGTGGACGCGTGGGAGCAGCTGCGTCCGGGGGACGACGGGTTCACTTGGGGCCTGGATGGAAAGGGGGAGCCGTTCCCGCCGGGACGGCTTGATAAGGTTGCTGTGCTGGGTATTAGGGTCAAGGATATCGACGTTGTGCATCCTGGAACAGTACAGACGGAGACTGATTGTGAAGGTGATACAGGGGTGCCAGGGAGTGACCACTCAGGGCTCATTTGCAGCTTCACGCATGTCGATACAGCTGGCTGAGAATGCGCATCCGGAGGGGAGGGGGTTGTTGAGCATGCCAAGTAGGCACCGCAATGTAATTGTGCGACTTGCGATTATGCGACTTGCGAGTGACTCGAAATTGCTAATGTAATAGTGTATGGGACAGGAAGTCTATCAAGAAAACCTCTCTATCCTGCGGGGACGGGTCATGTAATACGAGACACGAGAACCAGACGGCTGTGGGTGGGTAGCAGCGGGGTTTTTAAGGACAGCCAACGCCTAATCAACATCCTTAAGTTCCTCCTCTTTCTCTGCCTTGTCCCTCTCCTCAAGATCCTCGCGAATTTTCTTGAACTGCCACGGCCAGTCCACCACGTACAAGAAGGGCCGCAGATCATGCCGATTGTCGTCCGGGTTGTACGCCGACAGGTGCGGGCTGGGCGTGAGGATGACGGCCTTATGGCGGTTGATGGAGTAAAACCTGAAGAAACGCATGACCTTGTCGGCGATCTTGCGACGGTCAAAGCCGGGCCGCTCGTGCCAGTCCACAAGCAAGCGCTGGTAGGTCGACCAAGGTCCCAGCTTCTCCACCTTTCGCAGTATGCCAAATTGGGAGAGTTCGTCGTATGTGAAGCCCATCTCCGCGTCAGACTCGTCATCCTGGACGCCAGCGGACAGGGGAAGAAGCTCTGCCGACGGTGTAGCTTCGATGAATTCTGTCATGATGGGCAGGTCCCAGTTGTCGCGCGCCCATGCTTGGAAACTCTTGGCGTCCGTCTTGGATATACTTCCCAATGGAGCGATGTCGGCTGAAGACGCATCGTACTTGGTGTAGTATCCCCGCAGATTCTCGTCGACATTACCAGAACCAAGGACGAGCAATGCACCACCCTTGCGGGGCGTGTTGCGTGCGGTGGTGGATAGCTGCGCGAGCTCGTAGGCCACCACGAGGCGATTTCGCGCCTGAATGTTTTGCCGTGCCAGGTTTTCCGCCGGGCTGCCACCCTCGACGGAGTACTTTGGACGGAATCCGCCCAGAGTCTGCGCAATGATGTTTTCGTGGGCTACGACAGCGTCATCGATTTTGATATCGGAGTGGTAGGCACCGAGTCGCTTGGAGAGCTTCTCTGCGCGAGACCGTGTTTCTTCGCCTGAATTCACAGTGCCCATGTAGCAAGTGTGAAAGACACGCGAGACGATGTCCTCCGGCTTGGAAGGCGTGAATGACTTCTCTCCAGTGACACGGCGGAGGTCATCAAGAACAGTCTGCTCGCCGTCTTGGATGGCCTTCAGTACCATCCGAGCCATACTGTAGACAAAAAGGGCGACCGTTGAGGAGTCGAGACCACCGCTCAGGGCAAGGAAATAGCCGGGCGAGTTGGTCCGGGAAAGATACTGCCAGAGGAAGACGGCTTGCGCGTTGGCTATCTCCTCCATAGGATCGAGGATCTTGAGCTCCATGGCCTTGGACGCTCGGTATTTCGAAGGAACCAGACTAGACGACAATCCCAAGCGCAGGTCACATTCAATCCTGGGGAACTCCCGCTGTTTGGCACCCTGCTGGTTCCGAGAGATTGATGAGCGGTAGCTTCTGACCTTCTCGAGCTCGATTATCGCCGTGACGACCTCGACAGGACGCAGCGAGAATTGGGAGCCCTGAGCAACGACTTCTCCGTTGACAAGGACCATGCTGGATCCGTCGAACATCATACGGGCATCGCCATCCACACCGGTCATATTGGAGTAGACGTAGATACCGCCCAGCTTCCTCGTGGAATTTGAAATCAGGTCGAGGCGAGTTCGCAGCTTGCGCAGCTCGGCATGGCTGGCGCTGCTGTTGAGGATGACCTCGGCGCCGTTAAGGCCCAAGTTCGAAGACGGGTTGAGAGGTGTGAAGAGCTCTTCGCAGGTCTCACAAGCTACGGCAGTGTCCCTGCAGGACAAGATGGCATCTCCGATGGGTACCTTCCACTGGCCAGTGACTTGGGAAACGACGTCCTCGAGGTAGTAGTCTTCGGTCTCGTAGGGCTTTGCCCAAGCTGTGAAGTGGCGCATCTCTCGGTAGAGGCCGTCGTTGGCCAGTGCCATCTTGGGTCGGAGGAAGAAGATCTTCTTGTATGTACACAGAGCGCGGCAGTTGTAGCGCACATTGCGATGACGGACGCCAAGGCCGACGTCTATGAGCATGCCCTTGCATGCCTCGTCGGAGATGATGTCGGCCAGCACCTCCCAGCTGTGCAGGAAGGTGTCTCCTTCCAGGTGGTGATCCAGGCAGCCATACCCTGGGATCTCAAGCTCAGGGCCTGTCCGAATGGTGGCGCCTTTTTCTTTTGCGAGGCGGATGGACTGGATTATTCGGTCTCGATTGCCCTGAAAATCAAGGGGGACGCTGGGCAGCGTGCATGCTGCCACGGAGATGTAAGTCATCTCTGCTGCTGTGTGTCGCGATGTGTGTGTGTGTGTGTGTGTGTGAGTGTACACGAGGGCAGAAGGGCGAGTGAGAAGGCGCTGCGACGGGAATGAAGGATGAAGTACTGCGACTGTGCGAGGTTGGCGCTTTCCGGATTAGAGATGCAGCAGGGTAGTTGCCTTGCGCCCTGCTTGGTAGCTGCCCGTGAATATGCTAAATGAACGAGGAAGGAAGTCTGGTTGTGGATCTGTAGTACGACCAAGCACACAGCAAATGCACTTTCTTAAAGACTGTCTCAACAAGCTGTCGGGCTATGACCAATACGCGATTGACGCCGGTACGGAGCAGGTATCTTAGCTGCTGCCCCGCGGTGACCGTTATCGCTATCGATAGCAAACGGACAGGGGCCTGCTCCGAACTGTCTCTGGCCGGAGTCGCCTATCGGCATGGCTTGCTCTAGTGCCAGCTTCCGAGCCAGGTAGGCAGGTGACCCATTCTCCCACAGGACAGCGTCCTTTGGGGCATCCTCTGTGACATCCTCTTGAAGACCAGCATCCCGTAGGATGACATCAACCAAGACGAGCTCTTGAACTTCCAGAAGGAATCCTCCTACGGGACACCTGCCTGAACCCCTACAAGACAACTTCCTATCACATGATATCCCTACCTCCGGGACAACCTGCCACTTGACAATCTCTTATATGATGACCCCTTGCCAGAAAACCTCCTAACCTTCTAGGGGGCAACCTTATATAGAATGATATCTTGCAGGGAGACCTCCTTCCCTCCGATAGTTTTATAAGATGACCTCCTACAAGACAACACACCAGAGGCCACAAGCCACAGTTGCTTTAACAGTATTATGACATCAAATAATTTTATTCAAGATGTGGCGGTGATATGGGAATAATGTGCTGTAGTACATAGTGTACGTGACTGAAGGTGGGGTAGTAGACCAGAAGTGGTGTCAGCTGCCGGTACCTGGACAAGGTACGTACCCTCTCGCGGTGCACCCGCATCCAGTCAATGCTGCCTCTTGCGACAGGGCAAGACCCCACAAGGCGGATGACCCCAGCTTTCCCTCATCCAGAGACCTCGGAAGCCAGTAGTACGGAGTACAGCAGCGCAACCTGGCAGTCAGGCAGTCAGGCTAGGTACTTGCCCAGGTTCCCAGGTTCCCAGGTTCCGTTAGGTGATGTGTCGGCGGGGCTGGCGGGGTGCACAGGGCAGCCAAGCTAACTTATAAACACTCACACCTGGTCACACCTCCCTGGCAACCCCTGGTCGAGCCTCACGGATTGGAGACTCAGTTTGCGAAACGGGTCGTCCCTTTGACCAGCTGGACACTGACGCCCACGCACTAGAGGCTAACCCTGCACCACACCCCCAACTACCCCCCTCAGAGAACCCAGACCCAGACAGCCAGACGCACCCAGACCAAGGACCTAGACCAACCACACTGCACCAGGGCCAGAAGCGGAAACAACGAACAGCGAACAGCAGATCAGAAAACGATTGTCCATTGTTGGCCTGGCGGACCGACCGACGGACGGGACAACGGACAACGGACAAGCTGACGAGACGACCTGCGTGTTCGGTTGTCCCCTTGAACTTGCACCAGCACCATCGCACCGCATCACCAATCCCTCCTCCTCGCTGCAACACACACTGGAACAGAACACGCACATGCGTAGAGGTCATCACCAGGCTCAGATTGACTGATTGATCCCTCATCTTGTCTTCCACTTGCCCCTTGCTGCATCACTTCTCTTGTCTTGTCTTGCCCTGGGTTGCCCATTCGACCGATTGATTCAACATCTCATATCTATTCTGGCTCATCACCAATCTGTTAACACACACAAAGCACTTATTACCTACTTACCCACTCTCGTTCGTCCCAAGGGTCTTGGCAGCTCACACCACAGCCAGCCAGCCAGAGGAAAGAGTCTGATGCCCTGACCGTACCTCCGTTGCGTCGCCTGCGATCTCATTGCCGATCCCGAAACATCATCAACGACACCAGCGAGGAGCAACGACAT
Source organism: Diaporthe ampelina (assembly GCA_023522825.1). Taxonomy (NCBI): domain Eukaryota; kingdom Fungi; phylum Ascomycota; class Sordariomycetes; order Diaporthales; family Diaporthaceae; genus Diaporthe; species Diaporthe ampelina. The sequence goes on along the minus strand of JAMFTM010000021.1, from coordinate 5,974 downwards.
TTGCAATCGCACTTTGCATTGCATCCCGAGCAAGCACATCGCATCACACAACAAAACATACACAAGCTCGGCACCCTCCTGGCCAGCCGTCCCTCCACGGGTGTATCCGCCTGCAGCTCCAGAGACCCATCCAAACTTCCTCGTGACGTCCTGTTTCGGCTGCTGGCGCTCCCCCCGAAAGAGAACAACAACAGCTATGCTTTGATCAAGGCGTTCGCTACTCCCTACCCACCACGTTTCCCAATCCCCCACCACCCGTCGCCTGCACCGTCTTTTTGAGGCTCTCGACGCCTTCATCCTCGCCAAAGAGCTGTTGCTGCGTACTCGACCTAAGTTGCTAGCACCCGCGCCTGTCGCATCCCGCCTTCCCCAACCACCCCGGGCCGGCATCAAGCGCCCGACCAGTCGACGTTCGCTACACCGCCGCCCTGCTGCTTGATTGCATTTGGTGCAACTCGCCCAACATGTCGGAACCTCGTTAGTGATCACTAACCGCCGTGTCAACTATCTATCTCCTGTGCTAACTCGTCATAAAAAACCAGTGTCCGCCGAGGAGGTTGACCGGTACACCGCGATTATCGATGGCATCCTTGCCACTGCCGATCTCGCGACTGTCTCGCGCAAAAAAGTGCGACAAGCACTAGAACGTTCGCTCGGAGGAAAAGACCTGAGCGACCAGAAGGTAAGAAGATCTCCTCTCCTTCCCGTCCCTTGCAAGTCTCCTTCCTGCCTGCCCTGGCTGGTCTAACCGTGCTCGACACATTTCAGAATGCTATCAAGACCCTCATCGAGCAGCGCTTCGACGCCATAGCTGAGGACCCGACGCCTCCCGAGGCTATGCCCACGCCCCCACACAAGTACGATGACGATGTCGCTAGCAATGGCTTGCCAAACGGTACCAAGCAAGAGCATGGGGATACAGATGGCGATGCGATGGACGATGCCTCCGGGGGCGAGATCCAGGTGTCGACGGCGCCCCGCAAGAAGCGAACGTCATCAATGGTCGAGGACGAGGACGCCCGCCTCGCCCGCGAGCTACAGGCGCAGGAGAACCAGCTAGCACGCGGCCGACAGACCCGCCGCGGAAACGACCGGCCCAAGACAAAGTCCAAGCCCAAGAAGAAGAGCTCCGCCAAGGTCAAGGATGATAGCGACCTGGACACTGAGGACTCGGGTACCACAAAGAAGCGCAAGGCCGGCGGCGGGTTCCAGAAGGAGTTCAACCTTAGCTTCCCGCTGCAGGAGATCGTGGGGGCCGAGCGGGTACGTATTATATTGTGACTGGACCAGACTGGACGGTCTGGCTGAGGCAAGAGGGAGGGCACAAGGCTAACCCCATTTCGAACAGCTGTCGCGTCCCCAAGTTGTCAAAAAGCTCTGGGAGCACATCAAGGCGAACGACCTGCAGGAGCCCACCGACAAGCGCCAGATCCGCTGCGACGAGAAGCTCCAGGCAGTATTCAAGCAGAGCACTGTCAACATGTTCTCCATGAACAAGCTCCTCGGCAGCCAGCTCTACCCGCTCGACGAGTGACCCCGACCCGGCCGGCGAGTCGACACACCCCTTTTCAGGCTTTGGGCGCAATCCGAGGAAAGGGAAGACAGAATATCGGTTGGGTAGAGCGACTGGCGCTACATTTGGCAACCACGAATGGGCTGTGCACTGTGATTTGGGGCAGGCGTTATTGAAATACGACCTAATGATTTGCATACATAGGGGTTGGAATCTGCGGTTTGGGAGTAGGATATCCTTGAGACCCTCTGGCCGGGGCTCGAGCGACACCGGTCTGTCCTGTTCGTCCTGTCTGGGCCATGCTGGAAAGAGCCTTGGACACGACAGAGACGGCCTCTGGCGCTCCATGAGACTTTCTGACCAGCACGAAGGGCCAGGCTATTGCAAGATGCTGAGCCCATTTGGATGCTGGCGGGATAATCACTTATTTTTGGGCGGCACAGCGCAAACTAGTCATACGGTAACAGCACACATAGCTGAATCAATCCTAAACATATTGGCCATGAGCATGAAGTATAGTCCCATTGAGCGGGCAATCTGTGGTGATCTGTGGCGCGACTGCGAGGGCTTCAGGGCCAAGCTTTTGTGTGCAGACGGCGAGCCACCCCTAGGTCGGAACGTAGGGTGCCATGCCGCAATGGGGGACCTCTAAGATACAGAATCTAAAACATGAGACGAGACGAGCAAACTGGAACGCTGACCGTGCTGAAGAAATTCTAACATGCTGGTTCTTCCCACGGCTCGCCGCTGGGTGCCGTGCACTTTTTTAGGGGTGCTTTTCGGTGTGACTCTTGCGGCTCCGACGTGTCGCAAAAGTAGGCCCACAAATCCGGCTGAGCAAGGACGGACGTGCCGTAGGTGTGGATTATGACAAGTGCAAATCTGTACAACAAGAAGCATGTAAGAAATGCAGCTGCAGGTACTCTGGCACCTTTTCATATCTAGGTTACGTGAATAAATACCAAAGAACAGAAGTAAAATATTCAGTCTGGTTAAAGGATGACGTGCGTGGGCGTTCATCAGCCTCAGCATCACCACCAGGGTCCCCTACGTGCTGATGCAATCAATCAATAATAGACCATCAGAAATTCCCCGGTAAAAGGGCTCGCCGTCATCCATGTCGCTTACCAGCAGCTAGACGGATGGAAAAGGAGGGGTGACGTTGGGTGGGATTTTGGAGCTTCCCGCCCGCACTGCCCGCATTACCTTAGCACTGCCCTAACGTCTCTCTCTCTCTCGGCGAGATGAGTCGAAATGACCCCAGTCTGGCTTGGGTCCCGGGGGGCGATTGATTTTGGTCTTGATTTCGAGCTCGGAAAGTACAGGCTCTGAACGTGGGCTGCCCATAGCTAGCTGATTGGTCTGTGCGTCAGGTCTCAATTGGTGTGTTCTTAGTGCCACTTCCATTCTCTTCAATTATCAATCAAGCCCGCTGCTGCTTTTGTATGACGGTCTGTCTCTCTAGCACACACTCCAACCATACAAACAGCATCCCAGCCTGATTTTTACACTGCGAGCAAGTTGCCCCTCCAAATACCTCGCATAGAACCAGCATTTTCAGCTTTCACCTTCCTCACAACACATTGACCAACCGAGATAACCGTGGTCTGATAGCGCAGAAAGCGACCAAAATTCTCGCGAGACTTTTGTGCGCTAGACTCGACTTCGACATTGCGACCCGCAGACGGAACAACGGACAGCGACAGCACCCATAGACAGGAACGAAACCGCGTTATGGCAGACACGGGAGGCGCCGCTCCTACGGACTCAGCAGGAGACACTGCGTCGAGATCACGCGGTGACGGCAGCCGTGGTCGTGGCAGAGGAGATCGTTCAAGGCGCGGCAGGGGCCGTGGCGATGGCGCTGGGGCAAACCGTGGGGGCAACCGCGGCCGCGGTCGTGGCGGGAACAACCAGGGCGCAGCCAGGCCAGCAGAGCAGGACGACGACAGGCCGAAGCTCACGCCAGCTGCCAAAGAAGCCCTCCGGGCGCCGGTAGAGCCGAAACCAAAGGCTGAAGGAGACGACGCCGACGGTGATGACGACGAGGTCTGCTTCATATGCGCCAACCCGATCCAACACCACTCGGTCGCACCCTGTAACCACACAACATGTCACATTTGCTCATTACGACTGCGAGCCTTGTACAAGAATAAGAACTGCGCGCACTGCCGAACAAGTGCGCCATTTGTCATCTTCACAGATGATCCGTCGAAGCCTTTCGAAGCGTATACCGACGTCGACATCTCGAGCGCGGACGAGAACATAGGCATCCGCTACACCGACGAGAATATCGTGGGCGATACGGTCCTGCTACTGCGGTACAACTGCCCAGACCTGTCATGCGACTTCGCCGGCCTGGGCTGGCCCGACCTGCACAGGCATGTGCGGTCGGTGCACAACAACAAGATGTGCGACCTGTGCACGCGCAACAAGAAGGTCTTCACCCACGAGCATGAGCTGTTCACGGACAAGGCCCTGCATAAGCATATGGCGCACGGCGACGACCGGCCTGGTGATGTTGCGCAGACGGGATTTAAGGGCCATCCCCTGTGTGATTTCTGTGGCGAGAGGTTCTACGACGGCGATAAGCTTTACGAGCACTGCCGAAATAAGCACGAGCGCTGCTTCATCTGCGACCAGAGAGATTCTAGGCAACCGCACTACTATCAGAACTACAATATGCTCGAAAGGCATTTCCAAACAGACCACTTCCTATGTCTGGACCGGGAGTGTCTGGAGAAGAAGTTCGTGGTGTTCGCGTCGGAGATGGACCTCAAAGCTCACCAATTGAGCGAGCACGCCGGTTCTCTATCCAAGGACGTACGGCGAGATGCCCGGACCGTGGACCTTTCTACCTTTGACATCCGAGAACAATACCACGAGGAACGGAGAGGGGGTGTCCGATCTCGTGGCGGGAGGGAAGGACGTGGAAGGGGTAGAGACCCCAACGCGGACGCGCCTCTGCCTCGCAGCACGGCACAACCAATGCGGCGAGACGAGCTTGCCTACCAGCGACAGATGCAAATCCACTCTGCCCAGTCGATCTCCAACCGCACCTTCGGCGGCTCGCTCACCAACACCTCTGGCCCTACACCTGCCGCTGCCCGCAACCAGCAGCGACAGAACGGCGCCTCGTCATCATCAGCACAGCAACCCCAGCCCCTCGCCGACGCCCTGTCCACCCTCTCCGTGGCCGACCAAGCCAACATGACCCCAGCCGAGCGCGCGCGCCTCGTCCGGCATGGCTCCGTCATCGAGCGCGCGTCCAACCTGCTCGGCAACGACGAGACCAAGATCAACGAATTCCGCGCGCACATTTCCTCCTACAAGAACGGCAGCCTCACGGCCCCGGGGCTGATCGACTCCTTCTTCTCCCTGTTCACCGACACCTCGGCCAACGCGCTGGGCACCCTCATCCGCGAGGTGGCCGACCTCTACGAGGACAAGAAAAAGGGTGACGCACTCCACAAGGCCTGGCAGGACTGGCGCGCCATCAACGAGGACTACCCGTCCCTCCCCAGCTTAAGCGGCATGCACGGCGCGACCACCAGCTCCAGCGGGTGGGCCGCCGCGGCCAGCTCCGGGCCTACGCTGCACCCCGGCAGTGGGAGCAGCGCCGCTGCCGCGCGGGAGAGGCATACCACGAGGGTCCTCAAGCTCAAGAACAGCACCCAGGCCCGCAGGGGCAGCGTCCCCGGCGCAGAGCTCGCCGTCCCCGGGTCTAACGCGTCCGGGCCGAGCAGCGTGCAGTGGTCGAGGCCCGCAGCGTCGGCAGCATCTTCATCCTCCGCCGCGTTCCCAGCCCTGCCACCCGCAGCAGGGAGCAAGAAATCAGCCACAGCGGCGAAGTCGGCCCCGCTCTGGATCGGCGGGACACAGCCTGCCGTGACGGGGGCATCGTCCGCGTCCGGAAGCAGATCGGCCGCGCCCACGCCCATGGTGCGCCGGGCCGCGCCTAGTGCCGGTGGAGGTCGTGCGCCCCCGACGGCCGGTAGCGATGCGTTCCCTGCGCTCCCTGCCGCGCCCAAGGTGCAGACCACCATCTTTGGGTATGGTGGCGGCCGCGGTGTGCGCCGGGACTTTGGGGGTAACCGGGAGACTGGGTTCTCATGGGGCGGTGCTGGTGGCGCCGCGGGCGATGAGGCGGGCGCTGGTGAAGAGGATGGTGGTGAGGATTCTGCGGCTGGCGGGGGTGGCAAGAAGAAGGGGAAGGGGAAGAAGGGGAAGAATGTGCTTGTTGCTTGGGGATAAGCCAGAGACACATGCCCGGTTTGTGTGGACTGATGTACAAGCCTCTTGCTCTCAGGTGCCATGCCATCTTGGCAGATGGATGTGGAGGTGCTGTATGCATGCATATGTTCTACATTGGCGGGCCTCATGCGCCCTGAATCAGACGCATTTCATCCTCTGCGGGGAGCAACAACCGGCCTTGCCTTGGCTGTATCGGTTGGTGACATC